>PUFA01000265.1:1200000-1800000 GCA_003508835.1 Eonycteris spelaea | reverse complement strand
TGGGATTTTATGTCTACATTTTCATATATCAATGTCCACTTAGGCCTTTTGTTTTATTTCTTAATCAAAATGTGTTTACCTTCTTAAGCACTAAATATAATTGTAAGCAAATGTATTTTGAGATCATATAACCAACCACTACCCTATCTCTAGTGGTTGTGTGTGAGAAGGATATACCATATAAAGAAAAGCTGTTTTCATTCTGCTCTGCCACTAACACACTTGTGATCTTGGGTAGATCCTTAATATCTCTGAGCTTAAATGTCCTCATGTTCAAAAGAAATTAGATACCTTTTAACATTGCTTCCAGTTGATCTTCTATGAGTATATAAATGGTGTTTTACTTGCCATAATATTGATGTTTGTAGTATGCCAATAACAAGGCAATAGCAGACATCCTAGATATTAAAGGATAATAAAAGAATGCCTTGAACAACTCTATGCCCACAAACTTGATAATCTAGATGAAACAGTGCAATTTCTAGAAAGATATAGTAAGCCAAGGAGAAATAGACAATCTGTTTTGGCCTATATCTATTAAAGATATTAAATGAAAAATTAACACTTCAAAACAGAAACCACAAGGCCCATATCAGTTCACTGTTGAATTATATTGAATATTAAAAAAAAAGGTATACCAAGTCTCTATAATCTTTTCCAGAATATATAAGCAGAGAGAATACTTTTAACTCATTTTATGATGCCAGCGTGACCCTAATTTGAAAATAAAAAAGATATTACAAGAAGAAACTACAGACAAATATCTCTCATGAACATAGATGCAAAAATCCTAATAAAAATATTAGCAATCAAATCCAACAATAAATAAAAACAATTATATATCATGACCCAGTGGGATTTATTCTAGGAATGCAAGGCTGATTCAACATTTGAAAATCAGTTAATGCGTCCATCACATACATAGACTAAGAAAGAAAATTCACACCATCATATCAGTAGAGGCAGAAAAAAACCCACTAATTCATAATATAAACTCTCAGTAAATTAGGACTACAGGGGAGCTTACTCAACTTCTTAAAGAATATCTACAGAAAAACCTACATCTAACATCTTTAGTAAGAGACTCAAAGTCCTCCCTCTAAGATCAGGTACAAGGCAAGGATCTCCCCTCTCACCGCTCTTTTTTAATATCATACTGGAATTTCTAGCTAATATAATAAGAAAATAGAAAGAAATAAAAGATATTCAGATTAGGAAGAAAGAAAGAAAACCATCTGTTTTCAGATGACATGACCATGTATGTAGAGAATCTAAAGACATGACAATAAACTATTACTGAAAGGTTACAGGACACAAGGTTAATATAATACAAGTCAATGATTTTGCTATGTATAGCAAACAATGAACAAGTGGAACTTGAAGTTAAAAACACAATACCATTTACGTTAGCATCCAACAAAAATAAAATATTTAAGTATAAATCTAACAAAATATGTACAAAATCTATGAGGAAAATTATGAAACTGATGAATGTGATTAAAGAACTAAATAAATGGAGAGATATTCCATGTTCATGGACAGGTAGACTTAATATTGTCAAGATGTCCGTTCTTTCCAACTCGATTTAGAGATTCAAAGCAATACCACTAAAATCTCAGCTCATTATTTTGTGGATATTGACAACCCAATTATAAAGTTTACATGAAGAGGCAAAAGACTCAGACTAGCTAACACAATATTGAAGGAGAATAACAAAGTTGGAGGTCTGACATTACTTAAGACTTACCATAAAGCTATAGTACTCAAAACAGTGTGGTACTGGTGAAAGAATAGATCAACGGATCAATGGAAGAGAATAAAGAGGTCAGAAAAAGATCCACATAAATATAGGCAACTGATCTTTGACAAAGGACCAGAGGCAATACAATGGATCAAAAATAGTTTTTTAACAAATAAGCCTGGAACAACTGGGCATCCAATGCAAAATAGGAATCTAGACATAGATGTCACAAAAAGTAATTTGAAATTGACTGTGGACCTAAATATAGAATGTGAAACTATAAAATGCCTAGAAAACAACATAGGAGAAAACCTAAATGATCTTAGATATGGTGATGGCTTTTTAAACATAACGCTATCCGCGTAATAAATAATTGATAAAATGAACTTCATTAAAACTAGAAATGTCTGCTCTATGAAATACAATATCAGGGAGAAATGACACAAACCAAGAGAAAATATTTGCAAAACACGCATTTAATAAAGGACTGTCATCCAAAATATACAAGAAAACTCAATAAGAAGAAGAAAAAAACAACCCATTAAAAATGACACAAACACCTTAATATACACCTTCCCAAAGAAGAAATGTAGATGGTAAATAAGCATATAAAAAGATGCTCCATATCATATGTCATTAGGGAAACAATTAAAACAAGATTCTATCACATACCTATTAAAATGGCCAAATCTGGATGCTGACAACACCCAATGCTGGAGGGGATGTAGAGCTATAGGAGGAACTCTCATTCATTGCTGGTGGGAATGCAGATCGGTATAGTCAATCTGAAAGACAGGTTGGCAGTTTCCTACCAAACTAAACATAACTTTTCCCTATGATCCAGCAATCACACACCTACTGGTATTTATCCAAAGGAGTTTAAAACTTATTTTCACAAAAGCCTGCACACAGATGTTCATAGCAGATTTATTTATTATTGCCCAAACTTGGAAGCAACCAAGATGTCTTTTAGTTGGTAAATGGGTATATGCACAGACAAGGGAATACTATTCAGCCCTAAAAAGGAATGTGCTATTGAGCCTTATATAAAAAGATACGGAAGGATCTTAAATGCATATTGATAAGTGAAAGAAGCCAATCTGAAAAGACTACACATAATATTATCCGACTGTATGATATTCAGGAAAAAACAAAACTGTAGAGACAGTAAAAAGATCAGTTGGTTGGTAGGAATTCAATGGAGGGAGAAGGGTGGCATGGGATAATTAGGCAGAGTGCAGAAGATTTTTAAGGCACTGAAATCACTGTATGATCCTATAATTATGATACACATTATTATACATTTGTTCAAACGCATAGACTATATATCACCAAGAGTAAACCATAATGCAAACTATGGACTTTGGGTGATTATGAGATGTTGATGTATTTTCATGAATTATAAAATATAACACTCTGGTAGGGCATATTGATAATTAGGTAGGCTGTGAGTGTGTATATGGGAAATCTCTCTACTTTCACCTCAATTTTGCTTTGAAGCCAAAAATGTTCTAAGAAAATAAGTGTTAACAAAAATTTTAAAAGTGAAACACTAAAAGACAGAAAAAAAAAAAAAAAGCAAAGCAGTGTTAGGAATAATAAGAGATGTTTGCATAAAATAGAGCTTTTGGAAAATGAAAGAAAAAATGTAATGAGATGTAATATGCCAGCGCTGTCAAAGCTATGTTTAGGGTGCACAACGCAATCTGACTCAAAGTGAATATAATTAACATTGTCATCAGTAACTGAAGGTCTTAATTTCTTAAAAAGCAAGACCATGACTATTTCTTTCTGTCACTTCAGAATCTAGAACAGAGCTCTTTATACAAGTAGGTGCTGTGTAAATGTGTTTTTAATCAATTGGCAGAAGGTGTCTATCAGAACAGCCTGACAAATTTGCATACAAATATTAAGTAACCGACAAACAGGCAGAAACCCACCAAATCCAAAAGGCAACATCTTTGTCCTTAGTATAAATAACAAATCTGCTATACGCTCAAGGTAGGATCATTGTACAGAAATTAGCCTCTAGGTCAATAATGAAATGGTTAAAACATAGTCAGGAACAGAAATTTGGGACATGAAAGACAGTGATGTCACTGCTATATGTCTAACTCAGTACCATTTTATAAACCATTAAAAACTGTCAGGTCTCCCATGACATATTATATTCTCATAAAAAGACACAAATGCTAAATTAAGTTTGAATTTGAATTAGCAAAGAATAAGAAAATCAATTTAAGTGTTCCCAGTGCAGTCTCAACCCTTGCACTCTTGCTTTGCATCTGTGTATTTCACTAGTATATTTTGTTACATGATCATGCAATATTTATGCAGTAACATAATATGCTCTGTACATCTAAGATTAGAGAAAAAGTGCAGTTCCTTTCCATTATTTTGTGCCCTTTATCTGCTGAACACTCTGTAACATTACCCAGGGTTTGGTGATTATGTAATGAGGGCTTCTATTATAATACACACTGCACAGTTGGAGGATTTGCTGTGGGAACCTTAACTCTGCAAATCCTGAGTTTTGGAACAATTAAAGCCTTGGTTTTAATGTTACATTCACCTCATTTTTTCCCAAAATATTTTGCTTTTTTCCTTAAAACCCTTAAGTACTGCAATAGAAGAAATGTAACAAGAATTATAGGAAAAAGTTCCACAGGAGATGAAATAACAGCTACCATCTGGTACATAACAGATGTGTGTTCTACAGACTTTTTTTTTTTTCTCTTTTGAGTTCTTCTATCCAAGTCCTGGCCAGACCCAAACACTGTGCCTAGCTTATGAGATCTGACAACTTTACAGCCCCGGGCTGGATGACTACAGGCTAGTGTTTTTCCTTGAATTCACTGAAGCCCCAGGAGAATAAACTAACAGGTTCGAGAACAGTACTCAAAGGTTATTTTACCCCCAGAAAGCTGTGAAGAACTGTCACTAAGTTTCCTTAAAAGAAATGAAATTTTTAAAAGTTTTCAATAAAGAATCATTCAAGATTCTGTACCTTCCAGGACAGATTCTGAGGACTTCGTGTCATCAGCAGATACTGTCCCAAACCCAGAGACAGGAATCACCTGGAAGTCCTCGTCGTTTCTTCCATCCAAGTAAACTAGGCCAAACCTAATTAGCCATTAACATTTGCACAAGTACAATCCTACTGAAACTGATAAAGCCACCTGCTTCCTAGCACCTGGTCACAGGTCCTGCCATTTCGAAGGCTGCGATTTCCAGCAGAAAGCGTTGACACATGTGAAAAGGAATTAGAAGTTTATAGTGCCATCACCTTTGTGGTATCATAAACAGTGACAGAATCATGTTTAAAAGTTCCAATGACAGAATTAAAGTTTCAAGTCACTTTTTAAAAAATGGTTTGTGAAATGGTATTTTCTTTATAAATTTTTGTTTGCTTCCAGAGCTCAGGAGCTCCTTCCATCGGCTCTCAGATTTTGTCTGGGTCCTTGCTCTGATGAGTCAGATCAATCTATTCTTAATGCACTGTGATTGTGATCATAAGGCACTTGACTTGTCCTTAGAATTTCACGGTTTATTTATTTTTTTCTCTGTGAATGTGACTCTTGTCTCTTTAGCTTCTACCCACCTGGCACCAGAGAACTCAGGGAAATATGGACGACAATAACTTTAGTCTCTAGTTCTGAGACACCGTAAGTGTTGGAACTTCCTGCTTTCCTAGGATGCTCTATATTTTTCTTCTCTTCATCTGGCCCCACGGTGGCTCAGATTTCCATCAGTGGTCATTAATTTTTTTTCTCTCTAAAGCTATTGTCATAAAGAAACTTACTTAATGCCCGTAGGGCCTCGACTATGCTAAAGTTTTAGATGATGCACTGAAAGGCTTCCAGATATTCCCATGCATTGTGAGGGAGTTGCCTCCTTTCTTGGTTTATCTTTCCTCCTTACTCTTGTTTCTCATGGTATGGGTTCATGATGCAGTAACTTTAACATCTGCTACTTTATCATTGAAGCCACACTCATCACCATGATCACCATCGCTTCAATTCATTTATCCTCTGACAACCTCCAGGAATGAATCCAAGCCTGTGCATTTGGTAATAATAGGAAAAAACCAACAGCGTAAATTCAAGATGACTTGCTATTTGGTCATGGAATTAATGTATTTATAAATCACAAATGTACTTAGAAATCATTACAAGGCAAAATAGTCCATCAAAAAGTTATATCTATGTTCAATAATAAACATTAAAATAATATAGATAATTTAATCAGAAATCATTGGGAAAAGCCTATTATTGGCCTTTCAAACAGGGTGGTTTTGAGGCCTGAGTCCTTACAACAGCCCAGTTATACAACACTTTTACTGGACTAATCTTGCAATTTTACTCTCTGGAAACTTGAAATAAGTTCCTGGGGCGGGTGAGGGTAGGGTGAGAAGGAATGAAACCTGAAAGCAACATAATTTCGTCCCTTTGTGAAACAATACTGAAAGCAAAGTAAATTTAACTTAGCTACTTGCTCCAGAAGGACTTGTCCTTTGATGATAAAATGTGAACCCTCTGAATAGATAATTTATTGAGTTTGTTCATCAAGAGTAGCTTCCAGACCCCAGCTTCTCAGAGCCCATCAACCCAAAGCTTTTCTGTAATAAACTCTCTTCAATCCCAATGAGCACTCTATCTTGCAAGACCTGACTGAAAACTGCCCTAGTCTAGATCCTAAGGCCCTGTTTGATATCCTACCCTGACTTCCCCCTTCCAAAACACTGCTAATATTGTGTGAAGGTGGTGTTCTCCCTCATCTAATATATTTAGTTCTCCTTGTTCAATAGGTATTTCCAGGGAACAAGATTTTGACAAATCCAGAGGTCCAAGTAGTATCCAAGCAAGGTCCCTTCATTGCTCTGCGGGACACCTGGAGAAGTACATTCCGCTGAAGCTCTCTGACTATGTAAGCTGGGTCGTCAGGTTCCATGGTACAGCAGTCATTACATCTGCTTGACATGCAGAATATCCTGGGTTCAATTCCCAGTGGAACCACAAAATCATTTGTCTCTATTTAAGAGAAATACAGGGAGCTCTTAATCCTCTAGATTTGGATGAGAGGGTCTCTGAACCCAAAGGTAAGGGATGCTCTAAATTGGGTGTGAGCTCCAATTTCCTTTCGTCAACTCATAAAGATTAAATTTATTTGCTCAAAGAAAATTAAAGCATTTTAGGAATTCTTCGATGATCAAGTAAAAAGACAGCCTCTTTTTTTTTTTTTTTTAAACACTTTGGTTTATCTCTCTGTCCTATTATGAGTCTATAAGAGAAAGCCTACAGGGGGAGGAGGTGCATAGGCCCAATAAGTCTACCCCCAAAACTGAAGCATTCAAAGAGTCATGTAAGACTGGTGTTCCTTGGACAAATTTGGCAGTATGGTTTGAGTAGTGTAGTTTATTGTCATTAATTATACATTAATTAAGTTGAGTTAAAAATAAGCTTTTAAAGACTTTCCTAAGACTTGTCTTTGTGTCCCTAGAAATGCTTTCTTTATTTTTCTCAGCTCTGAGCTCCCAGCTGTTAACTCTCATCCTTGGCCAGGTCTAGAAACACAAAGTAGCAACTACCACATCTTTTTGACTTTCACCTTAATAAGGGTGTCTTCACATGTCTTAACTCATGTGCACATTTCTCCAATGTAATTCCGCCCAAGATAATCTGAAATTTAAGTGGCCACTTTGGGAATCTTTTGGAATGAACAAGAATGTTTATTTGAAAGAGGCATTAACACAGATAGAGAGAGGTTACAGAGAGATTCTCTGACTGACTTGTCTGTTTGAAAGAGAGCTCTCTGCTTAACACAGGAAATTCTCCCTCTGCTATGACCATACTTCAAAGTTGGATGTGCAGTTAAAAAACACAGAGCTTGATAAAACTGCAAAAAAAGTCTGTGTTACTGTTTGAATCAGCTACAATCATTTTTTCTCTCTCTTTGGGGTGTGCGTGTGCACTTGCATGCATGTTTGTGAATATGGGTTTTCTTAAAGTTAAGCTTCTTCCTCTCCTTGTAGAGGACAAGAAAATTTGCCTCTTGCAGTGATAATTTAATATCTTTCTGAAACCTGCAACTTCTCACTTTTCTCCTTTCCACTCTGACTTCTTTTTCCGTTTTTTGGGTAACTTTAGAGATTAATTGATCAAAAATAATTGTTTTGTTATTCTGTACTCACTCTAGGAATATTCAGCTCAAATAAACAGTTAAGAATTTCCAGAAACAAAAACAAATTGCTCTAATGTTGTGTTTTTTCTTTGCCAAAACTGTAAATCAGAAAAAAAAAATTGCCTGCGAGTTTGGATAATGGTCTTGTTACATAAAAAAAAAAAAAAGCTAGGAACTTAGAGCTTTTGACATTAACTTGCAATCTTAATTGATTCTTGTGATATGTAAATACAGAGGTTAATTTATATTTTAAATACATGCAATATAAATAGATGATTACTTAGACAAATTAGAGTGATTAATTTTAGCTTATAAATAATTTGAGTCTTCTCCATAATACCTAAAAAAGTAATGTGAGCACAATATTTTAATAAATACATGATTTGGGTTTAATTTTTCATGTTTTGAACTTTTCAAATTACCTACATTAGTTCCACGAGTCCATTAAATTATCATTTTTACAAATGGTTTAGATTGTGTGTGTGTGTATATTATATATATATATAAACATGTTTAATAAATGAAACTGAAAAATTGATATATTTTTAATATTATATCTTCTTACAAAGCTATAAATCACAAGGATGCATGCAATATGTCAACTTAACTCACAATTTTCAGATTTGTAGTCAATTTTAAGACTTTAGCCTAATATTAAATTGTTAGTAATAAATTATTTTGGGTAGATAGACAAGTTCTAAATAAGAAAATACTACACACATTGGTTACTAACTACCACTTAAATAAACTCCCTTATTTTTATATGCCAAGTAGGTATATATGTAAAAAGATAACAAATGCCTTTAAATGTTACTATGCATATCTTTATTTTGTCATATTAAAATATTTTAAAGCTGTATAAAATATGTGCGCATAAGGAATAGGTAGATAATTATTGATGTACTACCTTCTAACATTGACTTCATTACTTAAGGGCTGTAATTAATAGAAATTATTACAGGCAGAAATATGTATACAAGGCAATAAATACATTTTGTCTATTTTTTAAAGGAATTGTTCCAGTTTACTGAAATGATAATGTTAAATTGATGAATATATGCCGATTATGTATAGGTGATTAAGTTAATAATGTTGTAAAAAATAAGATTAAAAACTTCACTGTCATCTCTTTACATAGTTGTATAATCTAACATACATAAAAAGATATGAAATCAATTCAAAGATTTACAAATCATAAAAAGAAGACAAATTTAACTGTATACTGTAAAAGTAAAATTTTCAGAACGAGAACATCTTTTCTGTCAAAAGTCGTTTCAAGTATTGCCAACAATTAACAAATAATAAAATGCTAGGGTATTAGTTCTTAAACTCACATTTCTCAATTGAAAACACAAACATCTTCTTTGAATCCTGTTCCAATCAAAAACATTCTTAGGAATCCTCCAGAGCAAATGCCATTTGGGAAGAGAAAGCTTTCACTCAAAACTTATATAATGATTACTGTAAACAGCTTCTATGCAAGACCCCCAGACGAGAGCCACAGATTGCCACACTTCAATCTGAATGCTTTATTTATTTATTTTCTTTATTTTCACAGTGATTTTATTTCTACTTAGTTATTTTAATGTTCTGGATTTTAAACAGACACTTGCTATTTCTTGACCTTTAAATTTATAAGATTTCTATTCCTGATATTGCCTTTGGCATTCTTAGTCACTCATTAGTATAAATTCAATGCCTGACTACAATCTGCTTGTGATCAGAAAACATACAATCGAAATGACTTCGAGATTTGCTCATTTTCCTAGATGTCACCCAGTTTCCCTTAATAAGAGTCACTTGTAATTTAATCTATTGGTTTCCTTAGTAATTGGACAAAGCAACTAAGCAACTTTTTAAATTAAAACAACATCGAGGCCAGCAAGATAGAAATCTAAAATCCTTTTATCTTGTCAAACCTAAAAAAGGGAAGTTTCACAAAACCCCCAGTATACTCTCATGGAAGCTATAGATTCTGTAAAAAGCTAGGGGACAGAGGGTTTATATTTGGAAGCTATCTCACACTTGCAGACCTTACAAGAAGGTGTACCATTGGGCTGCACTCTAAATTTTTCATCAGATGATCATCCCCTGATATAGGACTGTGCTTGATGAGTGACACCAGAATATTATAATGCTATTTGAAAATCATATAGGGATATTTTGACTGAAACATATCATTGTGTGGTATTCTGATATTAGATTTGTAGCACAACATTTCTTGTCTTTTACCTGCAAATTAAACAAATACTATTATCTTGGTAAACTGACACCTTCCTTCTGATTAGCTTCTAATATCACCAAAGGTCTCTTTTTGGCCTGCCAATTTCCCAGTTCCAGAAAAATACCTTTATATAATTTAATTCAAAGACAAAAATTGGGACTTAAATTAAGTTAAAACTTTAGCTGTTGCAGGAAACTTTGGACTGTTTTCTTATGTCTCAAATCTCTTTATTTTATGTGTTTTTCAAGAGGCCCAAAAAAATGAGGAAAATTACACATACTATGGTTCATAAAATAATAGGCGAACTGGACTATCATTGAAGCTATATTAGTTTCCTACCTTTTCTTTTGGTAACAAATTACCATTAACCTAGTGACTTGAAACAACTCAAATGTATTACCTTAAAGTTCTAAATGTCAGAAATCCAAAATGCATGTCACTGGGCTAAAATCTAGGTGTTAGCGGGGCTGCAATCCTCCTAAAGTATCTAGAGGAAAATTCATGTCCTTGCCTTTTCCAGCTCTAGAGACTGCCTACATGCATTGGCTCTGGCCTACTTTGATTCTCAAAGCCGACAATAGCATCGCTCTGACCTCTGTTTCCATTGTGGCATCTCCTCTGACTATCCTGCTTCCTTCTTTCACTTATACGGACCCTTGCGATTATATTGAACCTACCTGGGTGATCCAAAAAAGCGCCTCATTTTAAAGGCAGGTGATTTGAAACCTTAATTCCGTCTGCAACCTCGGTTCTCCCTCACCACGTAATAGCATATTCACAGGTACTAGGAATTAGAAGATGGGCATATTTGGAGCTTTTATTCTGCCTACCATAAAGGCCAAGAGGATCATGACCATTTCACAGCGGTAGTGCAAAACTGAGTCACTTTAAACACTGGAGTTTCTAGATGGAGAGTGTACTCTCCTAAGGACAGAATGCTGCATTTATATCCCTATCTTATAGTTATATTACTAATAATGGAAATGACAAAATCATGAATAAGATTATTTAGTTAATATCCCTTATCTGATTATACAGAGTCTTTGGATTATGGATAGGATCTGTTCTTTTGTTTTAATTTGGGAACTTTTGGTTCCTGGCTTAGAAATGGACTATAAATAATGATCATACTCTTCTTAGTATTCATGCTGCAGTTCTCAAATGAATATTGCCAAAGCCTTAAACACTGCCATGCAAACTGTCCTGACAAATGATTTGACTAATAATATTCCTACATAAAGAACCAGAAAATTTGACAAATACAAAGGTTAGAACAAGTACTATTAAGAAAATCTATACATTAAACAGTAGTACAGATCGGGATTGATAATATCCCTGGATAATGGTCATTTACTTTCCAGCTTAGACTAAAGGATGACCAACAAGGAGACAGAACTGAAAGAAACTTTGCCCCTAAATCAAACACTACTTGGATCATAGGGCAGAAATTCCTGTCTCAATATTGTGTTACTGTGTTACACAATACTGAGAACACGATAACTTAGCTGCTCGCTTCAGGAAACATCTGCTCCCAGAAGATAAATTATAAACCAATAACAATCAATTACTTATTACAGCTGACACCTGTACATCAAGAAGTTTTTCAAGATCCTCATCATCCTGTGCCCACCAAACCACAGGTATCATAGCATTATAAATATTGTCTTCTCCCAACCAGTTTACTACCATGAAAGACCTTAATCTCATCCAGTCCATACTCAATATGTTAGAAATGTTCTCCTCTGACTTACTCTCCTAGGGCCTTACTAAGATTCTGTCAAGGTGGTATTTTCCCTTTGCTGCTGTAAGTCTAATAAATGTGGTTTTGATATGCAACGGGTTTTTCCAGTCGTCATTTGGGGAGTTGGGAGTTAACAGGAGTCAAGTCAGAAAATGTCCGTGGTAACTCCCCCTACAAGAAACTGTTGGGAGTTGAAAGAGCAGCCATCACTGTTACCCTTTTTTGAGAAGCTCCTTATCAGGTTGAATCTGTGTCCATTGACTCCTAGTGCAAATCAATCCACTCTTAGTAATTTTTGACATTTCAATGTTTCAAAAAGGGTCTAAAACTTAGGTTCCCAAATGGAAAAAGCAAAATGAGGGGGAGTTTAAGTTTGAAATAATATTATCAGATAATATTATATCATATATATCATGCCATATATATCATATAATATATTTATGTATATTTAAATGTCCATACTATATTTTAATTTTTAATTTCTTAATTTTGTCAGGTGCCAACACCGAGAATGTGATGCCAACTAGGGTAAATCTTCTCTAATAAATCTAAAATATATACAATTAATGCATGCAGATGAGTCCAACTCCCAAGAAGAAGCTGACTTTACTTCTCAATTCTTTTAGTTTCTACAAAAAAAAAGAATATGCCTATTTTATCTAATTATGATATTAGAGCATTTGTAGTAAAATGGTAATATCAAAGAGACAATGTTTTATCAATTTGGACTGAGAAGTTGTGGGTCTATTATCACTAATCAACCTATATACCACACACACAGTTTATATTCCCTTACATATCATGGGTTTATCATACCTAGCTCTAATTATGATTATTACTCAGTAATCTAAAATTTAATTCCTCTAAAATATACAACTAGCCTAATTTATTTTTGTTGAATATGTCCCAAATGAATATCCTAACCTAGCATGTAATTTGCAGCTTAAGAAAATAACACACATTCAAGCTCAGGGTAAACTGTTAAATGTCTGTAACCACTCAAACCAGTCCTTTTCATAGAATTCACAGTGCAACATAGTAAATTAAGTCAAATTCAGAGAACAGATGCAGAAGCAGTTCTAATGATCTGATTTTTTTTCATATAAAGTTTAAACTTTCAAGGTTTTATTATTTCAGTATAACACAAAACAAAAATACTTAACTAGGAAAGCAATATATATAATTTAAAGCTAAAGGAGCCTTAACCTCGAAAGAATATTTTAACAAATAAAATTCAAAATGCTTACCAACCTGATACTCTCTCTAGTACATTGTCCTATGTTTACCATTTCACCCAGTTGGAATCATTCTAATGCAATATCTTGCCTCATGTTTAAACTTGGGCTCTTACTCCATTGCCTCTTGATAAATTCTTTCCATTAGATATACCTAAAATAAGTCACTACACTTCAGACTCAAATTAATGTTTTGTTTTGTTTTTTAGAAAAAGGTTTACATTCAAGTTATAAAGATTCTAAACTGAAAACTAAGCTTTTCTACAAAGTCAACCTGGGACAATCTAATCCAAGTAGCACTGACTTTGATGTAGAACGAAAAGCAAATGCACAATATATTTTAAACACTAGAGGGAGTGAAAAAAGGAATTTGAGGGTGGAGTGTTTTTGATTTGCAGCTACCACAAGCAAATCGTTCTTAGAACTCTAGTCAAAGTTCAACAATTAAATTTGCCAATGCATGTCCAATCTTGTAATGTAAAGTGAGTGATGTCATGTGTGTTTCAGATTACTTAGTATTGAATGTTCAA
This sequence comes from Eonycteris spelaea, assembly GCA_003508835.1. Lineage (NCBI taxonomy): Eukaryota > Metazoa > Chordata > Mammalia > Chiroptera > Pteropodidae > Eonycteris > Eonycteris spelaea. The sequence continues at coordinate 1,786,349 of PUFA01000265.1, read as the reverse complement.
GTACATTTAGGAGCCATGTATTTGTATTGCTTTGCTGTGTGACTTTGTGTAAATCATTCAACCTCTCTGGGCCTCAACTCTCTTATGTATTAATTGAAAATAATGCAAAAAATAAAGTTCTACATTTTAAATTAAATTATCGATATTCATTAAAGAAGGAGGAGCTGCTGAAAATTTCATATGATGTTTGAGTTTTCAGTAAGCTGCACAGTAGTTTCAAGTTGTGAAAGTTGTAAGTTAATATGTAATAATATTAATAAATATAAACATAATAAATATTTTTATCTTAATGAACATCAAAATAGATGATGACCTTAGATTCAAGAGTTACTTTCTTAAAAAAGCTTTTCCTGACAGCTCCATCACCTCCTCTCCACATGAGGAGAACGCACTGCCCTAAGAGACTAGGGGAGCTCACCATCCTTGTGTGTGGTTAAGCAAAGATGTACTATAAAAAGAATTACATAATTAATTCTTTTGAGAGTGAGAACTGGATTTAAATTCCAAAACTACCTAAATTCAAATTTTAGTTTCTAGTTCTGTGACCCTGTACTACTTACAAAATTTTTAACTCTTCTTTCCTTCTCCAAAAAATGGAGCTGATCCAAAATTTTACAAGAATTAAATATGATAATAAATTAAATTCTAAACACTAAGCTGGCAAAGAATAGTCATTTAAGAAATACTAGGCAAATAATATGATTTTAAAAATACATTAGCCAGAAGATTGCCTCAAAATTTTAAAGGTCATTTTCAAGGTTCTATGTTTCTTTCCTGCAATCACATGAATATACCCACATTAATCTAAAATGGATTATTTCTGGACTTTCCTTGATCTTATCAGAAAGTGCAGGAAATAAAAAAGTTTCGTACAGCTACGTAATAGCTGCCATCTGAGTTAGAGCAACTAACTGTAAGATGCCAGAGATTGCAAAGATTATTAAATACATTAGAGAGGTGCTCCAGTTTTCAAAATGTCTGTCCTAGAATGAAGGCAGTAGGTATCTTCAACCCTTTACAACTCTTTAGGACTGGAAATCTGGTCCTAATTCTTCTTTCTAGGCTTTTTTTCCACCAGCCCATTAACTTTCCTACCTTCACAAGCACATTCTCTCTCTGTAGGTATCCCCCTTCCTAATTAAATCCCACCTTCCCCTTGAAGTCTGTCCCATCCTTCTCTCCTCAGAACACCTGTAATCCTTTATTCTATCATTTTGGGACTAACACTTCCTGCCTTGCACAATGTTTATGTTTCCTTTTATTTTATCTTTTGTACTAGTGTGCCAACTCTTGAAAGTACAGAAAGTACTCATTTATTTTGGTATCCCTCACAGAGAAAGTTAATGTACATTGTCTGATCAAAGAAATTAAACTATAGCAGCAATATTTCCATGTCACTGAATGATAAATTATTTGTAAGGATTTTAAAGATAATTATAGACAGCAAAATGATATTAACCTAAATAATTCTCATTTTAGGTAATGTAAACACAGAGTTGTTCATTCAATCAAGTAAAAAGCTAGAAATATTGTTCATCTCAATTTTTAACCATTGAAAATGTTGCTTAGTTCAAAAGTCCTCCAACATACCCTTAGTTTTCTGTTATGGGGTGCATTATCCTTTAAAGTGAAAAAAGACAGTATTTAATACTTGCTTTCTTTGCCAATAGGTCCTGAATTATATTGAATAATAATTTTAGGAAGATATATGTAATACCATAACATCCCACGGAATGATGTCAGGAACTGTGAAGATTCTGAGATTTTTACTCTTTGCAAGTCAATCCATTAACCTGCCACAGTTATTTGGATGCTGATGAGAGACATGAAACCCATGAGTTGGAAGGAAAGTATAGCACTCAAAGCAATAATAGTAGTCAGAGAATTATCATTTTGCATTAGTACTCCAAATCTCAGTTCCCACAGGGTGATACAAAGCCTCAAGTGACATGGGAACACATGCTTGGTTGCAGGCAAGAAATCCTGGTAATGAAATCTTTTATACTGGGTGGTAATCACACCTCTTCATTGCTCTGGAGGGGAAATACTTTACCTTCCAAGATGATAAGCAAACCTGTCCTTGCTCCAGAGGTAGATAGTTTCTCTAACTACCAAGGCCATTTACTCTACAAACATCTTCAAAAAGATCATCTAAAAGAAAGACATCTGTCTTTATTCAGAAAATGGGCAGAAAAGTGCACACCTATGGATAGGTGTCTCCCAACAAATGCCACTCATTGACTCCCATCAAAGCAGAGTACTAGGTGCCAAGGTTCACTGGTCTATAACATATAAAATACAACCTGTAATAATGTGATAGATATATCCACTCTTAAAAAGTGCCGTGCTATGTAAAATTGTACAATAAATATAACAGAGCTTAGGGGGAAATGGTGTTAGGAGCACAGTACTCAAAAACGTTGTCCATAACACATTAAAAATAATAAAAATCGGAACCTAATAAAAACAATAGTATAATTTTACACATATTAAATAGTTAGCGAGTCTACAAATACTCCAATAAATATGACAGTTTACCTTGAAAAAACTCCAAGTTTGCTTGTGGCTGTGAGTGGGAGAGTTTCAGTTTTGAGTTAATGTGAAGTAGTAAAAGGGGAAGGTTATCTGAAATTAGATAGAAAATTTTAACAGATGTAGATGGGTGTAACTCATAACACACATGGCAAACTGGATAGATGGTAGATGAGGGCAGTGTGTGCAAGCATGAATTTTGTGTTTCCCTGTGACTCAACTGAGATGGGTGCCATTCTCTACATTCACCTAGTGTTTCTCCTAAATGAAATCAGACATAAAGAAATACAACATTTGTGTTATGCTCAAATTATTCCATAACATATCAATCTCACTGGAGAAAAAATTGCATTTTCCAGATAAGCATTATAGCAGAACTTGATATGACAACCTATTCACAAATAGCACATTGTTTTTATTCATTCATTAAGGCATATTTCCTGTAGACCTCTATTAAATAACATTTTCATTAGCTTAATTTTGAATTAATCTATGCATTTGAAAGTGCATTCATTTTGTTAATTTGTATTACCATAATAAAATATAATTGCAAAAATCTCAAACAATTTACTAATTTCTATTAGATCAATGTTTATGTTTCTGAGACTTATCTTTTTTCTGAGATTCAATATATTGTATGGATATTTCTGTTGGGATATCATTCTTATCAACTTCTATATAATACATGTTGTGAATGTAACAGCAGTTAGTCAGTTAACTGTTTGTATATAAACATTCTTGAAGTGGGGGTGGGGATATTGGTGCTCGCATCTGAATTTTCTGTAGGATGACTTTCCAGAAATAGCATTAATGGATGAAAGAACATATACAATTTTACATTTTGATAGGCATTGGCAAGTTACATAAAATTAAAGCACTATCAAATTACATTATCACTCCCCTCATTATGCCTTTGTCAACACTGGATATTCTCCATCTTTTAGCATTTTCATCAATTTGATGGTGATTTATTTTCAGTCTTTATTTAATATAGTTTATCAGCGAGAGTGGGCATTTTTATACTTGTTGCTTTTGCATTTCATCTCCGAGTCATTTGTTCATAGACTGCTTTTGTCGTATTTTTTTGTACATTCTTCTAAAATATTTATTTTGGGGAGTTTTTTACATATTATTGTTAACAACCTGTTGTCTCATAAATTTGGTACAAATACTCCTAATATGTTTTATTTTTAACTGTGGTACAGTTAACTGTAAAAAAGAAAACATATTTTTATAAAATATTCTGAAGTTTTTCTCATCATTTCCCTAATTTAGAGAAGATTCCAAGAATTAATCAGGTATTAGTAGGTGAATTACTAGGGAAGTAAGAGAGGGTTGGGCATTAAAAACTATAAGGAAAGAACAAAAGAGAGTGAGAGAGAAACTGCAAACCCAATAATGGATAAAATGTCAGTGAGGATTGTGAAAGACACATCAGCCTTACAGTGCTTTTCTCCAGGATGAATCCTGTTAAGAGCATTATGGCTAAAAAGTAAAGCTGTCTTATCTAGGAAAGAGGAACCCTTCAAATAAAGAATAACACAAATCTATAAATAACACTAGGATTATTTTTACATATGTAAAGAAATTATAAAGGGAGATGTTATCATTAAGTTTAATTATAATTAGTCTAAAAGGCTACATCTGATGGGTACCATAACATTGTGTAAAAAAAAAATTTTCTTTAAAAATTTAGCATCTTAGAATTAATGCCAACCTAAGGTCATATTCTATTTTCTAGGTGCTCAAACCAAAGCTCCTGGGGTAGTGGAGGGGAGTTAAAAGTGCTAGAGGTCTCTGGAATCATAACAAAAAAGGAGATCATAAAACAAATAATACATAGGCTTTGTCTAAATATATTCAGGAAAGGACAAAAGACAAATATTTTCCACTTTATTTCATAACTTTAAAATATTGAAATATATTTATAACTGTTGGACCAGTTTGTATGTAAGGAAATAATAAATTTGGAGAGTAAATAATTTTTTCCACAATATGATCACCTGTATTTGCAAGGTCACTGTATAAAAGAGGCCAAATTGTGACAATTCAATGATATCTGCTTTCTCAGATTAAGTGGAAAGAAATACATAACCCAGAGGGGCCGAAATATGCAAGGGTGTGATTATAAAACTACTGTCCCTTGAGAATCTGGTAGAAATAAGATATGTATCTCTTGAGGCCATTCCAGAGATGAGAGAAATTTACTGAATACAGATAGACACATTGCCCGCATTTCTCAGCTCTAAACATTATGTTGAGCATAGCTGGGTTCCATTATTGCACTTAGGCTGTAGGGCAGTGATCTGGACTGTCTTTGTTCTCCTAGTAAGAACTGATGCAGTTCAAGTCCCTACTCAGCATTGTCTGTGCATTTGCTCAGCTAATCTTCTGGCAGTGTGTGATGAACAATCTGCCTATTGACCGTCTCAGCAGTTGCTAGCCCCTCCACCCTCACCCCATGTTGATCCTCATCTAGTTTCTGCTTGCTGCTCTTTTTTTCCTATAAAAGAAAGGGGTACAGAAAAGCTGGCCATTCTCTTCCCCTCCCCCAAGATGCAATTCTCACTCTCCTGGCCAGTTATCTACTCCCTCTTCTTAGTGATTCCTTCTGGAATTTGAAAAATGCTGCCCAATTCTGAGCTTGTACTTGGATAATTACTGCATTTCAGTTGCCTTGAGCTCTCTACCAAACAAAAGAAATGTTTCTGCTGTATTTCACGTGTGTGTGTGTGTGTGTGTGTGTGTGTGTGTGTGTGTGTGTGTAAAGAACTAATTTATAACAAATAGGGATATTTTGGTAACATCTGTCATCACTTTATCCAGAGTATACTTGTGATTAACACTTTGTGTTACGAGATAGAGCAGACAGTCAGGAAGATACTGGCCTCTATATTACTGTGATAACATATGAATTTGCTGGTGGATCCCTTTACAACAAATGCTTAAGAAGGGAATACAGAAAATCTCTGGATTTCCTATTTTAAAACTTTTTATCATTTACACTGCTGCAAGAATAAAATAAAAAATCAAATTGGCCAAGGCTCAGCATGAATTTACTTTTAACAGAAGGTGCAGGAGAAGCTGTAATACAAAATGCACTTAATTATAATTTTTAAAGCTATTAGCACAACACAAAACATTATTGCCTGAGACTACAAAGTTTGACTTCACCTATTTGTGTAAAGCTGCTCATACTCAACTTCAAGCAAATGTTAATTTGCTAGGGAAAAATTCAGAAAGGAAACCAGATAATGACCTATGTTTCTACTTTGCCTCATCTTCTAATCTTAACTATATATAACTATAACTATATAGCTCAACTGCACATAACCAATTATATATACACACACACACACATATACATACACATATATATATACACACACATATTATATATGCAACTACTGTATATAACTACTATGAATCCGAAATAGAGAAAATAAAGCTCCATTCAAGCAAAAGAACACATACCACAAAGGAGAATTTGCATTTGTTGGCCTTCAACCCCCTCCCCATATTCCTTCATTTTCTTTATTTCTCCAGAGAAAATAAATATACAAATATCACTGTTGGAGCTGAAAAGTTTCAAAAATAAATGTAGTTCCCCCTTATAATAGCAGAATCTTAGGAGAACAGTCATTGCTTAAAGTCAGGATTCGGGGGCCATAGTTGCTTCTCATATAGAAGCTCAAAATCTTTAAAGATTGATTATAGATTATCTGTGCTTTGCCCTATAGGGATTCAGATAGACTAGAGATGGCCCCTGGATCCAGTAAATCAAGACCCTTTTACTAGGCAGGTTATGTATCTAGAATAGTGTTATGGTTACCCCAAATTTTCTGCTTAATCAAGAAACCTCCTTAGGCATGTCATAGAGTCATATAAATTTTAAGGTATCAATGAAAGAAGCAATTGAAAATCAACAGAATGCAGACATAATTACTATGCTCGCTATGTTCCCACAGAGCTTTCCCAATCTCTTTGTAACAGCGCTTAACTCATATTGTATTGTAATTTTTCTATAGCTGAATCTTATCTTCTGGTAGACTTTGATCCTTTGAAGGGCAATTCAAGGGTAGTTTTTTTAATCTCTCTTACTTTAAACAATTTGTGCAATGAGGCAAATTATACATATATATTATATATAAATAAATGAAAGTTGTCTTTGCATCTCAAGAGCCTAGTACAAAGCCTTACATATATACAGTAGACAAACAACTTATTTGATTGCAAGAACTAATTTGTGAATAAATATAAAAGGAAGGAGACCCAGATCTTCTGATTTAAACCTCATTTGAAATAAAACCGTACTTTGACCAGAGTTCTCTTTTAAGTCACTACCTCTTTTCCTTCCTTTTCTGCTAAACATCTTGCGAGAAATGCCTACATTTGCTGTCTGCAAGCAGAAGTGTCTAAGACAACTGGAAGTCTTAACAATTCATATGATTTGAAAGTAGAACTATGAGATTAAAAATCGGTCATTTAAAAAATGTTTGAAAATAATGTAATCATAAATTATTAGTATTTTACTTAAAGAAGTAAGCAAAATTAGAAAACCTGAAAGCTATCCACAGAAGAGTTAAGTTCCTATATATCTTCATTGGGATATTTATTACATTTTTAAATTTTATTCCAGCTTTCAATAAATTCTAGTAGAAGTATCCCTTCCTGATGATGATTTATAAAATGTTCTGCAATCTCTGGAGAAAATGCACTCTCCTGTCATCATCGTACATGGTATGACTCATTTTAAAAAGTTTCACCTTCTGAATCTTTATCAGAACTTCAAAAATAAATTCAATCCTTTTGTATCCCTTGAGCTAGAAGACTTTGCTCCAGAAAAGTGTAGTATCTAGAGCATGGTTACTAAAGACACACGGACTCATTCCACAGATCTCTGGGTAAGTTCTCTAGCTTGAAGGTGGTTTGTTGAGTTTAAAATAAGGGGACCCGTGGTAGCGCAATCTTATTTTCTAGTTTAATAAGGTTTTCTTCTTGTTCTTGTTTAATGGGCCTTTACTATGGAAGTGTTGAGGCTACCAACATCAATACCATTTTGCATGGCTAGATCAAGTTCTTGGTTCAGATTGGTAGCCAAAATTTAAGGAAAGAGTCCACTTCAACAGCCTGGCACCAGGAAAGACTGTAAGTGAGGTAGTAGAAAAAAGTGTTCCAACGATGTAAAATCTTAGACCTACTACCTTGTAATTTTGCTACGGATACTTTGCAACATCATCAGTGTTCTGGTCTTCAGATTATTTTTAGTATTAATTAAAAATCTTTAAAAGTAGTGGAGAGCTCAGTTTCATAATTTGTCTTGTTTGAGAATAGATCAAGAGCTTGTTCATGCATACATGAAATTCTGTCAAGACCTCAAGAAGAGGTCTCCATATTTTAATCACCAAATACAAGTTCTAATTCTAGTGTTTTATAAATGGTTAGGAAGTTCTTAAGTGACTTCCTTTTATTATCACAAACAATTCTGCTAGTGAGTGAATGGAGAAGTAGAAAAATAAATGTAACTCCCCAAATTAGGGAAGAGTGGTGAAGAGGGGAAAGCCACATTGAAAAGGCACATCAATCACTAAGTCCCCCAACATATTGAGAAATACTAGACCTGAGAGAAAACAAATATGATAATAAATAATTAAAACTATACTTTGAAAGCAAGATTTAAGACATATACTTTTATTCATGGCAAAAAAAAAGTTAAAATTAAATGGAAGAGAGATTTACACCTGCTTGAAATCATTTTACAGACACAGAATCAAAAAGAACGTGCTCATGAAATAAGTTAAATTGGGTACATATGGGCTTCAAAGTATGACAGAAAAGGAAGTAATCCACTGGAGAAAGGGAAAGCAGAAAAAGAATCTACGAATGCCTAAAAGTGGAGAAGAGTAATATGAAAACACTGTGACTATTCAGAAATAATCTTTGTACTAACTTTATAATAAGCCCTTATTTATTATTTTTTGTTATTATTTTAATAAATAAAAAGAGTCAACATAAATTTAACAGTTAAGAGATGAATTCTGGAATCAAATTCCTAGGTTCAAATCTCAATTTTACTGTTAGAGCTGTGTGATCTTTGGCTAATGACTTAACTACTCTGTACCATCTCATCATCTATGTAACAGATGTAATCAGAAGGTCAACTGGAAGATAAATTGGGTTAATGCACTGTCCCTGGCACACTGTAAATGTTTAATAAACCTTACCTATGTTAAGTATTACATTCTCATCTCGTATCCCTCGCTAGTATACAGTTTGGGGCACAGACCACTGCCAGGCTTATATGATACAGTAAAAAACAGAGAAGCCATGTTCCCATTTATCTGTAGCTCTCAATACAGAATGTCACAGATTAGTCTCACTGGTGTCCTTCAAGTTGAGATGATGTCATAGATATGAGACCAGGGCATAACCCTGTTTCTTGTTTTTCAAAGAATAAACTCACACAACTATGTTTCACATGCTTCAAATGCAATTCCTTAAAATTTGAGATTCCTTTTCTCTTGTAAAAGGTATTTTATTGAATAAAACCCATCCCGTTTGTTCCCTGATTGCCATTTCTAAAGCTGCTCTGCCAAGACAACATCATCAATCAATGAGAGAATGTGTCAGCAGGGGGCTTCTCTTCTTTTTCTGGGGGTCTATGGTGTTTGTTTTTCAACAGAGACTGAGCTCTAAGTAAACACAAAATTTTTATTTCAGAGTAAATGTTTTCAAGTTCTACAGCACCTTTGTTTTCTGAGAATGTCAATTTTATTTTGGTTCCCAAGTTGATAGAAAAAGAAATAAATCATTTAAAGAACACATTTATTTCTTGCAACAAAATGGTCCAAGGAAAAGTCAAAACTGTTCAGTAAAGCAAAGCATTTGCTAAATAAATGAAAACTCCACAAGCTAAATAGTGAATATGTGTATGCATGCATGCCCACAGGGAAGGAGAAAGAAATAATAAATAAGCTATGGCAACCTTAAGATAAAAGTTTATGGCATTGTACATCTCTGTAAAGATAGTAAAATAAAAAGGGAAACAGACTTAGTCTGTTTCTTCAAAACTTTGGTTCAAGTTTTATGTTCCATCCTTTGAAAGTTTTCAATGTAATAAAGGTTTGGTTATTATTGTTGTTGTTAATGTTATTTTAACAGTCAACACAAATCTAACAGCTAAAACATGAAACATAGTTATGCTCAAATTCTGCAAAATATACCTAATGAAGTTCTAAAATGTTGGCATTGGTAGGAGATTTACAAACATGTGAAAACAACTTAAGCACTTCTAATTACTGATAGAGTCATCCTGTTATTATTTTACATGTTAATTTAATAACTGCTTCTAAGAATCAGAGACATAAGACCCTCATGTCTCATGTGGGCTGCATTCATTTTATCACAAACTGTCATTCATACATCTCTCCAAGTCTCTACAAAGCTGACTGCTATTTGAAGTTTCAATTTAATGAACACAGTTTAAAGAGCCACAAAATCAAGTGGAAGGTTGGAAACCATCTGTTGAATTTGTGCTCCATACGTAGACAATCTCCACCATTTAGAAACTGGAGTGGATTGTTTTTCCCTGAATGGTGTGAATTTCCTCTCCAGGCTGTCCACAAGCACAGATAATGGCCACGTTGTACTGGAGAGGCCTGGCCTAAGAGCTTTGAGACAAGAAATAAAATCATACATTGTATTCCTTCTTGAGGAGGTCAACTTGCTTTATGCACACTATCTAATCAATTCTCAAAGCATTCCATTGAAAAGAGGAAGAGGCATCTACAATATTCACTTTGCAGAAGGATAACCTGAGGCTCCAAAAGGTTAAGCAGTTTTCCAAGGTCACATTAGGCCATTTCCACACAACTGCAATTACCTGAGCAATGTAGGCAGAGCAACAGACACAGAACGCAGACTGCTTTCATTGAAATGAAGGTACAGTAACTGAAGGACTACATGAAAACAAGGACTGGACCAGAATTATTCAAATAAGGTGGCCTAAACACCCAGATTCTCCAGATGATTGACAATTTTCTATTCAATTCGAAACTGGTGACAGTGAGGCAAGAGAGAGAACAAGAATGAGGTCACAGATCAGCTATTTATAGGATATCAGCCACCACACTCAGCTGCTTTTCAGTTAAGGTGAATATTGAATGTAATTTTCTTTCTCTGACTCCATACAGAGAAACTACTTTCAGAAAAGGAAATTACAGAATTTAATAATATTTCTTGTGACATGGCGACTTGCTTTGTGGTGGTCTCAGCAACGTTTACCACATATTCATCTGGGCTTACTGAGCATAAATAAAAATGTGGTCACGTTCTTTCTTGCTCTGCAGATTTTTTTTTTAATTAAGCAACAAAGATTCCAGAGCCATTTTTTCTCATCTGCAAAACATTCATCCAATTTGCAAAGATATAAAACAAAACACCGTGTGGATGAGGAAAGAGAAATAAAACAACCTGATGTTCCTGTTTAGCTGCAAGAGTTAATTCCTGTGAAAAATACACTTCCGCACATTTCCTTTGGCTGAGAGTGGTCTGAGGCTTGTGAAGGCTTCAGACAGTGAGAGGGGGATGGGCCGGAAGCCACCGGTTCTTTTGATGTAGATTGATGCATGACAGTAGCCCCTGTGCTAAATATCAAGTTTTCTTTCTCTTCTGCATTTCTCCCAAGTCATGAAAAGGGATTCCTTTAGCCCAAATACATAGACAGTAGTCCTAGAACACAGCAAAAGTTGCAGATAAAAATGCCTCATGTCTCTGTGACTTAACAACCATAACCAAAACCGAACCAGCAAGCCGAAACAGAGAGAGTTGAGTGACATTCGAGATTAAAAATAAAAGGCAAAGAAACCAAGAGGAAACTGTTCATGGAGTGCCTCCACTTCTAATTTGGAGGGCCTGAAGGAAGATAAGGAACTAAGGACTCATTTACAAAGGTAAAAACTCAGGAAAAAACTCTGAGCCAACTGCTGGAGAGCCTTGGGCATCCCTGCCAGCCCAGAGCTGCTGCCTCTTAGGGTGGCTCACTCCCAGGACCTTGCTGCCGGTGCCTGTATTGTCAAGATCACAGGTCCTCACCATGGTGTGTAAATAGCAATCGCTTAAAACTCTTGTTCAGCATGCAGATTGCCAGGCTCTATCCAAACTGACACTGGTGTGGTCAATTTGAAGGTGCCAAGAAACTGCATTATAACCTCAAATAATGCCGCCTGGAGGATGTTTTCAGAACAGTTTACACACTGAGGAAGCCAGAGCACACACCTTAAACCCATGTCGTATGGATATGAGGACCTGCCTGTTTAAAAGGTAACACATTAAAGCCTAAGAAAAATCTAGAAGATATCATTTCAAGGCCTCTGTTCACCTACAAAATGAGACAGATAAAATTTTGTTTAAGCAGTCATGGCTGTAGCTGCCAATCTGGAATTGCCAATTGGTTTTATAGGATAAGATTTGACAAAAGAAATCATTCAGAGACATGTCAATTCTACCCATCCAACTTTTATATGTAAGAACCGCTTCTATAGAAGCATGATTGAGTGTGTGTGTGTGTGTGTGTGTGTGTGTGTCTTCCTTTGACCAGTATCTTCTGTGCCTTGCCCCTCCCCCACCCCACCACATGCCAGTCTTTCTTCCTGTGCCCTCACTGTTCCCTTTGTCTCATTTGACAGCCCCCCTTTGTCCTCCTTTCCCTGTCATTCAGCTATTGTTGATTCAATAAAGCTTACAAAGAGGATTGCTCATTGGTGAGACTGTTCACCAATTTATGTAGAAGGGAACAAGAATGATCAAAATCGTAACTCTGTTTGTTAACATTTTAAAATTTACAAAGCATGTTCCAATTGTGCCATAAACCAAGGTAGCATTGTTATGCCTGCTGAAGGCATTGATATTGAGAGTATGAGTGACTTGTTCAAGGCCACATTGTTGATAAAAGGCAGAGACTGAACTGGACCAAAACTTCCCAACTTTAGTTATTGCCCTTTACCCATATCAAGTGGAAGAAGGACTCCTAGAACTACTAAGATCTTTGATATTATTGAAGTGTTCTAGTTTGAAACCCAGGTTTAAAAAAATTGATTACATAAAACCACTAGACTGTAAACAGGATTCAATTTATCCTGAGGTAATTTGTCCAATGGTGTGAAGAAAAGCACTTTTTGCATTTTCCTAGAAAAGAGACAGAAAAAACCTAGCAGAAAGCAGTCATCCTGTACACTTTTCTAAGGGATAACTTCCCTGTGTTCCAGCACTAACCCATCCTGTTCAAAGGATTTGAAGAGGGTTCCCAGAGTCTTTCTATTCAGTCCAGTGGAACTTCAAACATTATGAAGTTGACCATTCCGATCAACGAAAGAATAATCATTTATCCTATTTTAGTTGGAAAAAAGCACAATTAGCTGAAATATGCCATAGAAAAACATGATATGGCAACTCTTCTGTTAAATTTGTTGATGTGAGCAACAATAAAGAACCTACTATGTGTGGTGAGCACGCCACACAAGTCATTAAAAGAATCACTTGAGAAGGCCAATTTTCTAAGTTAGCTATTAAGCTTAATCAAATAAATTAAACAATGACTATCTATCCACTATACTTTATAACTTGTAGATATACTATTTGAGGCCCAGAATAATTTCCAAATCACATGTTTCCTCTTATAGCAAGAGAAAACAAATGTGAAACAAAAAAAAAAAAAGGAAATCAACTTTCAAGTGCTACATGGGTCTCTAGGTATTGTAAAACATCCTTAATATCATAAGGTTATTTTAAAAACTATCCCTCTGAACCAATTATAAGCTATTTTGAAGTGGCTTTAAGCAAGGGGAAAAGAACTTAGTGCAATTTTAATTTGCATCCTTTGTTGCCAGAGTGCAAAACTTTGAATTGTCCAGAGATGTGGCTTCGAGCTGTCAAAGGAACCATGTCTCCTAAAATTATGCATCAGAAACCTTCAACAGGAGAGCTTACTTTAAAGTCAAAATTCTGTCTTACATTTCTCCAAAGAGAAACTGATATCTCACATGGTTGGGTTTTTTTTCAGGTTCGAAGTATGCTCTCACCTTGTCTGAGACCACTGCTTAAGGATGAGACAGTCATCTCTCTTGGCTGCTGTGGGCAGTAAGGATTCTGAAAACTCAGCAGAACGTGGATATTTACTGGTTATGGAGGTCAGGAGAAGCAGTGGCTGTAAACTTGAAAGAAAAAATTGACCCAAAGGAGAGACTTAATGACAGACTAATGATGTAAATACTAAATGAACTTTACTTGGACTTTATACGCAGTGGGTATTAAGTACTTGTATAGAAATAGAAATTAGCTTGTGTGACTTAGTCTGCCCCAGCAATCTCCTCTCAAACCCCACCTGCCTTTTCTGGAAGGTGGTAATACTCAGAGGTATGCTATCTAGATTTTTTCTAATCTACAGTCACAGATATATCCAGATATATCTAACTTTCTCTTATTGCATTTACATGGCTTATAAAAATGGCAGTTCTACTGTGCCCTGAGGTCCCATCTCAACATGCTTCCATCATGATTTTCTCCTTCTTTGAAGACTCAGTAACATTGATTTATAGGAATCAGTAAGAAGTTGTCAGATAGTGAAATCATTACATAGTCCCAAATTTCTTTGTTTTTCATCCCTGCCCTTTCTTTATCTTAGTCACTTTTCCAGTGTTCCTTCACCTCCCAAGAGAATACAAAACCTGATTTCTGACCCAACATTCTTGCTTCAGAAAGAAAAATTCTGATTTAATGAAATTAATTTTCACTACGCAATTTATATCATAATGCATTTCTTCATACAAAAATTTAAAGAAGGATTATGCTAATGGTGAAATTAAGGCATTTACCACTGGCTGTTGATGATTTGGAAGGTCTTTCTTGGAACACCCAACATAATTCTACATAGATGACCATCGTCCTCTCATGAGCTTTGATCATAAATGTAGGTAGAGAAGTGCTTAAGATTCCAGGTGTAGCTATACACTGTAAAATTATGCTAGTGAAGAAAGCAAAATGACATCCCTACTCTGTTGGCTACTGAAGCATATAACTTACTATGGAATTGTTTTAGAGGAAAATAAAAATAATATCCCAGCAGCTAACATAATATTTAAATAAATATAGAAAGTAAATATATGATGATTCAGGTAACTCACCTCTTATACCTAAAATGATCCCTGTAATTTGAACAAAAGATGATGAAGTGCTTGAAAGTCAACATCAAGTATCTTTTAATTGATCCAATAAATGTTTAACGCTTCACTGCACTTCATCTTGTGGACACAACAAGGGAACACTTAGTAGACTGTGATTTGAGACAGTCATTGAAAATTCCCTCCAGGGTGGTCATGCTATATAAACACTGCTAGTACTTTTAGAGAACATTTAATGTACTGTATCTAGGTTTTAATTGTTCTGCCCTGGCAATTCCCTGGGGATCATGCATAACAAAAGGGAGCAAGAAGACAAATAAAGACAAAGAGAAATGTTGGCTATTCGCTGTGTGACCAAGTTTATGGGGTTTGTATAAACGTTTGCATATAACATGTATACGCATTGATGTGAGGGTGACCTGCTAGGACATCTGAAATCACTGAGAGATACAGATTGTTCAGATTGAGAATTCCACCTTGGTCAGTGTTCCCTATCACATGGTGGTTCCCTCAGAAATTCTGCATTTAGTCAAAGAAGAGTTCTTAGGCCATGGAACATACCAATTTACACACAGAGATAGCAAAAGGATAGGAATGCTTGGGGACGGACAAAAGCACTGCTGTGCTTTATATATTTGTAAACTGCAATGTTTTATTTTTAACTTCAAAGCTATCTAAAGTACATAAGATGAACGAAAGGAATCTTTAATGGAAATGGCAAAAATATCCACTTCTTCAAATTATCTTTGCAAATATATTTCATCTTCTTGCTATCATGTTATTAGGCTACTTTTTCTACTGAATAAGAGAAGAAAAGAAAGGAATAAATTTACCATTATATGACCAAATTTAGAAATACTTTCACACTGCATTTATAATAGATTTGACAAGGACAGTACTATATCCAGCTAATCAATTTCTATACATTCAGAATTAGTCAATGGAGAGGAAATAATACTAAGACAATGCTAAGGGAGCATATTGCAATATCAAAAATCTTGCAAAGTGAGGAAAGGGGAAACAAAGCTGAAATTAATAATTTTGTTAATTTACTATTTATCCTAAACCTACATGTATTTATCGTTCATAAACTAAATTCTTCCATTAATAATTAGCAAACATATATAATGTAAATTCAATCATTTTTCTTTCATGATTTGATTATTTAACACCCAAATGGGCTGTCTTTATTAGGAAATTTTTAGTACACTAAAAACATTATTTAAATTTTTAAATAATAAATTTAATGAGAAACTAATGAAAATATAACTATGCTGAAGACTAATTAGTCCATATATAAATAAATGTATGGCAAAGATAGAGATAAATGATACACAATCAGGAAAGCTTAGTTTGGCATTGGAAAACTAAAACTTCTAACTGAAGTTTCTGAAAAATGCTAAAAGACAAAGAATAAAAATAGATTGCTAAAAAATGCATTAATAGATCACTATTGAAAATAACTCAAACCAAGCTCTCAAGTATACTAGAAGTTTCAAGCTGGGAGGAATGGAAAGTAAGATGAAAACTACTCAGGATATATTCTGGCACAAACTTCACCCTTGTTAAAAGGATTGGTCCCTCCAAGGTGAACCAGCTGTTAAAATATTAAGTCCAAAGAGGTCAGTCTTCTATGGAAGACATGGTGTGAGTCCTTTGACTTCAAGGGACATGTCTTAACTTATCTGTATAACCGTAGTAGCTAACACGATTCCACATTGAATAAATGAGGAAGAAATGAAGAAAGAAAAGAAGGAAGGAGGAAAAGTAGAGAGAAGGAGGGGAAAAAAAGGAGGGTTGAGGGAGGCAGGAAGGCAGGAAAGAAAGAAGGGAAAGGGAAGGAAGAGAGAGACTGAGGGAGGAGGGAGAAAGGGAAGGAAGAAGGGAGGCTAGATTGAGACAAAAGAAACACATTTTATTATTGTAAGTGAGTTAAAATACTTAGAATCAAAAAAAAAAAATTATAGTTAAGCTTAAAGAAAGTTGGCTTAATTCTCCAAAAGGAGAATGAGATGAATTCCAGAATTCACAGAGTGGTAAGCTTGATCCCCAGCCATTTTCTAGAATAATTTGTTAAACAGACACAGCTTTGGAAAATAGCATGGTAAACATTGGGAGCTGACATGATTCATTAAGCAAAAGTTATATAAATTAGTCTTAATTTTATTTCTTAACAGGGTTACTGAATTGTAAATTTATAAATTTAAAGTGCAGTATAGTACATCTTAATTTCAAAAGGTACTGGACATAGCCTCATGAAATCCTTGACTGTTTGTACAGTTATGTGGACTCACAGCTGCTTAATATTTATATCAGAAAATTGCTTATTAACAGGATTTCACCATTGAAAATGTGATTTCTAGTATCTCGTTGAAAGCCTTAGTCCACAGCCCAGGTTTATTGTGTTTTAAATTGGCTAAAGACAGAAGGAATGTCCTAAAGCTAGGAGAAACAGCAACAAATAAAATTAAAAATTACCTTAGTAGAATAAAGTGCTAATCTTAATAACAAAATCAAAAATTTAAAGGGTAAACTTATAAGTTAACTACTCAATTGCACAGGTACATTGCTTGTATTAAAAGTCCTGGTAATTTTAGTTAACTGGAGATGAAGGATAAGCTAACTGGTTTACAACAGTCTAAGTGGTTCATGAATAGAATCTGGGGAAGTCTGTGAAATTAAATGGAAAAATTACATTGTTATTTTTACTTACCTCTGACTGAAATTAGCATTTCCTTCCATTATGAATGTCGGCAAAATATTGCAGTAATATTAGCAGTACCTGTAACTTTGTCAACAATATTAATCACGGCTATTTTTCTATCACAAGACAACTGTTATATATACCTCAAAATGGTATTTATGCTTCAGTACTTCAAAATTAAGATATTTTTGGACTCAATATGAAATCTTTGTAATAGTATGTTAACAAATAGATATATATATACATGTATAATACTAAACTGAAATTTTCTCTTCAGTACTTTGATAACTTCATTTCAATACAATGTGTTGGTTTGTAATTCCATGCATTTATTTTATGAACTTAAAAACATTATTCCAAGAAGTAGGCATTTTTAACTACTGATATAGGGGTCTATGGTGCAAAAATGGTTAGGAACATCTTCGATAAAACAGATAGTATTGCTTTAAAAAGTAGGCTACATTTGTAGAAATAAGTGGTACAGTTGCATTTCATGGAAAGTCTGCTGGTTAGCTCACATGTACACAGATCAAGCTTAGATCTACACTTCAATATTGAGATACTGACAAATGAACTGCGTTCCGGAAGTAGAAAGAAGCCATGACCAGGAAGACAAGAAATTATATCATGAGGAACATAATTCCTCTGGAACCAAATATTAATTAGTGAGATACCAGAGATGATGTGGGGAAAAAGATTATGTGCTTTGATTTAGCAACACTACCAGCACCTCTCGCCTACACAACTTACTGCTATGTTATCTTAGGTAGTTATTCAACATTCTGATTCTCAGTTTTGGTGTCTCTATCTTGAAGATACTGCATACAGTACAGAATTGTGATGAAGATTAGAAAAATATGTGTTAAAGACTCTAACAGTACCTAGCATATAATAGACCCCCAAAAGTTGCATCGTAATTGGCATGGTCATGGCAAGGAAACCGAAATGTTCAAATTCATATGCCCAGGTGTCTTCTAACACAACAAGGGTTGAGGGCTATTTTAGATGGACCCTTCTACCCTTAGGATTATTATATGGAAGCTGAACAGCTCTGTTTTATCTTGCTCCAGGGACAGAGACAGGACAAATGGGGCAAGACAGATTTTAGTTTACTGTCATAAAGAGTTGCCTAGCAATGAAAACTGTCCATGAATGGTTCTGATTCCTCCTAAAATAATGAGGATCTTGCCTCTCCATGTGATCATGCAGAGATTAGATTCCCAAGCACTCTGGATATAGTAGGAAATCCACTTGCTGAGATGGAGGGGGTGGGTAGGTGGGTGAGCATCAGACCTCATGCATTACCTCCAGCCGTACAGCTCAGAGTCTCGGCAGCCCCATGAACAAGGACTACACACAAATATTGTATCAGGCTGTCAGATTCAACAAATGTTTTCCTTCTGTTTCTGAGGACCATAGTCATCATTTAAATAAACAGGTCATTAATTTGGGAATAGAATTCCCATCCTTTGGTAATATGAACATAATATTGGACAAGGAACATTTATATTTCAAAGAGATACAATGATAGTCATAGCAACAGGATTCAAAAATGAACTAAAGTTCAATTTTGCGGTAATTAATGACCATATAAAATGGCTGAAATGATAATAAAAATGTACATGAGTATATTATAATCAAGAGAATGCTTAAACAGACTACTCTTTCTCAGGGGAATTATATCCCTAAAGTCAGTCCCCAAAACACCAGCAAGGCCCTTTAATGAGAAAGTCCACTCCCCAAAACAGCTGACTAGCAAGTTGAGAATTTCTGCTCTGAATACCAGCAAAGGAATCATAAATATTTTCTTGCCAGATGTACTTCCCAGATGTAAGGACACTCAATGTTTTAGAAGTAAGTCCAGGCAGACAGAAGCGGGTAAGCTGGAAAGCCATAAACAAGCCAATCAGTCATTTTAATAAATACTCAAATACCTAAGAAAGATTCATCATGTATGATATAGTTAACAGAAAAAAAAAATTCTTGTTTTATTTTTTTTCTTTCCTTTTTCCTGAACACAGAGTCTCTCTCTCACCTCTTTATTTCCTCTCCCCAAAGGGGCCCTTTGAATTGCATACAAACTCTGAGGTTTTCTCATGTTTCTACACTTTAAAATGTCCTTCCCTTCTCCCACTCCATCCTCATTCTATAGAGCCTATTCAAAAATAGAAATAACCTTTTCACAGAAAAGTACATTCTGAGAGAATCACAGTTGATCAAGTCACTCACATTTCCAAATAAGTTAACCACAGTAAAAAAGAACCACAAGCAAAATCTCGTGTCATTTAGAACCATAACTACTGTACATACATATTTACTATTATTTGCCATTTATACATATATGGGGGGGGGACTATGGGAAAGAGATTTCAGTACATATATCAGCATCTAAAGATTTTTCACATAAAGTGTTTATGTTAAATTCTAGCCTAATGCATAGTTCATGTAATATTTTACTTATGCCTTCTTTACATGGACAGTAATTATTTAAATCCTTCCTGTAAAGATACCACAACATATATCACACGATAACCCAGAAATCTGAACACTGCACATGATTAAATGATGTCACTGTGAAACTTCCAAGAGAAAAAGTCACTCCCAACATAACACTATCTTGAGATGCCCACTTAGTGGCCAAAAGTCCCCATGAGGGGAAATTCCCTGAAGTGCAGGTCCAGGAACTTGGCCTTTCCACACTCCCACAGTGAAGCCTCTTCTGAAGAATGAAGTCATAGCAGCCAACTTCTCATAAAATGTATAAACTCAATCCTAATTTGTTAAGACACACAATGAGAAACTTAACTGCTAACGGGACAGGCTCATTCGCTCTCTGTAGAAGTTTTATGGGGATTCAGCCAAAGATGAGCAGTGACTCAGAAAGAGACACAGAGAGGTTTTAAAGAAGAAGAAAATATCTGAGCATAGAGTATAAGGTATCTGTGTGAAGGCTGACTCTATCACGGAGTCTGGACAGGCCAGTTTCTCAGAAGAGGTAACAATTTTCCTGAAAAGTGCTAGAATGAACACTGGCAATGATGGCCTTTTCCTGCTTTCTTACAACTGACCAATATTCTGATTATTATATTTTTCTTTAGATACATAAACACTGTCAAAAATATATAGTCAAATATTGATGATTTGAGTACAATTTATATTTTTTCAGCAATCTTGCATTTCTCTCCTCTAATCTACTAATTTGTTGATATTAGTGTTTTAGTCTAAGGTGAAGGGGTGAGGGAAATTTCTCTTTGAAATACAAATATAAAAAATGCATACCTGTTGGTAACGTGAAATGTAGCCATGAAAATTTTCATATAGTCATGTCAAAAGTGTTGTATTTAGATTCTACATCCCATGGAGAGTGAGACTGACTCCTGGTCTTACCATATGCCATTGTGTGAGCATTGATCAAATTATTTAATCTCTCAGATCCTCAGTTTGATTATCTACAGAGTGAGAATAACATCTGCCTCCTACGTGGTGTCATGAAGACTTAATTGATAGAGTGGCATGCAAAGAGTCAGATGCATTCAGGTGCTGTGGCACTGTCCTCACTCGATTTCTTTTTTCTTACTTGTTTACCCATTCCTCTCCAAAAGAAAAAGTAAGACTCTGCCTCATTTCCCATTGTTTTCTAGCAAGTTCAGTGAATTTAAATGAGACTCTGTATGTCCCCCTCATTTGCATGCCTACTTCCTTCCTCTCCAGTCACTTGCAGGGATATGTCTCTCTTGAGCATCAGCAAAGTCGCCCACAGAATCAGCATCTCCTCACACATGTGTTATCCCTTCAGAACGTTGCTTTCTCAACCTGTCCTATGTCAGTTTGCACTTGGTGACACACTTCTCGGATTCATTACTTTTCTATGTGCCTTGTTGCCCTAATATTTCAACCTACTGAAAGTACAGGTTTTGCTTTCTAGTTCTTTTAACCTGGCCACCTCAGTCATCTCAACCCCCACCCCTAGCTCTAGCTAATGCTGCAATTGCATTAATTTTGTGTTGGCCGTTGGCTAATGAGAAATGATTTTAGCACTACAGAAAGAGGAAGTCTACAGAGAGGCCATTAGATATATCAAAGCAGCAGAAAAAAAGAGGGGAATCAAAGAAGTTGAGGAAATTACTTGCTCTTCCCCTCCTCAAAAGGCAAATGATTTATTTATTCAATTTCACAAGGAATACAGGTAGCTTCCCTGTGGCTACTTTCTTCAAACAGTGGTAGCAAAGAAAAGTTAGAAATGCAAGTATCAAAGTGGAGATAACAGAAACACTTGGGGAAAAAATGCCACGATAAATTAATAGGTACTTAGAGTTACAAAGAAATTAAAGAGTGTAAATGCAAACATTTTTCTCAAGTGTATCTCATGTCATGATCATAAAATATTCTTTATAAAAAACCGTGTTTCCAATAAATAGATGTCTACCATGCACATAAAATTAAATATATGTAGATTGAAATATTAATAATTAAACCTATCCATGACTTCTGAGTAAATTCTCTGTTACCAAAGGTAAAAATGAATAATTTCATAATGGATAAAAGGCAAAGTTCTGCATTAATTAAAATAGGATTAAAAAAGAAAACATAATAAGGAATCCAATGGCAGTTAATTCTCTTTGTTTACTGTCCCATAAAACACCTTGAAGAACTTTTCCCTCTTTTCATTTTCCAAAGGCAGACTTTAATTCCACGAATGTGATTCTATCAGAATGGACTGCATATTTGTTATAAGAGAAATACACCCAGGAATCAGGGTTTAAACTATGAACAGATTTGGAGGGAAATTAGTAAATAAGACTCAAATTAGGGCAAAGTCAAATCATAATAGACACTTGCAAAAACAAATCCCATCTGGATGTGTGGTAATCAGGTTTTTACTAAACAATAAAAATGGGAAAATAACTTCAAGATTTAAGTCTCATTTAAATGCAGCCCCATTAAGACTTAATAATTCTAAGTAAATGGGATAACCTCAATGTTGTACAAGCAGTATAAGATTTTGATTAACATGACTCCATGAATGGAAAATTTTCCTTTAAAAATGTTTCAGAATGATTACAAAAGTAGCTACTTCAAAGTTGCACATTGAAGTTATTTAAAAATGTTTCCTTATAAGAAAAAAAAAACATTTAATTTTACAATACTTTCTGAAAAGCAACCTGGCAAACATTTCTTTTTAACATCAAAGTGGATATATGTTGATGTTTTGAAATGTATAGGACTTATTGACACTCTGAGATAATTCTTAACACTTGGGGTTCACAAAGCACAGATAGTAAATCACTTATCTGAAGAAGACCACAATAATCTTCAGTTAAGAGAAATTTAAAGCAAAATGACTAAAGAAAATACTGCTGTAGGAGAAACTCTAAAACACATGTAACAAATTTGACAGATAAAACAAAAGAAGTCCTTGGACTTGAAAAAATGTTTCTCACTAAGTGTTCACAGTTCTTAGAAAAAATGAATTAGTTTCAGTCAAAACTTAAATAAGGAAGGACAGATAGGAAAGAATGGCAGCAAACTATGAGAGTTTTGGAGTGAGGTTTACAGGGATAAAGCTGCTTAGTAAGATCTTTGATTTGGGGTTGTTCTAAGATTAATGGATATGTACACTTGCCATAAATGAAGAAAATTTGGTCAGAAGTTATTGGGAAAAACAATCAATGCTAAAGTCAGTGTGTGCGTGGGGGGGGGGGCGGGAAGGGGGTACAGTTGTGTGTTTGAATGACCAGACTTATCTGTCTTAATTAATTTGTTAAAGGGAATAAAAGACAATAGATTCATAGTTCCATTTGGAATAAGAATAAGAAGAGAAAGTTAAGAGAAGCTAAAGAATTAAGGAATAAAACAGGCATCAAATTATTTTTTTAAGGCAAATACTTTGCAGTTACCAGGGTAATTTTATTATCATTATTAAATAATTTCCAGAATACTTAATTCTGAATGAGGAAGGAATGAGGGAGAGGGAAGGGGAAGAAAGAGGGGAGTGGGAAGAGATTAAGACAGAAATGGAAACAAGGAGAAAGCTAATGGAGAAAGAGTATTGATTATGGCATATCTATTTTTTTCTTTCAATCTCTCATTTTAAAGCTAGTCTATGAAAGTGCCATTGATTTGTCACAGATTAAATTTATTGAAAACGTTTAGAGGGGCTTTGTAGTTAGGAATAACTAGCATCTACTGAGAGCCTTTTCTGTGCCGAATTCTCTGCCAAATTCTTTACATAATTCTTTACATATTAAAACCCACAATAGCCTTAGACTGTAGGTACAACTATTATCAACTCTTTTAAAGCTAAGGACACTGCAGTACCATAATGTGCCCTAGGTCACACAGGTAGCAAGTGGAAAGCCTGAGATTTCAACTTGGGCCGTTTAGATTTTTGGGTCCAGATTATTGAGAAAATGTTGGCAGGGGTGTCTTTACATCATCACTGCATCATTCCTTCAGTAAATACAGTAATTCTTTGCATTAAACAGATATTTCCTATGAAATTTTCTTACTTCTCACGATTCTTTCAACTGCTTTAGGACTTTTCTTCTTGGCTGTTCCCCAGGCACTTTATATTAACTTATTCATAACTGAATATGCATCACCTTGTTTCAAACTTAGCTTACCTGAGTTCTGAAGGTAGAAACTGAAAATCTTTTTCCATATTCATTTTCTATTGTTTCCCTCCAAATGTATCCCCTTATCAGGCCAACTCCTAAAACAGATGTTTCCATCCAGTCCTAGCCCACACTCCTCGAAGATTTCAGACGTGTTCAAAATATTAACCCTCTCAGGCCCTCAGACTCACAGATCACAACTTAAGCAACAGTAGCCCTCATCTGTGCACACAGTGGGCTATAATATATTCTTTATGTATGAAATGCGATCTAAAAAATTTGGGAGGCTCTGTTCTAAACCCATAAAATTCATCATATTGGTTTATTAAAAATATCACTTTCACAATTGCTTTTTCTTGAATAAGAACCATGCATTTCAGATTAAAAGACCTATTTGCATAGTTGCAATCTTCAAACTTCCTTAGTGATAGAAGCTGCCTTTCAATGTACTCAAGATAATCAACTTCATCAACATGAGGTGGAAATAGAATCACTTTTCAGAAACATTTTCAAGTTATTTCTCGATTACCACATCCTTACTTAGGAGAAAGTCCAGTATCTCTCCCAACTACATTTGTTTTTCTGTGAATGACAGATCTTACTCAGCCCAAATTGGCTTTGTGCTTTTTCCCCCCAAATCTTCAGTGTGGAGAGAAGTGAATCAGATATGAGACTGATATTGCTGATGCTTTTTACTACACCATGTTGCTTTCAAAGACTGACTACGCACAAGCTCACAAACCTATGATTGCCACAGTAATTGCAGGCCTTGCATGGGCCACAATAGTGAGTTCTACCAGAGCATAGAAAATGACCTAGGTTTACAACTCACATGTTCAGCCATTGTTACCCAGAGCACTATACTATGCTAACATGGCTGGCTGGTAAGTTTCTAGCCTTCTCTGATTTTATGTACCTCCCACCAAGGTAGCATCCAATCCCTTCTTTCCTTTGGATGGGAGCCCTTTTCGAAGACTGCTGGTATCTTTTCCTGCCACCAGAACTTAGTGCAACGATGGCCCACCCCAAAAAAGTTTCTAGACTGTGCATGTGTGGTCAGTTCCATGTTGTAGTAACCATAAAGAAAGATCGTATCTAGACATGGCTTTTAACCTAAAGATTCTTATCCTTAGTTGACTGGCTTCTGCATTGATGTTGACATTTTGCTCTGAGACCTTTTGAAACGACTTAGGTAAAATTTAAAACTCTTAACGCGATTTTTTGCCAATGGTCTGGATCCCATTTTCTGGTAGAGAAATCTCAATTTAGTGTATGAGTGCAGTTTTGTTTTGTCAGTCCTACTAAGTTCCAAACTGCAGAACACTAAATCAAACTTAGATTACAGATTGATGGCAAAAAAATATTTCCTTTCATCTCTTCCGTGTAAGCATTCTGATGGATTGCTTCTAGCCTGGGTTCAACTTTCTCAATGAAAACATTAAGAAGTAAGCAAAAGAAGCTAATGTTTTGAATTTTTCCCACTATTCCTTCAATGAATATACTTTATGTTAGCATGTGGTCTCCAAGATATAGCACTCAACAACTCAGCCAAAGGTTTGCAACCATATATCATAGTCGCCAATTTTTAACATTTGATATCTAAGTACTTAATATCTTCCTCACACTTATTTCACTTCGCCAATGACAGATCCTAGGTTCTATTTTGCAGGAATGAGTTCTTGGTACTCAATTCATTATGACTTGGTTCAGATGTAAGTAACATATACCTCACAAATAACAGTGGCTTAAACAAGGTAGTTTATTTCTCTTGCATATTAAAGTTTAAAAGGAGAGCATCCAAGGCAGGAATGACAGTTTTATGGTTCAATGATGTTTCTAGTTATTATTTCGCCATCTTTGGAACAGGCTTATATTCTGAAAAACATCATGTGTTGCCTAAAAATGCTTGCTAGAGCTGCAGGCATAATACCCCCATTCTAAACAGCAAGGAAAAGAAGAAGTAAGAGGCACACTATAAGAAAACTTTCCAGAAACATATGCAACAATTCTATTTAATTCTCATTGGGCATAACCTAGTCATAAGACCAAACAGTGCAAAAGAAACTGAGAAATGTCATCTTTTTAGTTGGGTGGCATGTGCTTATCAAAAAAAAAAAAAAAATGGGCTTTTTTATTAAGGAGAAAGAAGAAAATCAATGTTATGAGATGTTTCTCAAATATTGTTTCTCATAGATGTTTTAAAATTTCTTACAGAAAATTAAGCTAATTTTATGTGTCTAAATTTGCCATCGAACACATTTAGTTATCAAAGTATTAACAAATGATTTATTTGTTTGATTTATGTTTTTCAGTTATACACATTATACAGAGAAATATCTGTAAATTCAAGCTTTTTTTGGTATTAAACTGAATATACACACACATATCTACACAAATACATATATGCAATTGACATAGAGTTCCTACCTATGATGAAATCGGCCTCTACTATTATGGAAAATCTACCATCATGGGGAATTTGCCATAATTTGTTTTATAGAACAATATTTTCTTATTTAGATAACATTTATCATACTTAAAACTAATAGCAGAAAGAAATTATTCCCCCCAAATTATATTACTGAGATGACTCTTTGGCCAAAACTAAAACTGAATCGAATTTGTAAGTTTATAAAAAAAAAAAAATGAGTTAATTTCTGCATACCTATAAACTTTGAATTCAGTTAGCACTAGACATAACAACATATTACAAGAAAGGCAGTTTGTTTTGCTGTTTATAGCCCAAAAAGTACTGGATATCTCCCAGGAAATTCCAGTCTTAGGAGGATTCCAACAAACATGCAGAGCTGAGTGGTTCAGATTGAAGCACAGATTGGAGTCAGAATGTGGACAGTATTCCAAGTCTAACATGTCTGATTTTTGAGATTCAGCCTTTATTCATGCAGGCTCCTACAGTGAGACATTTATGAATAAAATCTGGAGAGGCAATTGAGTCACTATGTCAATACATAATCTTCATTACTGGCATAATCAAAATTAAAATTTACCACTTTCACATAGTCCATATTTACTCTGAGGTAGATGGTAGTTGTATAGAGGTTTTATTTTTTTAATTTTGTGCTGACTCAGAATATGCAAGGATGGTGTAAAGAAATGCTTAAAATCTGAGTTGACACAAATGTTATAAGATCACATATATTCACTTACTTCCATAAAATAAGTCGTTCTCATATGTGATTAAAATAGGCTTTTGATCATCATTCATGTGTTATTTAACAGGATTTTTATTATAATGTACAATAAATGCATTTACCTCTGAAAGGTACTTAATGGATGTAAAGAGCAGGAATATACACTGAGCCATAAATTAGTGGGCACAACGTTCATATAAAGTAGCCCGTCCTCTTTTTTACTCTGTGCTTTTAGTCCTCTTAGTTTCTTTATCTTGTAAAATATCCTGTGCATAGAAGGTATTCAATAAATGAGGGTAAGTAATAGGTAGGTCAGTGGTAATATTAGAATTACCTTTTTACAAAGAGATGCTTTAAGAAGCAATGTAGGTCAGTCCTGCCAAGCCTGAGTAACTGGTTCTGATATTGGCAAAAAGTTCATTTTGACTAATTTTAAGATCGTTTGTTACCAACATTGCAATTTTAACTACTGGGGTCAATATCAGACATAAAAATGACAAAACGATTCAGTGTTGCTAAAACTTCAATCACTGAGTAGAAAGGTTTCCGGATATTAGAAAACCTCCGTATATTCAGTCATTAGAAAAATCTGCTAACCAGTAAAAGTTACCAATATCCCAGTTTCGGTTTACTATTATCCATTGATTTGGAGGAAGGTGAGGAAAGGAAAAACTTATTGAATTTATTGATTTCATTTACCAATTTGTATACCTGCTCCTAGAGATTTTGTGATAACATGAGAAAAACGAACTTGAGACCATTGATAACTATTTCATTAATTCTCCAGTATATAATATTTTTAGCCTTTTCAATATTCTCTTCCTATCCAGAAAAATGTATTTTCTGGTTCTTCAGTATTTGATAGGTATATTTCCAATTTCACAATTCTAGTCCCAGACAGAAAGAAAATAGACATGAAAAACATGAACAGAAAGAAAAAATTAGATATATACAAGTTTCAGATAATTATATATATATGTATGTGTATGTATACACACATACTACATTTTTATTATTTAATATAAAAATTTAAGTAATTAGCCTGAATGTAAAAATTAGGAGAACTGGATTCTCATCTTAGCTCTGTTCTTTCTTTCTGGATGATCTTGGATAAGGCAGTTACTTCCTTAAGCAATAATTTTCTCGTCCATAAAATGAGAATGATGATGCTTATATTGCTTCTTGTTGTTAGAATCACACAGAAGAATTTATATCAAATACTTTTAAAGTATAAAGAAGTCTATAATAAAATCTTAACTTCATTAAAAACCAATTTGAAATATGATATACAATGCTCATCGAAGAGATTATCAATTAGGACCTCATTTGGTAAATGATTATTTGCTTTATAAACAAATTTGCCACAGGATTACTATTTTCAGTTAAGAGAAAGATGAAAGAGGGAAAAGGGAAAGAGAAAAATTCTGAATATCTCCGGGGATAAATTATTACTCAAATTCTTGGTTCCTGGAATAAAATGCTTAGTGATTTTTTTGTTGTTTGTTTTTTAATTATTCAAATTATATTGGGAAGTAGATCTCAATTTATTACCAATGTGAATTTTACACCACTATATTCCCCCAAGAAGGCATCTGAGTGTTCTCTGAGGGCGATTATTGTGCCCCAAGCAAGGGACTATGTAGCAGTCACTATTTGCACTGTAGTCTGTGTGAACGGTGACTCATGGAGTTGTGCCCCATCCAGCCTGCACAGCCACACAAGACAGCCCTGACTTGTGTTGACTAAAGAGCCACACAGAAAGCCTGTTTCCAACACCTTGGTACAGAGTAGATGATTCTGGGAGAAACTATCAAGGCTCTCTAAACACATGTGAAACTACTGAATCTGAAAGGGCAAAAGCCTTGTCTACCTTAAGGCTTCCTGACACAACTCAATATAAAAGACCTCTAATTTCATTTTCGTAGAATTCATCAGGAATACTGGCATGACATAAAGCAAGCATTGTGATTGTTTTTATCACCTATCTACTCCAGAGACCTAATAACTGTTATTTTCTAAATCAGAACCTCAATTTCTGGATGTATTTTATATTCCCATCAGGCTAAACTCTCTGTAAAATAAGAATATGTTTTCACTATCATCTACTTTGAATATTTAAGAAAACTGAGAGCTCTGGGGTAGATGGAAATAAGTATGAGTTATGTGTTTTCAACGTCGCTTGTGTATAAATTTTAAGATTACAGGCTACTCAGCATTGCCTCTTGCAGATTTTCTTTGATGTATTTATCTCCTTTGGAATAATTTGTTGCTGACTAGAACGAAAAGTCGACGAAACTTTCCTTTTATATGATATGGTTTCATTGGCTAATTATTTTACGAACTAAAATAAAATCCAAACCAAATTCAGACATTTCAAGTTTCTAATAGCCTGCAAATGACTTAATTTTGTCTGTATGATTCCATCAGATTTCATCTTTTTTTCCCTTTCAACGAATCATTGTTTAAAAATAACTTTCTCTACCCCTCCCTTTGTCTCCCCATCTCCAGATGTCAGCTTTCCACGCTCTGCTGTCCTGGGAGGTAAGTCAAGGGAGCAAATCGGTGAGCTATGTGGACACTGCTTACTTAACGATACTTATATTACTATTTTCTACCCCAGCCTGTACACACATTTACACACACATTCACACTCCTAAGCAGGTCTCTAAAGATTACAACCATTCTTCTAAAAATAATCCTTAGGAATACGTGAGCAAAAGACGAAGTTCGTCAAGCTTATTTTCTCTCATTTTTCTCTTCCTTCCTTCCTTCCTAACAGCTTAACTGCCTTCTTTCCTTCCCCCACCCTGCCACCCTCCCTCTCTCTTTCCCTTTCTTTCTTTCATCCTTTTTTCCCTTCTTTCTATCTTTTTTTTTTTTTTTTCCTGGAGAGGTTTCTGAAGTTCAACAGTGATTTCTTTAATTAAGAGGGGGGAAAAAAACCAGGAGAGAACAAGAAGGAATAGTAAACAGTTCTCTTCACGGCCTAAGGGATTAGTTACAAAATAAACATTTCACAGACTGGGCCCCATCTCCTATAATGAGACAGCTCTGGCTAGTGAGACTGCAACTGAAGTCCCCCATTAAGACTATTCACTCGGAAAAATTAAGTGACCCACTTGTGTTGACTAAAGAGCCTCACAGAGATTTTTCACAACCACCTACAGCATTTTTGACAATCCGCCTTGTGCTTAACACTGCCTTTCCTGAAGGCTCTCTCGGCTACATTTTGTTTTAAGGGTTCAACCTCCTCATTGGTGATTCAAAGTCTTTTCTTGTTAAGCTTCTGTATAAAATAAAATCCCTTCTCCCAGAGAAAAGGAGAGGTACGAAGTGTGTTCAGTTTGATTTGTTGTACAACAAACAGAAACAGGAAATTAGAATTATATTTTTTCTTCTCCAAACCAAATTATTTTGATAAAAGACTGTTCAGATTTGCAAAATTTGCCTTGAGCTCTTTAGAAGTTGCTATATAAAATCTGAAAATAAGTAATGACCAAAATGCCTTAGAATAAAAAAGAGCATCCTAGTAATAACCAGAGATGTTAGCACCGGTTCAACAAATGGAGAAGCATGTCACATTTCAGAAACTATTATGACCTATCAAAATTAGGTCACTATATCTAACATAAAAAACACATGCAAACTTAATGCACATGAAGTACTATTTCTATTAAATCATGAGGAGACAGAAGTAAGGTACTAACCTGGACGAAGTCATTGGAAAAACAAGTGAATTTTAGCTCAGTGTTTCCAAGCAAGAAAAACTCACTAAGGGTCATATTTTATAACATTAAAAATGAAATGAGACAAAATCTAAACCATCCATTTATTTGCCTTTCGAAGTACAGTTAGGGGCTATTAATTTATGTAGGTATTTTCTCACTTGTCATCCAACACAGCAATAAATACTGAAACATGTAATTCACTTCTGATTCTCTTCTAACCTCCAGATCTGTTTCTTTGACCCGCTTACAAAAGGCTTTTCTCTTTCTACTATATTAAATCATAGATTTCTTTTCTCTGTTTCAACTATTGTGTTCAGAACCAATGAAAAATATACCCAAATAAATGTGCCTCCCTAAAAAGTGGACTCTTAAACATCATCTTTAAAAAATAAATTATTAGCTAAACATCTCAGGATTGCATTGGGAACTAGAAGACATAGAATGCCTTAGTTTATTCCAAGAATGGCCGGGTCTTCAATGCTACCCATTTACGTCTGCTTGCTCTGGCGTTCTTGATTTCTTCAGTTTTACTATCTCCTGTCTCTGTTCCAAATTTCCAAACCCAATGTACATTTCACAATCCTGCCTTAGTGCTATCCTTTTTTTTTTTTCTTTAGCCATCTTTGAAAATGATCGCTTTTAGCTATCTCCCTTCTTCAAATCATTTTTGAGGCTATACTTTGTAATGCCCTACTTAGGACTTGATTACTTTGCATTATGTATGTTAGCCTCGTCATTCATCTGCTCATTCCACAGCAGTTACTGACTGCCTATTATGGACCAGGTGTACACAGGAGTAAACATAACAGACAAAAAGCCCTGCTGTAATTGGAGCTTACGTTTTATTGGGAGTTGCAGACAATAAACAATAAGTTAAATATAAAGTAAGTTAAATATAAAGTGTCACATAGTGACAGTATTAAGAAGAAAAACTAAAGTAGAGAAAGGAGATTAGAAATCTCTTACGAAGTTATATGTGGGGGAGGTGGTGTATATGTGTGAATACAGTTCTTATCTCATTTTGCTAAAGGAAGCTAAAAACTTCCTTATAAACTGACATAAGAAAAAACTCTCGTGAACTTGAATACTTCTTTACAGGGTGATGGACACAATACAAGTAGCAATACTCTGTAATTAATTATTTTAGTGTTCTGCAATTGTTTTTGCTTTATAACTATAAATAAGCTATTTTTTCTCTCTGCCCTTACTCTGCGATGAAAAGGAAACTAAAATCTAACACCCTGCTAAAAAAATACAATGGCAGTGTTTTGGAGTCTAAAGTCTCGAATTTTTAATTCACCTTTATTACTCATTTACTATGTGACCTTGGGCAAATCAGCTTTTCTCATCATCTCTTTTGTCATCGGTAAAACAGTAACAATTACACCTGCTTCACAAAATGCAGACCAATGAGGTTAGATATTCGACACTATCTGTAAGCTGTTAAACAACTGGTGATTATTACTATTGTCCAATGAGAAGTTTGGAGAAGAAGACATTTCCAACATGCGTAGTTAGGAGGGAGGAGCAAGTAGAGGAAATCTATGGTTGCAAAGAGCTGAGTCATGGCAAGAGAACTTCAAGAACATGCTCATAACATTTTCACAAGGCAATAGTTTGACACTTGTCCAAGAGCTTCAACAATAAAGGCAAAGTGGCCGCTGGCTAGAAGGAATACATTTCTAGAATCTGTCCAGTATCTGTTTATTCTTAAGTGGAGAAAAGCAATCACCCACGCAGAGCAATACCAAGAAATACCAAGCTAATCAGCCCTGACGTTGTTACCAAGAACTTGGAGCAAGCCACATTCTTTTGTTTCAATAATTAACTGAATAAATGCTTCGCTCAGGGCTGCTCCTACATATTTTTTATGGCTTATAGTTAACTCTGCTGGGTAAAGGTCTTGCTACTTCCCTCACCATGGTCCCTGAAGCCCTTATGAAATTGCTCCACACACCCATTCTCAAGCCTACAGTAGCTACACTTTCTATTCTACTTCAGCATTTGAGAGATAGAATGTCTTCAGACACTTTGAAAAAAGATCCGAGTATCCGTTACATTCTAGTGGCTCTTTGTTTTATTCTAACTAAAACACATAAAAATGCCAAGATGGGGTAGAAGACATCAAAAAAGTATACTTGAGTCACTCAACCATTTCTGAAAAGAATCAAAGCTGAATGATTTTGACTCCATTCAGAGGCATACTGAGAAACAAAACTTTGAAACTAAGTATATGGATTAAAGAGTCTTTAAAGGGAACAAGTAAAGTCTTGTATTCCCAACAAGGTCCAAAGGAAGGCTTTCTCTGCGTCTCTTCTCCTGGCACGAGGAAAGCAGGTTCTCACTAGAGCACAGTTTGTGTAGCCCAGCTGTGGAGTCACTGGTGACACTGTTAACACAAATCCTGTTGGCGTTATTACTGATGACTACTCTGAATCGGATTTTTTTTTTTTTTCAAGGCAATCCTTTTCAAGCTGAAATTGTGCTTCGGTGGACCATTGGAATAGTGAGTGTTCAGTGAACCGCAGAGTTGCCAAGGGGATAAGTATTCCAGATGTTGGAATGCAGAGGTTAAACTGGGTTTTGTTTGCATTACTAACAGACACCTTTCTACTTAAATCACAAAGACTCATGGGTCTGCAGGAAGTGACACACACACTTAGAGGTGTTTACTGTCCACAGTCTGTAATAGCATCTCACTCCATGCACGGTTGTAACTGCAGAGAGGTTTTTGGACATGTGTTCCCAGCCCTAAGTAATCTCCATAAACTTAGCCATAAATCTAGCTACAGCTAAACGTGAGAGTTTCTGTTTTGTTATTGTATATCTTAATCCTCCGTGTGGAACATCACTCATTCCACAAGAAAAAGGAGAAGAAAGGCACTGAACAATAAAATCAGCAATGTGTCTCCCCAAATCATGAAACAGTCAAGAATGAGCTCCACTGAAAGTAAGAACAACCAGAATATGGACAAAGTCTCTCACAAACCCATCATCATAAAACTATGGTCTGGTCAGGCCACTTCTGTTCAGTAGTCAGATCTTTGCTGGGCAAAAGGTTGTAAATGCAGAGGAATGTGTATCCGTGAGTGTGAGTGTGAGTAGCAGCCTGAAGGCAAGTAAGGAAGGAGATGATAAAAGTGCATATCAACTGTGTCTAATGCCACTAACTAAAAGTGGTTCATTTGGGGGTTTTCCACTATAAAACTGTATAGGAAAATGCCAGGTTTATAATCAGTTTTTTTTTTTAATCTAATGATAGAACATGAAATCATTATAGTCACAGCAAATTACATACTCAACACCACTTTG
Source organism: Eonycteris spelaea (assembly GCA_003508835.1). Classification (NCBI taxonomy): domain Eukaryota; kingdom Metazoa; phylum Chordata; class Mammalia; order Chiroptera; family Pteropodidae; genus Eonycteris; species Eonycteris spelaea. The sequence continues at coordinate 1,752,131 of PUFA01000265.1, read as the reverse complement.
ACTTACATGATAGCTGCTTATGTCAGAAAAACATAGGAATAAAATTATTGACCAAAGCTGATAGAATTAATCGATTTTCCCTTTAGGCCTAGCCTTGGTATATGTGGATACAGGCTGAATCGAAATACTTAAAGGCAGTTCTGCTAGATGGGGAGGATTGGACACATATAGTTTACCATGTTTTCCTCCCAAAATCACAGTAAAAGATTAAAAAAGAAAAAAAAGCCCATAAGAGATAAGAGATAAACATAAAAGGGAGAGGCAATGATAGGAATTTTTTTTTAAAGAAGGAAGTCAGTAAGGAAATAAGTAATAACTGACTCAGCAGAAAACCCAGCCTATTTTAAGGGAACCCTAGAAGTGAATCAAATCATCCTAGGATGTGGACACAAAAATTATTATGAAAGTCAAGTCAACAGCTAAAAGTCTACATAGACTAGCTAAAAGTTTGTTTGAGAAACAAAATACAAAATGTTACCTTAGCTGCTCAGAAATAGCCTCTTTCCTATTCTTAGAAGAAGACTAGAATTTTACTTCTAGTAATATTTAATAATAGAAGCCCTGGATGTAAGAGAACTAGGCCCAGAGGAGTTCCAGGATTCAATTCTTAAAAGAGAAGGATTAAGTGAAAGCCCATATTCTAAATACTTCTCTAGCTTCTTTGCTTGGCAAAGTTCTAGAAAGAATGACACTCAGGCTTATACCATCCAAGCAAAGAAGGGACAATTACTCTAGGGAGAGAAGCCCTACAAAAGTTGCCATTTGGGGACCTCCAATGAAGAATTTCAACCTTGTCACCCTACTGGGAAAACTAGCATTTAGCAAGTTCCAACCATGCACACAGACTTCTAGTCAGCTTCTTCATGTTTCATTAATAAATATAAATAGTCCACCAAATATTCAAAGGTGTTCGATGAAAGACAGAGACAAAATAAATAATAAAGTAAACTTGAAAGACATAAAAGCAAGGAAGAAATCTATAAAACCTATCCTCAGTACCTTTATAATAAGAAAGCATTACATTAATGCAATGAGAAGATAAGGCTTTTAAAAAGAACAAAAAGATATTTAAAATCAAAAAATATGATACGAGAGATAAAAAATTAGTAGAAGGGCTAGAAGACAATTCTCTATAAAACTGAACAGAAGGAAGGAGATCAAGTAAGGAAGAGGGAAGGAGGGGAGGAGGAAGGAAGAAGAAAAGAAAGGAAGGAAGAAAAAGAAAGAGAAAGAGGAGGGAGGGGACAAGGAGGGAAGGACAGAGAATAGGAGATAAAAAATCAAAATAAAAATAGAGGAGCATTCCAAGCGATTTAACATCTGAATACTAGGAGTTCTTGAAAAATAAAAATAGAGAAAATGGTGAGGAAAAATTACCCAAGAAACTATTCAGCAGATTTTTCAGAATTAAAGAACATGCATTTCTAGATTTAAAGTTCCCACCAAAAGTTCAGCACAATGCATGAAATGACCTACATCGAGGCACACCATTGTAAAATTTTGGAGCACCAGAGAAGTAGTGAAAATCCTAAAAACGTCCATATTTTTATAAAGTGCTTAATTCTAAACAAGCTACACCACAGGTTATAAACAGTAGACAAAGAATTAGAAAATAGAGTGCCATCGGTTTTCTCGACTGCGCCATTAGAAGACAAAATGCCTTCAAAATTCCCAACGGAAGTTATTTCCAAACTATAATTGTCTATCCAGCAAACTATCAAATAACTCTGAGAGTAGAATGAAGGTATTTTAAGACATACAAAGTCTCAAAAACTTTAACTCTCACGTATTCTTTATGAGTGCCCTACTAGAAAAGATGGCCCAACAAAATATTTATGCGAGCCAACATAAAGTGGCATTTGGGATTCAGCAAATAGGACCAATCAAAAACAAACAAACAAACAAAAAACAAAACCCCAAAAATAAAAGCTCAGGGCATTTCTTCATGAGGATGAATGGATGCCTCAGGACAACAGATAAGGTGTATACATAGGGAAACACTGGTCCAGATTGAAACAGCAGGATAGAGGATTCCAAAAAGGAAATCTCTTAGAAACAAGGAATCATGAACTTATCTGATGGGTTCGAATGGCACCTTTAGCAAAGAATTTTGAAAGAAATTAGTGGTAGGTAGATATAAATGTGTCACTTATTAGTTTCTAGCTAATCAAAAAGGGGAAGGAGTTGTAGAGGAATCCAGAATAAGAAGCTAAGATTTAAACCTGAAAAATCGAGACATAATACCATAAGTATATAATTTAGAAATATGGAAGTAACTTGATGAAATTACTAAAAAGGTGACAGTGGCAGCTTCTGAGAAGTGGGAACTGAAGGTAAAGAAGTTTAAGGCAAGGAACCTGTATTTTTATTTAGTCTTCTAGGACCTGATGACTTTGAAAACCTTGTGCATTTATAACTAATAAAAATAACTTTCCATTTTAATTAAAAAGAAGAAAGAGCTAAAAAAAAAAAAGTGAGTGCTGTCATGCAGTTTGCTATATCTAGCAACTATCTCACTAGGGAGATTTATACAGGAAACTATTTTTCAAATGAATGTTTATAGAGAAGTAGTTTACCAGAAAGAAATAATTAAGGTAGGCATACCTGGCAGAAGGCGCAGCCTGTGCAAAGATACAGAGACAGAAAAGGGCAGGCAATATTCAGGAACCTAGAGGCAATGTGATATGATCATATCACAAGGGACCAATGGCAGTGGCCCAAAATTAGAGAGGAGGGATTATGTCCACATAGATGTTGGAATCCTGTGGTCTATGCTAGAGAGTTTGGTTTGTTGTTGTTGTTGTTGTTTTGTTTTGTTTGTTTTTTTCTGTAAACAGTAGGGAGCTGCCAGCAGATTTAAGGCCGGGAAATAGCATAACAGATTTCCACTTTGGAAAAGTATCTCAGATAATTTTATGAAGAGCGCATACAGAGGCCTGAGAAGAGGAGGCAGGAAGCCAATTAAGGGACTATTATAAAAGTCCGAGCACAAACGAATGACAGAACCAAGGTAAGGGGTAGTATGGAAGTACTAGTAAGGATGTCAGCAGCTACCACTTGGGAAACGGGTACAACAGAAAAACAGGAAATCTCCTAAAATTATCCCATGAGACAAATATCATTTAAGAGGAGACCACTTAAATTGAGGAAACAACCAGTAAATGAGAAAATCAGGATTAAACCTAGGCCCTCTGAACAGAAATCTTGAGACCAGATTGCATTGACACAAATGTACATTTTTTATATAGTGGGCATGATAACAGGACCTAACTCATGATTGTTGGGAGGAGAAAATGAGAAGGTATATAAATTTATTTTTTACTTAAAAAAGAGGTACATAATGTGGGGAGGTAATATAACTTTGCCTTAGGCCCAGCCATCCTCACACCTCTTTACTCATCACATCCACCCACTTTAGTGCTCACATACTGACTTCATGAATTTCGTTATTTATTTGCCTTTTCTACATATGTTATAACTATCTGCAGTTGTACATCTGCAATGTAAAACTGTCCTACTGAAAAATGGCTCCTTTATTCCAACCTAAATTCCCCTGAAAACAGAAAGGACTTTAGACTCTTCATCGAGTCTATCCAATACTCTATAGCTACTCAAATATATATTCACCCTTTGAATTTAAGGTCCTCTTCCAGTCTCTGAATTATTATGCAACAGTACAATATCCTTTCTTTTACTATGAATGAGGAGGATGGAGTGAAACATAGACAGAGATTATTTTTTAGTAATCATGTGCATTTGTGGATTAGGTGAATAATACTCAAGGACACAAAATCTGTTGGAAACAGAAACACAAAGATTTTATCTTTGATATGCTTAAAGGTCTCTGAGATTTGTTTATTATTATTATTATTTTCCTGTTTCAGTGTGATACACGTTGTCTGGAGGGAGGAGCTCTGTGGCAGCTATCTATACCTCATTGTGAGCCTCGGAAAAGATATTTATTTTGCCACCTTCGTAGCTCTTTGAGATTCAGATAATCTGCTTATGCCTTCTAACCAGATGAGCAATCTGGACCCTCCAAAGATGCTCTACATCCTTGGCACTGATTTCTCAGGCTAAACTCTTCAGTGCCTGAGACTGTATACTAATTACTGAAGACAACAGCCTAGTGAAATAAGCCTTACTCTCATGTATGAGAGTTGCTATGTTGGTGCTTCTAATAGTTCATCAGTCTCTCTCTATTCAAGATCATCTGCCTTAATTTCCCCCCATGATTATATTAGATTTATTGCTCCAGTAAATTTCTACAGGCTAAGGGGGGTGGGGTGGTACCTGAATCCTCAGGGGATTGCCAGCCAGCATGAAATCACCTGACTGCTTGGACCTCCTGTCACAACAAGAACATTGCTGAGGATTCAGTTGCATTGTTGGTGCTAATCCCCGGCTAGAAATATCAGAGGAAAATGAAAGTGAGTGTGCATTTTATATAATTGAAAAGGGAAGAAGTGAAGACAGAATTCTCAGAAAGTGGGAAGAGAGCAGAGTCACAGCTCACTCAGACTCCTTCTTAGGGGAAATAAATGACAAGCCACACTGTGCTTACACCTCTGCCAGAAACAATCAGAATGGGACACTTCGTCAAGATGAAAAGTCAGTCCTATTACTACAAATAAGGTTACATTATTCCCTGCTTTTTATTATCATGAGGGTATTACTATGCTTAATTATTCATACCATTTTTCTCCATTTTGCTATTGTTGATACAATTTTTTTTTTACCCTATATTAAAGTCACTTCCCTTAACCAGTCACTGTTTATTTTCTGTACTTCTGTCTCCATGGCACAAGGGACATTTTGTTTTTCATTTTCAGCAGGTGACACAGACTCCATCTGGAGAGGAAAGGTACTGAGAAATGAAGAGTCTCCCCAGTGCCCTATACATCACAGAGGACGAAGTTACTCCCACAGGCATTACCTTTTCATCGGACCTTCTCAGCACACTTAAGGTGTGTCGTGTGTTTGAAGGAAGAGAAACAGCCTGCAGGAAGACTTAACCTGGCAGAATCATTAAACCGTTACAAATTATAATAAAATGCCTGTGCCCAAGAGTCAGCCATAAAAGCTATAAGACAAAGTTGTTAAGTATATGCCATTGTTTCAGAAAAATTTCTATCTCTCTATTTCTGTCTAAACTTAGTTTGCTTTCATGTGAAAAGCTTATTTTATAATAACTACCTGTGAAATCTATTTAAAATCTAAACATGAGAGCAATCACATGCTTCAAGGTGTTCATTTAATAGATGGAAATATTAAGGCGTAAGAGAATATGACTTACTTAAAGCCACACCAAAAGTCTGGAAGGCAGGAAGAAAAAAAAGCCAAGGATCCTAGTCAGATTCTCTCTTTTCCCCAAACCACAGTCCCCCTCAATATGACTTTCCAAAACTGACAGCGATATAAAATAGCTTAAAAATACTCATAAACTCATGGCAAAGCTTATGCTTGCCAATAACAAAGTTTTACTCTAACTAGCATTTCTCCCCCCAAAATTGGTTCACCAAATAGAATTTATGTATATTATATCTTTCGTGGCTATAATTTCAGCAAGTTGTATTAATCCTCATATTAACTGCGGTAAATCAGAGATCTATAGTAACCTAATTCACATTCTACCATACACTGAAAGCCATCTATGTGTGAAATAGTGGGTCAGATGCTATGGGAGACAAAGGAAGCCTGCCCATACAGCTCATGATCACAGAGGTTGGCCTCAATCTTCTCTAGACACTTCTTCAAAACTTCAAGGTAAACTTCGCCTGCTTGTTAGGAAGCTTTGCCCCCACCCACTATAGGACTCCAGTCCCCTTCTCAATTCATTTTTCTCTCCATCCATATCTGTCATTCAATGTGAATCCCATCTTAGGTCTGCAGCAGGATAAAGGGTGTTGAGTGTCTGAGACCAGGTAATTCCCTCTTCAGAACCTCTTGTATTGATCGATTGAATTGTATTTTCAGGAATGTATGCTAAAGGTGAGACTTTCTGTTTCTTGTTTGTCTCCTGATACATGAAAGTTATCTCTGAAGTATAAACAGGGGGAGGGAGGGGAAACAAGAGAAAGGGAACAACACAGCGAATCCCACACAGCAGATGAAAACACTTCTGTTCAGATGGCAGTGACTTCAGTGCCTCACTACTGTGGACCAAGTATGAAAGATTGAATCAGCAACTCCAATTCTTCACCCTTCCGGGTGTCTGTTTGCCTTGTGATCACCAAAGCAATTAAGCACTTGCCTGCCCTTTGACTGTGGGCTCCTCTGTGTGATTTGTTTTGGAACACAGAATATGAGTATAAGCAACAGTGAGCGAGTTTGAGCTTCAATCATAAGAGATCACACGTGTTTCAGCTAGCTCCCTGTGCTAACACCAGTGCCACAAGGAGAGCATTCCCTCAGCAGTTACTGCTCACCCAGCCTGGGCCCCAGGATAAACACAAGCGCAGCCAACCAGAAGTCAACCCATGGCAAGGAGCCAAGCGCAGATCCAGGCGGCACTTCCTGCTGAGCTCAGCCAACGTTCCACCCCACCTCCCAACCTACAGGTATAGGAGGAAGAGTGCTACTGTTATATGCCACTGGGGTTTGGTGGTGGGTCATTGATGCAACAATAGCTAAATAAACGAGAAGAGTTATTTGGCTTTTGGTTTTCAATCTTTTTCTTTCTTACTTCTTGGAGTAAACCAGATCAAGAATAGAACTGTTTAATTACTTACTGGATGTTTTCTTATAGACATAAAAGTCTGTCAGGTGTCAATTCTAGTAATGGCTCTTTAAAAGTCTCACCAAGAATTCATTCAAGGAAGGAGAGGATGTTCTAGTCTCTTATTTACAGGCCTTTCTGAGAACAATGAGAGAACATTATCTTTGGAATATAGCTTTTCTGAAAGAAAAAAAATTTGGTAGGAACTAAGTTATACATATTTTGTAGGCATGCAATTGAATCTGTTTTGTGTGAAGTCAGATCATTGATCCACCCTCAAATATATAATAAGGGCACACTCACAGGATAGAAGGAGGGGAAAGAAGGAGAGAGATTGGGTTGAATTTTTTTAGTGTGGATTACTCAGAAGATGGAGGAGACAACAACAGAAATATTAATAGCAAAAAAGTAAAACAAGTTATCCTCAAAAAAGAACTCTGATGAGAAAAGAAGACCCAGGAGGAACTTTGAGATAGTCTAATATTTAACGGTTTGATAGAGAAGGAGGAGCCTGCAAAAGAAACACAGACTAAAGAGTCAGAGAAGTGAATGAAAACGAAGGTGCTGTGGAAAGCAAGGAAAAAGTATATCCCAAGAAGTGGGAAGATGGCAACAGTGTCCAGTGCTGTCTTGTGATCCAATGAGATGAGGGAATGAGAAATATGCATTGGTCTATAGATGTCAAAGAGTACGTGATGAGTGTAAGGTAAACGTGTGACACGACACGCCGAAAGAAGTTTTAAAAGCAAGCTTTTAATTGGGAGAGCGCTCCCCAGAGAGGTTCTCTGGTCCAGAGAGGAGAGGGGCCAGAGAAGTTGTGCCCTGGGACGGGAGGGTGGAGGGCATAGTTTTTATAGGGTTATGTGGGGGTAGGGTATAGAATGGGGAATGTCAGTTGAGCATCCGGATTAGGGTGGTGGCAGATTAGGGGATTAGGGCGGTGGGGCCAGGGCTTTAGGGTGGGCCCTTGTCGGGATTCTGCTGTCAAGCTGGGAAGCCTCCAGGCAGACCCCTGCCAACCTAACAATGAGGTAAGTAATTAATCAAATATTTAATGTTTAAGAGGGTACTAATAAAAGTAGAAGTATAAGGGGAAAAGTACTATTGAAGGGGAGTAGAGTAAATCATTTATTAATTTGATAAGCGTAGGTATGAGTTTGTTAATTTCAATACCACACAGACATTAGTGGAAACCTGAGAAAATGAAGGTAAAGAAATTCAAAAAAGAACAACTGGAGTGACTAGGACTGTGTTATGTAGTTATATTTTCTGCATTGGGGAGAAGGAAGTGCAACATTTTGAACTGTATAAAAAAAGTGGGCCTGGAGATTCCATACAGAGAAAATCTTGCTTTCTGGGACATTCAGAGATTCTCTGTCATGTACCAAGTGGTTTTCATTTTGTTTTGTTTCGATGTTTTATATATGATGCTCATTTAATATTTCTAATACATATTACTATGTACTAAGTATGTTTCTACGGGCCTATACATACTAACTCATTGGTAACAATTTTTATTTTTTTGTACAGTGTTGGTAAACTTCCTTTCTAAAATGAGAATAACGAAAGAGTTCAGTAGGGTTAAGTAATTTGCCAAGAGTCACAAACTAATAAACAGCACATCTGGGATTCAATTCCCAAGATGTGCCAAAGTCCATGCTATTTCCACTATAACACATTACTTGGCTTAAATGAGGAAGGGAAGCAAAACAGAACTAGGAAGTGAAATCAGAGAAAACTGTCAAATGCTTAAATTTAATGAGCCAGCTACATTTGGGCTTAGATATGCACATACAGTGTCTTGAAAATAACTCTGACTAAAATTGGCTGAGTAGTACCAGGTTCTGCTGAAGTCAATATTGCAAGGAAAAAGAAAGAGAAAGTCAGTGACTCTATAACCATGATCTTGAATGAGAAAACTCTCCCTCCAATTTGCTTAAGTGGTAGAGCCTATTCAAAGCATAGAGAGCACAAGATCTTACCTCTGTTTCTCATCTTTTTTCCTGGTGCATTAAAATACATCTGCTTAGCTTTCACCCTCAGAAACACTCAGTGAATATGAGCTTTGTGCATTAAGAAGAATAATTGTATAGTCAAAAGGCAAGGTCAGGATCTACTTCTACCAGTTATATAACTCTAATTCACTTCCATCTGTGTTTTTTCTGATCTTCAGCTAGTTAATATCATGGCTACCTCATCGATCATGGTGAAAATTCAATAAAACCATATATGTATAAATACTCTATAGATTGTAAAGTGATATGCAAATGTCATGTATTATTATTTCCCTGAATGTTTAGAGGCCAAGAGACTGCTCCATATTCCTCAACTCTTACTCATTTGCTTTTCACCTTTCCCCATTTCACATCCAGCTCTCACCATTTCCCAGAAGGGACTGACTCAGATGGTCACCAGCGATCATTGTCCATTGTCAAAGGCTAAATGGCAAAGCACTATAGAGATGTGTTATTGATGTTAAAACTCAGGGAAATCCAAAAGACCTAATATTTTATACTACTGAGCAAACTATTGCATTTCAATTCTAACACTTCTGAAATCTAGATGCATTTTGTATTAATATAATAAGAAAACATGTTTTGTAGAGCTAATCCAGCCTACCATCTGCTTTTGCATACCTCTAGAAATAAAAGTTTTTCATTTTTAAATGAATGGCTAAAAAATTTCAAAAGAAAAATAATATTTCATGACATATCAAAGCTTTATAAAATTTAAATTTCAGTGTCCATAAATAAAGTTTTATTGGAATATGGCCATAACCATTTTTTTAAATATATTAAGAAATTTCGATGGTTACTTTCTTACTTCATTGGCAGAATTAAGTCACTAGAGAGTATTTGTATTCCACAGAGTTTGTAGTTAGACTAACTACTGGATTCCTTTAGGGTGAAGGGAGGCAACAACTTTTCCCTGACAGCTTTTTGAAATGACTGCCTATCTAGGGGCTTGGAGAGTAGCCTATAAACTGGGAACAAAACCCCAATTAGCAAATTGGAGTTCAAGCATACGCAGACAAATCTTTCATATTTTTCTAGTGTCTAAATGGCAATAGTGGGACCCCTGAGAAAAAGTATTCTTATAGAAGAAATCTGGCACTAGAAACTGCAATGGGCCTTGGAATTTTGGGAAGAGTGTAAATTATAAGATTAGTTTGTCAACTTAATCTAAATCAACCCAGGCTAGTTTATCCAAGTTTACCAAGATGATAAAAAGTAAAGTAAAGGAATCTTCTCATTAAACAAAGCCCAAGTTACTCTGCCATTAGACATGACCTCTGGGTAGAACACCAGAGGCCAGGAATATTTGCCTTTATGAATTACAATTATGAATTAGTGCAGTCAAACTCGTGATGGAGAGCTCAGAGACTAGCCCATCAGTAAGACATGGGTAAAAAAATACTTAAAGCCACTATGGAAACAGATAAATGAAGGACAAAGGATTTTAAAATGTAAGCTACACATATTATTTAGGATTCTTCTGATGGCATGTGAGAGAAATCTCTTAAATAAAAAGGTAAACTGATTAGCTTGTATGACAAAACTATAACAAGAAAAGGGAAAGCAGAAAATAAGGGGCTCACCCACTTTCAGGACTCCTCAGGGCATGACTCTATATGTTTGCTTTCAATTTTCCAACTTTCACTCCTCAAAGTTTGAACCACCTTTAGGCTTTGAGGTACTTTTCCCCTCTGGCTCAGATTAGGAAAATCTTGGAGAAAGCCTCTGATTGTCTGGTTGAGGTCTCATTCTCACTTCCTAGATCAACATGCAGGTTAGGAGGTGGGGGTCTCAGACTGACCCTGAACAGGTCTCTTACTCTTAAACCGATAACACTGCTAAGCAATCAGTGATGGAACTCCCATCTGGATCTCGTGCATGGTGAAATGGGGAGCAGCTAAGGAAGAATGACGCTCCCAAGAGAGAAGGAAGCACAGATATCAACTGATATAAAAAAAGACCAATGCGCACATGTATAACCACATGATATTTTTAAAATTTATGATGATGAAAAACAACTTCATAGATAAATGGTAAGTATAAAATATCTACTGTGTATGGTATTTGTCTATAGAAGCATAGATGTATAGTCGTACCTTAATCATGTTTGAGATAGGAAAAATTCCTAACCATATAACCATTAAGAACATATTTTTCATTAAGAAAGAAAGGAGATTTAAGAGAAAAACAGTTTGTTGTGGTTGTGGTTGTTGCTCATGATTCAGTTTTCCTGGTGTTCATTAATGGATACTCTTGTATTCTACGGGCTCTTTCATAAGAATTAAGGACCCCTGCCTTCAGTAAGAAGGAGATCACATTAAAGGATGACAAAACAAAACAAAACAAAACAAAAAAAGTCTTAAGATCAGGCAAGGAAAGCTCAGCTCTGTGTTTGTGTTAAGGAGGCTTGTCTGGCATAACAGGTACTACTAAAAGGATCTCTGAGGAAGTCAAGCTTCAAGCCTAGATGAAACTCATTCCTTACATTGTCTTCTTCCCTCAGCTCCAACCCACAAAGGATGTTGCCCTTTTGTTTTCATAAGAAGGAGCCAATATATGAACATTTTAAACAAGACTCATTTCTTACTATAAAGAGATAATTTTTTCTTATTTTTTTCCATAGCTAATTCCTTAATATATTTTCCTCTAAGCCTCTTTACTCTTAGTTTCAATGCTTTACTTTTTTTTCCTACTTAATGATTAATTCCTACTAATCCTTAGTTTTATCTATTTTCACATTTAAACTTTTTCATTTTATGGGTTTAAGTGTTTTATCTTATTCTTTAATCATCTATAGTTTTATAATTTTAATGATCCATCCTTTTATCTTTGATTTTAAATCTCATTTGTTTAATCTTGTTTTAAAACTCAATATTTTATTGCACTACAATTTTAATTCTCATACCTACTTTTACTTCATTTTCTTTTTTCCTAGTCTCAATTTTTGTTTAATTATCTTTCATAAATGTCTACTGCCTTAACTCTTTTTTTAAAACTTTTTCTCCTCTCTACCTTCTCTATTTATTTTTAAAAATATATTTTTATAGTGGCTGAGAAGATGAGTGCCAAAGTGGTGACAATGATCAGATAATGAAATTGACTATAATAATATTAATAATTGCAGAGGACAGAGGTTGAAGCCTTTCTTTCTCTACATGGCTCTTTGGGCCTCTATGTTCTTCCCCAAGTGAATCTCTAAGTTCCTTTCAAGGTTATTTTCCCCTGTCCCCCTTAAAAAAAATTCACTTTAGGAGATTGGAAAAATTCTTAGTCAATACACTCAAGATTACTATTTTATCTACAAAGAAAGAAGACCTCATTTATTTAGATATTTTTTACTTCCTGAGATCTTATACCTTATTGGTTTTGGCAGTCTGTAGACATTGGCTGGCAGAAGGGAATGGTTGATTAGGGACATCCACTCTGCTCTATAACTCTGGCCTGAGCTTCTTATAAACAGTTGACCAGCACTGAACCATCCTATAGCTGCACATGGAAAGATACCCAGTGGATAATCTGTAGTTGAGTTTTTGCCTCTACTTGAACAGTCTGCCCTTACAAATAGTGGTACCCACCTCATAGACTTTTATGAGGACTAAGTAAGTTGATGTTTGTAAAATTCTTAGAACTATTCCTGACATATAGCAACTGCTCTGTGTCAAATTTAAAATGTATTCATTCCAAAGTTGATCTCTCACATTTCTTGGTATCAAGGATAAATCCTCTTGTGGGTCATGGAACTCTAGTTCCATTTCCTTACCATGAGGATTAAGAAAAAATTAATCAATGCAAGAGTTACCCAGTAGGTTTGTTGTTATTTGTTTTGTTTTTGTAATGGAATGGAACTATCTGGCTTCTCTGAACAAACTTCATAGCTTTTCAGAACCCATATTATTTATATCAGACATTTCTATCTTTTCCATCATTTTTCTCTTGAGCACAAGTGCCTGAGTCTGGCTATATTTAAGAATTTTCTCCACTTCTTACGGAACAGGTGAGGCCAATAGCTAAGGAAAGTTAGACAACCTGAAGAAAGAGTTAATGACCATATATATTTTTCATAGAGATGGTGACCTGAGAGACTGAGCTGACTATATCCCTACTACATGAACTTTCCTCCCAACAGAGCTCCAGTTGGTATCCTTGCAATGTCCCCATCTAGAGGGAATTTCCTCTCTACAAGGACTTTTGTCACATTATTAATGGTGCTCCCTTCCCCAGCCTTTAGGAATTGACATTTCTAATTTTTTTACATGAAAACTGAACCTACAGGGCTTTCTCACCCATTGTTCAACATTCTCAAGCAATAAATAATCTTTCCTTGCCTGATTCACCAATAAACTCCATCTTAACACAGGTGATCTGCTCTTAAAAACTTGCAGAGTCCCCATTTCTAAAAGGTACTAACTTCTAGATCATCCTTCTCCATTTAAGACAGTAGTTTTAAAGGGTGATAATCTACCTAGGAATATTGACAGTTATATTTTTTAGATTTAGTAAATTTTTCTTGAATTTTTCATTCTAGAGTCAAATGGTGTTTTGTTTTGTTATGTTTTATTTTTTGTTTGTTTTGTTTTTTCTCTCCTGGGACTCAATGCTTGAGATCTTATAAACTTCTGTATTGTGGTAAAAATATTTTTTGAAAGCAGACTGTATTTTAAAACATCCATCCATCAAATCTACAGTTTCTGGATCATTGATTTTTCTGGTAGATTTGTCTTACTATTTATGTTTATTTTTATATACACATTCCCAAGTCAAAGCTTATTCTGTGTGAACATAGGATTGTTGTTTAACATTCATTTATCCTATGTATCTATAGCAGAGTTAGCATTCTTAGATATGAACAAGATTGGTTGCTCAAATAGTGAACCCCCAGGGCCACTGGAATTGGTTTTCCATGGACGACATTTTTAAGACCAATATATTTATGGAAATATCAAAATTACTAAATTTATTTATGAATAGAATTCTAATGGTGCTGAGTGGTAACACAAAGAATAAAACCAGAGCATTTATTTTCCCCACATTTTAATCCCTGGAGTGGATCTTATTTACACAGTGTATCTGCCATCCTGGTTGGACTGGAAAATGAGATCTTAAACTGGTGAGAAGTTGCTCTCTAAACAATGTTTAAAACTATGTATTGGCATCATAAGAAAGAGAGATTTCTTCTCTTTTAATTAATATTTGATAACTTAAGCTGTTTATATTCAAATAACAGAGGTGAAAAAACATCTTTAGTAAAACTATTCTATCAAAATTACACTAAAGGAAGTAACTGGCTTTGATTAAGAAAATATTTTAATATATTATTTAGGGCATCATTTAGGAAACCAGACAACCTGGGTTCAAAGAGTCAAAGTACCCATTAATAGTTGATTGACCTACTATACAAAAGATTGAAGGACTTTATTTTTGTTCTGGAGAGATGTAGAAGAAAAGAAGCAGAAAATTTGGGGAAGATTGGAGCCTGTCACAGAGGAAGAAACTATGAAAAACCCTGGGTTCAAACTTCTATAATTTAATCTCCATGAGGAAAGGGATTTTTGTCAGTTTTGTTCAGTGATAAATCCCCAAGCACCTTGAACTGTGTCTTGCATAATATAAGCACTTAGTAAATGTTTGTTGCAGCAGTGAATGAATGAATGAATGATGACGAGTAGGACTTTTCAGTTTTCAACTTGAAGTAGTTTGTGTTTTTGCAATGTAAATACCTCCTCGATCAAAAAAAAAAAAGTCATGTTTACTATATTGCAAAGTTGTTATTGAGTTACAGAATTATCTGAGGTAACTGAGCCTATATTCTGTAGAATATAGACAGCTTATATAAGAAAGGAGGTTAATGCATGTACAAAAAGAGTGAGGATAGGTTTGGGCTCCATTGGGTATAGAATGGGGTCTTGGGATTATCTTCTCCAGATATTAATGGACCCTAGATATTAATGGACCCCATATCCAAGTTTCATTCATGGATATCACAACACATGCAAAACTTTGCCTCCATGTAGTAAATCAGGACTTCTAGAAACAACAGGAAAACACATACACACATACATGCCCCAACAAAAACTATGATAAAGTTAGGGTAGTGACTAAAGGAAAGGCTTAAAATTTGTTACCCCAAGAAAGCATTAGATTTAAGCCTTTCTAGTCCAATGAAAAAATATTTTGTCTTTTAAAAGCCTTAGAAAAAAGTTTTCTTTCTAATTGGATGTTCCACTGTATCCAGATATTCAGATAACTCAAGTCAATTCGATTTTCCCACAGCAGAAGAATAGCCACACTTATCAAATACTAAAACCCTCATTATTCCTTGCCTTTCTTCTGTCTCACTGGGATCTCCAAGGTGGAGCTGAGGTTGGGTTTGATGGAGAATTAGGGGAGAGTCATCTTGCATATGGTTGCAGCTCTGCAATCCTCATTTGGTTTGACACTTTGCTCACCTGTGTTGATGCTGCCCACACATGTAGGCACTGTGCTGCTGGCACTATGTTTGCCCATTGCTGCTGTCCATTCATTGCAAGGCTCCTCTGCACCTAGAAACTTTGCCCAGACCATGAGTCACTGCCCCATTTGTGTCACTGCTTCAACCATGATACCCAACCTACCTCCCTACAGGGAATAGAGTGTTGAGTCTCTGTTGCCTCTGCCCGATGTCTCCCTTAGTTTATCTCATTGTCTTTTATGTTCCCCTCTCCAGATGGCAGGGAATTCCATATTCTTCTTATGTTTGCCCTTTGGAAGAGGTACTACTAGGTTTGAGAGTCTATGGACCCTAATGATACTGTTCTGATTACCACTCAGCAATCTGGCTTGAAGTCTAGTTTTACACATCTATAATGTTTTTTTCGTAGCCCTTTCTTTCCCAGGGCACAAAAATTTTTCTTCCTAAGACACATGAATAGGGACACTGAGGCTGTACATTTCCATTTATACACAACTTAGTTATAACGCGAGCACTTGCCAAACATCATTCACATAAACATAAACGGTACTTCATCCCAGCTTCATCTCATTTTTGTATCCTTATTTTCCTTGAGTCTTTTCCTCTAACCACTTATTTTCAATTTATGTTATCTAACCACACTAAATATAACTATAAGTGTTCTCCAGTTATTTCTAGAACAAGATGGTGTAAAATTAAATAAACATATACATACAGGCATATGCTCATGCCAAATGAGGCCAGGCTTTCCACTGACTCACTAGGGAATGAGACACCATTTTCACTCCAGTTTTACCACAAGTTCATCAGATGGTCTTGACTAACTTGCTGCCCCCACTTTGTTTTCATTTACTTTGGCATAAAGGGGTATCACAGCAGTTAACCTATCTCCGGGTGTGTTCAGGTTTAATGAATAAATGTGCATAATGCCTTTGGAGAGCCTCACGTGAGATGTGCTATAACTGCACGTTATTAGTGCTGCCATCACAGCACCACCTGGGGACCCTCAGCCTTTAAGCTGGCTGGAGACAGGAGGTCTCAGAAATAATAACAACTCTTCTCCCAGTGTGCCCTTCTCCCCAAAACCTCAGAGAACTTAAAGGCATTACCTTACTAATGTAAAA
The DNA here is from genome assembly GCA_003508835.1 of Eonycteris spelaea. Classification (NCBI taxonomy): domain Eukaryota; kingdom Metazoa; phylum Chordata; class Mammalia; order Chiroptera; family Pteropodidae; genus Eonycteris; species Eonycteris spelaea. Next base: position 1,735,826 of record PUFA01000265.1, on the reverse strand, counting down.
CTCAGCACGAGATGGATGGGAACGACTACTGAGTGTTTCCTGTTTCCAGGTGGGAGACATTAAGGCAACACTTGCATTTCCACACACCTTACTCATAATGTGAGCATTTATCAACATTCTTCACAGGAGGGACAAAGCCTACTCCACCATTTCTCCACCAACGCCTGGCATTAGGCAATGCTGCTGGGAGAGCGGGCTCATGTCTGATATCCCTCAAGTGTCTCAAAATAGTGATGAGAGAATCAAGCCACATTTAGAATCAAGCCACATATTAGAAGCCTAATGATGATCATTATTTTTTATTAAGCCATGCTTTGGCTGCAGAGGTTAGCTAAAAAACTCTCTCTCTCTCTCTCTCTCTCTCTCTCTCTCTCTCTCTCTCTCTTTTCTCTCTCTCTTCCCCCGCACCCCCCACCCTCTCTCACTCATGCTTTTCCTACAGTGATCTCAACTGAATAAATAGGACACATTGGTGCTTATTGGACACCATTCGGTAGTCAAAAAATTTCAAATTATAAGAAACTTTTAACAGAACAGAAATCATTGGCTAAGAATCAAAGTGTATTGGCCTAGAACCCCATCGTCTGAAGCCTTGGTTATGTGATTATTGTATTGGCCTGCTCAAAAGCAATTCAGCCATACTTCATAAAACTATTCTATAAATCAGACAGTTCTTTTCTATAATTAGTCTAAAATGGAAAGCAATAGTTATATGACATTCAGCCTCCATATCGTGCTGTCCTTGATTTCTGGTATGATATACCCTAACGAGTTCAACTCTCTTACAATAATGTTCTTTGGGCTCTTCAATATTGAAGTCTCTTGGAATTGGGTTCTAAATGGACCTAGTTAGACTGAAGTCGTCAATGGTACAACTATTTCCTCTTGTTATTTGTATATTTCTCTTTTTACATTAAATTTCCTCCAACATTTTTATAAGTGATTTTAAAGTAAACTCCACAATTCCACTACAGAAATCTAGCATTACATACTGAAATCATAGGGATTTTAGTGAGTCGTGTGCTCACACCAATATATATTGAAAATAGAATAAGCCCCTGGGCTCTCTGTCACTTGTTAAACCTCGGGCATTTAGCTGACATCATACCTTGGCATTTGCCTTTCTTCTCTCACCCTTTTACCAATGGGTAATGGAAATACAGTTGTCAGCTTCAAATTATTCAATGTGAGGAAACTAAATTCTCAAAACATTCTGCCTTCCCCATTTGAGTCCCACCCAGTGCCACATAGACTTAGCCCTCTATTCTTGAGGAGCTAAAGGGAAAAGAGCCCAGACTATCTCCATGTCAGACATTTAACTTAGTCTTAGGCCATTTGCAGTGACTGGTTCCTCATGCTTCATGTAAAAGCAGAAATAGACAGTAATTTGCCTGGGCTGGTTTATAATGATGTGTGTAATGGAAACATTCCTTCTAGACACCTGCAGCAACCAGCTTGGGCTTTGAAGCATGAGACTGGCTTTTCCTATTTTAGCACACAGGCTTACAAATATTGTTATTGATCATAAAATTATTCAATCTTTTAAAAATATAGCTATACTGTTTGATTAAAGTATTTTCTACTGCCATAAATTTCAAACTGACTCTACCTTGGTGCAGAGTTTTCTTTCTATATCATTTTTAAAAATGTCTGCCATTAATTTTCTTGAGCAATTCTTTAGTCTCACATCAGTGGATGGTTTAAGCAGGCAGAATTGGCACATTCATTTTACTCTTAGCTTAGCAGGATACTAACTGTTCCTTTAGGAAAATACTGTTTTCTACTCTCTGACCCTCTGGAGAAAAACATGTCTTCCTCTCTACTGGGCCAAGGACCTGGAGTTAGAGAAAATCATGTTGTGATCTAGACTTGTAACGTCACTCATTCTGACTTGACTCAGCTCTTCCTAGATGTTTACAAGTGTACTTTCCTTCCCCAAAGGATTATTTCACCCAGCTGAGCCACCAATTATCTGCACGTGGCCAAAGGAAACCATCATTGTTCGGTGGGAGCTGACGCTAGTATTTGTGTATAAATCAGTTTGAGTCCTGACTCACAGCTTTTCTCATTCCAAGGAAAGATACCAAGACCCATGCAATCTAGAAAGGATTCTGAATTTTTCCAGATAATAAACTCCATTCACCACTAACCAAAACAGCACACTTCAGACTATTTTTAAATCAATACTCTTACTGAAACAATTAGAATAACATTCTATTAATTTGTTGAAAGATATGATTTCCTCGGGAATATTTTGAAAATTAGTTTTGGGATAAATTTATGATTTTTTTTTATTGTACTATTTTAGATTCAGCCTTAGGAAGTCTTTTGGAACATTGCTCTCAAAATAATTCCCTTTGAGCCAGTAATCAATCACAATTTCAGAGTGCTCAATTACCAAAAAGACCAAGAAAGAATAAGCTATCATCACTCTTCATGTTTGCACATGTCACTGCTGACAGCAGTTGCTACCTATGATATGGGAGTGACTGAAAAGATAGATGTGGTAACAACATTTTTTCCATGTTGGTGTGGAAAAATGGCCTTTGATTTGTGGCTATAGCCCTTATTTATGAACCTTGTATTGCTTTCAATGAAAAAGGAGAGTAGTTAGTAATAATCAATGTGATTTTAATCCCCAGTGTTTTTATTTATCCCAGAGATCAATATCTCTATAGGAGCACTCTCTTCAATCAAAAACACTGTGGTGAAGCTGTTCAACATCTTGACCACATCCATTTCTCAACACCAATGATTAAATAACTTTAGCATGTATGAATTTGTTTGGGGTGTCCTTAAAGAAGGCTAATTCTTTCCAGTTGAATGTCCTTGATTAGATGGTACTCAGACAGAAGATTACAAAACACTAGAAACTATTCAATGTCTTTGTGTTAATTACCAGAAATTTTATCATGAGGCTGTAAAAGGATTTCAGTGCCCTGGCAGAATGTGACTCCTTTAAAAGGAGCAGCATGCTAGAAAGGCAGCTCCTTTTCCCTGACTTAGTAGGGCTGCACTTAGCCTGCCTGCTAGAGCCCCCTGGGAACTGGGCAAGGCAGCCCTTTTGGTTCTAAGTTAATGTACAAAGGTTTTGCAGGGAGTTTTGTTTTGGGTTTTTTTTTTTTTCCCCAAAGTACATGCAGCATATTAGACCTTGAATCTGCTCAAATCAGGACAAAATTTTCTACTTTTTTATTTTACAGCCCAGAACTCCGATTAGAACTTGAAAATGTGACTTCCCTCTTCACTTTCATAGCCTGCTAGAACTCGTTTTGTAAACAAAATTCTAGGGATTTTCTCTTGATTCTTATCATCATACTTTCTTTTCCACTCTTTGGAACTTGATAGGAAATGTCCCATGCATTCTTCTCTCTCATGTGAACTCTGCAAAAACCCCTGGGAGAGTATTTTCCCCCTAGCTTGGCTTTGAATGTGGGAACTTTATGATACGATGTGATAATGAACAATGTGAAATTGTTGGTGCACTGATAGCATCCAGGTCCATTGAAATCTCCTGCATATTCTGAATGTGGCTGGATGGGTTGCTATGAAATGTGTTTCCCTGGAGGTTTTATCTTCAGTCAAATGTCTCTTCCAATAAGTTGTCCAAACTAAGAAGACAGGTTTTTTTCTTAATATTACAAGGAGCCTTCTTGCTTAGACTGCTGAAAATTTTAGCACTTGAAATTTGAAGCCAGGTAAAACTTTCTCATTTCTTTTGGAATCCGACACTGCCCAGTTTACTAAGAGCTTTGCCAAGATTTGATGAACCTTTCTATGAACCTCGGAAAATTTCATGCTAGGGCTGAAACCGGAAGCGAAGCACATTTCACTAGGTGTCACATTTCGTTCTGACCAGCTAACCAGGCTCTCCCCCAGGTTGTATTAATTATTTCCTGCCTCAAGATGAGGGAGAAAGATTAACTCGCCTCATACTACCACATAAAATAATTCCAAGGAAAAAGGAGTTCAATCAAATATTATCTGAAGAAGTTGACTTCACAATATCATGTCATTTTCATCTGGACTCATTATTTGACCAGTGTGTTGTTTTGTTTTGTTTTGTTTTTTATACAATACAGCTATTGCTCTGTGAAGATGAAAGCACACATGGAGATCAAAATTATTACTGTCTAATAATGACAACAAGGCATACAATGATAGTTTCAGAGGGAAAAGAAGAGTAAAGAACTTCATGAGATGTTTGTGGAGTAATAAACTTATCTGTGTTTTCACTGACCACCAGAGCCCTTGATGTAGAAGAAGGGATTCAAAAGCAAACACGCATTTATAAAGTTAGAAAACTTTACAAAGAGTGCATGTAGGCAAGAAATTTTGTAATTGTCTCTTCTTCTTTTCAAACGAATGAAGTATTTATGTGTCTAAATATAGGATTTTTTTTTCTTAAATAATTATGGAAATCAGATTTCTTAACCTCAGCACTATTAACTTTTGCTGTGGGGCTGTGCTTATGTAGCAATACCCCTGCGCACTATCCACTAGATGCCAGAAGCCTCTCTCCCTCATTCAAGACAATCAAAACATGTCTCCAAACATTGCCAAATGTCCTCTGTGAGACAAAATTGTCCCTAGTTGAAAGCCATTTCTTTAAATCTTGCGTGTCCTATGTGTTCAAATGCTTCCAAATTCAGCAATTTGTTTCTTTCCATCAGTTCAGAGTACTTATCTACATCAAGACTGCAATTGCTAAACCACTCCAGGGAACATCTAGAAACGATGGCAGAATCTATGAGTTGGTAGGGACCTTAGAAAAAACAAGAGAATTATAACAATAATAGCAGCAACAACAAAATCAATTCTAAATTGCAGACCTATTAATGAGGAGACAAAGGTTGTCTCTAAAAAGAAAATACAAACATCAATTCATTTTAAAATGTTTGAAGAGTCAGCATGTGAAAATGATTGCTGGCTTATCTATATAATACTAAAAGTTGTATTGTCCAATACAGCAGCCATTAGACACATGTGATTATTTAAGTTTAAATTTGAATTGAGTAAAATTAAATAAATTTAAAATTCAGTTCCTCAAGTTACTAGTACACAAAGCCTAGAACATTCCCATCATGGTAAAAAAGTTCCACTGCACAGTGCTGTTTAGAGCACAGAAGGAATGAGTGAAAGTTACTGTGAGATAAGTTTCAATTTAATGTAAGAAAAAACATTAAAGGATTAGAGTTTAAGTTATCCTCTCAAAGTGCATAAAAAACTTTTGAGCAGATGCCAGGAAAGAATTTTTGCTGGGTAGATTGCTATGCCAGATGAACAGAATCCTCTAATTCCGACTCGCAAGGGCCTATGTATGAGTTTCTATAATTTTTATGTAATATAATTTTCATAATTTTTAAACACAACTCCATGGAACCAGAATCAGTATTTGTAATTTAAAATTGGGACATTTTAAATAGTATATAACAACTAGATCAAAACATATTCACAAAATGAAGACTATTTAATTCTTCTTTGTGGTAAAGTCTGTTCATACCTTATCTATCAACCTTCGAAAAATTTTTTTAAAAGTTAATATTATTATGTAAATATTTTTAAATGAATTCCAGTTACTTATAAAATATAAATTTGGTCATATGCTATTTTAATTCACACAATATCCAAATTCAATATTTAGTCCTATATCATAGAGAATGAAAGACAAGTTCTTTAGAGGGCTCAGCATGAGAGTGTAAGCTGAGTAGACATCTAATGCCAGCCACTTCGACAAAAAAGATAATTGCTCTTATTATGTAGCAAAACAACTTCTAGTTAAAGGAAGGACTATTCTAGGAAGCATTTGAAATTCAGATGATAATTGAGGATAAATTGTCCTCAAAAAGAATCTAAAAAACTAAATAAATTTATCTATAATCCTTTTTTTTCCAAAACAAAAAGTCCAGTCATAAATGTACATATACACACACGCACACACACTTCACAAATCCAATTAACTGAATTTCGAAGAATCAACTAGTGCTAATTGAGAATTTTATTTTGTTATTTTGTTTATCATTTTTATTTATTGTATTTCATACAATTGGTAAGTCAAAAAGAAGACACAATCACTGCACTCTAGGAAGCTTAATGGTCTGGATGAAATAAAGTGACACACACGACAATGAGAAAATGATCGTAGGTAATACCAACTACAAGGACAATTTGCGTTAACACAGTAAAGAGATCGCTACAGCTACAGCTGTCAACAAAGGCTTCAAGGAAGGCAAAAGAGAAGCAAAGTTTAGATAAACGAATGAAGAAGTGGAAAACAAACTCTCTGTGGAAAGCAGAAAGTGCAAAAGCAAAAGCAATATCCCGATGAAGGCAGAAAGAGATCTGCATATCTGGACTAGGGGTAAGATAGAAAAAGATGGTTGAATAATGCAGCAGCATTCAGTTGTGGGTGGTTTTGAAAGCCAGGCTGAAAATTATAGACCTGATTGGTTGAGAAACTGGGAAACAGGAAGTCTGTACACAGTTTACACAATCAAATGACATTACGAAATAAAGGCTTAAGGAAGATCATTGGACACAGACTGTAGAATGAATGGGGTAGAGCAGGGGAGTGGAGGAGAGGAATTGTGGGAGAGGAATTACTGTTAACAAGCCTAGTAACAGCCTAGTCATAATGCTGTTACAGGAATCAAGACATGACATGATGAGTGCTAGAATGTGATTTGTGGATATTAGTAAAGTCTGAGGAAATACATTCCAATAATTAAGAATGTTAAACATTGATATGGATCATAGTCAGAATAAACTCACATATAGGCTTCCCTACAAGAGGATGGTAAGCTGCTAGTTTCTCAGAGAATCTTTTAGCCCTTTGGTTCTCTGATCCTCGGCAAAAGAGAATCACAGAGGAATTAGGTCATTTCTTTTCTTCACCTTTTTTCTGCTGTTCCTTAGTGAACTGCTGGAGTGTGGGAGTAGATCACATACTTCCTCTCTGTTTCAGTTTTAGTATCTATAAAATATAAATTGGTTTGTTACCCATCTCACAGTGATGCTGCAGAGCTTGTGAAATATTGGACCTTAGAAAATATGGGCATTTGGGGGAAAAAAAACTTGTGATAAATAGGAGACAGAAACCACCCAAAATTAGATATAGACTTTTACCTTTGAGAGATGCATATTTCTTACCCTGAAGGTACGCAGACTCCATCATGGAGAAAATAATCACACACACACACACACACACACACACACACACACACACACACACACAAACTCTGAACAGTATAGGATATTAAAGTCCACAAATCTTCTAAAGTTCCAGCATCTCAATGATGAGTTATGGATGTGAAAGCTTAAAAATAATCTCTCCAAGCTAAGTGATTTTTCTATGCATTTAATACTCTAGAAAGGAATATGTGAAATAAATATTAATACAAAATGAAGGCTATTCATGAGCAGTTGTTAGGAGGTGAAAAGAAGTAAGTCATTCTCATAAGCAACACCACTGAAAATCAATTAGCATCACTTCCAACAAGGAGAGGACTATACTGTATGATATTAAATGCCACACAGAAAATACCATTTTTATTGTTGGAATAGGGAGGAAAATCTTGGGGAACTGCTAGTATAACTCTTTTACTTTGAGTAAAGAATCTGATGCTCTAGAAAACTAAGTGGCAAGCCCAAGGTCATATGGTTAATTTATGAGAGCTGGGATTTGAACTCTTGGTCCATGGACAAACTGTTTAATATTTGTGGATCAGAACTGCTCTTAGTGTCATATAAAGAGTAATCATCAATGTATTATGTCTGAGATAAAGTAATATTATTTTCCTCTCTAGGGTTCTAATCTTGTCAGAGGCCAAATCTGAACAGTGGCAGCAAAGGAATGGAAAAGTATGCGTAAGAAAAAGATTTGGAACATTCAGATTAAAGGTCTCTTCTGAAGGAGACTGGGTTATCTCCACTACTTGTCCTCATTACAAATGTCTAATCTTGGCCCGCAGGAAGGAAAGGGAGGAATTGCATTATAACTTGTATTACAGATAAAATATCAGGTGGAGCAAAGATAAAGAAACCTAAGGGGAAAGCTTCCATTTTTGATGTATTAGAAAATATGGATTTCTGAGAAAGTAGGGGGAAAAAAGACCAAAAAAAAAAAAAAATGAGCTGAAGGGAGTGAACCTAACCTCAAGACTTTGGAGAACACAATAATGTAACAAAAAGGAGGTGAAAAAAACTACACCATTTAATCCACATATCAGGCAGGAGGAAATTTCTAAGTAAGATGAATCAGGATATTCTAAAGAAATAAGTTGCTGGCTTCACAAACTATTAAGAATGCTTAACAAGTTAAGGATACCCTTGAAATGAGATGAGGTATGTTCATTGTATAGTAGTAATTGGTAACCCTAAAAAAAGAAATTTAGAGTTGTTCATGTGTCATTTTGATGTAACAATAATGTCAAAGTTCAAAATGCTCAACATCTGATAGAGAATTTGCTTATACTTCCTGAACTCACCAGCCTCTACTAATTCTACCTATTCACATAAGCAAGACAAATAATAAGGCAAAAAAATGTATAGGAAAAAACAGAATCTATATCTGTTGATTATAATTCTGTGAAAAGGATAAAATATGTGAAAACACAGATACTATTTGCAAATTTTCTTCAAACTGAGTCTCATAGCTTAGTAAAAGAAAATATTTAGATGATGTGGAAAGGTCACTTGTTTTTTCAGAAACATATCTCCCAGTTCATAAAAACAGGCAAAGGGGTATAAGTGGGCATAGAATTATAATAAAGAAATAACCCATTATGGTATGAAGGAGCACTGGAATAGAAATTTAAAAATTGGATTTAAGTCATCCGTTTCTACCTTTGTAAACCAGAAATAATTATATTTCTTTAGCTTTTCTCAAGAGTTGTTGGAACACCCAAATCCAAATATGACAGCAATTTTGCAATATATATACCATTAAACAAATTCAATTTAGTATAATTATTTGTAGACATGAAGACCTGATCTAAAAAGTATTAATTTGAAATTTGAAAATGAAAGATAATTATTCAGATGAATTGATATAGCTGAAAATAATCAAAACCAGCAGATTATATATATAATTGAATTAATGCTTTCCATATATATATATGGAAAGCATTAATTCAAGAGAAAAGTAGCAGAAAATAACAATCTCAGAGAATTTTATTCTAATGTATGGAGAATGTTATAGTAAAACAAACTTGAAATTTTTACAAAAGAGTACACAAACCTGGTGTGATAATAAGATTTGAAATAGAGCAGGAAACATTGTGTTTACCAAAAACTTACCTATTAGAAGTGGAAATAGAACAAGATTTATATTGTTACATAAAATTCCATGGAACATGGAACTTGGTTTTAAGTGGTTGATTGGAGTAGTCTATTTGGAGCCTTAGGAATAGGGATGTGGGGCAAGGGTGTCAGGTGCCAAGAGAAACCCTCTAACTCACCAGAGATTATCAATATCATCAGCATTTCATAGACAACTCCTTTTCCAATCACCAATACCCTTTACCCCTTTAACAATAATAATAATAATAATAATAATAAATAATAATAATAATAATAATAAATCCATTAAATACCAGAGTATACAAGAGAAGAGTCAGTTTAGGTAAGAATTAAAAGAAAGAAAGAGAGAATTTATTGGAACAGGAGGAAACTTTGATGTAAGACAACTTGTCCTTGTTAGACTTAATAATCCCACTTAATGTCTATTTTCGAGTGCAATTGCTAATAGTACATCATTCACTCTTCGACGTGCCCTGGTTTGAATAAAAAGTGTGTGGTGCTCTTAAGTGGAAGGTAAATATAGGATGTGATCTCAGATCACATTTATAAATGCATAGTGTACCAAATAAAAAAAAAAAAAGAGGCTCATCATAGTTGAGCCATTCATACAATACTGTTTTCCACACATGGTTTCCTACACATGGTTTCCTACACATGGTTTCCTACACATTTAAAACAAAGACTATCGAATTGGGATGGCCTAGGCTAAAGGGCTGCAAATTTTGTCATAAGAGAATCAATTTAATAACTAAAACAAGAGAACTCCTAAGTCTGACATGATATTTTCTTCATTCTTTTAGTAGATGTTTTATGAAGTAATGATGATTCAGCTTCATCTTTAACACTGTAATAGCAAGATGTAGGATTCATGGGTAGAATTTGCAGAATGGCAGATTTCAGTGGATTGTAAGCGTGCTCTAGCTATCAGCACTTTCGTTACAAGGAATGACTGCTTTGATAGATAACGAGCATCCTGTCTCTTATTGAGTTCAGAGGCTGGATATTTGCCAGTTATGGATGATACAGAAAAAAAAAATCTTTCTTTCCTAAGAGTCTGGACTCTGGTACTCTTAAGACTCTACGTATCCATAGCTTAAGTCTTCAGCAAATGAGTAAAACATCTTTCTTAGAGCTCTCTGTATCTCAGTAAAGGCACATGGCCAATATCCACTTAGAGCTATAGATTGATAAATAAATAATATTCATTGTGTATAAGTATATAAGTAAATAGCATTTATTAAGCTCCAACTTTATACCAAGCTCTTCACATGTAGTACCTTGTTTAATCCTCATAATAATCCTATAAGAAAGTCATTTTTATCCTTTCCTAACAGAGAAGGAAAAAAGAGGTTCAGAAAACTTGATGTGCCCAAGTTACTTAGTTAAACACCTGTAAAACAAAACAAAAACAAGAACCAAAAAAAGAAAAAAAAACACCTGGTAAAACTGAAATTCTAATAAACACTCTGTGAAACCTCTCTATTCAAGCGGATTCATATTTTGTGCTCCTAAGGCCCCAGTTGTGTACCCTCTTGAGAGAAGAGCTAAAATGCTCTATTGTTTTACCTCTCTCTGTATTTTCCATAAAATCATAGCTTTTCGTTGCAGAAAATTAAATACCAAATGATACCAGAGGAATGTGCTGTGGAGTGTCTTTCTCTCTCCCACTGTATATGTGAACTGTTTTGGCGATACACCTCCCTTCTCTTCCTTACAGCTAAAATTAAACCAGTGGAAATGTTTGCGTCAACGTCCATGCCCTCTTAATGAAACACAACTGTGCTTAAAGGTCAATAGATTAACAAGGGAACACACGTAGACAGTGTTCCCTTTCTGGGTGGGCAGAGAAGTGGTGGCAGTACTGGTATTTGGGGAATAAGGGAAATATGAGTTTGGGGGGTAATAGAAACAGAATTGATATATCAGGTGAAATGAAAGTGAGGAGATAGATAGCTGTAGCAAGGGAAGCGTTTTAAAGTCACTTTAAGGCGAATAGCAATTCTGGGATCAGCACTTATATGGTTAAGAAATCATTTGTCCTAGAACCATTGCAAAATAATAAATAATATCAAACTTCATAAATGAATAATATGTAGCATTTTATGCTTTACAGGTCATGTTCACCTATATTACCTCACTGGATTATCATGATATTTGTGGAAAATAAACATAGTTTTCTCCATTCTACCAAAAAAGGAAATGGGCCCCAGACACTGGACTCACCCATGTCTAAAAATTGGAACTAGTCCCTGATATTGCTTTTCCACTACATTTCTTTTATTCCACATATACATTATTTGCTCTTTTGAAGGTAATTTTGTCTGCCTGATATAAAGTTGCGTGTAAAAATAGTTTCGATTCTTTATAGAAATTCTGAGCCAAAAGAGGTTTATAAATGACTTAGGTGACATCTCTATTTTTAATACCATATATATATTTGCTTTCGAGTTAATATTTCTTTTCTCCATTTATGATTATTCTGAAATACTTCCATTTCCTGGTTCTAGATTAAAATCTTACAGATTCTACAATAAAAATAATAATAATAACTCGGAAGGAGTTGGAGAACCATTTCCTGGTCAGGCTCTTTACTCACTCATTCCGAGGTGATCTATATCTAGGCTACTAAACCAATCTTTACTGGTTTTGCTTTTGCTGTCAAACCAGGTCTTCTGTAGTTCTCCACAACTAGGACCAATGAAAGTCACAGTTTCCTTGTCAAGATCAGCTTTAGGGAGCCACAGATTGTTAGACTGCTTTTAAAGCCAAGAAACAATTTATCCACCAGCAATGTAATTCAGAATTGAGCCATTTGATTTCCAGCAATATTTCTTAAAGATTTTCTTTTCATCCCTAAAACATTTCATAAATAGCAATATAAATAGGATAAAGCTGACAATAATTTCTACCTGTTCCTTAGCAAAGAAGAAAAAATGTTCCTAGGCTGCACATTGACTGAGAGGCAAGGCAGCAATGACTTCGAGAGATTCGTCCTTTCAGAATGAGATAAATGAAGTCGCATTAGACTTTTTGTGTGTTGGTTGGTATATTGTGATTTTTCTGAGTTTATTCTGTCACAAGAAGCACCTTCTCATGATCTTCACATGGAATCATCTGAGAATCAGCATCGCTTACCAAGCTGACTTACATTGTTAGTACTGGAGTATTGAAAGTATCCATTTGCTTTATAAGAGCTTAGGCGATGGCGATGAGAGATGCAGCTTTCTCTTGCCATAATCCTGCCACGGCCTTTTACATGCATGAATGTATTACAAGCAAACACAAAACACTCATTCTTATATTATTCTGATTCAGATTATGGAAGAAATTGCCTACCGAAATGACTTACCGAAATTTACTCTTCTTTTTTCCCACAAATTAGCTCATGACTGCATTGCTATATTCTATTTCCCAGCCTCCCTTGCAGTTGAATATGGGTATAAGTCATAGTTCTCACAAACAAACTGAGGGGAAGAGAAATTTGCCATTTCCAGTTCTGAATTTTAAAATACTGGGTATGACTTTTTTATACTCTCTTTCTCCTACCTGCTGACTGGAACATGGCAGAACCTTGGATTTGGCCACTCAGGCATGAAAAATATGCAGACAATGGCAGGTCTCCCCCTCCAGCTTAACTAATCACATTTTACTTGAAAGCAAAATAGACTTTTATCTTTTTAAAACCCCTGAATTTGGGGGCATTTTGGTACAATAGTATAATCTCAACCCCAATTAAAACAGAAAGCTCATCAGCTGTCTGTCAACATCTTCATAAAGAAAAAGGTACCAGGTTACATAAAGGGGATGATTAAGAGCAGCAGTAATATCTCCCAATGGTCAGAATTTAAACAGAATTCAGTCTTCAAAGCTAATATATTAAAAAAATCCTGAATCGTTGAAGAATTTGTGTTGTTTTCTTTTCTTTCCACAAGAACTATGTCCATTTAGAAATACAAATCTGATGATTTTTTGTACCCTGAATTCCTGAGTTTGTAGTGGACAACCGTTCTTAGACTATAATGCTGTATTTTGCCAGATGCTAGAAACAGCCCAGTGATCCAGTCTTCAATGGAGACATTAACTAAATTGAAGGTGATGGCATAGAACATTATTTCTTAATGAGGTTTCCTTAAAATGAGTATGTGCCAGGTTTTTTTTCTTTTTCTCTTTTGTCAAAAGCAGAGAAATGCCCTTGATTTAGAAAAGTTATGAGGTAATGTGACTTATGTATAAGACCTGACAAATCACTTCTTGTATCCTAAGTTGCATTAGAAACATTAATTCAATAAATTGTTTTCAGCCATCTACTACATGTTAGGTACTGTGCTAGGAAAGCATGGATGGGGAAAAAAACCACAAACTCTCTCTTAAAGAATTTATATATTTATAAATTATCCATAGCAGAGATACATGTCAACTACTATTTTCCAACTCTGACATAGACTCCTGATCTTTGCCTCCCCTGTTCTATGTTTTTGTTTTCCTTAAGTGCTATTACCTTTTAACATGTTAATACTTTACATGCCATATTTACAACTTGTCTCCCCCTTCCCACTGACTACCACCACTAGAACCCCCAGAATGACAGAGCTTTTGTTTTGCTCACTCAGGTATCTCAAGAATTAAAATAGTGCCTGGCACACAGGAGGCACTCATTGAACATTTGTGGAATGAATGTCACCCAAAGAGGTGACAGATACAAACCTCTAGCACATACTATAGATATAGGACTTTCTGGGGTGGGAAGGAATTACAAGCAGAGTAGTAGGAGAGTACAAGCAATCATCTGAGCTCTATGATTCTGCTTCTTAGAAGTCATAAATGATCTTCGTTTATATCCTATGACTAATGTCCTAGTAGAGAGAGTCCTTCACCTTATAATGCATTTATGTAGCAATGATTGGAAAAGTAGCCATATTAGAAAGTGGTGTCTTTTGAGCCTGTGATTAGCATTCTATTTTTTGGTAACTCTACTCTAACCTGCTAAAGGAACCCTCAGCCAAATTATCAGAAGTGAGGAAAATATAAACCTCCAGAGCATCTCGATTTTCCTCTAATGAATATACAAATGAATAATAAATCAAAGAATGAACTGGATCTCTATAATCTGCTGACATTTGGGCAATGGTTTTAGTCTACTACAGAGTCTGTTTGAGTAAAATAGGGAAATATTTAAGAAATATTAACTATATTCTGTCTGTTTTCTAGCCTCATACCATAGTAAATAAAGATCAACCTCCATTTCTATCATCACGAACCCACTGCTTTTTTGAGGGGAAGAGGAGAGTCTCATCTCACTACCAACATATTGTGTGCCTCATATTTAAGACTTGTAGAGAACTAGCAAAATATGGATGCTGATGGTCTTGATTCTTTTTCTTTTATGTAATGGATTTTCGTGATCTGCCAATATAACAAGAAACGTAGCGAGGATTTTATTTGAAATTGTTATAATGTCAGATCAAAGAAAAATGGTGACCTATGTAAAAGTAAGATCAAAAGGAATGAATTTAGTTTTGATTTTCAGAATTCAAGGAATAAAATATGCATGGAAGCCCATTAATGATTTTCAGTGAATCTAGTACAAGTTTTGGATATACAGATCAAAAATTATTTTCATTTTTTATTAAAATCAAATCTTAACTTTTATCTTTTCTCTCTCTTTTGTTTCCCATTTTAATCTCCACCATCAAATTTTCCATTATATTATATTAGGGAGGGCAAAGTGGCTATACTACAAAAAAATTCTGTGGGTAGAACTTTTACTTACAGAGATAGGAGAGTGTAATTTGTATGATGAAGAAAAATTTTGTTTGAAAAAATAATTCAATGAATCTACTTTGATGTGAAAAATAAACTTCCCACCCAAGACATATCTGAAAGAAAACTATAAAACAAAAAGATAATCAAGTAAGAAACCTAAATTCCTAATTGGCAGCATAGGCAAGAAAATGGAGCACATGAACAATGAAAAGAGATGAGCAGGGGCTGTGGAAAGAAATGAGTACCAGTAACATGATGGAGGCAGCAGCAGATGGAGGGACGTGATCAGCGAGAAAGTCCCTAAATGAGAGATGCTACATTTCTACTACGTTGCTGCTTGGCATTGAGTTTGAAATCAATTCTGCCTTATTGATTAAATAGCCACACTAACTACAAGCCGTTAGTAAAAAAAAAAAAAGAAAGAAAGAAAGAAAAAAGAAAAAAAAGAAAGAAAGAAAAAAAAGAAAAAAATCTCTACACCTATAGCTTTCTATTAGTGATAAAGTTATTTTCTGATCTGTGCTATAATTACTTCACTAACTTCAAACTTTCAGAAAAGACTATATCCTACATGTTGGGTTAATGCTACATTAAAGTAATTCAAGAATAGGGGGCTGAGTAAAGAAGAAAGACACTGAGAAGTATTAGAAACGTATAAAGTAGACTGCAGAATGGTCTGACCAGACAAACTTGGAAATAAGTAAGTTTCTCCACAGAAATATGATTCATCTTATTGGAAATTAAAGTAAGGGATAACCCCTGAGGATTAGAAGACATATGGATTTTCCAAGTTACACCTGGGCATTTCATCTAATATTGTCTTAAGCACTGATACATGTTCACCAATAGGCTGGACCAAGCAAAACCACGGATCTAAGCCAGAAACGTGCTTACCACAGTTACAAAACAGTGGCCGAATGGCTTTGGAGTGCTGTCACAGAGCGATCTGGGGATGGTGGCAGAAACTCCCTTACCAAGCCATTGTTGTTTTGGAGGCTTTTTCCCTAAAGACTTGGCCTACATTTTGTAACTTCAGTCTTTCCAATGATTTCATGAACAATTCTTGTATAACTAGGTAGATTCTGTGGTTTCCAGCTAGAAACCTTAACAAGTATAACAGCCGAACTCTGAACTTTCTTTTTCCAATATTTGTTTATTATGATAAAATACACATAACATAAAATTTGCCATTTTAACCATTTTAAGTGTTCAGTGGTATTAAATACTTATCATTAATATTGTGCAAGCATCACCATGATCCATCTCTATAACACTTGCATTCTGTAAAACTCAAACTTACATACATCAGACAATAACTCCCCACTGTTTCCTCCCCCTAACTCCTGGCAATCACCATTCTACTTTTGGTCTGTATGGTTTTGACTGCTCAAATAACTTATATAGTATTTGTCTTTTTGTGACTGGCTTATTTCACTCATCATAATGTCTTCAAGATTCATTCATGTTGCACCATGTCTCAGAATTTTCTTTCTTGTTAAGGCTGAATAATATTTTATTGTATGTATATAGTACATTGTTCTTATGCATTCATCCATCCATGAACACTGGGGTTGTTGCTACATTTTAGCTATCATAAATAAGGCTGCTGTGAACATAGGTGTACAAATATCTCTTTAAGTCCCTGCCCAATTCTTCTGAGTATATACCTAGAAGTAGAATTGCTGGGTTATGTGGTATTTCTAACCCTGAAATTTTTGCATGAGATAAATCTCCATTAATTAAGGCCTAGCCTTTAGATTTCTGATATAGGCAGAAGCCCTGTCTATTTGGCTTCTATTATTAATGGATATCGTGGAAACTATTAGAGATTCACACGTAAAAATTTTTAAACTGCACCAAAGAGAGGGAGAAGAAGTCTTTCCAGTATGCTAATATTAGAACATAGCTAATATTAGAATAAGTCTGTCCTAGGCTTATTTTTCTCCACCAAGTTCACCATATTTACACAGTCTACTTTTAAAAACATTATAAAATATGACCTCCTCCAAGCCATTTTAACTACATATGCTACTTCCTGTGTTTTCTCACCCTTCTGCTTTTATTAGTTATAACATTTCTACAATTTCATGGTATAAAATTTTCACATTCAGTTCCATAAGCATAATTCCCAGTTGTTAACATTAGTTGAATGTTTAAACGGATTCATTGCTCACCATGACTCCATTTATCTTGACTTCTAAATTCATATTTTAGTTGGCTAAAGTCTTTCCTCTGGAAGTTTTTACAAGAATGTTTATGAAAACAATATTTCTTGATTTCTTGTATGTTTGGAAATATTTTTCCTTGGTTTTTATTATTGCACAGTGGTATAGCTGGACATAAAATATGATGATGTTTCTTTCCATTAAAACTTTGTAGATATTGCTCCACAGTTGCTAGCATTGGATGTGATTGTGAAGTTTGATTCCAGACATACCGTTCTCTTAAATACCAGACTTCATTTATTTTCTTCCTTTGTCGGAGGCTCACGGGAGAGTTCTGATATGATTACATCCAATAACTTTCCTCAGGAAAGACTTGGAGGTGATCAATCAGCATCAGTTTTTCCTGTAACATGTTCTACTTTCAATTGTTACAATATCTTTCATTATTCCAGGGGAATTTTCTCTGAACATATTGGTGGATATTTTATCTTTGACTGGATTTTGTTTTATATCTGCTGATGCCTTTAAAGGTTTTCATATTTTCCTACTAACTCTTTAAGACTTTCTCTTTTTCTACTTAATCTTGCTCATTTTTTTTAAATCAAATATTTCCTGTCCATGATTGTGTTTTTAGCTATGTCTATAATTGTATCTGCTTCCAAAATACAGTTTGTTTCTAAGATGGTTTTGTTTTTCTCTTCCATTTTTGTTTTGGTGGTGGTAGTTAATTGTTTATGATTTTTATACTTACATTTTGATTAGCTAATGCATGAACAGTGTTAAAAATTTAGCCCACATGAGTTCTATACAATAGTACTTCAATTCTAGTCCCCCTCCTGTCAGGCAATAAATGCTCTTTTGTATCTTCCCAAATGTACAAGCAATAAAAAATATTTATTATTGTCCCTTTTTACATAAATGGTGGCACATCTATACATATAATTCTGTATTTTGATTTTTTAAATATTTTAAATATATTTTGGAGATCTTTATTAAGCACTTCTTTTTTTTTCTTGCCTTTTTTCTTTCTTGCTTTTTTTAACCTTTTTACTTTTTTCCTTCTTTTTTCCTTTTACAATTGTATAGCATTCTTTTATATATAATTTTATTTTGGCTCCTGTAGGCAGATATTAAATTTGTTTTTATTCTTTTGTTATTATAAACAATGCTATACTGAATAACTTGATAGGTATGCTATTTCACACATGTGCATGTATATTTATTTGTTGGATACATTCTTAACGGTGTAATTGCTGAACTGAAAGGTATTTGCTTTAGTAATTGTATAAATATTGCCAGGTTCTGCTCAGTAAGAGCTGTCCTAATTCACACTCCCACCAGTAACATACCAGTTTTATCACACCCATGCTAACACTGTGCGTTATGAAACATTTGCTCTTTGGCAATCTGATAGGTAAAAGATGCTATTTATTGTTGTGTTTATTTGTATTTCTCTTATTATGAGTGAGTTGAGTACCTAGTTACATACGTAAGAGCCATTTGTTTTTCCTTTTTCTTTAACTCTTCTTTATATCCCTAATCCATTTTTATTGGGTTATTGATCTTTTACTTTCTGTATATATTACAGGAATTATAAATGACAAAAAAAATTTGTACAAGTTTCTAATTCATCTTTTAATTTGATTAATGGTGTTTTTTTCTAAGCATAAATTTTATGCAGAATAACCTTTCAATTTTTATCTTTTTATGATTATTTAAATTTAGATCTGACCTAAAATCTCTTGCCACTACAAAATTATTATAATTTCTTTCCATATAGCTATCATTTTTTCAAACACAATTTATTTAATAATAATTCAATAATTTATTCAATTTGCGCATATTTTCTTCTATTCGAGATTCACTCACTTAACTGTTTCTGGAGTTTTATATCTGCTTCATTGATTTACGCAAACTGCATTAAAGTTTGCTTTATAGAGATGTTGCATATTTCTCAAATGTACTCTTACATATAGGAACTTCTCTTTAATCATTTGATTATTACTAAGGTAACCTGTCAGAGACTTAAGCAGCCCCACTCAACAGAGAATACAAACTTTACAGAATGAATTCAGTTGAGCTATTCAGAAAACAAACAGCAACAACAAAAACAAACCACAAGGAGAGGGGATAATTTTATCTCCACAGTTAAACATAAAATTATTTTAGATATCCAGTTGCTAGCAAAAATTGTGAGACACTCAAGCAAGAATGATCCATAAGCAGGAGAGGGAAAAAAAATCAATAAGAACCGTCTTTGAGCAAGTAGTAAAAGACTAAATTGGACCTACTGAACTAAGACCTAAATCAAGTATTTTATAAAGGCTTTAAAAAACAAAGAACTAAAGGACATTAGGTCTAAAGAACTAAAGGATAATATCATAATGATGTATCACCGAATATAGAATATCAATAGATAGAATTTTTATTTCAATAATGATGAGAAGAGGAATAAAAATGGAAGATGTAAATCATACTTTATCAATAATTAAAATAAATATAAAAGGATTAACTCTTCAATCTAAAGGCAAATATTGACAAAATTGACTAAAATATGATTCAATTATATGCTATCTGTAGGAGATGTAATTTCAATTCAGAGATATATACTGTAAATTCAAATACAAAAAAAAAAAAACTGAAAGTGAAAGTATGTAAAAACATATATCATAAAAACAGTAAGCAAAGCTATCTAGAATGGCTATCTAGAATGGCTATATAAATGACAGATAACATAGACTTTAAGACAAAATGATGACTAGAAACAAAGAAGAACATTTTATAATGATAAAGTGTCAATACATCAAGAAATATGACAATCATAAATATATGTTAACTTAACAACAGAGTCCCAAAATACGTGAAGTAAAAATTGAAAAATTGAAGGAGAAATAGGCAATGCAAGAATAACATCGAAGGCTTCAATAGCTCACCCTCGATAATAGAGAAAACAACTAAATAGAAAGAAGATCAATAAGTAAGACTTGAACAACACTGTAAACATATCAATCCTAGTAGATGTCTACAGAACATTCTATCTAAAAATAGTAGAATGCATATTCTTTTTTCAGCACAAAAGATTATTTCCCAGAATTGACCATAGGTTAGGCCATAAAATAAAACTAAATAAATATACAAGAATTTAAATCATACAAAGAATGTTCTTCAATCAAAATGACATGAAATTAGAAATTAATAACAAAGAAATTTGAGAAATTCACAAATATGTTAAAATTTTAAAAATATCCTAGAATAACCAATTGGTCAAATAAGAAATTACAAGGAAAATTAGAAAATACTTTGAGATTAATAAAAATGAGGATGCAAAAAACAAAATGTATGTAGACAAAGCATTGTTCAAAGATATATTTGGGGAGCACACTAGATTCAAATAAGCAGAAGAAGGAAATAATAAATATTAGGGGAGAAATAAATTAAATTGAAAATAGAAAGAGAAAATCAATAAAATCAAAAGTTGTTTCTTTGAAAAGCTCAGTCAACAAAATTGAAAAATTTTAGGTGAACTGACCAAAATAAAAAAGAGAGAAGACTAAAATTACAAAGATCAGGAAGGAAGGAAAGGACATTATTACTGAACATACAGAAATAACAAACATGACAAGGTGACAATATAAAGTTATATGCCAACAAATTAGATAACCTAGATGTAACAGACAAATTCTTAGGAAGATACAAACTGTTGCAACTGACTCAAGAATAAATAAAAATTTGAATTGAACTATAACAAGCAAAGAAACTGAGTTAAAGTGGTAATCCAACCCTCCCTTTTCTCCCCGCTACCCAACACACATACACACAATCCTAGGCCCAAAGAGTTTCAGTGGTGAATTCCGCCAAACATTTAAGAAAGAGTTAACACAAATTCTTCACATACACAGACTTTCTAAAAAATAAAAAAGAGAGTAACACTTCCCAATTTATTATATAAACCCAGTATTACCCTGACTCTAAAACCAGAGACATTACAAGAAAACTAAATACCAATATACCTTATGAATAAATATACAGAAATGCTCAATACTAGCAAATTGAAACCAGAAACATATAGAAAAGATTATGCTCTATAAAATGAAATTTATCTCTTGAGCATGAGATTGGTTCAGCGTATAAAAATATGGTTCAACGTATTAATCAATATAATATACCATAGTAATAGGATAAAGAACAAAAGACATGATTGATAAGATGGCAATAACCACCAATAGGAATTCAATGCAATGTCTATCAAAATCCAGCTGCCATTTTTATAGAAATGGATAAGCTGATCTTAAAATTTATACAGAAATGCAAAGGATCCAGAAAAACCAATACAATCTTGAAAAGAAGAACAAAGTTGGAGGACACACACTTTCTGATTTCAAAACTTACTACAAAGCACCAGTAATCAAAACAATATAACACCAGTATATGGGTCAATTGACCAGAATAGACAGTTTAGAAAAAAAATCTATATTCATGGTCAATTGATTTTTGACAAGAGTGCCAAGACAATTCAATGGGAGAAATAGTAGTCTTTTCAACAAATGGTGCTAGAAATAATGGATATCCAAAAATAAAATAGTGAAGTTGGACCCCTACTTCATACCATATACACAAAATAACTCAAAATGGATCAAAGATCTAAATGCATATAACTAAAAGTGCACAAGTCTTAAAAAGAACATAAGCATAAATTTTTGTGACTTTGGATTAAGCAATAATTTCTTAGATATGACACTAAAAGCGAAAGTAACAAAAGAAAAATTTGATAAATTAGACTTCATGAATATTAAAAACATTGTGCATCAAAAGACACCATCAAGCAAGTAAAAAGGCAACACTCAGAACAATAGACAATATTGGAAAATCATAGATCTGATAAATGAATAGTATCTAGAAGACACAAAGAACTCTTACAAATCAACAATAAGAAGATCACAATTTTTAAAATGTCCAAAGGATTTGAATAGATATTTCTCTGAAGAATATATATATAAATGGTCAATAAGCACATAGAAAGAGAAAAATAAAAAAACCATGATTAGATATCGCTTCACACCCATAAGCATGGCTATAATTTAAAAAATGGATAATAACAAATGTTGGTGAGAATGTAAAGAAATTGGAACTCTCAATCATTACGGGTAGGAATGTAAAATGGTATAGATGCTTTGAAAAACAATTGGGAAGTTTTTCATAAGGTAAACATAGTTACCATAAAACCCAGAAAATCCACACCTACATGCACACACAAAAGAATTGAAAACATATCCTTGCAAAAACCTGTACTCAGATGCTCATAGTAGCATTCATAGTAGCAAAAATGTAGAAACAACCTAAACATCTATGGATTGGTGAATGGATAGACAAAATTTGGCATATTCATACAATAGAATTGAATTTGGCTATAAAAATTAATGAAAAACTGGCACATGCTACAACATGGATGAACTTTGAAAAAATTATACTTATACATTATAAGTGAAATAACCTAGACACAAAGACCACATATTGTACAATGCCATTTACAAAAAAAAATGTCCAGAACAGGCAAATCCATTGAGATATTAAAGTAGGTTAAAGGTTGGAGAGAATGGGGTATGTCTGCTAACGGGTACAGATTTCTTTTTCAATTCCCTGAGTTACCTTAGGGAATTCTAGACTTTATTAGTGGTGTTGGTGACACGATTTTGTGAATATACTAAAACTATTGAATGTTACACTTTAAAAAGGTAAAATTTTTTGGTATATGAGTTATATCACAGTAGGAAAAAAGCCAAGATGTGCTGCCTGTGAGAATTTTGTATTCTTTCACCTTGGTTTAAAGTCTTCAACTGCAGCCACCTTGTGATGTTACTTTTTCTTCTCCTATACTAGTCTGCATTTCTCTCCTACACTTCTTCAAATGCTTTATATCAGAATTCTAGATATTCCACAATTTCATTGAAGATAGAGCTTTTATTTTTGTTTCTCATTCTTTTTGTCATTTTCTATTGATTTTTTAGGAAAAAAAAAAATAATTTAAGATTTTCTTGTCTCAAAGTCTAACCCTTTTTCTCTGATATTTTAAAGCATCAGTACTCAAATTGTTTTTTGGTCTCAGGAAACCCCTTTGTGATCTCAAAAATTACTGAGGACCCCAAAGAGCTTTTGTTTATGTGTATTATATACTATGGACACTATAGCAGAAATTAAATCAGAATGCAATATTTTTAAATTTATTAATGTGTTGTAAAATAGCTCTAACAAACACATTATCTGTCAATACATTTTTATAAAAATAATATTTTTGAAAACAAAAAGTATGGGATGTGCTTCCATAGTGTAGCGGTTACACGCAAAATGTTCTGAGTTCACACCCAAGTGGAGCCATAGTCCATGGTCTATGGCCATGCCACCTTGAACAAGCCTGATGTCTATTCTCAGAAGTTAAGCAGTGTTGGGCCTGGTTAGTACTTGGATGGGAGACCACCTAGGAAGACCAGGTGCTGTAGGTATAAATAGTAATTTTTTAAAAAAGTATTGAGAAAAACAGCATTGTTTTACATTTCTACAGATATCTTAAATGTCTTGCATAACAGAAGACAGCTAGATTCTCATCTACTACTGTATTCAATCTGTTTCAATACCAACTATCTTGTTAAACTTCACTACAACAACCATTAATAAAAGGAATGAGTGAAAAAGTAAGTAACATCATAGTATTATTATGAAAACAGTTTCGACGTCATAGATTCCCAAAATGGACTTGAGAAGCCCTAGAAGTCCCCAGACCACACTTGGAGAACTGGTGTTCTAAACCATATTTATTGCACCACATACTTCTTTCCAAGCCTATAAAATTTCATTCTTGAAATTTGAGGTCTGTGTCCTCCTCTTTTGAGTCCTTTCTATCATGTCCTTTCTATCTCTTTGGACATATCACAAAAGCAGGAGAAATATCTCCCAAAAGTAAAATTCTCATATGTAATCAATCCTGCTATGAGAAGACATATTGCCCTCTCTGCAACCACTGTGTCAGAAATAATCCTGGCATAACAGGAAGCTGAGTTACCTTAGGGAATATCTCCCAAGGAGAAGAGACCTCCTCTCATATTGGGCTTAAGCCCTCATGAGCTCCTGAGATAATATGCCGGGTTGTCTGATATGTTTCTCAAATACATTCTCTGCCCTAATTGTTTGAATTATTCAACAAGTATTTGCTACTCCCTATTCAGGAATCCTCCACTCTTCTTCCCTTTTCAAAAAAAAAAAAAAAAAAAAGCACAAAGCTTTTCCCAAACATTTCTTCTCTATAGGATCATTTTGCTCATGGCTCTTTCCAGGTGAAATTTATTTGATCCAAAATACTTTAGGTATGCATGCCTTGACCATATCCTTTCAGAAAGCTGTGCAGGAAAGAGAAACTAACATGTGCTACTACCTGCTATTTTCACCTGGCTATGAGAATACAAGCTCATAGTTAATGGTACTGTGTCTCAGCACCTAGGACAGCATCTTGCACATGGCAAGCCTTCATTGGATGTTTGTTGAATGACTAAGTGAATGAATGACACTCTTCCAGCATCAAAATTGGGTCCAATAAAATGGCATAGCTTTCTGGCTTTTCTATTACCTTTTTTCTCCACATTAGTCTAACATGCTGTTCTCCTGTGCTCATTGTTACTAAAAACAATGTGATTATGATTGATATAGAATATAGATTTCTGTGACAGAAAGAAGGTACTTTTATGGAGTTTCATGAAGATAATACCTCCATTCCATGAAAATAAATTCTAATGATAAGGATAGCAGTCACTGCAAATGGCAAAGATAATCTGGACAGGAAAGTTATTTCTTGTACCTCATAAATCATGATAGAGAAAAAATATCTAGTCCACCTCTGGATAAAATTGTCACGGCTAAATCCTATGCCTGGAAAATCTGATACTTTTCCTTTTTAGTTACATTTTTCTCCTAACTCTTTTGTGGAAAACATATCAAAGGTTCTGCTGTGACATTTCTCTTTAGATATTAACTCTTTCTTTTTAATTTTTCTACTAGGACACCCTTGCCAGACCAAAAGACGGATGTTGATCTTTACTATACCAGGCCTGATGTACACAAATAATTTCTTTTTATAAATTAGAAATTTTTTATCTTGTCATGGAATACTTTAGGTGGTATATAGCCCAAAGTATACCAGGATTGTCTTTTTTGTCTATTTATTTATAAAGGGAAATGAACTACAGCAACTTGAATTTATACTTAGCACACACTGGCACACACGTGCTTGATTTTTATAACTTTTATGTTTACATATAGAAGCAATTACATGTGGTGGAGTAAAGAGGCCTTGATTTGGAGGCCTGAGTTTCATCTTGGATCTTTGTTCTACCAGCTCTTAAGCAATATATTCAGCACTCTTAATTCTCAATTTCCTTATTTGTAAGTAGCACTATCTCACAGTAATATTGAGATGTTTGAATTAAATAAAAACTGTAACATGTCATACAAGCACATATGGATGTGAATTGGTGTTATCTATCTCATACCACAGCACAGCCATTCTTGACCTTATTTCTGTTGTATCCTTAGACATGGATGATGTCTACATACACAACACACTCCCATGTTCAGGCTTAAGGACTAGACAGAGCTGCATGAGAATCCTTGCTCTGCCATAAATTTAACTTCTCTAGGTTTTATTTCATTTCACCTAAAGCATGGAGAAAATAATAATATTTAATTCATAAATTTTGGTGTGAAATAAAATAACATATAAAACAGTGATTGGCACATAATAATGACCAATTTATTACTATCTTAATTCCAAATATTCTGGCTGTAACTCCACCCATTCTTTCCTACTCACAAAACACACACACACACACACACACACACACACACACACACTAAAAGTTAGAGTAATAAGTTTTTGATATACCATTAAATCTACCCTAAATTAATTTTTATTGGGTCAGCTCCAAATTTGGCACTTTAACTAGTCTTTAAAAATATTACTTCCTCTATATCTTTTGATCAACTTTTATACACTGACTATGAACATTGAATAGTCTCCAAATTGTACGTCTTTAGCTGATGAGAAAGCTGAGGAATTACTGAAATGTACTCTAAGTAGACTAAATAAATAAAAATAACACTATTATTAAATGGGAGTTCACCGCATATTTTAACATTTAGCATAGTTACATGTTAAAATATGAAAGAGCTTGGAAGCAATACCTTTCAGAAAGTTTCCAAATGACTGAAACCATAGCCAATTAATTTACATCATCAAAATTCTAACACAATTGTAGGCAGGGGGAATACTTAATCAGTATTGCTTGATGACTGTTTGATGGAACAATGTGAGGTGAGACAAAATTAGAAACCTGAAAATTAGAGGTGATGAATTCTGACCTAGATGTCTTTTCTGGTAAGCATTATGCCTCTCTAAAATTTTGAATTCTTGATTGAAACAGCCTCTACAAAACTCCTCATGTTTAGAATTATGATTACATTGTCAAGGTGCTGCTAATGGATCAGTGGACAGATGCTTATTTAGCTGAATAGTCATTTTCATGGTAGAAGATTATGATACATATGAGGTAGGCAGAAGCCAGTCTGAAGATACCACAGATAATTGCAGAGTTGGCTGTATATTACTACATCTACACAAACATGTTAATTTGAATGCAGAGTAAAAGAGGAAAATCAAGGAAAGTGTTATAGAAGAATTTTTCAGTATGACTAAATAACTGTTTTTGATTAAATTTTTTTCAAATCAATTGTCTATATGTCATTGATATTCAAAACAATCCCCGCTGCCTCTCTCTCTCTCTCTCTCTCTCTCTCTCTCTCTCTCTCTCTCAATCTCTCTCTCTCTCTCTCTCTCTCTCTCTCTCTCTCTCTATATATATATAATATAATATATATATATAGAACTGCAATTTTTCTTTTTTCTTCTTCTTTCTTCTTTTCCCTTTCTCACTTAGTTTCGCTTACCTCCATCATAAGAGCCTATTGAAAAAAGCAGGAGGGACAGCTGATAAAGCATGAAGAGAAAAGTTGTGGGGTTAACTCAAGGCTGGTAGCAGAAAGGTCAGAACTTGGCCCCTCCTTGCCTGCTATACATGCTGTCAAAGCATGGATGTTACTGGTTGGGCATAATGAATGGGAATATCTGGAATACCATACTAAGTCAAGGACTAATACTTTACAGCATCATGTGATTAAATGTTGATACGAATAGAAAAGAAAAAAAATCGGCCGGAGCTTAGAGAAAAATCAATGTTGTAATCTCTTCATTATCAGTGGAACTAAACTAGATTTTATAGGAATGGAGTACATCAAGAAAAGGAGAAAAAATGAAGGTGGGAATTCTAAGCAGGAAGAATTCTAACCATGAGCAAAGGCATGGAGGCCTGAATTAGCATGATATGTTCACGAGACTCTGAACAGAAACCATGTAGTAGAATATGCTGGGTGTTTTATTGGAAGTGGAAGATAGAGCTAGGAGTAGAATATAAATCATGAAAGCTGGTTAGAGCTGAATTATTTATTTTCAAATATTCCAATAACTTAAAGTATTTACCCTTTATTTGGTAAGCATGTCTAGGCAATGAATGATATTTTATGTAAGTTGAATTACTGTGGACAAAATCTAGAGTGGAGAATCAGTTGCTAAATACTTGTACATTGAAGATGGGAGATAACAAAGGTCTTGAATGCAGTGGTGGCACTAGGTATAGGGAGAGCAAGACAAAAGTGAACATATTAAAGAATCTGCAGGACATAGTAACATGGGAGGTGAAGAAGTGAGAGATTCAAAAACAACTTCTGAGAGCCTAAATGTTTGGTGACATTATAGTAGTGCCTTTAGTGGACCCTAGGAAAAAGGAAACAGGTTATCAATTTTGCCACAATGGAAGAAATTTATGTGGAATTGACCAATGTACAGTTGGAAATCTAATAATATGTCCGAGTGAGAAATCACAGATGAAATTTCATCTTTGGGAAGTAGCCTTATAAAGGTAAATATTATGTTGCATG
This sequence comes from Eonycteris spelaea, assembly GCA_003508835.1. Lineage (NCBI taxonomy): Eukaryota > Metazoa > Chordata > Mammalia > Chiroptera > Pteropodidae > Eonycteris > Eonycteris spelaea. Next base: position 1,707,564 of record PUFA01000265.1, on the reverse strand, counting down.
AATGATGCGTCCTTCAATAACAGCTGAAATTTTTATTTTTGATCATAATGGATTAACAGGGGCCAAATTTATACTCTTATCTTAAACAACTAAAAAATATGAAAAGATTTTTTAAATATTTGACAGCACACACTTCAAAGTTTTGAGCTCTGAAAGAGGAACAAATGAAGTGTGTCCTACATTTACCTTCACATTTCTGCCTGCAGTTTAGAGAGCCATAGGGCAAAATATCAGGGAGGAAGGACACAGATTGCTCCAGGGACTGCAGAAAGAGGCCCTCAAATATTTGAGTACTGATGAGCACATTTGGGAACAGAAACTACCAAATGATGAAGAAACATCTCTGGAAATCAGTCATCTAAACAACTACCCAAGCTCACACAAAACTGACAAGGTTTCATATTCCCATCAGTTAACATAAAAAGGCACAGAAGACTGGGTAGGTCTTAGACTAAAAGCTGCTCTAGATTTCATTCCATCCACCTCTCAGAAAGTTTCAAATGAAGTCTAAGACTATCTGATTCCAAGTAAATGTGCACCAGGAAAAATTCCACAAAAATTCAGCATTCATCAACATAATATTCATTATATTTGATATCTGACTAAAAAATGTGAGGTCTGAAAAAAAGTGGAAAGATAATGGCCCATAACCAGTAAAAAAAAAAAAAAAAAATCGATAGAAATAGACACAGATGTAACAGGGGTAATAAAATTAATAGACCAGGAATTAAAAACAACTCATATGTATACACATGTTCTATATATTAATGAAAATAAAGGAAAGCATGGAAGCAGAAAGAGCTTTTAAAAAGTGGAAAGTAGAAGAGATTAAAAAATACCTTATGCATGTTGGGCGTAGGGGTATTGGGAAACTCTATGCTTTGTGCTCAATATTTTTGTGAACATAAAATTTCTCTAAAAATAGACTTAAAAACAAAGAAATATAAATAAACCCAAAACTTTCAAAGATGAAAATACAATACACGACATAAAAGACACAGAATGAGATTAAGAATAGATTGCATATGTCTTACTACTATGCTGTACACCTGAAATTAATATAAAATAATATTGAAAGTCAACTCTGAAAAATAAATTTTTTAAAAGAGCAGATTAAATATTATAGAAGAAATAATTAGTAACTCAAAAATGTAGAATAGAAACTATCTAAAATGACTCAAAAAAAGCTTCAAAAAAACCAGAGCTTTAGCAGTTTGTAAAGCAATATCAAGCAAATGAACATACATATAATTGAGGCACCAGAAAAAGAAGAGAATTTACAAAAAAAATTTAAGAACTGTTGGCCAAGAAATTTCCAAACTTGATGAAAACTATAAACTATACAAATCTACAAATCAAAGAAGGTCCATAAAGGCCAGGAAGATGAATTATAAAGAAAAATACACCAAGGGATTTATAATTAAATTGCGATAACCATTGATAAAGAGAAAATCTTCAGAGAAGCCAAAGGAGAAAAGACGTATTATATACAGAGGAATAAATACAATGAAGACAGCCAACTTCTTAACCAAGGCAATGTTAGCCAGGAGACAATGAAGTGATAACTAGAGTTCTCTAAGAAAAAAAAGGCTGTCGACTTAGAATTCTAAATCCTACAAAAATATCATTCAAAAGTAAAAATAAAATAACTTTTTTTGACATACAAGTGTAGAGAGAAATAGTTACCCAAAGATCTGCAGTAAAAATGTATAAATAAAGTTCTTCAGGCGGAAGTATAAGCAAACTGTGGCGATAAAAGAGAATCATAAAAATAATAATAATAAAAAAAATAAGGCAGCAAAAAGAAAAAAAGAAAGAAAAAAGAAAAAAACAAATAACATTAAATAAAATAGGACAAATTGAAAGATGGTTTAAATTTAATCAGATTAATAAATATATTAAATGAAAATGATCTAAATGCTCCAACTCAAAGGCAAATATGTTGGATAGGCTAAAAAAAGGCAAGACCCAATTATATGCTACCCATAATAAATGTTTTCAAACATATAGCTTATCTAGAACTTATATATAGGACTTATATCCAATATATATGAAGAACTCATACAACTCAATAATAAAATAAACAACTCAGAGAATAAATTAAAAATATTTGAACAGGCAGGTCTTAAAAAATTAAAAATAAACACATGTACAAATTAAAGTCACCATGAGATATCACTATAAACCCACTAGCATGGCTAAAATTAAAAAGAATTGACAATATCTAGACTTGGTAAAAAGATGCAGAATAACTAAAACTTATACACGGTGATATGAGTACAAAATAGCACATTCAAGTTAGAAAAGATTTTGGTAGTTTCTTATGATTTAATTATATACTTATGATATATACTAACAATACCGCTCTCAGGTAGTTATCCAAGAAAAATGAAAATATATTCCTTAGCCATTCAGAACAGCTTCCTTTAGAGTAGGTCAAAACTATGAAGACCATGATGTCCATCAAGGAGTGAATAAACAAATTTGATATATCATAAAAGTGAATACTACTTATCAAAAATGTACCACTCAGAAGCAAATTACTAATACATCTATAACATGGATGGATATCTAAAACATTATGCTAATTTAAAGGAGCCAGATCTAAATCCCTGAGTGCTATATAATTAAAGTTATAGGAAATTATATGAGACAAAACTCTAGACACAGAAAACTGATTAGTGTTTACCAGGGGTTAATATTGTGGAAAGGGCACTGAGTGTAGAGACCAAAGAAACTTCTTAGAGTGACGGAAATATTCTATATCATGATGTGGTGAAGATTACATGGCTGTACACTTTAAGCATGCATTGTACACTTAACATGGTAAATTGTATTGTGCACAAAGTATGCTTCAATAAAGGTTGGGGGGATAGATAGCCAAGGAACAGGTCTTGAAGAATGTCCACAGTTAAAGGTAAATAGGAGAAAGGGGACAATAGCCCACCAAGTGAAAAAGAGAAATCAACAATGGAGGAAGAAAAATGGAAATGCTCTTGAGCCGAAGATGAAATCATCTATAATATTTGTTCTTAAGATGTTCTTAAAATACCACCTACTAAGGGGTATTTTAGAAATTTTTGGCTGATAACATACTGAAGGATATTTTTGCATTGTGTGTGGTAGTAAGAGTTTGGGGTGTGTGGGGCGGGGGAGAAATGCTAGACATATTGCAATCATGAGACAGTCCCACATAAGGAGGAGTTATCTTGCATGAAAAAAACTTTTGAATGACTCATGGCCATTCATATATGTTAAAAAAGTATTTAATTTTTTTTAGTCTAGGACCTAATTGATTTCATAAAATCACGATGGTTTTGCATACTTTTAAATACAATAATTTTTTTTAGAAATGCAACTACTGTTGATCTTGATTTTGCTTTATTTGAACTTTTATCGTCTTGTTTGTCCATTCAAAAATCATATTTTTGATCGTAGTTCTGCTCGTGATATTTGAGGTTCTGATAGGATTGAGAATAATTATTCTACAAGAAGTAATTGTTAGAGTAGAATTTTAAAAAGGCATCAAGGAGAATAAGGCTTAGTACATTGCCACAAGAAGTTCTGTCAAGGGAGTGGCTCCATAATGTAGTGGTTAGCATGTCTGCTGTACACACAGAAGGTCCTGGTTTCATGCCCCAGGTGGAGCCATGGACCATACTCCAGGTGCGCGGGCCCCCTGGGTACACAGCGGGGGCGGGGGCGGGGAGGGGGAGTGCCAGGCCCTGAGGGCGCTAGGCTCCAGGTGCATGTGGTGGAGATGCCCGGCCTTCAGAGATCCAGTTCTTTTAAAAAAAGGGAGAAGGCAACATTCCTAGGTCGAGGGTAAAAGTGGGGAAGGAGGAATTAAAGAGGGGCGGGGAGAAGTTCTGTCGATTTGAAGTTAATCGAAAATTCAAAGCATGAGCAAGTAGGCAGTGAGAAATGGAGGCAGATAATATATAGAATAAGCACCTGAAAGTTTGGGCAATAAAAGAGGAAATGAACAGAACTGAATATACAACAGAATCAAATAGAGAATTATTAAGTTTAGTGAACTTGTGTATCCTTGAAGGCAAAGATGAAGATATCCATGTAAAGTGAGAAAGTAGAGATGAAAAAAAGTCAGAGAAAGTGCCAGATAATCATGAGAACAAGATCCATCCTGAGCTAATGGGAATGCAGGAAGCTCTTCCAGCAGAAGATTTAGCTTTGAGCTGATATGCAGGGCAGGGCAGGGCAGGCAATTTGCGATTTAAGGACTATTGCCTCCAAACCCTATTAGTCATTTTCAAGGATGCCTGATATCTCACATTTATAAGTGTGTTTCTTTGGCATGTGAACGATTTACCCTATTGCAGAAAATTAAAAACTTATGTACTGAGAGAAATAGCATATTGAGACTTAAAGATTTTGACAATACCATGTATTTTAGGCTCTTCTCTGAGATTAGATTTTGATTGAGGAATATAGCAGCCGTGTATAGACCTGAGGCTTCTGAGATGCAATGGGAGAAACCTTGAAGGCTAAGAGCAAAAGCCCTAAAGTCAACCCTCAGTGACCCTACTGTTCAATGTAGGAAAGCCTGCGAGGGGCAGCTCTTCTGGCATTGGACAGGGCAATAAGAGAGTAAAGAGGCTGGAGAGTGAGAAGTAATTATGGAGGTGAGAAGGAGGTATCACATGTCAGATGATGTCAGTGTTCTCATTAAGATATAAGATGAGATCATTTACCAATTGCACAGAGGACCTGAAAAGAGAGAATGCCTGGAATGGCTCCTGGGAGTCTCAAAAAGAGATGACTAGCACTGTCAGTGAGCAGATGTGACTGCTCAGTTGTAATTGGAGTCCCTGACGTTGCAGATGGCTGGAGCTGCATGGGTATCTATCTTATTTGAGGTTTCCTCTATAAAGCAAAAATGAAAAGCAAATAGTAGGACTATGACAGGTATGGTGAACACAGCATAAATTCAGTAGGTCCTAGGAGGCAATGTCAGAAAGATCAGCGAGGAGGTGAGAAGGCAGTGAGGACTGTCACAAAGGATGCTGGGCTGGTCTTCAAAAGACTAATTGTGGTCTCTTCTCTGTAAATAATAACCTATTTGACCTTAAACAAGCCACCTCTAAAGTCCCTTCTAGAAATTAAGTTTTATAACTGATTTGACTGTGAAGTCTTTTCAGGGAAAAAAATCTAACTACAGATAACAGGGCTGATTATTTGATTGATACAGAAAACAGATAAGGGCCTGGAAGTTTCCATGAGGACAGATGGAGAATTCACTTAGCAAGGGGGAAGGGGAAAGATGCCAGGCTGATTGCTCCTTCAGAGTTTTTCACTTTCATTCTTTTGCCAAGCAGGTCAGGAATGTGGTTAAGAGTTAATAACTTGTGAGTTTAAATTCCTGCTCTGCCTCTTTACTGACAAAGTGACTCTGGGCAAGTATCTCTCTGGGCTTCAGTTTCCTTGTCTATTAAATAGTAATGATAATAATACATGATATAGCACATGTAAGATATCTAACAGGAATTACTACTCCCAACATAATTGCTCCCTTTCTGTATTCTGTTTTCAAAAATTTTAACTCAAAATTTACTTTTTCTGACTTCTTTTAGCACTTCTTGTTTATGCTCCCGTATTTAGTCATTAAACAAAATGTTCCATTGTCTGTGTTCCTAAGACTATGTGTGTGTGTATGTGCCTATCTGTCTGCCTGCCTGTCTTATCTCCTTAACCAGACAGTAAGCTTTTGGAAAGTAGGTAGATATGTGTAGATTTTCTGTGTATCCCTTTCAACTTCTAGAATATACTATAGCATTCAGCAAACACTTGGTAAATAAATGAGGTTGTAAGTCCTAGATAGAAAATATCCCTGTATTCCATATCAATTATGCAGCTTGGGAAGAAGCAGGTGTAGAATAATTTAGCTAGGGTTTGGGTGTTTTTGTTTGTTTCCAGTTGGTCTGTGACTATACATAGATTCAATCATAATGAAGCTGACAAAGGAGATGACATTTTGGAAACAGAAAAAGAATTTTAGATATTACAGCCCAACATTTGTCACCTCCCTGGCTGATAGCAGCACACTTTTCTTCATTCCCTTTGGCTAAATTTGGATCAAATGCTGGCTGAGTACACTAAGCAAGCCAGAACTGCATTGTACCTCTATTTTGTGACATATGAGCTCCCTGCTTTAATCTCCCCTCTACTGTATAAAAGAGGATCTGAGGCTGTAAGACTTCAATCCAGTGATTCATGTGGCTGGCACACAATAGAGTCTACCTCTCTCCTCACTGCTGCACAATATCAAGCTAAACAAAATGTCTTAGAAAGCTTCAGTACATGTAGTTAGCCTGTCACAGAGCCCCCTCCCACACACACACACTCCTTTTTTTCTTCCACTCAGCAAAAGAGTCCAAATGCCCAGCACCTGCCTTTTTACTGACATTTCCACAAAGGTAAAGGAATGAACCTTTTGTCAATTCCAACCAAACGATCTGTTTTGAAACAATGAGATGAAAAGCCTGGGCCCCTCTCCTTGCTCCTGGATTACAGTGCAGAGGCTTAAAATAAAGGACACTTGGTTTTATTGATTTAATGAGAGATGGAGACTCTTGCCGGAGCATCCCTCATGGCAGAGGAGCAAGCCTTGTTGGCAGGTACCTCCACTGAGGCACTTCTCTTGCATTTGTTTGGTTTTGCAATGGTGCTTGTTTATGGGTTTGGCTGTCATGACCCACAGTGTTCCTTCCTGTGCTGCACGAGACAGTCAAACGCCTGCAGTGGTTTCAGTGTGTCTCTAGACAGGGAGACTCGGAGGAGACAGCGCAGTACTGCAGGATAAAGAGCTGCAGGAAAAGGTGAAAGCACATCTATGAAAAGGGAAGACTCACAACAGACTGGAAAAGAAATAGCACTTCGAGCCTGCAAAAGAGATTGTGTGCCAAACCTATTATTTCTCAGCAGAGCCTATTTCAGCTAGGTTTCCAAGCCCCCTCTCACCATCCACACCGTTCGCTTCTCCACCCCCATTTCTTCCCCCTCCTCCTCCATTACCCAAGTCTGAATAGTGAAGACACTAAGGGGGTTCAGGCAGGATGTTTTGTTCTGGACGGGTCCAGGCACAGCTAGATAATCTTTTTGCTTTTGTTCACTTCTTCTTTGGGGTTTCTTGTGATATTATTATTGACATTTTCAAATGGAAATTTTTGCATTATGTTTTTTTTTCTTTTATATTTGCCCATTTTTCTCCATACAGTCTGATTTCATTATCCACTGCGCTGTGTGAAAGGGACATTGCCAGTCACCCACTGACCAAATTTAAGCAGTGATCTACTTTTAATGCTGAAATGGACTGCGTGTTTATTAATAGACATGTGTATAGTCAGGATTCCTGTTAATATGAGCATATGTCTCTATGCACTGTGTACATTTATTTTAATGTATTTATATGGTCCATCCATAGATTAAACACCCTCAATTCCCTCTGGTATGACTGTCTCTCTGATTGCTAGTTTAAAGAGAAACAGTTCCTAAGAGCATATGGTTTCCAAAACACAGCCCTTCCCCCCTCCCTTTCAGTTTCCACAAAATGAGCTCGCGGTCTCCCCTCCCCCCACAGCCTCTCTGCTCTCTGCTGCAAGCGAGTCTGAAACCAGGGGGCAAAATCATTAGTTCCCAATTACCTTAAGCCATGCAAGATAACCTCTCTCAAGGGCTGTTGGTAAAATATGCACATGGTTCCAATGTCTAGACAGTTATGAAATATAGGTGTAGGGCTCAGCCACTGCAGAACACCAATGTATCTCAAATGAAGTGCTTTTATTAAAGTATGATCACCAGGGTAACTAATTACGTCAATACCACATAGTTAATTAAACCCATTATAGTTACTATTCCCATGGAGAGGAGGTCAAATAAAGCGACCATCCTCTTGATGCTGCTATGCTAACAAAAGAAGGGGAAATTAAATAAAACACAACATAGACTTCTTCGTTTTACATCTTTTTCTTAAATTTTTAATATCTACCTAGTATCTCATCCAAGGAGGTCTTCAAGGTGTAAGCCATACCCAAGGATTGCTGGGGTGTTCAAAAGTCCACCTTGTAACATATCTGTACTTCAATTAAGCGATTACCAACTGTTTGCTTGATTGGTGCAAAAAGTAATAACAAGTCAAAGTGAAAACTAGAATGAACAGCCACTGTGTTTTTATTAATATCTTGCAGAGGAACCTGATGGAGTGCAGTGCTTGGGCTTCAGTTCAATCTGGCTTTATGACTAATGACGACAGGGAGATAGCCCACATAACCAATCTCAACCTGAGCCAGGGACTTCAAGAGAGACTCACTAAGGTTGGATATTAAAGCTCATTCATGGACCAAAGGCACACAGATTGCATATCTTACCGTTTCAACAACACCAAAACCTTCCTGCACTGACACCCAAAAATAAAGGGTAATTCACATATGAACAAGGAAAAGAAAATTCAAGAACTATTGCATAGTGCCATTGTTTTCCAGAGATGAACGTGGATAAAAACACACACATCCTCCCCAACCCCATGCACACATACACAGATCTCTCAAATACTAATCTTTGGAAAATAAAACCAAGATATTCTGATCTTCCTTGTCTGAAAATTCGCCAGGTCATTATATCACTGTCACACCTTCTTCTCAAAGCAGTGCATTGTACACAGAGAGGATTTGCATTTACTTCTGATTAACAAAGAAAACTTTGTATAAAAGGGCTCTGCACTGAGACGTGCAAATGTGGCCAGCCTGACCCCCTGCAGGAGAAGGCAGACAGGCAGTAGGGAGAAGAGGTAGATGAGGAAGGAGAAAGAATGCTTTGATCCCAGTGCAGCACACACAATGGAGCAGGCGGCACCCCCAGCAAGCCCTGACCCTGAGGCTCGCTGAAGTTTGGCATGGAGTCACCGAACGGGAAGCAATATAATGAGTTGTGTTCCACGTGATGGTGAGCAACAGAAGGCTGAAAAATCCCTGTTCTTGCTGGATTTTCTGTTACCATTGTTTTGATTGCTGTCAACGTTATTGCTATTGTTGTAGGTGTCCGTTTTCCAGCTTGAGAAATTATAATGTTGTTACAACTGCAAGATTGGCCTAGTTATTTTTCAGTGAGTACCTGCTCATAAAATACAGACTGTAAGCAAAAGGCAGCACAGCAAAATCATATAGGGCCCCTGAAAAACAAAGGTCAGGTGTCAAATCCTTTCTTTATCCAGTGGTTTAAGCTGATGTATAAGGTATTCATTTTAGATGTAAAGCAATCTTTTATTCACCTTCCACAACCCTCACCCTAACCCCAAAAGCTCTCTCTCAGACTTACTTGTTTTTCTTATGGAGCCACCCCGCAACGAATAACCAGACAGAAATATTGGAAGGAAGGGTCTTTTTTTTTCCTTTAATTCAATTCCTTTGCTCTTTTATCAAGTCAATTGCCAAGTCCAGGAAACCTCTTGCCATCAACTACTTCCTCCAAGTCCCTTTCTATCACCACCCTCATCACATTGCCTTCCTTTGCATGTTTTGTCTCGTCACATTCCCCTTTCAATCTGTTACATAGCTCACCAGTTCAGTCTTTCTGAAGTATTCTTCTCTGATTACTCTGATTCAAAAGCATGCATCGATCTGCCAGAATTTTCCTATAGAGTAGTTTATAAATTCTTGCTTTACCACTAAGGTTGTCTCCATTCTGTCCTTTCTCCCCATGTAGATTTACCATTCAAGACTTTCTTGCCTATGACCTGTGCTCCCTCCTCGACTGGGTCACACACTCAGACTCCAGACCTTTGCTTCATATATGTACTCTACCCCTGGTCCCGTTCACCTTAGATCATTCATGAACTCCTACACATCCTTCAATGTTCATCTTAATGCCTCTACCAGGAAGACTTTTCAGATGTGCCTAAGATACAGAGGCCCTTATCATGGTGATGTTCCAGAATGTGTTTTGTTAATATACAATTTATGACCATTATCATAATCTGCATGTAATAATCATAGGTATTAATTATATCATTTCTTCAGATTTTAAACTCTAAAAATTCAGAGACCATAGCCTACTGACCTCTTTAAGAGCTTACTTAAGTATCTGTCTAGTAGAATTGGATTAAAAGTTAATCTTGCAAGATTATGGAATCTTCTTAAAAACAAGGCACATATCGACATATTTGAAAAAATTTTGTACAGTCATAGTTCAAGTGAATGAAATAAATGACAGTTTTCAGACACTTCTATCTCTATCATTTATGATTGAAAAAATGAGCTCCATTATCATAGTTAATTCATGAAAGAAGTGGGGTGGACAAACCAACTCCATAAATTATCCAAAAATTATTTTGACTTAATAAAACATTTTATAATTTAGTTTGAAATTTTGTGTTGATAAATTATGGTAATGTAAATTTCATGACTTACATGTTAATGTTGAAGCAGACACAAAAGAGTCACCCTATGATTACAAAAATTTAATGCTCTGTATCTGCCCTGATATGTGCCTTTACACCATTCTCGTTGGACTAGATGCACGTCTTGAAATTATTTTACTTAACCTTCAGAGACCAGGGCAATTGACTATGTTAATTATATAAAGGGCAGAATAATATAAAAGAAAGTTCGATGTATTAGGATTCATTAGATCTGAGTTTTAGCTTTGTTTTTGCCTACTCACAAGTTGGTAACAAGTGATAATTATTACTTAATATTTATAAATCACACTAAGGCCCACCACACACACACACACACACACACACACACACACACACACACACCCATGCTGCTGGATTTTCTAAACTTTAAAAAAGGAAATAGAAGAATAGCCTTAAAACTATTAAAGGAAGCAAATTGAAAAAAACATATTTATTCATAATTTTAAAGTGTATTATGGTATGTAATTTCATATTATTTTGGAAGACAATAAAACTTTCTGCCCCTTTGATGTTGTAATGAAAAGATGATTAATTGAAAGAAAAGAGACAAAGTAAAAATAGAAATGAACTATAATATAAACTTCGAACAATACAAAACAAAAAGCAGTATAAAATATCACACAAACTGGCAACAATAACCAAGTCACCACTACCATTTGTATGTAACTACAGGAGCACATAGAGTAATAACAAAACAAATCAAGAGCTGCCATTCTGATTACATGATTACAGTAATGCAAATTCAAGTGATTTTCAACCAACATGAAAAATTGTTGGCTTTTCAACATTTTATTGCTTATGGAATATCTATGGCTTAGTGATTGAGAAAAGCAATTATTTGGGTCAAAATTATTTTCTTGTTTAAAAATTGACTCTCCTCCCATTGAATAAATTAGGTAAAAACTACTGAAATACAAAAAAATTCTGAGTCAAGGCACCTAAAATTTTGACTCTGTTCCAGCCTGGAATAAGGTCCAAATAGTTCAGGGTTTACCAGTGAACAGTAGATACAGAGAGTGAGCTGATGTAACTCCATCTTCATCTTAAAAGACCTACTTACCAGAAGGGAATGAAAATACAGAATCATGTTCTGTGTTGAAGGAAGGAAAGAAAAAAGAAGAGGGATGAAAAATGGAAGGAGGAAATAATGTGGGTCAGAGAGAAGAGGGAAAAAGAGATAGAGGAAGAGAAAGAGAAGAAACAATAAAAAGGAAAATTTTTGAAGAAAACCAAGGGGTTGAAAAGTCTGGAAAACATAAGTGACCACTCTGTGTTTCTCTCAGGTTCTACACAGACTTCATTTTTCTTCCCTATCTGGATTCTTGGCATCTTACTCCAATTATAGTTTCATGAGGAAAATGATAATGCATGGATGGAGGATAACCACGAAAAAAAAAAAATGGCAACCCTAAGCCTAATAGTAATAAAATGTTTTCCTGCAGATGCCCGACTAACAAATGCACCCATTCTATGCAGGAATACACCACTAATGTTTCAATGTAGTTAAGTCATTACTACCACTACTACACATAAATATTTCCTTCCAATGACTCCCCATTTCCTGCAAAATATGTGATTCACAGGCTCTCCAAAACCAAGCACATCTTAACTCCGAAACCTCATTTTTTGCCACACCTCCACTCTCACAATATTCTGTAGAAGATATCAAAGAACTCTCAATTTCTTGCAGACGTTCACCAGAGAACAAAGGAGAAATGGTCATTTCAAGCAAGGGATGCAATGATGACTCAAAGGTGTCAGAGAGTATGATCTGTACTCTATGAAGCCTCCTGACCTTCTGAGAGAGGTGGATCCTTCCTCACTATAAAGCGTCTGGCCTATACCTTTCTTCTCTTAAAACACTTACCTCATTCTGTTGGGTTTCTCTTTCACATTTGTGCCTTCTCTACTAAAATGGAAGTTCTGATAGAGCTAGAACATTTAATCATTTCTGAAATAGGAAACTCTCACAGTGTATCTGATACACAGCAATAACAATAATGATTAATATATGCATTAGGCATTCAAAGAACTCTGCTGTTATGAAACTTGTACTAAACTATAATGAATTTTTATTAACATTTGTAAAACATTGCTTAAAAGTGCTTTCACAAATATTATGTTTAATCATGAGGTCTGTGAAGATATTTTTATCCTCAATTTCAAGTTGAGAAAGGTGTTAGTAGACCAGATTAACTAACCAGATGAACTAACTAGATTAACCAGTTGTAGAATTTTATAAAAGTTACTTAACTTCTCTAGGTTATGATTTTTCTACTTGTAAAATAAATATATTTTATGTGACTCTCTTTAAAGTCCTCTTTACCTCTCTGTGATTACTTATTTAATTTCAGAATGTAAGAATCATCTGACCAGGACCATCTCTTAATTAAATTTAATTCTAAAAATACTGATAAGATGAATGGCAAGGAACTACTATACATGAAACTGAGGCTAATCTAAAAACATATCAGAAAAATAAGAATAGACAATATAAAGAACAAAAACAAAGAACAGTGTCCTATGTTTGCTAGTTAGTTGGGAAAATATAAACAAAATTGCATTGTATTAATAAAACGGAAGCAAGGACAGACAAACTCACAAAATAGAGAATGACAAGTTGCAGTCATTGCTGGATCTTTCTGTAAATCCTATAGATGCCAGACAAGAAAAGTATTTTAGATCTTAGGAAGGATAGATGAACCATGAAGAAGAGCGAGAATAAATTAAAAAATAAAGATTTGATAATGAATAAACTTGATTTATAGCTATCTGGAAACCATTTTACCCATCAAACAGAGAGGATACTTTTTTCCCCAGTTATACATGTATTATCAAAAAAAGCCTACCATGCAATAGGCCACAAAATAATTTCAATAAATCACAAATGATCAATAACATATAGACTTTTTGATCTGATTACAGTTCAATAAAATCAGAAATCAATAAGTGAAAGCTTTCAAAATGCTGTGTTACTAGAAACTATAGAATATATTACTAAAAATGTTTTGGTTAAAAAGAAAAACATGAGAAATATTGTGAAACATTTATAGTTAAATAACAATGAAAACTTCCACGTCAAATTCTAGAAGTAAAGTAATACTGAGAGAAAATTTTTAATTTTAAATACATTTATCAGAAACCAAGAAAGATCTAAATAAATGAGTTAAGTGATTACTCAAAGCACCAGTAAAAGAGTAACCAAGTAAACCAAGGAAACAATAAGGAAATAATAAAAGATAACAGCAGGAATTCCAGTTAAAGATGGGGGATTGGTTATGTGCCTTTCAATCCACCCCCTCCATAAACCCTATAAAACAATGGTGAAGGCATCTTCTGAGGCATAAATCTATAAGGACAAAGAGAACAGAGGATGAAAGAATAGCAATAAAACTCCAGATGATGAAAAACAGAAGAATGAGTATTAAATGACTTAGTGAACTAAGAAAGAATCCTAAACTAGTAGCAGGGAAATTTGAGAAACTATTTTATTTGCCTCATAAATCTTTCCTAATAGTTTCAGCACCATGCTGAAAGTAGGTAAAGGTAAAACCAAACCAAACAAAAGAGGACTGATTAAAATTGTTTATGAAACAGATGTCCATATACTCTATTCCATGCTGTGTAAGAATCCCTCCTCCACCCAACAAAAGAACAGGAAGATTTTCCTAGAGGTAGCAAAGCAAAGATTTCATGACACCAAGTCTAGTGGATTAAAAAAAAAAATGCCATATGAAAAAAAAGTGGAATTAAGTGAAAGCTCACATGCTGAATTTGAGATCTCCATTCTTCTTTCTCATTCAATTACCTGGATGCTAACAATCAATCTTATGATACTGAGGTTAAAAATTAAGACTCTTTTCTGGGGAAACTGATAAACCAAAAAGGAGAGGCATTAAAATACTGGTAGTGCCGTTTCTTCAGCAGCCTAGCCAGTTTGGGCTATAGCGAAGCCCACAATTGACAAATTCCACTCATGAACACAGAGCTTCGGTGAACTTTACAAAACACTCTTAAATATGGTCAAGAATTGGGACAGGACAGATGAGAAGCAAAATAGAGGAAAAGACACTTTTTAAAAAGTTAAAAAAAAAACTAAAAAAAACAAAGCTATTATTGTTTTTAAAGAGATAAGAAAAGATATTGCATCCTGAATCACTAATAAAATGCTGTTCCAAAGGAACAATCAGAAAACAGGATAGAGATCTTGGCTATTAAAATTATGATAGTTGACATAAAAATAACTAAAGGTCTGAAAATCATTGTTGAGAAAATCTAAACAGTAGAGCAAACAGGCTAAGAGATAGAGCATAGGCTAAATTATTTTTAAATTAGAGAATTAATTGTTATATATTACCTAAAATCCATCAAAAACTATAAAGACCCACAAGTATCAAGAACAATATTAGAGGAGAAAGCAAAGCTATTCTACTTCATGATAACTATGCAGCAGTGAACACTGATAGAGGAGAATGTAGAGCCCAGAAACAAGCCAAGGTTTATATGAACTTGGAATTTGATATAGGTGGCACCACTAATTTGGTCAGGGAATAGATGTACACATATACATAAAATATTGCGCTTTTTTATTATACATATAATTAATAACGAATGTAAATAGGAAAGACATATTTGGTTGAATCACATGAAATTGCTGATATTTGACAGTTTTTGACCTACATAAATATCAGTTTCATAAAATTCAACCTAATACACTAGATGATTAATGGTTACCTATAAAGAGGAGAATAGATTATGAGTAATGGATTTAAGAATATAATAAAACAAAAGGAAATCTTTTCTGTAAGTATGAGAAGCTATGAAATGGAAAGAATTACTAAGTTCTATGCACCAAGAGGTAATGATGGTGGAAGGTTTGTAGACTAATTACAAAATCATACAGATGGGAAAATTACCAAGATGGAGTCTAACGCTGTTACATAAAGAAACTCAACAAAAATGTCAAAGAAGGCAGATGAGATAAGAAATGCTAAAGCTATCATAAGAAATAAACAAATGATTAAAAGATAGATACTAATACGATGAGAAAGGGTACATTAGCTAAATATGATTTCAGAGAACAATTTTAAAAAGTCAAAATTAGAGGACAAAATAAAAGAATTTATAATAACACTTCAAGATATTTCCTTGCCAGAGGAAAAAGACAGACTGCTGTGCTTTCCTCAATGAGCTGGTGGGAACAGTGACTGCAAGGCAAATGTCCAACTTGTTTCTGCCTCCTACTACCGCCACCATCATACTCAGCATTGTGCCCAGCATATAGCAAGTTCACAAAATGTACTTAATGAAATCTAGTGGGAGGAGGGGATTATAAATGACTTCATTTTTGCCCTTGAGAGAAATTTTCTTTTGGATTGCATGATTTCTTAAACTCCGGATTTAGAAAAAAAACACAGGCTTCCCATATTTTTATGGAGAAGAGTGATTTTTCTTGCCCTCTTCAACAGACACTTATGACAGTGAGTATTAAGTCTATAAATTATATATATTAGACTTGACCATGACATGATAGATCTTCTACTTATAATTTAGGTGATCTTATATAATGTGCGAGACAGTAATGTTATCATTATTTACAGAATCTTGAATGCAGCAGCAATCATCAATCTAAATGTTCGTGCATTATTTTACCTGAGAAGCATTGTGATCTATTCCGGGTTAATGCACAGTGAGCATGATGGGGAGGAGAGGTGATTAAACTGAGAGAATTAGAGATTTTTCTGTAACTAGAATAATGACCTTCTGAACACTGTCTTACTGTCCAGCACTCCCTGGACCACTCTTTCTCTCTTTGGTGATCCATTTAGTCGATTTCCTCAAATACCATTTATAGTTAATCCTTTACAATTTTCATGAATGAAGGAGAAAAGGTGTGGTAAATTACCAAGGACATTAATTATACAAGCAACATAAAATATTTGCACATGATACTCCATAATCCCTCGAATAAAGACTAAATTGTGTGCTTGCACTCACATACTAAAACTCAAGTTCTTTTACAGTTTTAATTGGCTTTAACATTTAATTTGCTTAAATTATTACGTTGTTGATATAAATAGGATGTTTATTTACTCTAGCCTAGCAATAACTGAAAGAGGAAGCCTCTAAAGACAAAATATTTCATTATGTTCTATACCAGGAATCTATGAATCATAACATAATAATTGAGGCAAATGTCTTCCATCAGTCTCAGACTTGTTGTCCATTTGCAGCACGAGACTAAAATGATAACGCTAGGTAGCTCTCCAGTTCTTCCTGAGTCATTTTAGTGTATAAGCTGGGTTATCTTGATTGAACTCCCAGAGTATCTGAAGTCTCCCCAATTTTACTGTGTTCAGAACCACTCTTCAACCATGATAGAAAATGCAGGTGGCTCCATAAATACCTGTTGATTGAATCAAGTGAAGGTAACAATTTAAACTATTTACACTATTTTTGCTGTCCTTAACCACAAACCTTTGCTCACCTTTCCTTATTTTTAAGATGAATGCACCAAACATATTGTGAATTCTCTGAATATCTGCTATGAACATATAACTAAAATACCAATAAATTTTATTCTTATTACTTGGGAATTTTCCTGTGTCACATTTCCCTACATATGCACAAATAAACTTTTCTATAGACCAATAAAATAATTAAGTTCTATATCTACATCCTCACAAATTACAAAGGTACTCTAATTATAGAACCAGAGGAAAAAGGTGAGCAATAGAAATCAAATATATAAAAAGAAAGTAAATATACATTTTTAAGTTTTAAAACTAAGCTCTCATTAAACAATGAAATTTAAGATGGGATTTATTGGATTTGTTATATATAAACTTCATATATATTTATATATAAACTTCATATATATTATATATATAAACTTCATATATATATATTATATATAAACTTCATATATATATATTCTGAATTTATGTGTGTGTGTGTGTGTGTGTGTATACACACACATATAAATTCAAGCTCTGTAATTACTAGGTATATGGTCTATGGCAGTGTACTAAATCTCTCTGAACCTTAGTTTCCTGACCTATAAAATAAATATAACAATTATTTTATGAGGCTGTTGTGGAATTAAAAAGAAAGAATGGAAGAAGCAACTTGTTCACTTCAAAGTCCTATACAAATGAAATTAGTGTTTGTATGTACCACTTACTATGGGCTCAAGATTAATCTTTAAGCTTGGAGAGACTATAAGAGGAATACAAGGCATGGTTTCTTTCCACAACAAACTTAATACCTGCTTGGAATTAGGAAATAATTAGAAAATGAGATGGCACTATATAAAACTAAGTCGTTGGTCCAGGCTACATGTACAATAACAACTGTAAGAAAGGAGAGTTTTAAATGGGCTGGAAACTATGACCATTTTCTTTCCGAATGGAACAGGCTAAGCTTTGCCTGAACAAAGAAGCAAAGATATCTAACAGCTGCTCACCACCCTCTGTTGCTTAAAATATCAGAGGAGAGTATGAGGTTTAGGCAGCTCTGAAGGCTGAGTCATCTTCCTCCAAACATGGTATTTATTCAGGACGCAACTCTAACCCTGACGACAACAGCATTCCTGACCTCTGAGCTGCTCTAAATGCTAAGACAGTTTTGAAGGTGAAATAGACACCTCATCCAGATTCCCAGGCAGTTACCATTCCCAGTTATGCTTCTGCTGCCTCCTAGTTTTGTCACAAAGTTTGTTTTAAATGAGAGAGATCTTAACAGCTGAAGAGGATCTGAGGCCAAATGAGCACTACTATCCTAGGTTTTCTTCTTCAGGGCTCAGACTTGAAGCAATTATAGAAAGGACCAGAGCATGAGCCTGTACTACATACCTTTGTAGCTTGTATACCATCAAGTTTAATCAGTTCAATTCCATTGTTCAAGTTCTATGAGAACCTATATTAGACAAAGCTCTGTAAGTGTTGAATACTTAAAATTTAGTAAGGGAGACAAAAAATTAAAATTATTTATTGTGACAGACAATCTCACATATATTTTATGTTCTCATCTAACCCTGTAGTATCTATAAGCAAGGGCTTTTATCACTATTCTTCTAGGTGAGGGGGGTAAGGTCCACATAGGTTCAAAACTTGCCCAAGGTCACACAAGTTATAAACTGCAGAGAGAAAATTCAAACCCCAAAAAATCCTAGCTCTGAAGTCTATGCTCTATACATTTGTTAGAGGAAGAAATATGAACAAATACACAGGAGTATTTTTTTAAAGGAGAAGGGTTCAGGGAGTAGAATATTTTCACTGTTCTAAATGATGGGGTATTTTCACATGAAGGGAATTGTGGAGGAGTGGGCTAAAAAGAGGTTGAGGCCATGTGATGGAAAACTTTGTTACAGTCATCATTTTACACTCAATTATGTCAACAATGGGGAGTTATGTATGGCTGACCAAATATGGGAGTGTTAGCAGTAGTCCAAGGTACAGGCAATAAGGGGATAGGGGATCCTGTACATAGAAAACTTTAAAGGAATAATAAAACTGATTCTTTCTGATTATAATCATCATCTCATGCCTATGAGTCTAAACAATGAAGTGATAAAATACTTCTCAAAAAGATAACTTTTTGTAAATACTACTTTTAAACAATTACTGCCATTAATGTTGAATTTTAATAATACATTATAAGGTTTGAATTATCGTATTTTTATTATGTGTCCTTTGCTAAATTGTGTTCTACATGGAAATTAATTCAGCTAACTCCCAGTTGTACAGTTGGCCCCTAACACACCCACACTTAGCAATATGCATCCAAGAGTAAAACAGGAATCCTTGAGCTTGCCTCAGGCAGAAATAGTTATGATTTAACTCAAAAAATTAGAACTTAAGTGGCTTCACTTCTGTCATTCTATGGGATCACTGGAGTTTCCAATTTTTGTTTAAATACAAAATGCAAGTGTAATATTTTTATTTAAAAGTGTAAATTTCAGTTCATATATAAATATTCTATGGACTTGAGTAATCTTTAAAATTAGTCATTCCTTTTATTTGTTGTTTTAAAAAAGATTTAAAATTCTGTTGATTACCAATTACCACATGAAAACAATTTCATCACAGAGTAATGGGGAGGGGGCAGTTGTATAAAAATAATCTAGTCAAAGTGTCAGATACGCTAGCAATGCCACTGGGAGTCACTAAATATTTTTGATGGGAGGAGTCAGAAAGGACTTGTCAAGGTGAATCATAAAAGATACCATCATTATTTCTTTATATGGTTGTATATATATGTCTACTTACCAACATGTTGTCAACAAAGAAAGAAAAAAAGCAGGGTGTATGTTGTTAAAACAATAAAAAGTGTTAAGTTATGGAGAGTATTCTGGCATGGGGTCTTGATAGGCTGCAGCATTTTCTTGGTAAAAGATCAATCCTACCCCAAGCTATTCTGTCCATGAAAGCAGACAGTTCTCATCTTTAACCACCAACATAGTACATTGTATTTCAAGGAAATTAATACACTTTGGAGAATTTTGTCACCCAATATCTTAGAAAATGTCAGCTGAGAAAATTATTCTTCAGAGTTTTTTGTTAAGGACACACAGTTGTCATAATGTGCATTGTTGTTTACGATATTCTGTGGGATACCCTCTATGGGAAGATAGTACATCCCCATCTTATGGAAGACTGGCCAGCTCAATGGCTGACTTGCTCCTGCCAGTGAAATGTCAGCAGGCTTGACAAGTATTCTGGACAACAGTTTTAAGAATCAGTGTGTGGTTTGCCATATTTTTTCCCTAGTCTCTGTGATCATGAAAGCTTGGAGTTCCTATTCACCTGGGTTCCTGAGTGACTACAATAAAGAGAACCCCTTCGTCAACCTATGATGAATATAATATATAGCATGGACAAGAAACAAACATTAGAGTTTTAAGTCATTAAGATTTTCTGGTTATTTGTTATCACAGCAACCAAGAGCCCAACTTAATTGATAGAGTATTCCTTCCATTTGGGCAAATACTCTCAAAGCTATTCCCTAATTTAGCCAGACCAGTGGAAACTGTATTTGTGGAACTCACTGTATAGATATCAGTGGAATTGCTTTTACCGAAGAGCGCTGGATGTGAAGATCATTCGTAGTGAAAGACACTAAGAACAGGTCTCCTGAAACTCACCCTGGTCCACACTTAAGGATGTTGCAGGATTCAGAGGCATCCCACCACTGTAACCCAATAAACATCCTCATAAAAAATCTCTGCTTTGGCTTTGTGTTATGAATCATTAGAGTTGTCCTGAGCAAAATAAACTATTTCTGACAATAGATATTGTGTACTGCATACCTGATCAAGCTAATCTTTTTCAGGTTGGTTGCCAGGAAGGTTAGAGCAAAAATTTTGGCAAGTATCCAAGTCTTTGCAAGATCTATTTTTTATTTAGTCTTAATTCTGACTTTATGAAACTAGTCTTGTATTACTCTCTTTCTTCACAAAAAATTTTTAATTAGTATACTTTATCTAATTGTCTTAACTTCTTCAAGTCATTTAAAAAATAATGTGGGGGAATAAATGAATAAACAAACTAACAAACGAACAGTATCAATACCATGTTATTGTTTCTTCCTAAACAAGGAAATGTCAGAATCTATGTCATGACATCAAAATTGCTCCCATATCAAAATGTTCACTAAATCAATAATTTATTTATTAGAAGAGGTTTTCTTAAGCCTGAGCCCTGCATAGCCCATGGCCATGTCAAATTGAAAATGTTCTTCCTTGAGGAAACAGTTCTCCTGACTGCATACACTTTAGTAGTTTTTTTCTTTCCAGAAAACCTTTGGAGTTCAAGATGGACAATGTAATTTTTCAAGTCGATGAATGAATTAGTCTAACACTTTTACTTAATTGAGCTTCTCTTATTACTGAGTAAAATACTAAGCACTATTAAATCACATAAAGGAATGGAAGGCATATTCCTAGAATTCTAGCTGGGAAGTTTAATTCAATGATTAAAGCAACAAACAAAAAGAACTCAGGATAAACAAAATTATTCTGGGCCAGCTAAGAGCCTAGGGCCTAGAGGAACTCAGAACAAAAGGATGGTAGTGTAAGAATAAAATTAATTAGAAGAAGCTTTCTGGAGGAGGAAAATGTTGAGGCAAGTCTATCCATCACTATTTCTTCAAAGCTTCCCTTATCACATTTTACTTCTCCACCTCCCTTAAACATTAAAAAAAAAAAAAAAAAGTCTAACAATTAGAATATCTGGCCCAGAGAGATTGTGAGCGCAGCCTCAGCCCCCAAGGAAGGGGCTGTCTGAACTTGAGCCTCAGGACCCCTAAGGCTTCATTCTAGTTTAGGTGCAGATCTGCCATTTGTTGACACACCCTTTCCCAGAACCAAGTATGTTGGGGTCACTGGGAAAGAGGAAACTTATGAATAAATTTGAAAGGGGGTTGGAAAATTTAGATGAATGCCAAAGGAGTCCTTTGTGAAGAAAATTAAGCAGTCATCGCCATAGAGGACAAACGTTTTAACTGGCTCTGTTCCACAGCAACCTCCTAGACTTCCTCCAGGAGGCAGAGGCATGGCTCTGTGTTAAATGGCTTAATTTTCTTAATCAACTATTTCATTGTGAGTTTTTAATTTCATTCCCATGCCTATTTTTTTTTCATTTTGCCATAATACAGCTCTAAGTACCGTGGCAAACATTTGACAGTTTGCTCAGCAGGTGCTGGGCTCTGCAGAGCTTACAGAGCTCTACCTTTTATTAATTGGGTTTCAAAATGTGTTCTTGTGTGAACAGAAGCTAAGATGGGACTATTGTACCTGTCAACATGAAGCTGGGCGAAATAAAATATTTGGAATGTGTTTTAAAATAACTCATTGTGAGTTTGATCGGTGGAGAATATAAAGGAAGAAATATTCTTTAATGTTGAAATAAATAATTGTGCAATCAAAACGGCAATGAAATTAAAGAAACGGTGGGGTTTGTTCAAGGTTCTTCAGTATTTGATAAAAATGAGAGTGTTTTCTTTGTGCCCAATAGGTTATGCATTGATGAGATAGTTCTGAAAAGGCATTTTAATGAAAAATCTAGAGACCTGAGGTAGTAACTACTTTGAAAACCAACAACTAAAGCTCTCTGTATACCTGTGATGTTTTCAATTTAATTTTGCCTCATCTGGAAAGCTTTTATTTTCTTATTAAGAAAAATCTCTCAATCTGAAATCTCAAATTCCAATCTAAAAGAAACTCTGCTTAGCATTGGCCTTCTGAGAAAGAAGGCCCTTTTTTGGTGAAGCAGAAGTATCTTTGTGACTCTTTTCCCTTTTACATATATGTGCTTCAAATTCAATGAACTTTAATGACATACATTGTAAAACTCCTACTTAGTGCAGAAGATAAAAGGAAAGTGAAGAGAGAACAGGAAGAGTTGACAAAAAAACTCAGGGAGGTGTCAGGCCCTCTCTTGTCATTACCACTGTCATCTCCATCATTAACTTTGCTCAACTCTGAAATAATGAATGTTATCTGTGTCCTTCCTAGGGACCATCTAGGCAGTTCACCTAAAAAGGGTTGTGCCCTGAAGTTTTAAGCATGAAGAAAATAGAAATGAATCTACAACAATCATAAGAAGAAAACTGAGAAGTGGATATGTGTGTGAATATGTGTGTGTGTGTGTGTATATATATATATATATATATATATTGTTTCTGATTGAAGAAATACATTAACATAAAAATCTTGAAGAGTTGTAGCAATAGAGTAAAAACTGAAAACAATCTGAAATTCTACTCTAAGAGGGGAACAGTTTGATCTATTCCCTTCTGAATAATTTTACATGCATTTTTACACACACACACATACTTTTCTAAAAACAAAAATAGAGTTATATCAAACTGTGTTTCAATTTGCTTTTGTATGCTTGTCAACATATCAAGGACAATATTTTCATATGAGATATAGAATTGCCACATTCTTTAATGTCTGTCCAGTATTTCACTTAGTGGATGAAATATAATTCCTTAACCAATTCTGATTGGCAAATGTTTATGATGTTTATATATCAATATTTAATCACTTGGGTAAATATTTCTGGAAGATAAATTTCTAAAACAGAACTAAGGACTTAGAAGTTAAAATTTTGCATATATTTCCAAATTTCCTCCAAATATTTGTAGTTATTTACGTTCCCATTGACAATGTTGAGGAAATATGCCACTCCATGTATTTTTAAGCTTTACTAATCTGAAAGATAAAATATATCTCATTGTTGTTTAATTAGCATTTTTAGCTACATTGAGGTTATTTATACATATTACTTAGAATCTTTACAATATTGAGTCAATTCACCAAGGTATATGGTATATCTTTGAATCTGTTGTCTTTTTGATGTCTTCCAGTAAAGTTAAATTATTTCCTGATATCTTGCGAATTTCATGTTAAAGTCTATATATTATATATTTTTATTGCTGACGAATTGGGACTTTTTAATTATATTTTCAAGTGATTTTACTAATATAAATAAACCTATTGATATTTGAATTTGTATTTTATTTCTAGCCACTTTCCTGACTTATATTAGTTTTAGTAAACTTTAGGTTAGTTTCAGTTATTCTTTGTTTTTGTTCTTAGGTAGATTATCATAATGCTACAGATAATACATTTTGCCTTTTATTTTCCAATATTTTTGCAATAATGGTCATCCTTGTCTTATTTCATTATTCAACAAGAAAGTCTTTAGTTTTCATTGTTTTTGATAGTTTTTCATTTATTTGGGGCCCTAGATCACTTTGAGAAGCTAACAAAAGTTATAGGTCTCCTTTATCCTCCCTTCAAATACATGTGCTGCATAAATAAGCCAATTTTTCACATATTTTTAATTTTGATTCATACACCCTTCAGTCACACAAAAATATACCACAGGACAGGCTCAACTGACATAACTAAAGTAGTTCAACAGGACTAGCCAAAGGAAATTTTCCCAGTAGGTGAAAGGGTGTCGATTTAATGCAACAAGCATTTGTTGAGCTCTCATTAGGCGTTCTTGTTACCCAATAGAAGGGTTAGCTTTCCAGTGCAATTAAAAACAGACACTCTGCAAGACACTGGCTATAAATTCTCTTTGAATTACTTCAGTCTATCCAGAAAAAGAGACAGGTGAGTAAACGGAACAACACAAATAATGATATTAAAGATGTGTGCATTCTGGATGACAGTATTCCTGGACACTGTTTTCATCAACTGCAGGAAGTTTTACAACAAATGTGCCTTTTAGAGTAAGAGTATAAAGATGGTATTATAAGGGCAAAGACATTTCACAAAGAGAAGCAACAAGAGTAAAGGTAGTTTGGTCTGATATATTCGTAGGATGATGGGTAGTCCCCTATGCTTGGGACACGGAAAAAGTGCAAAGATTTTCATTGCACTGTTTGAAATGACTTTGTTGTTATGGTAGCCTTAGCCAAAATAACATAGTGTTACAAATCTTGCAAAATAAATTTCTCAGAAACCTCACACAAATTGCATAACTCTTGAACTATTTTGTTTCAGGGTAGAAATCTCATAGACATTCTCACTATTGCCACTGGCTTACCAATTTAGTTCTTTTGTTCCTTTCTTACTTAATTGATCCAGAATACTGTGGCCTGCTGAGAATGACTGAGGGCTTTCTTTGTATGGTACCAGTTTCAGAAACTTCTGCCTGAATGCATGGTGGAAGTTGTTAGCAGTTACTGGAAATTTAGTGTGACAAAAAGTGGCTTTGAGGAATTAACCCAGAAATACAAATTATCTACCTTACATAGCCATAGAAAAGGATATGTCTGTTGGAAATATTTGTTTACCTTCTACACATCACAATTGAATTCCTTGGACATATTTGTCCATGAATGGCATATCTCTTTTCCCATTGTTTCTGTCAATTCATTCTCTCTCCTGTCTTGATTATATTGTTATATTATATTATAATTTTATTTTTATAAGTAAATTATAATATATTATTATACATTATAATTATATTATACTTTTCTTGATGGATTTTCCTTTCATCATATTTCTAAGCATTATTCAGTACTAGTCATCAAACCAGAGTTTACAAACTGAAAATCTGTTCTTCTGATCTTGTCCAAAGATGGTACAGTGGTCCTTTAGTATCAGCAGGGCCCCCACCCTCCATCCATGAATATCAAAATTTGCAGACGCTCAAGTATCATATAATATAATATTTGCTTATAACTCATGCACGTCCTTCTGAATACTTTAAATCATCTCTAGCCTACTGATAATATCTAATGCAATGTAAATGCTATATAATTGTTATTTTGTATTATTTAGGAAATAATGAGCAAAAAAATGTCTGTACAGGTTCAATATAGACACAACCAACATAGGCCTATATATAGTACAGGTCAGCAATAAGATAACATTTTTTTCATGTATCCTTCTATCCATAGTTGTTTAAATTTGTGAATATGGAATGCATGGATATGGAGGGCCAAATGTATTTTGTTTGTCCTCCACTCTCAATTAAATCAGAATATAGAGAGTAAGAATGTTAAGGGTGGGAGTGTAGAGGTTGTGGTAAATATAGCATTGTTTAAAAGATCCTGAAATGATTCTCATGAACAGCCAGGATGGCTGAAACAAACATCATCCCTCCTTAATCCCTCAGTTAGCCCTCGCTACTCATACCTGCCTACCTCAGCCCTCTATTCTAAAATAGACCCTAATTAACTGAATCTAGGTTCTCTAGGAAACAATCGATAGCCACATTCTGTTATGGAAAAAAACCACTGTTGCATCAAATTTTCTTGTAATTATGAAAATCCATTAATTCTCACAGTTGAGATGCTAAATCTATACATGTAAAGGAAAAACATCATCAATAAAAAATATTGTTTCCTATTTCTTTCCACCTCTCTCTCCCCAGTATAAAACCAATGAGATCTCTTTATGCATTGCCTACTGGTCATTAGTCTCATTCCTTTAATTTGTGAATTCATATGACTGGGAACATATTTATATAGTATGATTACCATGGCAATAATTTTCACAGCAATTTTAATGTTCAAAACATATTAAAGAAAGAAAAAAGTGACAATAATGCTGAGGAACTCCTAAAATATTCCTTTAGTCTTTTAGTATTTTAAATGTAAATATTGCCTAAAGTATTCTATCATGTAGAAGCTAAGATATTCTATTGCATACACAAATTACACCTTTGCAGGTTTTCTTTCTCCTGGTATTGCCTTAGCTTTATCTGCACACTTTAAGCCAATGTTGCTCTGGTAAACTCTTCATTAGTATTTGTCAAATTATTGTTAGATTTCCCTACCATCGGTTTTGTTATTATAGTCACATCTTCAAAGTGTATTTGTAATGCATTCCTCACAGATAATCCTAAAACAAGCTGTTGTTAAGCATATTATTATAGCATATACAGTTGAAAATTATTTTCACAAAGTCAAATAGCTTGAGAGGCCAGTGGAGAATAATACTGAAAGATATCATCCAAAAGCCATCATAAACACACTCTTTCCTTTTTGAGCCTAGCTCCTCCTGGTTCTATGCCCTCTATGACCCCACTTTTACCAAACATTACATGGGTGTTTCCCACAGGACTTGGGGTGCACATGTGACTGAATGGTCATACTTGGTTGTGTTGACTCCATCAAATTCCGACTTTCTTTCAGTCTATACTAACTTCATTGGGTGAATTCCAAATGAGTGATATTGCTTTAAGCACAGTATGTTTCCCCAAACCAAAATGTCAAATTTATGCTTTAAAGCAATTTAAAATAATTGAAAATAATAGTAGGTCAAAAATAATTTTCCTTATCTTAATTGATATCATGCCCACAAATAGCAATAATTTATTTCTATGCAAAAGCTCTTCAGCTCTGTGCTAAGAACTGAAAGACCTGAATTCTATTTTGGGCAGTAGCACTGATTTCCTGCTATGTCTTTCACTTTCCTCATTTATGAAACCAGCAAGTTAGAGAAAAATAAATCATGTGTCCTTGGGGCATAAGGACCTCAGGAATTAATGAGTTAATAATTTACACACAGCACGTGTTCCTTAGAGGGGAACAGCCTTCATAACACATGACAAATATAAAGTTAAAATAACTATGAAAGATAAAAGTAGCTAACTGCATTAATTTTGTGATGTGTATGGTATTTTCATTCTACAAATCCTGCCCTAACATATGGTAGCATTTAGCCAATACTCTTAATAATATTTATAAGTAGATTGAGAATTAGCTCACAAATTCAATTCAGGAAGTTTATCTTGATGATTTGCTTTTCATATTCTGTGAAATGAATTGCATTTAGAGGTCAGAAAAAGTGCCTTTGAGGGGCACTTCTTTAAAATTTAAAGTTGATCTAGTTGAACATTATAATAAGGTCCTCATAATTGGCATCTCTCCTGGGAGTCAAACTCTGTAACTTTCTGCTCGATTAGACAAATTGTTGCATAATACAGAGAAAGATGGCAAAAGGCAGAGCAAATGGTCTCTGTATTTACTGTTTTTCATTTTCGGCCAGGAAAAAGAGGTAAACATACTACTGTATGTGAGGACAAAGCAGGAATTGGGACCTGACTCCAAACCTAGCTACATCCACTGTTCTCACAGTTCATTGCAACATGAATGCAATTCCCACCAAGTATATTTAATTTGATCCTTTGACCTCTTGACTTGTCAGTAATATTTTTAAAGAAGAGGAAAAAAAAGAAAAGAAAAGAAAGAAAAATAACTCTTGTCAGTCAAGTGGAAAGCAATCAGCTTCTAAGGTTGACATCGCCTCCCCAAACACATCATCACATACACACCTACAAATCTCAGTTTTCTCCTTTACTACCTCATATTCCAACTCTCCCAGTTACCCACCCACCCACCAACACACACACACGCGCGGCATGCACACACATGCGCGTGCGGATAAGGCAGATAGAACGATACAACTATTTTAACAACATCCATACGAGTCAACAACTTAGAGAAAAGTGAAGCAAAGGCTGAAGAGGAATCACTTTTACACTCTGACAAAATAATTAAAAGAAATTCAAATTCACATGTATTTTCCAAGGGTTTCCAAGTAAAGACTTCCTAAAAATTCTGTTTGAAAAGGTAAACGGTGTACTTCATACATTGTTTTTAAAATTTAGTAACCATTTGAACATGTTTTTAATTTAAAAATGGAATAAAAGTTCAAGTTTACTTGTGACCTACTAAATAAGCTTCCTGGATCAGAAATAAGAGAACAGAAACACTTGTTAAGGAGTCTGTAATATGCCTTAGACATAAGACTATCCTAGGATTTTAGGTCAAAGAGCTCTCTTATAATGAAAAAATTGTTATATTAAATGTGAATAAGTCAGAAACACACATGAAATGTTTCATTTGTTCCTGAAGAGGACATATTTTAAATTAATTGAGCAACATTTTTTTAACTCGGCAAGAGATTTCATGGAATCTTCTCACACTTAAAAAGATTTTGAAATTTTTACATCACTATATGGCAATTAGTTGTCCATCTCTAATTTTCACTTAGCTTATTATTTTCCTCTGCCAATGAATTTGGCTTAATGCTCCATTTTAGAATGTGTAAACAGAAGCATAAGCAGATGATTTTTATTGGACCCACTCTAATTAAAAATAGCTAAGTTAGTATTAAAACAAAATATATACACCACAATATTTACGTGTCAACCTTTTGAGCAGTCTTTTCCCTGACATCAACACATTTTCCTTATACTGCAGCTACCTGATAATATGTACAAGAATGTACATTTTGCATACCCGTAAGAGCCCTTATTAATGTAAGTATATTCATTCTACACTCACTGGCATATCAAAGCACTTAGAACATTGGTGGTAGAGTTATATAGGTATCAAACAATTTCCTAATAAGACAAGTCTAGTGTCATCTGAGCAAAAATAATTTTTGTTTCTCAATTATATAATCAAATAAGTCCTCTGGGCAACAGAATTAGTTTTCCTGAGATCCAGATAGTAAAGCCCATTCACTTCATGAGGCATTTTTTCTCTTGTTTTCACAAAATTTTAAGAATGTTAGCTATGTGCTTCCTAGACCATGGCACATTAGAAGCTATAAATGGAAAAGGGATAGAACTGAGTACGAGAGCAAGTACTCCAGCACTGACAAGGGTAAATAGTTGTTAGAAAATCTATTAAAATCAGACAAATAAAATATAGTAATTTGAGATTATAATAAAGAGATTTATTGAAAAGCAAAATTTCTCCATACTTTTAATAGGCTATAAGTGCATTGGTACATTATATTTATAGTTATATCTGAGTCATAAAAATAGTTATGTTTAATATGCTTTTTAATATGTTTAAGAAAGCAAAGAAGTTTCAAATATAATTATAAATGTTGCTAATAAAAAGAATCAGATTTTTTTTAAGTTTTCAAGTTAAAAATGTATAAGTTTTAGATATTTAGGATATTTATTTTCCCAGAACACCTCATTTTCTAGTAACCACAAAACTGAGATATTTGGCATTGATATAATTTAAAGTTCCATGATTAGTCCGTTGAAGTGAAAAGTTATTAGAGTTCAAGTGAAAGACTAGGTGAAGTTTTATCTACAGAGACCAAGCCTGCTGTTACATTGAAAATGTTCTGTTGGTCACTAGACGAATGCAATGAGTAAGGCAGGATTTTGTTGACTGTCCTGGTTTTATTGTTTTTTAACCAATTAGCAATGTTTTCACAGAGAGGACAATAGTCGAGTGAATCGCAAAGATTATGGTGGTTAAATCAGACCAAGGTGCCTTGCTGCTGACTTCATTTCCTGGTTTGGCTAGATCCTGCATTTTTCTGGTCCCAGGAGAATTTTTATTTAAAAAAAACCTATTGATTCTTTTCATACAATCCACTCATACATAAACACATACATACCAATATGGAAGTATAAACCATTTCTGGTCTTACGTTTTTGCAAGGGTAGGGAAAGAGGACCTTGTACAGGATGGCAGTTTTTAGATTAGGCATTTTAGAAAGCATGCAAAACTGGTTAAATGTGAATTTCCTTGAGGAGAGCAACCAGAAAATAATTTCGCTAGCTGATGAACCCAGTCCATGGTAAACATGCACTGCGTGTTTGATTTGGCCACGTTCTTTCAGATGAGACACTCAGACCCCCAGTCACCATTATCCTGCACTGTTAATATTGTGTGTGTTTTATACCATCACGCTTTGCGGTATAGAAGCAAAGCGATATCATAAAGTTCTAGCAACACAGTAATATCTAATGTCTATTGTTCAAACAAGGGGAATACTCAGGGCAGATTGGATCCTACTAGCCAAGCTGATGACTTACATCTGATCCAGATGTCTGAAGTCATTTATAGCCAATTCTCTAGTCTAGCCAATTAGTCTTAACATTGAAGCAATTGACTTACCTGCTGACAGGCTGAATCAGCATATAATTTATGACTTGGACTTTTGTAATTATTTTAATAGCTTTCTCATACCCTTTCCATTCTATTTATTACAATAGGAGCATTTAAAATCAGAACCCTTCACCAAAGGAAAGGGATGCAAAGTTCTTAAAAATTTTTAATAATCAGAGACCTGCCCTTTTAAGAGGATCCACACTGGAAAATCTCACCTATTTTTCCTTTTAATTGATCAGTTTGGAAAAATATTGGACTATTTTTCACCATCTTGAGTTATTATTATCTCTTAAATTCCAACTTGTTTATTGCCTGTACTAAGACCTTCAAAGTCCTCAAAGATCAATTTGCTCTTCCCTATATTATTAACTATGAGAACTGAAAAAAAAAACTATTCCTTCCACTCTGATTTCTCCACTAATCGGGCCAAGGATTCTGGACTTCAAAAGGCCAGTTTTCTGCCAAGATGGTGCCAGCCTGTCTCCATTCTGTGTGCCTGTACTTTCTGCCCCTCACTGCGGACTGTAGGAGGGTACTCCCAACCTCACCAACGTTGATGACAAGCAAATGTCATGGCCACCAGAGGTGGGCTAAGGAAGAACATAGAACAAAGCCAGTTTTGTGAAGAAAAATGAATAAACAAATAGTTTTAGTCCACTTAGCTAATGAAACAAATTATGGCTCAATACTGAACTGCTATACTTTATGACATACCATAGAGAATACCAAAGAAAATATTGCCTGGGGAGATGTATGCTCAGACCTTCCCATCTGCAGCTGCTATCAATTACTCTGCCCTGATGTGACCAGAAATCTCAGTTTTCAATAGAAAAATATGAGTTGTAAAAGAATCCTTATTGGCCACCCCGACATTCCCCTCCCCACCCCCACCTCCTGATTCTGTTTTGCTTTTCAAACGTTTGAAATGTCCACATACTTTGTATCTTAGCCCACAGGGAAGTTAGAAAAGCAAACTTAGCTAGTTTCAGGGCAGAGGAGAGATTTTGTGGCTTCCAGAGACTCTCCATTGGATTACAAAAGCTCATAAAAAGGATACCTTCACCCTAAATGTTATATAAACAGAGTTCTGCCTGTGTGTGATTTACGCTCTTATTGAAGATCTTGAATCTTCTTTCTCTTCATGCTAGAAGATGAGTGAAGGACAAAAAGGCCATTTAGAACAGTTAACCTGATCATTTTTTAAAAGATGTGTACAAATCACTGGGGCTGGGATCCCGTTTGTCAACCAAATTGTCAGGAAATAATTTATTACTGACAAGAACAAAGTGTGCAGCTGGATATTCCAAACAACGGCATGCTAAATGAGCCAGAGACTTGTTATAAATATCTTCCCCAGGACTGCATTTCCTATAGTCTAAAATTATTCTAGAAGCAGCATGGTATAATGGAAAAAAAGAATTGTACTGGACATCAGAATGCTGGGGTTTCTTTTGCCTGTTCTAGTAAATAGCTTTGCTATCAAGTTTTGCCACCTCCTGATTTTGTAAAAAAAAAAAAAAAAAAAAAATAGAAATTAAGAAAAGGAAAAAAAAGAGAAAGAAGGAAAGAAAGTTACGTTGATATCCTATACATGGAATATTTCTATTCAAATGCTGTACAAATTAAGCTAGGCTCATTCAAAACATTTAAAAAAAAGGCAGAATTTCAAAGAAAAAAAAAGAAGGGCTGTTGTAAAATAGTCTTTAGATTTCTGTGTGAATTATATTATCAAGAAATTATTCTAGCAGAGTTAGTATAGTAAATTCAAAACATAAGAAAAGTTAATAAATCAAAAAAAGACAAAGTAATTAGATATTAGACTTCACTTTAAAAAAATACATTTTTAGAAGAAATGATGATAAACAAAACCACCCTTCTTTAGAACTCCCAGTCTTTTACTTTTGTTATATTCTACCTTATTTTACAAATCTCTATGTGTCTGTCTTCCCGGCTAGACTGTAACCTTCTAGGTGGCAGGGCCCATATTTCATTTATCTTTATATCTTTCAAATTGATTTTTCCCAGAAAGGCACTCAGTAAATATTTGTTGAATTGATTCCTATTTTCAACATATTAGATGAGTGCAGTAAATACTTAGATGGAATAATCAATCAAACTCAGTTTTTGTAAATCTAAATTTTAGATGAATCGTCAAACTTCCTTCTCTTATAAATGATTGGGGAGACTGTGATTTCACATAGACTCTATGAAATATCTAACCAATGAGAAAGATTCTTTTTATCTTGAAAGAAAAAAAATGTCAAACCCTAAGAAGGTAAATTTATGCTTATCTATTAGAATTTCTATCACTCACTCCTTTATCTATTCATCACATAGTTAATAGGTATCAGATAGTCTGGTTATACAACTGTGAATAACATAGGGTCCCTGCTTTCAATAGTGGAGAGAGGTCAATTACAATGCAGTGGGAAAACTGTGGTGATACTGATACACATACAGTACATCTATAGCTCATAAAGTAGACACCTGAATGAATGCTGAGGACCATTTGAAGTTTCTCAGAATAGATGATGCTAAACTGAATAATGAAGGGTAATTCCAAGTTAGACAGGACAAAGGCCCAAGACTTATAGAGAAAGACATTTTATATTTAGTTATATTTAACAAACTTTATATTTATATTTAGTTAACAAACTTTACATAGCACTTATATGTCAGACATTTTCCCAAGTACTTTCAAAAACAGTAACTTCTTTAATACTGGAACAACTATGTGAGGGAATCATAATCATCCTTTATTTTTTCAGATGAGAAAACCAAGACCAAAAAAGAATTAATAATTCCACAAAGTAAAATAGCTAGTAGGTGGCAGAGCTAGGATTTGAACCCTAGAACACTGGGGTCAGAGTTAATGCTTTTAACCTTCTGGTTATATGCTCTAAGGCTGGGAAGCAAGAGAGCATGGCTCCTCCCACTCATGGCTTCTCCATTTAGTGCTGCCTCCACATTGTGTACATCGGATTTTGTAACAATTTGTTTTTCTGTGTACTTATATGCTGTCTTTCTGCCTCATTGCATTGCAATCATGGCATGGGGTTCTTATTGAGGTGTTCTAAGCAGGAGAGTCATGAGGTCTTATCTTATTCTAGACAGAGCACTCTGATTGAAGCACAGGAAAAAGATATTATTTCAGTTATATCTATGATTTCTCTGCTATTAAAATGAAAATTTTGGCACAGGCACATTCCAAAGTGGGGAGACAGAACAAGAAGCAAAAATGTTTCAAAGTAAGCACTTGAGATCTACATTAGATGATTCTTAAATGCCTTGACCACATCAAAGTATAAAAGACTTATTTGAAAAAGCTTTTACTCTGAGTCACTACTATCCCACCTCTGCAATATGACTACCAGTGCAGCTCAAAGTTCCTTCAACGGAAAGTTTCACTTCTTCTATACTTCATGCTCCTTCTTCCTTGGACATTTACATTGTGGCGCCCACATCTAGATCCCTTTCTGGTACATTCCCACCCTTTATCTGGAAGCTGAGTGTGTGATTATGAGCAAGACTCTGGAATTAAACATGTTGCTCAAAATCTGACTTTCTCTACTGAGTAATTTTTTGAGCCTGAAAGGCATATTTAGTTTTCTAACCTCTATTTCCCCATCTGTAACATGAGGACAGTAATATTTACCTCATAAAGTTGTAGTGAGGATTAAATGACATAATAAACAAAAATATCAAGCCTATATCCTGTCATGTATTAAGTACTAATAAACATTTGTTGAAAAATTGAATAAGTGAGCAAGTGGGCTCTGACACATCCAATTTCCTCATATTGGAAAGCCACTCCCTCTACCATCTGCCAGGCCAAGTCCTATTGATTCTGAAAAACCTGGACCAAGAGGCTATGATCATTACAGAGAATGAGTAACCTCTCACTGTAGTTTCAGTCTCCAAGATATGCTATTAGATGAAAAAAGCAAGGTGGTTAAGAGTGCATCTTGTATCTTTCGTGAAAAAAAGTTATGTCAACTTCTGTGTAGAAAGAGGGGAAATAGAACATAATAAGTGTGTATTTCCATTAGGTAGAAACATTGAAAGAATAAGTCAGAAACTACTAGTAGCAACGTTTGAATTCAGCATCCCCAAACAATAGGGTCTTCTTTGACACGCATAGAAGGGATATAGATATATTTGCACTGAGATCAATTATTGTTTAAGACTCTAATTATATGTGATCCAAACCATTAGTTAACTCAGTTAAATTCATTCTAAAAGCCTATATTCCAAGGGGGGTTGGGGGGTAAGAGAAAAGAAAAAGAGACCTTGCTTTGTGCAAGGCACAACGCATTTTATGTACATTAATCCTTTTCCTGTTTGCCCTAAGAAATTCCCAGCTGCAGTATTTACCCCCAGATACCTCGCAGATTATAGTCCTAACGTCACTTCCAAAGGTGGCCACAAAATGTCTCACTTTTATTATTATTTTCACATCGCCTAGTATATCGATAGTCTTTGAAAACAAATGATATTTATAGCATTCTGTTTTTAGTAGTTCGATCGCTGAAAATGTCAAATCCTAGAAAATGTAGCATTCCTGCATGTGATGCTAAATGAATGCAGGCAGCAAGCTGCACTTTTTTTTCTAAATGGAAAATTAACTCAAGTGATCTTCACAGCCCTTTGAGGTGGTAACTGTTATACAAAGGAGGAAACTGGAGGTCAAGCGTCAAATAGCTAGTAAGAAGTGGAGCTGGAATTCCAGCTCACCTCTAAGTCCCAAGCCTTGCCCACTTTCAGTCACACAGTGTGGCCTCTACCCAGTGCCCAGTTTGGTAACTGATGTGGAATTGATAAGCATAATTTACTCCTGCTTCATTATTGAAATTGCTAATAACATCGTCTATCAGTGGTGGTTGAGTACAGACTCTCACTGCACACCAACAGAAACCTCCCCGCTGTGCATAAATTATTTTGCAATACTTCTTACATACACTCTTCAGCCACTTATGAATTCATATAAGTGTGCTTTTCTCTGACCTTATTTCTACATATTTCCCCATATATAACCTAATATTTCATTCAATTCCAAGCTGAAGACTAAAGATTATAAAAATGCAATGAGTTTATTTTGGTACAAACTGTTTTAATCAGTTAATGTTGATTTCTAATTATCACTGCTTTCTAATTTCAATTCCTACAATTCATGAAAACAAGCTGATAAGTTTAGTATAATTTTATAAAAAGTTTTTAGAAAATTATATTGATGTCACCAACTTCTCTTTATTTCTTGGACTCTACTAAAAAAAAATTAAAACTTAGACAGTATTAGCCTACATTTATTTTTTGCCAGGATAGGGGGAGGCATTTCCCATTTTCCATAAATTTCCATTTTAGACACATTTTGTGAGCAAAGAGACAAAAATTCTATGTTCTGAAAAAGCACTTATTTGAGTTAACATGACTTAAAGAAGACAGATGTTTTCTTACCATCACTTTATCAATTAAAGGCTTCGGTTTCATCATAATGGTGATGTTTGTTCACTCCTTTCCAAGGTGAAGATACTAGATGGAGAAGATGTAAATAGAACCAATCAGCATTTCTGCCTTCTCTGTAATATTTGTCAAGGTTACACTGTCTATGCCATGACTGGGTCTCCATTAGTCTTGTTTTTTAAACATTGCTTTTAAAGTCATTTCTGTATTAATTAGTATTTTTCACAAGCCTCAGCTCATTCTCCTTAGACTTGTTCACAGTTTTGAGCTACTTGTATTGTTGTTGCTGTTGGTCAGTGATATCGTGTCCGTCCTCCCATATTATTTACACACCCTTTTGAACTCTGGCATCAATGATGGGTGAAGTCACACAAGCGAAAATATTTCTGTAAGCCAGTGTTATTACAGTGTTAAATTTAAATGACATGATCTGATTGGTAGAAGAATTTAGGATTTGAAAATATTACCAAAATCTCATTAGCACATCTTTCACTGATTTCCTTTCCTTCCTCCTGTTTTTCATTCTCTGTTCATGAATGATGACATTGATCATCAATCTCCTAAACAGAGCCTATCAACCCAAACATTACAGTGGGAAGAGGGTATCTCTGTTTCCATAACCTAGACCCTCATCAGATGCGCTAGAACTGGGGTACTTTTTGTAATTGTCAATTGGAAAATTGGTATTTTTCTTCAGGGGTGGACTAATTTGTTTTGGAAATCAGGTTTGGGGAGAGTCAAACTATGGAACAGAAGCAAGTAGTTATCAGGGCTGGAGAATTTGCTCTCCTGGAACAATGTTCATTCATCCTTCCTGCATCATCCTATGTTATATGGGACTTTGTTCTCTTAAACAGAATCTATGAGAAAATTTCAGTATAAACAGACATCAGTAAGAACTCAGTAGCTTTAAACCCAGAAGGCCATTGCTTTGTTCATTTAATCTTGTTCAGGTCACTTTACTTTCTGAAAAGATAAAAAAGAAAAAAGAAAAAAGAATTGTCAAGAGAGCATCAATATTTCCTAGACCAGATCTAAATGAAATACTATTTTTAAATATTACTAAGAGATAATTCTCTTTGCCATACTTTATCCAAGTGACCCTAAGTTCTTCTCAGTCGAAACATCATCAGCTCTGCTTTGACTTGTATAACAACCAAGCAAGTATTTGAAAGACGATAAGAGCATTCAAGACATTACAGGCAGCACAGGCAGCCCTTCCAACATGGGCACTGACTTTGACACCCAGTTTCCTGGACTGAGCTATTTACAAGCGATGCCTTCTTCCTAAACCCTTTTCCCCACATCCATGTGGGAAAGTAGGGTCTTATGTCATTTTTATTTCCTCTTCCCTAGGAAGCTTCTCCTTCTATCCTTTATCTCAATTTTAAACAGAAGACTCTCAAGGAGTAAAAAGCTCATTAGCAATGAAAATGTCTATTTCCAAGAAAGAATCTGTTTATTTCATGAGAGAGGAAAGTGACAGTAGTTAATGTCTAACAGAGAAAACTGTTCTTTGGACTCTGCTACATCACGGCCACTGTAGGAATGAGTCATAAGTTGAATTCCTCTTTTTATATATGTAGATATCTTTACAATACGTGTCTTTTCCTAACTAAGCAGCTTGTTGAATATCAACAATGTGAAGGAATGAAAGAAGTTTATTCAGGGGCAGCAAGTACTTCACACCCATTTAGTATGACCAGTGCCCAACAGCATGTCAGTGCCTGCCTGGCAGTATGCTTGTGAAATTAATTCCTTTCTAGATTCATTTTTTTTCTACAGACAATACATGAGAGGACATTGACAAGGCCTTCTAAAACTAGGACATTAAGAAAATAAGATTGCTTTCTGCCATTTAAACTCAAAATATAAGCAAAATAGGTCAGAAGAGAGAAATCCAAATTTACCAATGACTCACTGCCTTGAAAATATGGTTCTAGCTCTGTCATAAATTATATAATTTTGAAGAATTCATATAACTTCTGTGACACTTACTTTTCCCATCTATAAAATTGAGAGATTAGCCTAAATTATCTCTAAGTTATTTTCCAATTCAAACACACCATGTATTCTAAACAACTCCCATAAATACC
This sequence comes from Eonycteris spelaea, assembly GCA_003508835.1. Lineage (NCBI taxonomy): Eukaryota > Metazoa > Chordata > Mammalia > Chiroptera > Pteropodidae > Eonycteris > Eonycteris spelaea. The sequence continues at coordinate 1,669,179 of PUFA01000265.1, read as the reverse complement.
TGGGTTAGCATCGCCCAGCACTAACTTTTACAAAAGTCTACCCTTTTGAGGGAAATGGATATAAGAAGCCAGGAATTTCAGGAGGTCATACATTTCAGAGTACAGTAGTGCACACATCATGGGCTCAGTAATCATTTCTACTGTTCCAGTTAAATGCCTTCCCTCCCTTGTTTGCATTTGGTTCTTCTTAATAAATCAACTAAAGAGCTAAAAGTTGTTAAGTGATTTACCCGAAGTCACACAAACTACCCAGAGATGAAATCTGGGTTTTTGTTTTGTTTTCTTTCCCAAGTTTCTTGTTGTGTTAAATGTGGCCTTATTTCATGGTGTCATATTTGTCACCATCACAAAACTTTCTGGGGTCCTGCTGGGTACACAGCAAGTTACCAGACCCCATGGGAATGTATGTGGCTCACAAAAGGCATGACTCCTACACGTGCACTTTCAATCTAAAATAATCCCATCTGTTTGACCTTTTGAATGTAGTACATAAACATCTCTGTCCTTCAATAAGAAAATAATACCACTATAGCTCAATTTGAATGGTATTCACAGATGAAGAAACAGAGATTCAAAAGAAGTTAATTAACTGGTCCAAAACCATATGGTTAGATTTTAGTAAGACTGAAACTAGAATGCGGGATCTTCTTTCTTCTTGTTCAATTTATTTTTATCTAAACCATTTTACTTCTGAGCTGCATAGTACGGATTTTTAAAAAATCAAAATCCTGCACAACTCAAAATCCTTTCTTTTAAACATTAAAAATAGCCTTTCCAAGTCTCAGAGATCATAGCAGAACCATTTTAGGTCTGGCACAGTTTGTTTCACAAACTGTTCCAGATGAAACAGTGGACTTCAATCATTTACTTAGCATCTTCTGTGGCTGGGCAAAGAGCTGGAATCCCTGAGAGCCCCAAGAAAAGGTAAGCCATGAGCCCTGCCCTCCATGTAGAAAGGCAAGGCAAATGAACTCTTCAATAAAGGTACCTTCTAAGGCAGTAAATGAGTGGAGAGTAGCAATCTTCCAGGTTAACTTATTTACATATATTTTGGATCTACTATAAATTTTGGGTGTACTAAAGGCTGCTGAATAACTATTAACAATGTTAAATAATCCTCACGAGAAAACTAAAAACATAACCCAATCAATTCTTGACAAAAAAAAAGCATCATATAAGGGTTTCACAGGCCTGTGTATGCGCCTCTGTGTATTTGTTCCCCATTCTTATTCTTGCTGCTCCTATGTATCTTACTTTTTCTGTTAGAGATACTAATATAATGGGAGAATTGCCTAGAGATCATAAAGCATTATAGATGAGAAGGATATTATTGGATACTTAGCCCACACTCTACCCTTCCTTCATATAGAAATACATCCCTCACATGGGCATTGAGCCTCTGTTGACATATTTCCATCTGAAGAAAGTTATTCTTTCTTGAGCTACCTCATTCCACTTGAGAGACTACCTCTAATTGTTAAAACATTTTCTGTAGATAGCAGGATTCTAAACTTGAGAATCTGAGCTATGGCAACCCTAGAATTCAGATATGCTGTCGAGCCAATGGAGGCATTGGGGTGGGCCAACCAATGGAAGAATGATTCAAGAAACATAAATTTGACCCACAGGAAAAAGCCGGTGTCAGATGATGAGGCCATTTTAAATACATTTCCCTCTGACGTCCCTAGGCTCAATAGATCCAATAGATGAGCAAAGCGATGGCTTTCTGGGTTTAAAGCTACCGAGTTTCTACTGATCTCCATTTATACTGAGTCTTTTGAAGCAGTAAGTGTACTAAGAAAAAAATCACACATTAGAATCACAGGGTAACGCTGACTGAATCCAGCTTCCATGAAGGGTAAGATACAAGCTGACTACAAGCAGCATATCAGGGCTAGAATATTTTTCTTGAGTGAAAATAGGACCAGACTACACCTGGTATGGAAGAGAAGGACATGTGATCATCAGGCTTCTCTAGATTTCTGACCAACCAGTGTCTTTAACAATAGATATTGTCATAGTGAATCAGAATTAGAGAAGAGATATTATGGTGGACAATAAATGGTTAAACCCACACAGTAGCTGAGAAGCCTTTTCCACACATGAGATTCTGTCTAGAAGATTCTCAGAGCTGAGAAGAATTTGAGACAGGACATCCTCAGGAGCAGGAGAGAAGTGAAGTAGGAAATGTTTCCTAATGCTATCGTGGTCTTATTTTTCAATGAGGCTGAATGAGAACAATAATATCCACACAAATATGAGTATTTATGATAACTACACAAGGCCTTTTTATGTGTTCCCACACTTAATACTTATCACAACATTATGAATCTGCTATTAGTGTTAGCTTGCAGTTGAGAAAATTAAATTCAGAAAGTGTAAGCAATATGCCCCAAATCAATAGCTAGTAAGATATGAAACCAGGATTTGAAAATAGGTCTGACTCTTTACTACATCATCCTGTGTCATATAGGTTACATAATTACTAAATCAAAATCTGCCCACCTAAATTTTCCATCCAGTGATCTGAGTTGTGTCTTTTTGGGAGAAAAAAAAAAATGTCTTTATGAGTTACTGGCAACTTCTCTGAGATTGGAGAAAATACCTATCAAGGTCACCACTGAGTCTTCTTCATCTTGACTTCAGGTAGCCCACTGTCCAGCTCTTATCCACCAGGTCTTTTCCCACTGGGGACTTTAGTTTATAAAAAGTCCTCAGCATTCTAGATGTTCTCTGATTTCCACTAAAAATGATTCCCTTATACCATGGTATTCTCCTGAACTCTTGGGACTCCTACATGTTACAATAGCTCTCCATTTCCTTAAAGCTTGACAAGGTACAGAATTTCAGCACCACCCTCCAAATCAACTGAGATGGTAAACAAGGTACCCCCTCGCTCAGCATGCCATGGGAATTAATTCCCTGGAGTCCAGCTTACTGCCGTCTTAATGTAACTGCTATGATAAAATATTAAATTGTATATATAATTGATGATTACTTTGTAGTAATTCAGGGTCTTGCTTGATTGAATAAAATTTATTATTTACAATTTCTACTAGAAACAATTTCTCTTTGTTGATATCTCTCCTTAATTGCTTGAACCATATGACACCTTTTCCTAGACAGCATTGAAATAATGTTTATATTCCTCTTAGTTTAGAGTTAGCATCTAAATTTCTGATAGTGTTATAAATATTCTCTTTGCATAATGAAAAATGACTGCATCTATATTACTCAGGGATATTTATAGGCAGATAAAGTCAACCCTAACCATCCTAGTAACAAGCCAAGTGTTACAGATTCCACATACCTGAACTCCACTGCTATTTGTTTAGGGCCCCAAGAGGCTGTGGTCTCTGTTTATAGACTAAAGAACATGTGTAAGTGGAATATATTTTTCCAGAAGTAAAAAAAGTTAAACATAATTTAAAATTTTGACATCATTTACACTGAGGAGCAATATAATGTTTGGAAAGTATATCCTTAGCATCTCTGCCTGTGTGGCGAGGGAGAAAGTTAAATTGACATAATCTAGAAAATCTGCCAAGTCATCGACTCAATGAAAAGAAAAGTACAGTAATGTATAAACCTCCTCACAGAGAAGACAGAAAGCCCATTTCTGCCCATCTAACAGTGCAATTCCCAGATTTGAAAAAGGAAATTCATGCTTACTAAACTGAGTAGAGTTCTTTTCTACCAGTCATAAGTCATCTGAAGAGCTGACCTTATTAATTCATGCAGTAGATAGCTCAATGACAAATAAAGACTAACAGCCACACAATCCCACCAAAAAGAGATGTATATTTCAAGGAAGACATCACATTTTCCAACCCTCGTTCAACTATAATTCAACTAGAAAATCAGTCATGACAAAACAGTAAAAGGTTTCTGGATAAATTCTTACATTTATGTGTGTGGAATACAATTATTAAGTAGTTTGTTGTTTTGCTGATTTAAAAACAATTATAAAATAAAAACATTATTTTTATTCATATAAAAAGTATATCTGACCCATCTGATATCTTATTTTCTTGCTATCTTTTGATTTCCAATGAAAGAAGCAAGTCCTAAGGCATTAATCACATTTTACCCTATATTTAACAAGTACTTTGAACCATCTGACACCTATTGCTTTTTTCAAATGCCTTTTTTTCATTTTTAAGTATACACTGTTAATTAGATTTTTACATTACAATTATTCACAAAATCTTTAAGGGCAAATACAATTTCTTATACTACTTTGTCTTTCCAGGGCATCTAAAATAGTGCCTTCAATAATTATTCATCCACTTATTCATCCAACAATCTACGTGTCCACCATGTTGCAGCAGCTGAGGACATAGTCCCTGCCCTCAGAAAGCTCTTAATAAATAATCTTCTCTGAAACAGAGAGAAAGGACCCTAGCCCAAATCTCCTGGAGCAGAGAGGGAGAAAACTGATGAAAGCTGAGAAAAACTATGTAAAGGAGGAGATGCTAAACTCTTCTCTAGGACAAATGAGTAGGAATCTGCCGTTAGAAAGCAGGTGAGCAAATGATATAAAGGGCCTTTTACACATAGTAGGCACCAATAAATAATTGTCTTCTTGTTTTGGAAAAAGTGGTATTGACTTGAAATAAGTGACCTCTCAACCCTAAAATTCTATGGGTCTCTGACTTTTTTTAAAACATGAGAGGACTATTTATTAAGTCAATGCTTCAGGCTTTCTTTTTACCCAGAACAACAGAATAGAAAACAGGATTGCTTTTTAAAAAGAAAAAGAAGAAAAGATCTATCAGGCTTAATGTTCATATATGTCCTTCCTAAAACTAATATACACTAATTCTGGTATATTTTGAAAATGAGAAATAATAAAAGGAAGAAAAGGATCATACATCCCACCACTGAGAATCAAACATTGCTAATAAAATGGTACATTTCTTTCCAAGCTTTTTTTTTTTTTTGGCCAAGTTTTGGTTTATTATTTTGTTGACATAGTTGTGATCATATCAATTAACAGTTCATATTTAAAAACTAAAACCCACAGAACTAGATGGCACATGGCACAATGTGCTGAGTTGTTAAATAAATTATAGCATTTTATTAATGTTTTAGTAGTTTCTTCTTCATTGGAAACCAAAATTAAGCTTTTATATTAACATTATAACAAAGCATCATTAAAACTATCAGTTTTATTGGCTCCATATCCCATGGAGATTTTATAAGATGTACATATTTTAATCAATCATTCTTTCATTCGATATTTAGGTTATTTCCAAGATTTCAGTGTTCTAAATAATTTTGCAATGAAAATGCTTGTATACAATGATATTTTCCCCTATAATTTGGATACTCTTCTAGGATCATCTTAAAATTAAAATAAATGGATCAAAGAGTATGACGTTATTAAAGCTCTTAATATATATTGCCAAATTACTTTTCAAAAAGATTATACCAATTTCTACTTCTACCAGCCATGAGAGTATTTTTTGACTGTTATCAGCACTGAATAGTATCACATAAATCTTTAATTTGATCATTTTTAAAAAGTTCAAATTTGCATCTATTTCATTACCAGTGAAGCTGAATACTTTCCCCCTTTGTCACTTGATTGTATTTATTTGGGGGATCGATGACCAATTGACATTAGGTCAAAAGCAATAGCTCAGGTCATCTATATAGAGAGCAGCATTGAAGGCTTCTGGGATACTACTAATTGCTACATCGCTGCTCCACGTGAAAATTAAAATGAACGCTTTGACCACAAACGTATGATAAGAATCCTTCTCAGAGCTCACACCATATTTCAAAAGCACTCAAGTCCAGGTGCTCGGGCTTGCAGTCATTTGCACTAGAACCTGTCATAGTTTGCTAGGCTTCCCCTTCCATAAGAGTCATCTCTGTTCATTTTTATATAGGTATATTTCTTGCTAGACTCCATGTTCCACAAAACCCAGAATACAGTCTTGTTCGCCGTGGTGTTCCCAGTGTACATTGCACAACCGGGGAGATAGAACCAGCTTCCTCTACTCATCAGACTTGGCGTCATGTGAAAGAAGTCAGTCTGCAATAAGACAAAGGAGAATCTCCAGAGAGGCTAATGACCCGAGTTCTGTCTCCTCCACTGACATACTCTACAATAACTCTATGAAGTGTTTACTACTCGGGAGTACTTTCATCCTTCCTGGAAGAGGTATTCGGGCGCATTGAATGCTTGCCTCTATTTGTCTGTAAATTTAACTTGACCTTCCTAATCATTGGGCACAAAGCAATCATCTCTATGCTGCTGCTCAGGACATGAGTTAATTAGCAAAGAGAAATTCCTTCTGCCTCTGTGTGCTATGAATAGAAGACTTTCATTTGACTTCCTGAGTTTTGTTCAATTGACTTCCTTAGTTTGTATCCTAACTTCATGAAAATTCCTATACAACACACATTTTTTAGCTCAGATTTATGTAGGATATATTACTTGGGGAAAATTAATTGTAGCAAAGGGTCTGTTTCCAGTTTCAATAAATACTGTCTCAGTCTGTGCTTTTCTAGTGGGCTGCTCATAAAATTACTTCTTGGAAAAATATTCTATCAAACTATTCATATGTCTCAATAATTCAACTAACATTTACTCAGCTTTTGTGCATGTCCCTCACTGCTAGTTGCTATCACATGCTGTCCTATTCAATTATTACAGAAACCATATTAGGTAAACATTATTTTTCCCACTTATTTCAGATGTGGTTAAATGATTTACCCAACTTCATCTGCCAGATAGTATCCAGACAGAAAATAAACCTAGATATCTCAGTCCCTAGCCCAGTGACTTTTTTTTCTTTAACGAGGCATGATTTACACCTATGTACCTTTGAAAAGAGGTACCTCTCCACTGTTTGTCATTGCATACTATGTATGTTATGGAATATCAATCCTAGTGTTCATCACACTTCAATTATTGAATTGCTTGCCTACTCCCCCTCTGTAGGCTGTAAGTCCATTGAGGGCAAAATCATGTTGTATTTGATGTATTCTCAGAGCTGAGCAGACTCCCTAGAATTAATGGGCGTTTGATAATATTTTAATTAATGCATAATTAAATCAATAAGATACTAAATAAATGAAGATCTTAATAATTGGGTAATATGTTGCTGTGTTTCACAAATTGGAAGTTCTAAAAACTAATAGTTCACTTGTCTTCACCAATATAAAATTTATTTTAAATTGAATGTTTATTAATTAAAGCACATCTCCAACCCCTGTTATCCTACTTAGATTTTGCTAATTCCAATCTCCAACAGGTTGTAAAATTGCTTAGAAGTACCTTACTATTGTTTTTCCTTTTTCTTTTTTATTGCTTGATGTGAACTATCACCAAAACCCACCGATTCACCGCCATATAGATCAAAGGACAGGCAATAGAATTATTCAGCATTTCTTCCCTCAGTCTTTCCCTCCTACCTCATTATTAAACTGGAAAGAAATTGTAAAACTTCACTGTCTCTTCAAATTCTCAGCTAGATTCCCCTGGATAATACTGCATCCAAGCGACTTCCCAGCACCTACGAACATGCCTCAGGGACATGGAATTCTCTTCCTCCTGTTGGAGTTTGTTTTATATTTAGCCTTCTCAGACTAAAAACTGGGAAGGAATGGAACAGAGTAATAGGCAGAAGTATGAGTTGGTACAAACTTTAGCTATATAACTCATGAACCTTTAATATGTGCATACATCTAGGATTACCAAGTAATTCTAAAAATCTATCAGGAAATTAGCAGAAACATATACCATGATGCATAAGCCAGGATGTTATTTGCAGTGTTATTTATAATTATAAAAAGGAAAGAAAACTGAAAAACACCTAATTGCTCAACTATACAAAATGGTTGTAATAATATGAATATAATGAAATCATTTTTAAATGATGTTTTTAATAATACCCTATCAAATGAGGAAATATTCATAGTATATCCATAAATGAAAAAGTTGTTAAACAACAGTATAACAATAGCTGCATAACAAAAATATTTTTTAATTTACATTGGCATGCACAGAAAAACGTCTGCAAACTTATAGAAAATGTTAAGTTATTTCTGAGTGGGGGGATCATGAGTAGTATATTTCTTTATACTTTACTCTTTTTTAACAGACTTTCTAAAATAAATTGTTACTTTTATAATAAGAGATGAGGTAAATTTACTGTAGATCCTTCCTTGGGTTGAACTAAAATTTCTCTCTTTTTTTTTCAAAAATAACTTTAGCATTTTTTACTTGAGGATATATAAAAGAAAAGAATCGTTTCTACTCATAAAGTCCTTTAAGCATCTGAAGCAACACGATGCTCCTCTTCCTGCCTCTCACCTTCTGTTACCAGTTGAACATCTCTGGTGTCTCCAAGTTCGGCCCTCCCACCATGTGCTCTCTGCACAGCAGCTACAGTGATACTATGAAATAGATCTACCATTTCCTGCTCAAATCCATCCCATTACATTTAAAACAAAAGCAATGCGGACCTCAGGGCCCATAAGGCTCTCTCTCCAAATCTGCTTCCTAACATTGTTAATTTCTCACTCTACTTTAGCTTCAAAGTTTTCTTTCTCCCGTGTTCCCATCTGTCTTAGTTTATTTGGGTTGCTTAACAAAATAGCATTAGGTTGGGTGGCTTATAACCAAAGAAATGTATTGCTCACAGTTCTAGAGGCTGGGAAATCCAAGATCAAGGCACCAACAGATTCAATGTCTGATGGGAGACACTTCCTGGTTCATAGACAGCTGTCTTCTTCCAGTGACTCGGTAGTAGAAAGGATCAAGAAGCTCTCTGGGGTCTCTTTTATAAAGCTCTATCTCATTCATAAGAGCTCAACCTTATGACCTAATCACCTCCCAAAGGCCCCACTACCAAGAGCTATCACATTGGTGATTAGGTTTCAATATAAGAATTTGAGGGAGACATTCAGTCTACAGCACCATCATAGGATCCTTCTAATTCTCCTTGCCTAGAATATACCCTGCCCCCAGGTATTCCATGGTTCATTCCTTCTTTTCAGTCAGGTCCCTGCTCAATACCACCTTTCTAGATGGTCTTCCCAGAACACTCCCCCAAAACCAACACCCCTATCATTCTCAGTCCCCTTACTCTACTTATTTTTCTTCCTAGCATTTACCACTATGTAACAGTTCCTTCTTGATTTGCCTAATTGTTTATGGTCTGTCACCCCAAGCAGAATGTAAACTCCATAAAGACTAGGACTTTTTCAGCTTTTTCTCACTGCTATAATCCCCATTGCCTAGAGAAGATACAGATTAGAGGTTCGACACATACATTTAAATTAATGAAGACAGTTGTTTCAAGTTTCCTCACCCAGCCGCTGGAATTCCAAGCTCTCCACTCTGAAATCAAAGTGATGCCCAGGAAAGCTGCCATGTCCCAAGTCTGATCTGGCCAAAAAGAGCAGTGCATCCCTCCCCCCTTTTTCCCCATGCAGCTCTCTAATATGCCATCTAAATTCAAATGACATCCCTAGCAGCCACATCACACTTCTCACTCACACAGAGCATCTAATGAGCACACTGCTGTGAAGCAGGTATGAACCACAGCTCCCAATTAATATTTATTCACTCTAGCAATGAATAAAGAGGCCTGGAAATATATATATTATTTTAAGGGGAAATCTACACACAGAGAGATCTTTTCTTTTTAGAAAATTATATGAAAGACATTCTCTCTGAGGTCAAAAACATTTGAAAAGAAAGGGTGAGAAAGAGAGTACAATTGAATAATACCTGAGGCTAGTAGAAGATTCGACCGGCCCCACTGACAGATTAAACAATGAACAATTTGTTTGTGCACCATCTTGGCAAAAATACACATTTAAGGAAAGTATGACTCAGAAAACAAAGAACAGGACATGCAACAGTTATTCAGGCAGATCCACCTCGGGCAGGCAGATGAGCATCCAAGTTGCTAGAATTTTGTCAATGTGGAACAAACAGGTATATGAGGATGAGGCCACTATATAAAAGAAAATATGCACTAATTAGATGACAAGGTAAGATAAGTTATCTCCTTCTTTAGTAGTGTCCCTGAGTCCCTGCACAAGCTCTCACAGAGAGTAAAAACGCCGGTGATGGTATCTATGTCTTCATCTTTTAAGCAATCTTAAAATATCTCCATTTAAGAAAAATGAATCAGATGCCAAAGTAATGTGAACATGAAAGCGTATTCATTTTGCAAAAACTTCTGAGATTACACCATAAAAAATTGGAACTGTTAACCACTATTACTAATGGGATTCTTTGTGAATAATTTTTGTTTTGATCAAAATGGTGCTGCCTTTTTCCCAAAGTCTACAACTGCATTCAAGATTAGTACTAATCTGGCTCTGTTAAAAACTATGTGAAAGAAAAACCAAGCTTGGGGGGAAAAAAAGCAGGATTGAAACATGGATAAAGGAGAGACTTTTATTTTTACTCCATCAACTTTGAAATTTAAAAAAAAAATTTAATTTTGATAAAATACACATAAAAAATTAACATCTTGACCATTTTTAAGTACGCAGTTGAGCAGTGTTAAGCACAGTCTCATTATTGTACAAAAAAATCTCCAGAATTCTTTTCATCTTGGAAAACTAAAACTCCACATCCTTTAAACAACTACTCCATTAGCTTTTGTATGGCCGGAGTTTTTAACAATTAGAATATGTATTTTATCATTAAAAAAATACAAAAAGAAAACATTTCACAGGGTGAAAGAAAATGACATTTAATTCATGTCTGTATGGAAAATTCAACTGTGAAATAAATACCTTAAAAGAGCTAGTCAAAAATTTTAGAAGACAAAAAAAGAACAACAAAAAAAAATCGGTTTCATAAATATATTTACCAAGAGAAAGTTATCTGAATGACTAACAAATATTTGAACTACAGATTTATAGGCAGAATAAACACTAAGCAGTTGTTTCATTCTTCAAAATGCAATGCCAAGTCCGTCTCCCTGTTGCTCACTAGCAATTTCCATTGACTACAATTACTCACAGGCAGATATTTGAATAAAAGCCTATTACTAGTAGTAACTTGAGCTCTGGAGCCAAATGCAGCAGAACCGCGTTTATAAATCTTGCAGCCATGCACACATTGCCTCTGAAAGGACACTGAAATATCAGAGCACTCAGTCAACTTATCCTTCCGAGGAACTTGGCTTGGGAGCCTAAGGACTAGCGATTCAAATACCTATCTATGGGTTTTCCCTTAATATCCAATTTGCTTATAATTTTCTCAAACACTGAAAAGTCATTTTTTATTACATCATCTCTGTCAAACTCTCTATTTACAGTGACATCACTTTGTTAGGGTGGAGGAGGAAGTAGAATATCTAAATATATCTCTAGAATTTAGCCATTTTCTTACCTATTCACATGTCATTTTGGTACTTAAACTCGTGAATAGGTCCATGTTATTGATGAAATTCATTTTTCACTGCCCCGTTCCTGTCACTTGAAAAGAGCGCTTAGATAATAAAACTGCATTTCTTCTGTGACTGCGTGGGCGGGGTTGGGGGAGGGGACAGTTACAATTCATTAACAGATGCCTAAGCTTCTACACCTAAGAAAAAGTAATACACAACATTTCAACCTAATTAACAATTTCTCCTTGCAAATTTAAAAGATAACATTTTGTTAAACTTCATGAGAACCTCACACTCAGTTAATTCCAGAAACTCTTAATTTAATTTTCAATCAACAAAAATAAAATAAAAATATGTCATACTTGTATAGGACTTCAGGATTTTCACAATGTTTTCATAAACATTGTGTCACTTTGATCTTCAGCACAGTTCAGGGTGGTAGATATTGTTATTTCCATATTACACATGAAGGAATTAAGATACAGACTATTTGAGCAAATTGTCTCCTAATTATACAGTAAGCATGTGTGAAGACAGGACTTAAGCCCAGGTCTTCCAGAAACAATTCTATCCATACTAGTCTTTCTTGTAGGTCCGTGTATTAAATGTTCATTTTTGGCAAATTCTGACACTGGTTTTAATCAGTTGGAAAAAAAATATAGAGATTTTTCTCACTTGGGCTAAATCAGCCATTTGTATGCAAACATTAGATTTACAAATGATTGGTGTATATTAAAGAAGTTATTATTCCATCAATACTTCCTATTTGTTTTCACTAACATAGGTTATCTACACATGTCTGATTTATGCAGATGTTATGATTTTATAATCTCTGTACAGTTGACTTTAGTTTGAAATGTCAAAGTTTTGATATTTTAGGTTTTACACTTCATGCATTTCTCCCTGTGTGCAATGGTTTCTGCCAAGCACCAAATTTAGCAGCTTCTCAGAGCTTTTTCTAGCCTGCCCCAAACAAGAAGCACTAGAAATTACTGAAGACAAGTTGGCCTTGTGAGATTTCCAAACTAGTTTCTAAACCAAAGAAATGGAATAAGATAAATTTAGAACACTTGAGAGCTTTGAAAGTCTATTTGGATAAATTTCAGTTACTGCCAATGTAAAAGCATGTCCTAGAAACAAAAAAGGTGATCAAAGTCTCACCTCTGAATAACATTCATCTCTCATAAAATGTAAACGGTCGCACTCTGCTTTGTTGGAAAATGATAACACATTCTTTTTTCAGAAATAAAAACATTTAGATGGGTTGGGAAAAGGGATTTTTGGTTGATTTTGATGTCATTGTTACAGTTTTTGTTATATGATTGGTTTTTTGTGTTTTTTTTTCCCAAACAATTTATATTATCCTGAGGTTTTACCTATATCCACAGTCAGATCAAATTTTTAAAATTGTTTTTATGATGGTAACTGTTTTGCGGATTGCAAATTGAATAAAGAATGTACTACACTTAATCATTTATGGTTGTGAATTTATTAAATGTGATCAACAAAGCACTGTATCTGTGGCCCATCAATCAAAGGTAGGAAATGTTTTCATTGAAGTAAACTGTTTATAGAATACCAGAAATTCCATGGGTTTTTCTGGAAAGCAAAATGTCAATATGCTGAGTTTATACCTTTTGACCCAATAGCAAATTCTAGGAATCTCTCATAATATGTTAGTCCTAAATACAGGAAATAACAGACTCCAAAGATGTTCATCACTGGCATTATTACAATAGTGACAAGTTGCAAACAGCTAAATTATTCAACAACAGAGAATTATTTAAGTAAATGTGGCATATTTATAACATTGAAATATCATTCTGTAGCAATTAAATATTATGAAGATTTTAAGGTTGCAAGGATATACTTTAAAGTTAGACAGACTTGTATTTGAATACCAATTCAAACATTTTATTTAGCTTTGTAAAAGTAATCTCGCTTTCTAATTTTTAGTGCTTATAAAGGCATAGTCATTCAGAAATAATATACATTACAGGCAGGACAATATCTAACACACTGCAAGCACTCACTAAACTGTATTAAGAGGGAAAGAAGAGTATGCAAGATCATTTACATGTTGTAATCTATTTATGGGAAAATGCATATGGATACAGAAAAAAGACGGCAAGGATATATTAAAATATCAAAAGGAAATAGAGCTTATCACCAGAAAGATGCCTGTAAGTTACACGTGTGTGCATAGTGTATGTGTCTGTGTTTTTCTGTATTTTTTCAGATTTTCCCTAAATAGTATTTCTTTTATAATATGAGTAAAGAGATGCTAAAACTATTTAAAGAAATATACTTATTCAACAATGTGGGCTTTAAATTTAGTACAAAGAATATATTTTAAAATTTTTCAACTTCAGATAATTTCCCTTCCTACTCTAACTACATTTTTCTTACAGAGTATTTCTCAAATGCTAATTTATTCTTCTGTACCTTTCCCTCCATTCTCTTCATGGCAACCCCCTGCTCATCCTTAAAAGCCAGCTAAAATGTCATCTCCTCTTTGAAGCAATTTTTAACTTCTCTAAGCAATATTAGTCTTTTCTGCCTCTGTGCTCCAGAATATTCTGCTTGGTGTACAACTAATGCAGGGCATCATCACATATTAGACATTTATTAACATTTTATTCTCTATATGTATGCCATACTATTAAATCTTCACAGAAGCCCTATGAAACAGAGACTGTCATTGTCCCCCATTTAAAACATGAAGAACTGACATTCAAAAAGAGTGTGAATGTTCTGATTTCAAATCCCATGCTTTTAACCACATCTCTATAGGTTTTTAATTATTCTTATACCCTTAAGCTTGATATTTTTGGCACCTAGAAGAGATCAGTTGCATCTCCAAAGCCAGACATAGTCTATTTCAGGTATATTGCTAATTTACTTAGATAGGATTTGATCTGCATACATTCTGTCATCTCCAACCATTAAAACCTTGATGTCTCTTTATTATGTTCTTAAATATTTCTTTTTAATATCCTTCATGCTCTGTGCTAGGTGTTAGGTACTGGGGATATAATAAAGAGAAATGGTAGCCAAGGTGCTTAAGGAGATGACAGTCTATCTGAGAGACAGACATTAATCAGAGTCACACAAATTCAGAATTACACCTGTGATGAGTGTTACAAAAGATGCACATGTAAATATGAGATTGTTTGTCACTGAGAAGGCAGATGGATACATTTGGAGTTTAGTAAAATTGATCTGGCCTAGAAATATCAATTGAGGAATGATCAACATTCAAATGTGTTTAACGCATTAAATTAATGAGATCTCCACAGAAATGAGTGTAGGTAAAAAGAGGGAACATCCAAGATCTGAAGCCTGCAGCAGTTTAACATCGAGTTTATCAGGAAGATGAAGTAGAATCAACACAAAGACTGAGAGACCCATGAAGTCAAGTGAAAGCAGGAGAGTGAATTCTGGTAACTAAGTGAAGCAAGTTTTCGTCCGAAAAAGAACGAGTGATCAAGTGGGTCCAAGCAAGTTTTCACTCAAGAAGAATGAGTGATCAAGTAGGCCAAACACTGGTGATAGGTCTAGTGAGATTGGGGATTGCAAATGGACTACTTCATTTCATAACATGGCAATCATTGATGATTTTCACAATTTCAATAGAATGATGGGGACAAAGTCCTCATTGAACTGAGTTCAAGAATAAATTAAAAATTTTTTAAAAAAAAGGTGAACTGGTCTTGTGAATGTAGAGAACACTTTTGAGTAATTTTACTGTAAAGGGAAATAAAAAAACAGAGTAGTGGCCTTGGCGGGGGAATGGGAGGGAAAGAAAAGATTTTTTTCTAAGGTTAGGAAAAAGAGTAGCATGTTTTTACGCTGATAGGAATAATCTATTAGATCACTTAACACAGACAATGTGAGACAGAGAAAGGAGAGATGTTGGAGTGATGCATTTGGCTAGTCAAGAGGGGATGGAATGGATCAAGCACAGAGAAGGAATGGCCTTTGATTGGAGCACAGTTGGGTCATCCACATCAACAGACAGGAAGGGAGAGGAAATATGCATAAACACACTAGGTGGTTAGGTGGAATGACAGAGCGTGTAAAAGTTTTCTTCTGGTTGCTACTAGTTTCTTGTTAAAATAAAAAAGCAGAACCATCAAACGAGAGTGAAGGCTTAAAGACAAGAAAGAATTCATAAAGTAGTCTTCAGGAGACAGAGTAGATGCACTGGGAAATATAGTGTGACTACCTAGGAAAACTGAGGGATCACTTAAAGTCATTAGATGTGAATTTAAAATAAGATGACTGGGGCTTTTTACAAGCCTGTAAAGGAGCCAGAACAGAGTTGACAAAAAAAAGTTCAATGGCAACAGGATTACTTTTACCAGAAGAATATAAGAAAGGAAGAAAGAGGCAAAGAGAGTGATAAAAAGAGAAAAGTGATTTTATGAGAAAGTAATAGATGCTGAAAAAGAATGGATTATAGGTTCTGGCAGTACTAATGAAGTAATAATATTAGAGGAAGTAAGAAGAAAGATAGGAAATGAAAGGATGCTTGAAATGGTGATTATGAAAGGGTTAAAGATGTTTCTATGACAAGGTATAGTGAATGACCGTGGAGGTCAGTTATTGAAGTTGGAAGGTGAACAAGAACTGAAAATCCAGGAATTAAAGGATCATCTATGTGGTACTGAAATCACAAGGAACTATGATGGTAGCAGTGCTAGAGAGCTAAAACCTCTCATATGAAAGAGCATCAAAGAAAATGTGAAAGTGAATAGGGATTCTGTGGATGATTCCAATAAGAAAGGGCAGCAGGTAGTATGGTCAAACAACTTGAGATTCAAAGATGGGGTTTTAGAGAGGAGGGGGCCAATAATATCTTGAACATTGAAGTAAAGAGCAAGGAGAAAACCTATTCCACCCACTGAGTCCCTCGGTGCAAAGGTGTGGTAAAAAAAAAGAGCTACCTCCTGAGAAGGTTGTAAAAAAATCATTATCCTCAGGAATTATGGTCCTTGCTTTCAAGTGCTAGCTCAATTGTGTATCTCAAGTTGAATTGGAGACTGATAATCAACTGAGCTAAAAAAGGCACCCTCTTCTCAATTCTGAAAAAGAAAAAAGAAATTGCAACAAATTGTAGTTGAGAAGCACTCCAAAATTCTGAGTGAATATCCTGGTGTGCTGATAAGCCACATATATCATAGATGGAAAACATAATGACAAGCCAAAGAATGTTATCATTCATTAAACAAGTCAGAGACTATAAGCATTCTTTTCAGGAGATAACTCAAGGAAAGAAAGCGGGGGAAAAACATGAATATCTCCAGTATTGATAAAATATCGACAGTGAAAGCCAGATTAATGGTTCAGGATCTGGCTGGCGGAATCCTAGGCTCCTAAAAGTCAGGATACTACTCAGAAAGAAGACAATTCTTTAGCTGTAGTATTTCCTTTATTTTTCTCAATTCTAATTACTCATTTCTATGCCAAAGAAGCTATGTAATATTATAGACCAGAGAACTACAACAGAAATTTCAATGATTGAAATGTTTTACAGCTATACTGTTCAATATGGTAGCCACTGATCACATGTGGATATTGAGCCCTTGAAATGTGGCTAATGTGACAGATAAATTGAATTTAAATTTTAATTAACATAGATTTTAAAACACAGATGACTTTGTTTCTGGTCTTACATGTAAAAATCTTCAGTCACTACTCTTAATTCTCCTAACAACAAGTAAAAAAAGCTAACCAAACAGAAAAATCAATAACTCTTCTTAGATCCATAAGAGAAGTGAGGTTGCAGACCTGACTGCTGTTTCCAAAATTGGAGAGACTGACAGGTAGATAGAGAATCACAACTTACTAGAAGAAACAGTAGCCTCAACCTCTACAGAATCAGTACCAGGGTAGGAAAACTTACCTATAATTAAAGAATTGCTGGAGGCTCAGTATGAACAACTCTGAGAAAGAAAAATTCCAGGTGAACCCAGCCGGGGGTCGGAAGGAGGTGGGGTACACCTGTAAGTTTTACCTCATGGAGCTCTACCAGGTACACATAGTGCATATACGAGAAAGAAATCCCTTCATGCTTCACTAGGTGATTTTGTCACTGTGTGAACACTACAGCGTGCACTTACACAAACCTAGGTGGTATATAGCCTACTACATACCTAGACTACATGATATAGCCCATTGTTCTGGAGGGGTGGAATTATTTCCCCTCAACCCTCCTGGGTTTTTGGATGAGACATTCTATAATAAAAGGCAGATTAATAAGAGCAAAACAAAAGTTTAATAACATGTATACCTTATATATACATAAGAGAGACCTAGGAGAACTGAGTTAACTTGTGAACACAAATGAAGCCAAGACCTTAAACACCATCTTCGGCTGAACACAAAAGATGTTGGGAGTCAGTTATGAGAGGTTACCAGGAAATGTACAGTACATAAGAATAAGGTTGTTTTGCAGACTTAAGTCATTGTCTTCTGCATTAATAAGAGTTTCTAGAGATAAAGTCACCACTCTTTTCTTGGTACATCAAGGAAGATACCTTTATAAATGGAGATTTCCTGTGCAATTATATCCTTTTACAAAGGGTAATTTCTATCTAGCTTTCAGAGTTTCTCCCATTTCTTGTTTCTTAAAATTAACTAGCCTAAAATAATATTTATGCCAATATTTTGGGATAAAAATTTCTATTTCCTAGGAGTTCCAATTAAAATGGGAGAGTCAGTAAACACTGTGCTAATCTCCTCTACAACCACATCAAAATCACAACTAAACTACAGAGCAATCATCACTGGGAATCATCTGAAGTCCAACTGAACAGAAGCCCTATAACCAAGGATATACAGAAGAAGTCACTTCAAGACTGGAAGGAGGGCAAAGACAGGGAATTGGCTGGTCCCACACCCATGTGTAGTCATTTAAAACTGGGAGGAATATCTTGGCTGTGGAGGTCCCCCCTGAAGAGTGAGAGGTCTCAGCCCCATACCACGCTCCCCAGCCCAGAGCTCCAGTGACAGGGAGAGAAGTCTCCATAACTTCTGGTTGTGAAAAACAGCAGAGATGGGCTGAGTGAGACAGAAGATAACTGGAGTCCCAGGCACTCTTCATAAAGGACCCATGCATGAAATTACTCACTGATGGACTCACTTGCTCTGAACTCCAGCTCTGTGGCAGCAACCTGAAAAGTGCCAGGAACATACAGAGAGAAACTGAATTGCCTGGCTTCGGGACAAGGGCTGGAGGAGCAGATTCCTCCAGAAAAAAAAAGTGCTAGCAGAAACCAGCGTTCCTTTGTTGAGCCCTTCCCTCACCCAGCATTCAGACACAGGTGACCAGCATATCTGAGTTTTAATCAACCCGGCTAACACCATTTGCCCTGCCCTGGTGATTCCTCGAGACCCCACCCCACCCAAATTGTGGGCCTACCCAAGCTGCTTCCAGTGGCTTTTCCATACAAATGTCCTGTCTTAGCTCATGCTTTGGACTTTCCTAAAATCTCTCAAAGGTTCACAAATCCCAAACAAGCAACATCTGGCCTCAGCATGCCCTATGCCTCTTGCTAAGCAACTTTAAGCCTGGTACTAAAGGCAACCAGCCTCAGTTTGTAACTTAGCCTCTCCCAGGTGTCGCTAAGCCCAGCATTAGTGGCAACCACCTGCAGATCACTTTGTAATTCATACCAAGTGGCCCTGGGCAGGTCACAGGCAGCAGCTAATCTTGCCCTGCACCAGAGCCACTCACAAGAAGCCCCAGAACCAACATACCCAGTGGCCAGCTTCGGACTACACCAGAACACCTCCACAAAGACACACCAAAGGCCAGACTGGGCAGGCACTAGAACCCTGCTAAAGCAAATCCTGCTCCATAGAGTTACCATTTGAACAACAGCTCTTTCACTATAGTCACAGACAGTCCTCACAACCAATCAGCTTGAGGGTCAATCTGTCTAATTGACATGCCAACAACTAAGCCTCATCTACAACAGGAGGGCACACACAACCTACACAGGCAATACACCTAGAGAACCTGGCTTATATGACCAGGGAGACTGTGCCTCTGGCCCCACAGGACACCTACTACATAAGGCCATTCTATCAAGATCAGGAGACATAGTAGCCCTACATAATATATAGGAATAAATACAGGGAGGCTGCCAAAATGAGCAGACAAAGAAACATGTCTTGAATGAAAGAATTGAAAAAGAACTAAATAATCTACCAAGCGATCTACCAGATACAGAGTTCATAACACTGGTTATAAGGATGCTCAGTGATTTCAGTGAGAACTTTGACAAAGAAATAGGAAACAAAAAAATGGAGATAGAAAACATAAAAATAATCAGAAGTCAAAAATGCAATAACTGAAATAAAGAATACATTAGAGGGAATTGACAATAGTTAGGTGAAGCAGAGGACTGAGTCAGAATTTTGGAAGATAAGGTAGCAGAAAACACCCAATCAAAAGAAAGAAAAAAGAAGCCAGAAAAAGGAGGGTAGTTTGAGGGGTCTCTGGGACAACATCAAGCATACATTGTGGTATCAGAAAGAGACAAGAGAGAGCAAGAAATTGAAAACTTATTTGAAGAAATGACAAAAAACTGCCCTAACCTAGTGAAGGAAATAGACACACAAGCCCAGGAACCACAGAGAGTCCAAAGCAAGATGAACCTAAAGGGGCCCACAGATGACATATCATTGTTAAAATGTCAAAGGTTAAAGACAAAGAGAGAATCTTAGAAGAAGCAAGAGAAAGGCAGTTAGTTAGCTACAAGGAAGCTCTTATAACCTAGATGAAATAAACAAATTTCTTGAGAGACACAATCTGCTAAAACTCTCATAAGAAATAGGCAATCTGAATAGGATTATAACTATTAAAGTAATAACTATTAATGTAATCAGACAAAAACATTACAAGAAAAGGAAACTACAAACCAATGTATCTGATCAAAATAGATGCTAAAATCCTCAACAAATTATTAGCAAATCAAATTCAATAATGTATAAAAAGAATTATGTGCCACAACCAAGTGGAATTTATCTCAGATATGAAGCCTGGTTCAACATTTGAAAATAAATTAATGTAATTTATCACATCAACAGATTAAAGGAGAAAAATCACATGGTCATATTAATAGATGCAGAAAAATAATTTGACAAAATCCTACACTCATTCATGATAAAAACTTGCAGTAAACTAGAAATGGAGACTTCCTCAACTTGGTAAAAAATATCTACCAAAACCCTACAACTAGCATTAAACTTAATGATGAGAAGCTCAAAGCTTTCCCATTAAGATTATGAACAAGGAAGGGTGTTCCTTCCCATCACTGAAGACTTAGTTAGGGCAATAAGACAAGAAAAGGAAGTAAATGATATACAAATTAGGAAGGAAGATATTAAACTGTCTTTCTTCACTGGAAACAGATTCTTCTTTGTAGAAAATCCATAAGAATTGACCAAAAAAAAAAATACTTCTTTGAACTGATAAGCAATTATAGCAAGGTTGTAGGATATAAATTAACATACAAAAGGCAATTGCTTTTGTATATACCAGCAATGGACCATGGTAATTTGAAATTTAAAACACAATGACATTTACATTTACATTCTCAAAAAAGGAATTATTTAAGTATAAATCTAACAAAATGTGTATAAGACCTATGTGAGGAGAATTATAAAACTCTGACGAAAAAAATTTAAAGAATTAAATAAATGGAAAGATATTCCATGTTCATGGATAGGATAGTATTGCCAGGATTCAGTTCTTTCTAATTTGATTTATAGAGTCGATGCCATTTCAATTAAAATTTCAGTAACTTATTTGTTAATGTCGATGAACTGATTCTAAAGTTTACATGAAGAGATAAAAGACACAGAATAGCCAATGCAATACTAAAAGGGAACAAAATGGTAGGACTAGCACCACCCAACTGCAAGACTTACGATGAAGCTACAGTGATCAAAGCAGCACTGTTCTGGCGAAAGGATCGATATATAGATTAATGGAACAGAATATAGATTCCAGAAATAGACCTATATAAATATAGTAACTGAACTATAGTAACTGATAAAAAAAAAGCAAAGTCAATATAATTGAGAAAAGACAGTCTTTTCAACAAATAGTACTAGAACAAGTGGATACATGCAAAAAAAAAAAAGAATCGAGACACAGACTCTATATCTTTCACAAAAATTAACTCAAAATGGACCACAGACTTAAATGTAAAATGTAAATTTATAAATCTCCTAGGAGATCAGAGAGGAGAAAGTCTAGATGACCTTTGGGTTGGTGATAACTTTTTATATACACCACCAAATGCATAATGCATGAAACAAACAATTGATAAATTACAGTTTATTAAAATTAAGAATTTCTGCTCTGTGAAAGAAAGACACTGTCAAGAGAACAAAATAACAAGCCATAGACTGGGAGAAATAATTGACAAAAGACATATCTGATAAAGGACTGTTAAAAATATACAAACAAACTTAAAACTAGACCATAAGAATACAATTGAATTTAAATATGGGCCAAAGATGTGAACAAGACATCACACAAAAGAAAATGTACGGATCATACCAAAGGAGATATTATGAATGACAAATACATGTGTAAAAAAAGTGCTCCATGTAATGTGTCATCAGGAAAATGCAAATGAAGACAACAATGAAATTTCACCACATACCTATCAGAATGGCTAAAATTCAGAACACCAAATGCTGGTCAGGATGTGGAACAATTGGAACTCTCATTCACTAGTAATAGGAATGCAAGAGGATACAGCCACTTTGTAAGACAGTCTGGCAGTTTCCTGTAAAACTAAGCACAGTCTTACCATATGATTTAGCAATTATGCTCCTGAAAACTTATATATATACAAAAAACCTGCACATGAATGTTTATAGGAACTTAATTCAAAATTGCCAAAACTTAGAAGTAACTAAGATGCTCTTCAGTAGGTGAATGGATAAATAAAGTGTGATACATCCAGACAATGAGAAAAGAAATGATATAACAAGCCATGAAAAGACACGGATAAAATTCAAACACCTATTACTGAGTGAAAAAAGCCAATATGAAAAGACAATATACTGCATGATTCTAACTATATGACATTCTAGAAAAGGCAAACTATGAAGACAGTAAAGAGATCAGTGGTTACCAGCGCTCAGGAGAGATGGCAGGATAAATATGCACATGCCAAGGATTTTTAGAATAGTGAAACCATTCTGTATGGTGGCATAATGGCGTACACATGGCATTATTAATTTGTCCCAACTTATAGATTATGCAATACCAAGAAAAAACGTAATGTTATCTATGGACTTTGGATGATAATGATGTGTTAATCAATGTAGGTAAATCACTCATAACAAATGCACCACTCTCGTGTGGGATGTTGGTAATGGGGGAGGCTATGCATGTGTTGGTGCAGAGAGAATATGTGGAAAATCTCTGTTCCTCTCAATTTTGCTGTGAACCTAAAATTGCTCTAAAAAAAAAAAAAGTCTACTAAAAAAATAGCCTCAGTTCAGCTACTATAATGGACAGTGCATCTCTAGAGCTTTTTAGCATGACAGGATAGAAAGCAGATTATAAGGAGGGAAATAACCAGAAAATTCTAGGCAGATAAGGGTGACTGTCCTTCAATCTTCCTCCTTATTCAGGTTCATATTTTAGCCATTTTAGCAGTAGAGCTCCAGGGTTCCAGAGCACTCAGCTCCCAGGAAATTGATTTTATTCCCATTCATCATCCTACAAGAGCTCTACCAAGCACATCTTTATGAAATAGACATGTTTTAAATTTCAACTTAGTTAACAAAGCTATGGTATGACTTTATTTTAAAATGTGAACCTGAAACTAAAATAAGTCCAAAATGAATGGAGAAAGTAAATAGCTATGATTTCATAGACAGATTATCTTATAAACAGATAGATTACTCATATGAGATACTAGAAAAATACCATAATTTGACTGGTAGTGGTGGAATGTCATTTTTTAATGATGAAAATTGAAAACACAATACCTATTTTTAATGAGAGTTTATTTGATTTTCCTTTTGCATAAATGGATTTTATGTACTGAAAAAGTAGCTAATTTTGATAGATATGACTGGAATTGGTTTTACAACTGAAAGCTATTAGAGTCAGCTTTCTCATTCTAATTTCTTTTCTGAAACTGCCAATTGAAGATGACATCAATATTTATGTGAACTGGGAAAAAGAACCAAGACACAAGGTACATAAAACTGATTAATGTAAACTGTAGAGGAAAACCTTAAAATCAAATCCAATGATCCATCAGAGAACAGTTCCTCTTCTTAACATTGTGAATGATGTCAATTTAAAGTAACTATTTAAATCACATGAGATACTAGAGGATAGCAACTGTGTTGCTCTCAAGAAATAAAGTATGAAGCTTGTTAAAATTGAAAAGCAAAAGAATGGGAGTGATCTCTTAGAACAAAACTGGCATCATTCCCCAATTAACTGAATACCTTAGAGAGGACCGAATGCCTGTGTGCCATATTTAAATTAGCTTTACTTGTAAAATCACTACATGCCACAATTCAAAATGCAGCTGAGAAATCACCCTATTTGACATACAGATGATAACCTAATTCCAACTATTTTTATCTACTTTGTAATTCAAGTGATGCATGCTGTATATTATTTCCCTAAGAGTCAAAATTATATTTAGAATTAAAATTGGTTTTATGTAGTTCAAGTCATTGCACCCAAAAGAAATGAGTCACGCACCAGAAGTACACAGATTTGGGAGGCGAATACGGAAGCATTAACTGCTCAGTGAGAGCTTGCTCGGCCCCTTAGTTCTCAGAATAAGCTTTAAAAGTACTACGTAGTTAATGTGGGTTGTAATAACAAGGTCACCTCTGTTCCTTTTCAAAGGTGCTACTGGGCTTTGTGTCTTCTATACCTTAAGGCCATGAAACAGAATCAGGCTTGGAGAAAGTTTCAAACAGCATTGTATTGTACCCCATACTGCACTTGGTATGTGAAGATAATGGTACTGACCACCTTCCAAGCAGAGTTTTAAGTTATTTTTCCTTGCAGTAGAAGCAGGCATTCAATGGTCCTTACACCTATTTTTTTTCTTTATTACCTTACAACCATGATGTAAAAGCCATTTCAAAAGATGGGGAGGGGTGGAGGGAAAAGAGACTGTCTGGCTCAACCAGATTTTTTACCCCTGACGCAGGCCTCATTATCACATAGTTCTAACCAACTAGACTACCAGACATCAAACCGCCTGCAGTGATATATGTATCTTTCACAAGGTTCACTTTTCACTATCACAGTTACACTTAGAGAATAGAAAGCAAGAGAATTAACATTCATCAAGCACCTACTCTTTGCTATACATTGCCCTCATTTCTTATTATAGATCTCATTTAATCCTCACAAAAGTCTTGTGAGGGATGGCCACTTCACAAATGTGAAAATAGATGCCTGAGGAACTATGAATGTTTTCCAAGGTTTCATAACATAAGAAAAGCAGCCAGTACTGGAACTTGGGTTAGTAAGACCAAGGAGCCCCACTCTCTCATCTACAGCTCTTGTTATATCTCCTAACCACTCCCATTGTCCTTTTCTCTGCATCACTTGGGAAAGAGGAGATATGGAAAAATGTATCACCAGAAGTAAGACCTCTGGTGCTCTTTATTGGGAACAAATTTTTATGAAAACTGTATCAAGAGCTTTGAAAACCAAAAAAAGGGTTCCATAAAATCAAATACTATTTCGGGAATTCAAAAAACAAAACTAATTTCTTACCCTAGTTCTATAATGTCTTTTTATCCAGATATATCATAGTCCTAGATAAGATGCCCCAATATTTGATCATTAAAATCAAATAGTACAAGAAAATGTTTAACTGTTGCCAATTGATGAGAGCAACACCAAAAGAAAAAAAAAAATGTAGAAAAGCATACTCAAGCAAAGTTATATTCAAGATCATAAACAAAAGAGTCAAAAAAGATTTATCTCGAAAAAGCACCACTCAAACCTTATCAGTCTTAAAAACTCTACTTCTAACTGCGACAGAACTCCTTGTCAGAATAATTCTCTTGTCTAGAACTGACTGTCTTTCCCCTACCACCACCAAAAAAAAAAAAAAAAAAAAAAGAACAGACAACAAAAATGTTTGAAGACATCAAGATTGGAGAGGCCAACATGTCAACAAGAAAAGCAATGCACAGAAGTAAGCATGATCTTCTCTGTCACTCTTCTTTTTAAAATATTTGTGTATTAGTGAGTAACATGAGGCTGAGAAACCAAGCAGAAAATGACAGCCCAGAAGTCTGAACAAATTCACAAGTCTGTTGAGATCAAATGCTGGTCAAATGTAAGGGATCAAGATTCTAAAAGAAAGAGAACCACATGGAAAGGAGTTCAACATTTCAATATTCTGCACCACATTTTCTATCTTAAATTTAAAAATACTAAGCTGCATAAGGTAAGGGTCAGGGACATCAAGCAGAAGTCCATAGTGAAGAGACTAAAAAGCAAACTGAAAATTTCTCTAATGGTATCATGCTAGAGAATGAAAAATTGAAATATAGTGCATATCAAGGAGAAGATACCATGAAAAAAATTTTTTTCTTTTGAGATCTACGAAGAAACAGATCTAACAGGGCAAACCAGAACTAGATCAGCAAAAAAGGATTAAAATATAACCTAGAATTATCTCGATCCTTGATAATCTCTGGAATAAAATAAAATTATCTAGACTCAGAATGTCTGGCATTCAATATGAAATTACCTGGCAAACCAGAAGACCATTCTAAACAGCCAGAATCTAAAATAAAAACAGAGACAATAGAAATAATCACATTGCAAATACACATAAAATTGGAGTTAATTGGATACTGATTTTAAAATAATTGTGGTTACTATATTTTAAAAATAGATAAGAAGATGGAGAATATACCAAGGAACTGGAATCCATAAAAATAAATCGTATTGAAATTTTAGAAGCAAATCAAAAACACTGAAAATAGTTCATTGAATATTTTCCACAGCATATTAGATACAACATCAATGAGGATTAGAGGATTAATAAACTGGAAGAGAGATCAGTGAGATATATTCAGTAAGAAAAAAAAAAGATTTTAAATGTAAAAAAGAACATACAGGCATATTGAACATGATGAAATATTCTAACACTAAATTGCATAAAGTGTAAATAAACCAAAAAATTACAATTAAATACAAAGATTATCAGACTAGATTTTATTTAAAACTCAACTATATGCTACTTACAAGAAATACCTTTAATATAAGAACACAAAATACTGAATACAAAAAGTTAAAAAATATATCTACAATAAACACATTGACCAAAATAGAATTGACATAACCTTATTATTATTAACTACAAATTTACTGTTATGGCTAGAGATAGAGGAGAGCATTATGAAAATAAAAATTAAATTCACCAAAAAGATATAATTCTAAAAGTGTATGCATATATATTTTAAATATATAAATATTAATAGTGCCAAGAAAAATAGAAAAAGTCACAAAAATTTTTGCAAAAATTTATTATAGCTCTCTCAGTACAAGAGAGAATTAAAGACTAAAAAAATTTTTTTTATCAAGATACAGATTTGAAATACAAATCTGGCTTAATAGACCTATGTAGAATACCATTTCAAACAACTCCAGAATATACTTTTTTCAAATCCTCATGAAATATTTGCCAAAGTGAACCATATGCTGGGGGAAAAAATTCTCCACACATTTTAAAGGATATAAATTATATTGAGTATGTTTACTGATGAGTAAAATTAAGCTAGAAATTAATAACAAAAGGAGAATTAAAACATTCTCAAATGTTTGGAAATTCACCAGTATCTCTCTAAAATATTTTATCAGCACGTTATATATATATATATATATATATATATATATATATATATATATTATACGTGCTGATAAAATATATATATGCACCTATATACACAAATAAAGCTTCTGAGGTTGTTTTGAATTAATTTAACTCTTTATCCATATTAACAGTTAGTTGAGTAACCTGAATCATAAATGGCTATTATGAGAATGGTAATATTTTTTATAAAGAGAAGGCTTTTATGTTCAATCCTATTACATCTAATTATAAGGAACTTTATTTCATTAGATCCTTACACCAAATTTCTGGTTTTTTCTACATATCAGAGATGAGTAACAGTAAACAGAAGTATAGAGATTTTAAGTAATTTGCCCAAGATCACAGTCATGAAGTGCTAAAACTAGGATTCAAGTAGCGATGAAAAATCAATCTTGTCAGCTTTTATAAGGCAAGTCCCTTGTCCTGTACAAAGAACTTCCTGCTGAAAAAACGTATCTCTAGATCAATACTCCATAATACCAGTAACTGAAGGGTTAGAGTTGTTGACCTTTAGATAAGTTAAAAAGCAAAAGTATTTACTAAGTTTATATTAAGTACCAAGGCTTGCCTGAGGTCTCGAGAGCTCAAAACTAAATAAGACGCCACCTTTATCCTCAAATAGCTTACAGATCTAGTAGAGAATGTATATCAAAATCAAAGTTCAGATCAGTTTGACAGTTTTAAAACACGGCATCTCCAATTTTCTGATACTTCTCCCATTGAGAAGTGGCGCCTGCACCCCTATACTTCGAATCTGGATGGATGTATGAACACCTCAGCCATACGAGTATGAGGAAAGTGAATCTGGATCATAAAAGGCCACGCAGCTTTGCCAAGTTCTCCCAGAATGGTTGCTCTTTTGGAAGGTTTTCTCTTAGAAGCCAGTTGTCAGGCTGTGAGAAGTCCAAGCCACATACATGTAGGTGCACTTGTTGACAGTCTCAGCTGAACTCAAGCTTTAAGTCATCCTGACACAGGAGCCAAGTATGTGAGAAAACCACAATGCAAGAGATCCTACAGCCTCGCATTTCAGCCCTCAGCCATTTAAGTCACCCCTAGACATCCAAGTCTTCCTTGCTGAGACACCAGGCATTTTAGAGCAGAGTCGTCTTTCCTGTTGTGTCCTGTACAAATTCTTGACCTTTAGGATCTGGGGGCATAAGGAAACAGTTGTTTTCCATGCTTCTAAGTGGTTTGTTTATGCCACTAAGGGCAGTTGGTTGTGCAATAATAGACAACTGAAAGGTCAGTTTCCTCAAAGTTTGCTTCCCATACACCTGCATCAAAGTTAAACTGGAGTACTTGAAGAAATGGCAGATTTCTGGAACCCTCCTCATTACTTTTGAACAACGATATGATTTATTTTTAGGATTCGGAAATATGAACATTATCCAGCACCTGGCAATCCTTACGTTCAATAATTTTTAGCACTGCTGCCCTCAACCAAACTTGTGATCAGCTACAATAAGAGCAGCACAGACATTTATTGATCTCTGAGACTGTCAGTGATTCCCAAACATCAGAGTGCATAAAAATAAAAACACCTCATTCAAATATCAAATATGAAGAGCTAAATCTACAGAGAGTCCTTAGACTTGTAAACAATTTGTACCATAAATTACAGGGCATACAAAAGGTGTTTGCACAGCAAGACAAAAAAGAGCAGTTATGTCTTCCCAAGGGATCAGAAAAGTGTTCAGAGAGTGTGTTGGCTATATTGAGTCCTAAAGGATCTGTTATTTGTTCTTCAAGAGAGTAAGTCCCAGAAAGTCTCTAAGTAAAGGAAGCAGATTCAGTAGAAGTATGAAGTGACCTGCTGCCACCTGAATGTATATCCTAAGAGGTAAAGCGACAAGAAAGACATCAGAAAAGACCTTCTTTGCCAGGGAATTTGTACTTGTGCCTAACGGCAATAAGAAGCTTTTAAAGGGTTTTAAATTGGGAGAAACTGATTGCATTTGCATTTTTGCCAAAGCTTTGTTGTGACTGTGGGAAAGGAGGAATTAGGCAAAAAACTAGAATCCTATTGTAATAACTCAAATAAGAAAAAAAAATAAAATAAAGGAAGCGGCTAAGAGTAGAGGCAGAGAGGAAATAGTGAAATGATAAGGGGCGCAGAGGAAACTCCATTATGACTTGGTCTATGAACGAGGAAGGCCAGACTGGGATCTATGATGACTTCTAGGTTTGTAACGAATTTTTTTTAAAAAGAAAGGTATCACCCCCTTTCTTCTAGGGACCATAAACCTTAGGTAAATGAACCAGGTTAACTCACACTTTTCCAAAAATATGAAAAAGTGTGACCTTTTCATTAATACTGAGTCTAGTTGTCATTCCACAACCTACTCTTCGATTTTTTTTTTTTTTGGAGAATTTTCAACATAAATGAATATGAGGTGTGATTTGTGGAGATTCTTTACCACTAAGTCTAAGGGAGCTCATGTGCTCTGCAGAAAGAATTTGAAATTAGGAAAGGAACTAAACATTGTAACTTTGGATGGTTCCATTTAACCGTTCATCCAGCTGCTGCATTCTTGTGCAAAGTGGAATGATACTAGAACTCATATTAAAATTGCACAACAAGAAGGAAGAGATGATGAAATACATATCACCCTTGATTGGGCTGTCCACCAGATAGTGAAAGACAGGATATGTGTGATAATAAAATCTTAAATCTGTGAAAGTAATTGCTTCTGACATCTCCAACTAGGCAGCAGGCTGCCCAGGCAGTGCTATTCAGTCACAAATTTTAAGGCTAATGAAGTGAGAAGAACACAGTGTAGATACAAATTAAAATCTACTTCCCAAGAACAGTCAGTATTTCTTTTCTTTTTTCTATACTTCCTTGTTTCATGTGAAGGAGAAAATATCTGTTAGAAATAATCACCCTTTTATGTTTTAAGTCAACTCAGCAGCCCTGTTATTAACCATAAGAAATGGCCATCCGGTAATTCTAATCTGCTATGAAAACTTTGGCTCTTATAGAATGGTTTTCAGATTTTTTAAATGATTACTGTTAAGCAGGTGAAATACAGCTGTGAGGAAAAGGACCTGCTAAAAATAATGGCTAATTGCTTATCCTATTGCTTTGATTTTTTCGACCTTTTTCTCTAGCACATTCAAAATTTTCGAAAGCACCATTTTTCTATAAACCAGATTGCAACTGATATTGTACATCTGAGAGGAGATGAAACTTTAGAATGAAGATTTCATGTAAGTGAATTGTAATGAAATATAATGTAAATAACTAAGGTTGTGAACAGTCTGATGAGTTCACTTTATAAAGATCATGTGTTTTGTTTCTGATGTGAATTGCTTGTGAGTAACCTTGTTAACTTTAAAAAAAAATAGAAAGAAAGCCTCCTACGATATATGACTCAACCCATAACCTTGCTCACATTCTTTTATATCACCTCTGAGTAAAATAGAAGTCAAAATGCATCTTCTGTGACATAGAACCTTCAATAAGGAAACAGACATTATTAAACATATTACAGCAAGAAGTCATCTATCATTCAAAGACCAATTATACTTTGGCAGCTCTAACTTAGACTACTATGACTCAAATAAGTTTCTCCGGATTTGAGAAATCATGAAAATCCATAAGAATAATTCTACTTTTGTAAGAGCAAGTAAGGGAGTTCTTTAAAAAGATTTTTCGAAATGTGGATGCAACACTATATGTGCAGTGCCTCTTCAAATATGAATTTGTTGTTGTATTTCAAATGAGAAAGACAGCATGACATGAAAAGGAAAAAATTGGACTGGGGCCAAATGACTTGGGTTTGAATCACTGTTTCACTTCTTCTTTAGTTACTCTAAAGTCAATCACTGTCTCTGATATCAGTTGTCTCATACTTAAAATCAGAAAATAGTACCTACCTAAATGTTATGCATGAAAACTAAGCAAAACAATGACATGAATGCATCCGTTACCAACTGACTCTTTAAAAACGCTGATATCAATTTTATAGCCTGCATAGGATTCTGAAACAGGAAACAAAAAAAAGGAAATTAGGTAAACTCTAAGGAAATTTGAAAAAAGTATAAACTAATAAATAATAATGTATTAGTATTGGTTCAAATAATTATGAGACGTGCATACTAATGTCAAATGTTAATAATGGGGGAAACTAGGTATAAGGTTAATGGGAACTCTCTATACTGTCTTTATAATGTTTCTGCAAATCTAAGTCAATTCTAAAATTAAAAGTTTATTTAAAAAGTAAAAAACAAAACCGAAAATCCTGATATCCATTTCCTTTCCTTTCCAGTGTTAACCCTTGGTTTTCATCAAAGACATTGGCTATGTTATATATGTGCATTTAGTTCAATTTTACAGAAAAAAAAATGTCTCACATATTGCCCACCCCCGCCCCTAACAGGTCTGTGCCATTTCTCCTGATATAGTAGGAAACTTAGGGGAATTGGAAAACTAACCAGTCATTACCATCCATTTAATTAAGGAGGCTTCTTTAGTTCCTTTGAACACCCTAAAATTGGACCTGGAATCTCATAGTCTCTCCTGTCCAGTTAGAGAGATGGCAAAAAGAAACACCTGCATGTGGCAACCAAGGAGCTGCTAGAGATCATTTGTCTTGGAGATTGCCCTTTCTTCGACCTCCTTTCTTGTTTCCACACCACACCATGAATACCGCTGCCAAAGTAGTGATTGTGTAGACACATGGCTCAACTTCAGTCAGATTTTATTGATAACTATGTAAAGTTGCAAAGACTGAGAAAGCCTAGAAGTGCACGTTGTCCCTCAGGCAAATTATTAAGACATGAAGTGCTCATCTTAACTAAGAAGACACAAAACAAAGGACATCTTAGAGAATTTCATGCCTACATGAATTTCATGCCTACATGAATTAATGACTACTGTCAAAAGTTCTTAGGTTACATAGAATCCAATTTTTAAGATGCAGACTAAGAAAGAAAGAAAAACCTACAGTATTGTTTTACATTCTATCATTTTCCACCAAGCATAAAAAAAAGAGAGGTCTTTAATAAGTAGTCAGTAACTGGGCAGAAAGCAGAATAATTCCAAAAGAAAGACCAAGAGTTAAGTGTTTATTGACTACCTGCTATGTCCTTGGCATTCTTCTTGACAGAGACATGTAAACCAATATGAGCTATGATTTCTACTTTTAATAAATTTGTAGTCCCATTGGACAGATAGAACAAACAGGGTGACTAATAACCATAGAATAGTTATTGAGTTCTTCCTACTTCTGAGTGTACCAAGGGCATAGCATTCATTATCTCTTTTAAAATACATGCAACAGTCTGGAAAAGTATTGTTCTGCCTAGTTTACACATTAGGAAAATGAGGCTCAGAGAGATGAAAATAATGACTCTAGGTCCACAGAGCTAGTAAATGACAGGACTGGATTCACACCCAAGACTGTGATGCCGAAGCCCATACTCTTAACCATTACAATATAGCATCTCATTTTTAAGTCAAATTCAAGTACTTCTTTGCGAACAACTTGCGATACCTTCCCTGAAACCAAATTAAGAATATAAGCATTTTTCTTTGGCATATATCAGTAGCACTAAGATAATATATTCAAAGAGAGTACCAGTGACCAGGACCTAGCCAACACCTTGAACTGCCCTTGTAAGTGATTTCATCATAAACATCAGTTCTCCTTTAGCATACATGGGATGACAGTCTTCTAACAACTGAACCAGTGAGCCTGTTACCAGAGCCTAGCAAAGTTGAAACTGCCATGGCATTCAAGCTCCTCAACCATTCTGCACATTCCTGAAGTGTTACCATGATAAAGTGTTCACTGATGCACAGATAAGGTCAAAGCCCGCAAGGGGGAAACATGACTTTTGGAACAATGTTTCAAGGTCAAATGTTACCCAACTGTGCAGGAGCATGTTCAACTCTTGGGTTATAAAAGTACAGATCCAGTTTCTCAAGGTCTCTAGCATAAAGTTCAAATTAAGTTGTTTAAGTGAGGGTTCTTATCAGTTTTATGAGCAACTTTCTGCGAAATTTAGCCAGCTCAGTTGTTAACATTGAGCAAGAGGAATTTTCCAGCAATAGTCCCAGAGACCAAGCAGTGACAAGTTGAGAGCTATACTCTCTTCTGATACAAACTTTACATCTATCCCAGGAAGCAAATCTCTATGGAGATTAGAGTATTGCCTCTTGGGACTCGGGCCAAACCCATTGGGGAATCCCCTGAAGTGCGATCAACCCTCATCCTCCCTAACTTTCAATATAGAGCAAATACAACACTGGTTGGTCCTGCCTAAAGAAACTTTCCCAGAGTCAAGGGTGTGTTCAAAGAGTATTTAGAAGAATTTATACATACTCATTAAAACTGAACTTCCACTGGATTGGAGCCAATCTGAATATGACTAGTGAGCTGTTATTCATCTGGCATCTCCTTCCCAGGAATCTTCACTCTTACAGTGAGATGTTAATATATTGAGATATTAATTTAGGTTTGGTTTATCTCTGCATGTTTTAATTCACCTCCCTCTTATTTCAAAAAGATGCTAGAGCCTCTGTGCTACTGGCCTCAGAAGAGACTTTTGTTTTCGAGTTGTCTGAAAGCATCCCTTCCTCTTTCTGAGTTTTGCATTCAGAAAGCCTGGACGCCTGAAGGAGATTAAGCTAAAGGTGAGTCGTGAAGGGGAAAGGAGAGAAGTGAGTGCTTTTGATGGCAAAGATGTGAAAGCAGTTGTGAGAGGCTAGACATAGTCCTTGGAGGGAATAGAGTGGGGGGTCCTGGTGATGGTGAAGGTACACGCCTCAATTTCTAGCAGTACTGTGAAAAGTAGTAAAACTTTCTAAAGAATGGCTGCCTGGTGGATCTAGAAGGCTGGGTCCTAGGAAATGGGGCTCCATAGCTTACTTGACACTAGGCAGCAGAGCCATGCGTATTCAAGGACCAGTAGGGCATGAACAATGAGGATCTCAGTAGGTTCATTATAGGCACCATTTTAGCTTTGTGATGACCCTACAGTTCCAAAATGATAGAAATAGAATCTCCTGCCAAATTGAAGAGAGGTTTAGTTTGATTTAGAGACATGTGACTATTCTTCCCTACCTGAGTTCCTTCCAGCTGTAACAATAATTTAAGCTTGAATACTCTTCCAGTTCTACTCCATGCCCCTCCCCTTCCTGACCTCACCCCACCGCTCCATCTCCTCACCTTTCACACAGTCATGCATAGACACACTTATATCATTTTTACTGATGGATGATACAGTAATTTATTTTCAATAAAAAGGAATAATCACCTATAACTTCTAAATAAGAAAACCATAAAGACTTATCTTCATTTAAATATTCAACCAGAAATGACAAATAACTTGCAAATTCATTACCTTTTGAAGAATTTCCTGGAAAATGTGAGCTGAAATTAAGTGAAACTTTTGCCAAAAGGAACATTTGAATTTTGCTTTATTGAGCTATTAAGCTAATATATTCTCTTCTTTAAAGTTTCTGCTGTGGTATGTTTGATTCAAAGCAATCTTCCAATTGCTTTACCATTAGCTTGAAGCAAAGGAAAATGAAAAGCATGACAAAGCATAAAATTGGCCTTAGCAATATCTAAGCTTGCTTCAGCCGTGACCGTTATCCTCAATGCTCTTAGACTGAACAAAAACAAGCCATAAAAAATCGGGTTATTGTTTTTAATTTTTACAACCCATGATTTGTTTATTTTGTTTAACTTCAGTGACAGCCTGTGATCCCAGTAAGTGTCTTCAGTTAGGAAATGCAAGCAGGAAATCAAGGCCCAGAAGTCATTTAGTTGTAGCATGTAGTCATCTCATTTATCTTCCTGTGTAACTACCAGAGTGTGATCCATCTGATTCCTATTATGTAAACTAACATTGGGAATTTTAAAATAAGAATAGCTCATGGAATGAAATAGCTTTACACTGTCAGCTTCAACTAACCCTGGAAGTTGACTCTGACTCTCGATCCTAGACAGCTAGAACTTATATTTTCTATTTTAAATCCAAGGCTTCCTCAAGCAGAATTTTCAAATAAGGAAACAACACAGCTGGTTAGGAGTACAAGTTTTATAGTTAGGAAGGCCTGACCTTAAATCGCTGTGTGCCCTCAGGTCACTCTATTTAACTTTGAACCTTAATTTCCTCATCCAAAAAATGGGAATAATAACACCATTTTGCTTCATAGAGTTATTATGAAGAATAAGTTACATATTACCTACAAAGTACTTAGCAAAGTACCTGATATGACAAGACCTCAGTAAATGTTTGTCATTACTATTCAGTTTTTGTGATGACAGTGATGAATGTATCCTTAATCTTTTGGTAAATGTCAAGTTAACCAGTTCTTTAATGGAAAGGCCATTCCCTTTTCACATTACAATAGTGGTATTCTTGGTGTTATATAAGTCTTCAATCCAAACTCTTCTGGCATATTATTCCGAATTTGTTTTAAGTAAGTAAAGAAGTGTATAGATATCATTTTAAAAACCAAGATGAATCTATTATGGTCATGGTAAGGAGAAAAGACCACTGCCACCACTATTTTAAAAATTATAATGTAAATGGTAACCTGAGGAGAGGGAGGGTAGGGAGAGAGAGGGGGGAAGGGGATCACATATTTGGTTGTGGAAGGGAATTTAACTTTGGGTGCTGAAAACACCATATGCCATATGCATAGTATTATTGAGTTGTGTACTTGAAACATATTTGATTTTATTAACCAATGTTGCCCCAATAATTTTAATAAAAAAAAAGAATTACAATATAAGGTAAATTTACATATTTCTAATGTATTCATTAAATGTGTTTACAGTTTAAAAGATATTTTTCTATGCTCAGGTTTTAATAGGGCATTTCATTTTTGCTGCTAAATCTTGTCTACATGCCCCAAATTTTGGCTCGAGCTGGCAAGTAGTCACATATTTTCTCCCTTGAACTGGATTACATAATGGTTGGGTGCACTAGGTTCAAGGCAGAAATTAGGCTGCTGACCTTGTCTCAGAAGCTTCTGATTATCCACTTCGCTAACTTACACATAACCACTTACACCTGGGTGTCTTTGTGAGTTTGCTCTTGAGACTCATCTACTTTGTTGCCCTTTCCACTAGAGAGCAGACCAGGCACTGTCCTCCCCACATATCTAACAAGAGACTGAAACCATATAATTCTAACAAGAGATTGAAGCCATATATGTTTTCTGTCATTTCCATTCATCACATTTGGCATCCTTTTCTGCTTCCCAATTGAGAGTCAAGCGTTTATACATTTATGAGTTCTGATAGCTTTCAAACATGTATAATTACTCTGTTACTGGTTGGCCTCTCCACATTTCTAATCACATTATTTATTCCTCAGGAATAACACTTCTATTTTGAATAGCAACAAAAATAACAATTTATAGCTATATAACTTTGCTAGGCAAGTTATACAAGTTGGCATAAGATCCATGAAGGGAAACTCAAAATTTCTGTCTACTAGGTATTATTTCATTAGGAAATGCCTATTGTGGTTATTTATTTATATATTAATTATTATTATTCTTAGATTTAAAAATTACTAAATTCTCCTGCTTCTTACCAGTACAGGGTGAGGCACTTCACACAAGGAACTGCTCAGAGAGTATATCTGCATATTGCCAAGTAGAATAATAAGACATTTCATCAGCATACGTCAATACCATTCTAAGTAAATATGTAGTGTTCCCACTGAATCTCTGTCACCATCTACACAATTAGAAACTCTCCTGGGCAGAAATCAGCTGTGTGTTCACACCTTGCCGTTTCCCAAGCTTCTAACACGGACTCAGTGCAAGCTAATTTAGCAGCACCTCACTGGTATCAATCACAACCAGCAGTGTCAATTCTAGTTTTTCAAAACCAGATTTGATGTAGGACCTGCTTTATACTGGCTCAGTGGAACTTAATCAAGGACTAGAAAAGAATTCCACAGCACCACCAATTGTCAAGAACAATGACATCTTTGCAAGTCAAGGGGGCCTCAGCTTGGGTCACTGATCATAGGCCTCTGCTCCCCACTGGAGTTGCTTCAGAAGACTATGGATATTCTAAATGACACATTTTATATGGACTCATAAAAAGTCCAAAAAGCGATAAACTTAAAATTCAGCGAGCCCACTGCATGGATCTTTCAATCTGGTCCTTTGAGAAAGTCTTGCTTTGGTGCTCTGAGGCTCAAATTTCACACTGGGCCTTGTCTAAATGCTGGATTACATGTATTCTCAGTTTCGTGCAAGTGTCCAATTTTCACATAGGAAGTCCAGATTACAATAGCACCCACCGTATTTGTCAATACATGATCTCAGCTCATGACTTCCCCTTTGACACCTCTACCAAATCTCTTATTTAATGGAAGTTCCAGGGGAACCTGGGGCTTGGGAGTGCTCTGGATGATTGTGCTGCTGTTTCGCTCTGGGGAAGCCCTACCAGCTCTTGATGCAGGCTACCCAGAATCCTCGGGGGCGAAGCTGTGTCCTTCGTGGTGGTGGAGGTAGAAGCCTTGTGTGCTCATGAACGTTGGCCGAGGTTGTGAGGGATATATGTCGGGAGATGTGTGTGGCTCCCAGTTCCCAACCCCTCTAGCTGCATCACATATGCCCCTTGAATCTCTGAGATTTGAATGAAAGTGTCACTACCCCTTTCTCTAGTCAAGCTCCAGACCATTCCATCAGTCCAACTGAGAAGAAATGCAGTGTTTCTCTAATCCATTAAGTTCTCATTCCTGTGCCTCCCTTTCATAGGCCCTGCACTCCTCCCACAACCAAATCTCAGTAATAACTAGCCAAAAATCAAAAGCCCTAAAGATATCAATAGAGTAAAGGAGGGCTGGGAAAGGGGATAACTCCGTACTATATATATCTGTCTCAGTTCTGGCCCAGCTAAGAGCCCCTGTTACATCAATCTATCCATGAAGAAAGTAATTTAATTGTTCAATAAATATTCTTAGACTCTTACTATATATTCAACAATGATCTAGAAATTGAGAATACAGTCATAAATAAGATAAATGAGAGGTGCCAATGGACACTGATCTTAGTTGAAAAGGAAACACACACAGGAAGTGTCAATCACCATACTGCTATAGGTACTTGGCTGGAGAAGGTAAGTCCTAATAGAGGGCAATGAGACACCAACCCTGAAAGGGCTGCAGCAAAGGCCTCCTGGGGAAGAGGATGTCCAGGTCGACAGCTGATTGGCTAAGAAAGGTAAGAGAGGATTTAAGATAGAAGACCTGATGTGTGTGAAGGCCTGGTACACTGAAAAATTGAAATAAATTATAGTAAGCCCAGAAAATAAAGTGTAAGAGGAGAGTACAAAAGTTAAATCTAGGAAAAAGAAAAAGATAAAGAAGAACTAGGTTGGTTTTTCTCAAAGCGTGGTCCAAGGACCACCTGAAAGAGAATCACTCACTAATTGTTCAAGAGAAAAAAACATGTTCTTTTAGCTACTCTCCAGATTCATTCTCTTTGAACCAGGGGCTCAGGAATGTGCATATTTAATAATTTTTTAGGTGGGTCTTACCAGAATAAAGTTTGAGAATAATTGGATTAAATCAAACAAGGCCAGATGAGTCACTTTCAAGCATTTGGATTAATCCTAAAATAAATGAGAAGCCTTGTTATGCAATGCAGTGGCATGATTAAGATGTGTGTTTTTGATAGCTCCTTACAGAAGCAATTTAGAGAATGGACAAGTTGAGCGACAGAGAGATCTCTCTGCCCATTTTTATCTGTGATCATTAGGTTGAAGTCTAAAATTTTAGGATATTTAACAACAGGGATTACCAAATTATTACCAAATTATTAAATTTTACCAACTAAAATCCTACAGAGCCACATTCTTAATTGACATCAGCCGGCTTTAAGGTGATCAACTGTCTCATTTCCCCAGAACTGAGAGATTGCCCAGGATGTGGGGACTTTAGTGCTAAAAACAAACCGTCCCAGGTAAACTGGGACTAGCTAGTCACCAAAAATAATCCCTACAATAATCCATCAGGTCACATAGAGTTCTCAACATTGTAATCTTTTTTTTTTTTAATGCTAAGTTTAAAAGAATCTTTTCCAAAGTGAAAAAAGAGGGTCTTAAAGAGAACAGAATTAAAACAATTGCTTGTAGTTTGTTTTTGTTTTTGTTTTAATCTCAAGCATGCTGTTGCTTGAATGCAAATTTAAAACAGAAACAAAATTCTGGCAGTGCCTTTTAATTTGTAAGAGCAGAGGCTCTCAAGCATGGTGTTGCAATCAGTAGAGGGGTGTGTTGCAAGGAAATTGTTTTTTACTACTCATAATTAAAGAACTGAGTTTGTAAATGATTTACTCTTAAAAATACAGAAAATCAAGGTTACCTCACTTTCATTCTGTCACACTCTCTTCAGCAGGAGAGAAAGTGGTGGAGTTATTGTGTACCTGCTCAGAATGACCAAAAGCCTGAGTGGGCTCAAAGATTCACTCTAGACAGAGGGATATATATCATCAATCACTGTGATAGAGAGAAAAAAGTGATTTAAAAGTACTACTTGAGTGGTAACTTGACAAGTCAGTTCACTATTTCCAGACTTTAAAAAGGAAAGAAAGAAAGAAAAAAAAGAAAAATATTTTTACTTCAAATGCCCAGTTTTTATACCAGGACAATTTTTACCTAAATATTAGTACTACAGTTGATTTTAAGTGGTACAAACATAAAACTTTTTAAATGTTAAAACTTTAGCACTTATTTTACTAAGTAATGGGAAAATATAAAATCAGTACCCAAACCTGCCATTTCATGGATACTGTTGCTTAAGAGAGGTTAAGTATAAAAAAAGTCAATTAAAAAGAGATTTAGTAAATAATAGTATAGGTGGTAGACACCAAAAATTTATGAAAGTGGTATGGTAATAACTCAAGTAAATGTAGGAAATATTACACTTGTTTATGTAAAAAGCAGAAAAAATGCTACACTTTTATAAAGTAAGAGGAACAAAAAATGCTATATTTGTTGAACAACTTGAACACTAGAAACTCAGCTCATATATTTCCAGCAATTTCCGTTGTTATCTGAACTAGATAGTTCCAAAACAACTGTCCAATTAAAAGAACAGATCAAAACAAAAGCAAAATAACTGAAGAATTAAAATTTGTAATTATGATCTTAACATCAATCAAATCACAAGAAAATAATTTTTCAGCAACTGTGTGTCAAGATCAAGATATAATAGCAGCTCAAATCTTCAGCTTCATTACCTAATGAATGTCACTCGTCCAGATAGGCCAGAAAACAAAACCCTTTAAGTAAAAGACAAACAAAAACAGAAAATCATTAAAAAAATACAGTGCTTTGATTATTATATATGCAGCTCATCTCTTCCATGGATGTCAATATAAGAATTGGTTTGAACAATAAAACCTGTTGCATTTGTTAACAACTATGGCTTAAAATAATTCCTGATATTTCTCCAAATATCTTAGGTTTTTCCAAAACTCTATTGCAAAACTCTATAACACAAAATGTTTTAAAATACCTACTATCATATTATATTTTTTCTCCTTTACGATCAAATTATTTATCATGAGACCACATTTTCAGTTGAACTCTCTGCTTTATGATTTTACAGTTGAATAAGTACAGTTCTCCTAGAGTTGAACAAAATGTATTTTCTTAACAGAATTTTTCTTCCTGGAGAAGGTACCATTTATTTAGAAAATAAAATAAAATAATAAAAACTAAGGCGTTGCAATTCAACCTAAAGGCTTTTCTCTAACTGGTCTTGTTGTTCTCCAGAAATTATGGTTTTCTGATCTGTAGGAAGTCAGCATTTATCTATGATTCTGAATCTCTTATAAGTCAATTTACTTCTAACAAAGTAAAAACATTTATTTTGTTACATACAGATTCTAATTTTTGGATGCAATTACCCAAATTTCAATGTTCTTGTGAGATTAGAAGAATTTTAATATCAGATAACCACGGAGAAGGAAGTCTCTGCAAATATCTTGGGATGGGAAGGGGGAAGGGGGTGGTGGTAGTCAGGTTTATACACATATCTCCATTACAATATGGCCACCAAGAAATAGTTTTCTTTCCAATAACTACAATAGTTTGTTTGTTTCCTAGAAACGAAAAACATGGCACAATAGTAAAGGTGCCAAGTGTTGGAAGCAGATACTTTGGTTTGAAATCCATGTCTTCCACTTGTTAGCTGCTGACCTTGGACTATTTCAGTAACCCCTCTTTTCTTTATCTATAGAATAAGCATAATAATAGTACCTGCCTCATAAAGTTGTTCTGAGGATTAAAGAGTTAACCCATACAAAGGACTCAAAAGAGTTTCTACCACATAGTTTACTCAGTAAATTAGCTCTTATCAAAATAACTAGGCCATCTCTCACCACCCTTGTGCAAGTGGCCATGGACTGAATCTGGAAGCACTATTCCCAAAGATCCATTTCCTTGAAAAAAGACTTGAAAATACTAACAGGAAGTTTATATTTAAGGCAATGATGCGCAACAACAGTACTGTGATTAGACTAGATGACCTGAAGTCTTTTTCTCAACTTTGAAATTAAGATAATATGGTTTTGTTAAAGAGAGTGAAAAGGGGCTTTCCTATGTTTTAATTTCTTACATTTCACCATTCTTGGTCTCATATCTTCAAAATTGTACTCTGGTGGGATAGCAACGTTACTGGAGTTTTTTGTTATGCTTTATGTTTTTGGTAGAGTGAGGAGAGGAAGATGCTCTGGAAGGTCCCCAGAAACCAAATTAAAGACTGCAGAAACCAAGACTGCACTCATTTTTCAAAGTAAACAGATCCACCTTCGCAAAATGTGAAAACCAGAGGAATGAAGGATTGAAATATTAGAGAATTTATAAATATAATTCATGACACAATAGACTGAAGACGAGTAGAAAGAACTGAACAATTATTGATGAGTCATTATTCCTTAGTAAATGAAGATAAAAATAGATAATTCTGAAGATAACTCTGTGCAAGAGGAAGCAACCTACATCACACCATATTTTTATACTGAATTTAAGGAAGACATATGGAAGTTTGTTATTTAAGTAAAAACAGCATTTAAAATAAAATTTACGATATTGCTGGACTTTTATTAAAGTGTCATCATCAATACTAAGTACATATTTAGCATTTTGTACTAAGTGAATTGTTCCCGTAAATATCTACTTTCTCTATTTTTTAAATCTCGTCAAATATTACCATACTCCTCAGATTCTTACAATTATAATAACAAGAATCTTCTAGTGTTTTCACCGTAAACAGGGCCCAAGATGGATCTACTCCGTACCATATTCTAAAAATAGCAGAAATATATTATACCAAGTTCTCATGGCTTTTTGCTCCTTTATTGGAATGTAGAGTAAAGTAAGAAAATACTGTTTTCACACAAGTGCCCTTTGAAATGAGGACTGTTGTTCCATGGAGTTTTTCCTGGTACATGAAAAGTTTAAATAAAGAAAAGAATGTTCTTGTACATTCCATATTGACACAACAAAGAACTAAAAATAAACTCTGTCCTGCCAGGGCATTTCAGAGTCTTCAGCCTTTGATTCAGTTGAAACCTAGTCTTGGTGCCAAGAGATTGGTTTGGGGAAATCTGGATAATCTTGGTTGAGTTCAAAGTATTCAACTGGATCTAGGATTGGAACATATGATTATGCAGCCAAAATTTTGTTTGAAAGCGATATTTTCAAAATTAATTATATAAATTGCCTTCTATTTCAGAAAAACTCTAGGTCATACAAAAAAGAACTAGCTATCTGGAAACTGAAATTCCCATCATGACTTCATGTTTCCTCAGAAAATGAAGAAATAAAGCTGCAATGATATCTGTAAATTACCCAGAAAAAAAAAAGACAAAAACTGTGTTTTGTCCTCAATTAGCTAAATAATTCAGAATAAAGATTCACTTTCACCTAAAGCAGTGGGGGCTAATTAGAGCCTAAAATAGGTTTGGTTTCAATTATCTAGATAATCTACTTCGATGTTTATTTAGTCTGAAGTTAGAAGCTTAAAAATGAATCAGCATTCAAATGAAAATTAAAGGACTTTGAAAACTCACTTTCAAAATACTTTGACTTTAAAATGCCCCCTTGAGGTGGCCCATTCATCAATTTACTTAATAAATCTTGGTCTTATTTACTTTAGATTTGCACTTCGAAATTTAAGAATATCAATAAATTCAAAATGACCTTCCTAACCTGCTTATCACAAATTCAGGCATACACACACACACACACACACACACACACACACACACACACACACATTGTATGCTTCCTTGCTTCTGCTCACCTTGGTCTCACTCTCAGGAAAGTACTAACAACATTCTGCTATGTGTAGGAAGGACTATGAGTCTCAATTTTGTCTGTACATTATTAGAATTACCTGAGAAGTTAATGCTCAGGCTACGCTGAACACCAATCAAATCAAAGTCTCTATGATTGGGACCTAGGCATCACGTTTGTAAAAATTGCAAGGTGAATCCAATGCACAGTCAAGATCAAGAGCTGCTGTTTTAGGAGTTGGATAATTTTTCTACAAAGTAGCCTGAAAAAGGCAGATCAGAATCCCCCATTTTTACTCCTCACCCTTGCTCCCAGTTTTTCCCCTTTGGTTGGTTTATCCTCTAGTATGTTTAACTGAATTTAATCATTCTAGGTGTAGAAAGTCAAGAAAGAGAAAAGGTTCTATATTATTTTATTTTTTATTCACTTATTCAATCAATAAATATTTTCTCATATCTACTACATAAATCTAGCCTTACAAGAATTTATTAAAGTATAAGCCGTTCCCTGAGAGATCTCACAGCATAATAGGGAAGATGGTCACTAACAAAATTAATGATAGTATTGGTACAGACTGGGGATAAAAATCTATTTTCCTTGTATCAGAGACCACTTTACAGAAAACCGCATTTGAGTTGTCAGTCAAGTATAGTAGGTGCCTGAGCAAGCAGAAAGGAAACTGGAGT
The DNA here is from genome assembly GCA_003508835.1 of Eonycteris spelaea. Taxonomy (NCBI): domain Eukaryota; kingdom Metazoa; phylum Chordata; class Mammalia; order Chiroptera; family Pteropodidae; genus Eonycteris; species Eonycteris spelaea. Next base: position 1,624,918 of record PUFA01000265.1, on the reverse strand, counting down.
GGCATTCCAGGCAGACAGAAAATCTGTGTGAGGACATGGGCATATGAACAAGCAGGATGAGTCTCTGAACCCTTAATGAGTTTGGTGTGGCTGGAGGGCTGTGTGTGTGTGTGTGTGTGTGTGTGTGTGTGTGTGTGTACATGCGCACGCGCATGTGTGCATGCACATTATGGCTCGTGAGTTTGGAAGAGGCAGGAGAAAGAATACTCCATGCATCTAAGATGAATTGGGCTTGGAATTAGCCCGAGTTTACTATGTGAGTTTATTATATGTTTTACAAACTCCGGTGACCTTTAAGAAATGGAATTACTGTTGAATATCTATCATTCTGATGAATATATTGGAATACATTTCATTTTTAAACCATTCGTGTGAGGGAGGGAGGGAGAGAGAGAGAGAGAGAGAAAATTATGCCACTAGTGTGGTGAACAAAGACAGAGACTACTTGATAATTAAAAATCAGGTAATTCTTCTGATTTTAAATTTGCAGTTGGATTAGAAGGCAGAAAGCAAGATAGAAAATTAAGACTTGTTACACTGAATATTGGGTGAACTGACTGTGGTTTCGGATCAAAAGTTATTGTCTTAAATTATATAGCACACATTGAGAAGACATAGATAACACATTTGTAACATTCTCCTCAACATAAAGGAAATGCATGTACGTGTGGCTAACCTATTTAAAGTTATCTGTATTTGCTACAGGTGATCTCACTTCACTCATAATCTTCTACTTAAATTACTCTTATCAGTTTTCTCATGTATAAATCCCATCCTCCTCAAAGGCCAGTTCTTCTAGCAAGTTTCCTCAGTTCCTGCCCTGTTACACATCCTGAATACAATCACTCCCCGGACTCTACCAAAATCCATTTCCCTGTATCTCTTTCTGCCTCTTACAAGAGTGAGATATGCATGTGTTTGATTTCTATTTTAGAGCAGGGTATCTACTTTTAAAAAATAGATATTTTAAGTCCCTGGTACCATTCACATATATCATCCCATTTAATCCTAACAATAGCTGGTACTGAAATTTAGTAGCTATTATCCAAACACTCAGATAAGAAAGCTCAAAAATTAAGTGATTTTTCCAAGATTATACTGTTAGCAAGTCTACTAAGTATCAGAGTGAAATTTGGAAACGGGCTCTTATCCTAACCACTAAGCACTAATTACTTTCATTAAAAGAAAGAATTCAGTGCAATGTTTTGTAGAGATTAGGTATGCAATAAAAGTGTTTAATAAATAGCTTCCAGTTTGCTTTTGCTGTATTAATGTGAATGTATGTCTGTAGATTTACACAGATGTACAATTACCAATTTACAAACTGGATATGTCACAAATATGTGATTATGAGTCCATTATCTGAGATGCAAAATATTTTTTTCTACAAAAACAGTGTCATACGAAGAAGGTAAGACATTGCATGAACCTACGAAATGCCCGCTGAAGGCAAAGTATCAGAATGCAAGTAGCCACTATATATGCAATGTTTCTTCTGAAAGTATATTCCTAGTTTTGTTTTCTCCTGAACCAGAGGCTGGAGCTTCCCATCATTCTCTGATCTCCCACAGCTTGCAGGGATGAGAAACTTTTCAGATATCCATATGTTCCAAGTAAAATACAGGCAATAAACATAATCTGACAAAGGCCATAAATGTATGTCACACAGCCCGTATGATACACAGACACTTGCCATTTAAGCTCCAAGAGGGTAAAGGTTCTTGTTATGTTCACTAATATACTCCAAATCCCTATATACCTAGCATATAACAGGTACTTAATAAATATTTTTAAATTTAAAGAAGTACTTTATGGACCTTGTTAGCAGCTTCCTCCTTTTATACACCACCAGGTAAAAGGCAGTACCTAAAACATCAGGTGTGGTAATTTTCAAATAAAGTCTTAAAAACTGAAAGGTCTGTCTTTCTGGCTCATACTAGAATTACAACACAGAAGGCAATATACATTTGGCCCAACGGTGTTCAAATCAACTCACGGCCACACATAATCTTGAATTCCACAGTTTGGGGAAGAATAAATAGGAGACCTAAAAAAAGTATCCATTAATGTGTCTTTACAAATGGAAAATTGGATCCAGAAGACATTTTTTTAAATGAGATTTTTTGGTGTAATTGAGAGCTGATGTAGTCAGTACATGTATTGAATCTATGAGTCATCTTTGCACAGAGGTACCAGATGAGAATGGAAAAGATTGATTTAAATTAGACAAAAAGATATATTTGGGGGTAGAAAGAGTAGCCTTATAAAGATGTAGGTTACCAAGGTAAAGTGCGGAATTTTAAGAAAAGCAAATATGCCCTTTTTTGAATTGTTCAGATACCACACAAGTTAGAGGCAGGGTTGTAGGGAGTGATCTTTTAGGTCATTCATTAGCTGTGAAGCTAGAAATAGAGACAAGTTTTAATAAAATTTCATATAGCTTCGCTCTTGTTTTCCTGGAATTAATATGTCAAATAAGTGAAAAACCTGCGTGTATGTGGAGCCTTATCAATATAGAGATCTGAAATAATTACTCCAGGGAACGAATAGCATTTCACTGAGTTCCTGGGGCAACAGGAAGTGAGTATACATAAAAACAGTTACCAGATTGAAAAGCCATCCCTCAACCTCTTGTAAATCCTAAGTACTACTTATGATAAGAATGTTCTTACAGTTCTCTAAAATGATGCATTATTTACTACTGGTAAAAAATTAACTGGACATGAAAATAGACTGCCAATTAAAGAACTCCAGCTTAGTCTTTGTTTTGTATTTCATCATTTGTGACTCTATAGTTGTAAAGAAATTAGTATGAAATATAACAATGTCAACAAGACAGACTCCTAGCATGCTTCTGTTCTCAGAGCTGTTTGTAATGGGCTTTGGAACAATGAAAAAGTCCTTCACTCCAATACCTTTAGATTAAAATAAATTCAGGAAAACTGGCATGATAAAAAGAGTACTGGACTTGGAGTCAAAAGTCTTGTGTTCAAGTTGTAGTTTCATAACAGATAAGCAGTGTGACTTGAGTAACTCAGGACCTTTCTAAACATCATTTCCTCCATCTGCAAAATAAAGGTAATACCAACTATAATAAAAAGTTATTGCAATAACTTTAAATTTGTGTGTAAATGTACCTGGCAGAGAGTATGGTCAATGTTGTTTGAATGTTGTTGCAAATTAGTTATTTTCTTACTTTAAAAAAAAACTACAATCTCCTTTAATCTGAAATGATCTTGTGGAAGTTTATGGTGATGGGGTTGGGGAAGGAGTCAGTTTCCCAGCCAAAGTACATATACAAACTCATAGATCCCAAGTTCCATGTTTGCACCCAATGCCTTCCTGAGCCATTGCCCATCCATCTGATCCAAGGCGGCCTGGAGTCCAGGGAGCGCCATCTGGCTGATTCTCCCCCAAGAAACCGCTCCAAAACAATTATATCCAAGGTGTCCCCAAGCACTCTAGCCCTCTGGTATAACTCTGATATCCAAATAAAGCTGACCCAGGACCCTGTTCCTAGTACTGTGAAATTCTGGTGCCCTCATTAATATGTGTTAGGATTTCTGAGGCATGAGATGAGAGATATATACCCGTACTCCATCGCTGCTCACTCAGAATATCTGCTTCCAACCCAATTCCCCATGCTTTGCCCTCCGTCTCTCTTCTTGAAACAATTTTTTTCTCTCTAGTCTGATTCTCACTACTATGGACAGTCTTTATTCTCTTACTGCCCTTAAAGAATCTCTAACACAAAGTTGTTTTGCATAACAGACTTCACCAAAAGTTGGGACATAATAATTGTAGCACAGAACTAACATCTGCATATTGAATTTCAGACATTATTTTTCTAAGAAATTTATTTGTTTTTCCTCAGTTCATAAAAATGTCTCACTGACTATGAAAAGCTGGGTTCTAGTCTGCAGCCAGGTTGTCGGAATTCCTTCTTCCCAAATCTGCTTAGACGTCCTTCTTTCATTTTTCCTAGAGACAAAAGCAGAGAAACCCTAGATTCCTGCCATATTAGAGCAATTGATTCTCTTTCCTGTTCTCCCTTCAAGCCTGACATGAGGGCTTTTGGCCTACTTTTCATAGCCAGTAGAACCATTAAGGTATTTACCTTGGAGGGAAAAAAAAAGGAAGAAAGAAAGAAATCTCCCTAAGGGGAATTCCTCTGATCCTCTGGAATAAACAGCTCAAACAGGAGTGAGCTTTAAAAAAAAAAAAAAAAAAAAAAAAAAGTGCTTCTTTCTACATCTTAGAGTAATAGTGTGTTATCAGATTCAGGTAGAAGGGATACAATCAGACATGTCTACCAAGGAAAAACGTCGTTAGCAGGAAGGAGGAGAAAGGTCATAGGTAAATGTTTTCTTTAGCTTATGTTTTTCACAGAAAAGATAATGTTCTTCAAGGTTTTTCATCACCTCCATATACTCTAACACTTTAGGTGATAAAGAGTTTACAACGTAAGCCCAGTTTAGGCAGAACAGAGCGCTACAGATGGCAGGAAATGAAAGGATCCATCAAGTAGCCCTCTCCCACAGCAGTATCCTGCTTTGCTGAGCAACTTCTGAGTCAGATAAGCAGACTCAGAGGCCATTGGCTCAAAACCCCCCATGTGTAGAAGCCAAAGGAAGAGGGCAAAAGTGATTAATAGGAAAAGCTGTGGAAAATTCATTTTGTTTCCTACCCTATTAGGAGTCCATAGACGGGAAAGGGGAAGCTTCCACGCAAGTGTAGGAATTGCCAGTTAGGTTGCCTTCATGAAATACACCAAAACGTTGCCAGATATTTGCTGAGAAAATCCGATCGTTCCTTCAGCCCTGGAAATCTGGCCACTTCTTTTCACACTCGCCATCACCTTCCAAGTCCAAATTTGTATGACCTTACTCCTGGAGTTCAGCAATCATTTTTTATCTAATGTACCTATATCCAAACTGGCTTCCCTCCGATCTTTCTAAACTGTAGCCTGTGTGATCTTTCCAAATCTAACTTATGATTATGTCAACCTCCACCACTATTGTTTAAAACGTTAATGACTTAGTATACCCATTCGGATAAAGACAAATCACCATAACATGGCATATAAGTTCATGAGAGTCTAGCCTTCATCTACCTCTCAAGCCTCATGACATCACAGTCTCCTCTGGTGTATTCAGGTTAATAGGGCCTTGGTCAGTGCTTTTAATTCACAATGCTTCAGCCTGCCACTGGTCCCTCTGCTAAGAACACTCTTCCCTCCCTTCTTTCCCCCTTTAACTCATACTCTTCCTTCAGATGTCAGCTCAGGTACCACTTTCTCAGAGAAGCCTTCCCTAGTCTCCTTGAAAGTTCAAGCGCTGCTAACATCACAGCTGCAATTTTACATTTGTTTAGGGTGTTTATTTGACAAATATCTGACCCTCCCACAAGACTCTAAACTTTATGAAGATGAGATTATGTCTGAATATTTTACCACTGTATTGTAAATGATGAATGAATGAATGTCAGCTCCTTAACACATTTTTTAAACTTTAATCAATCTGATCACTTTTCAAATAGTCATTTTTTAAAGCTTTATTATGAATAAGGAGTGCTATTAGTACAAATATTCGCTATGATTACATTTATTACTAGTATTATAATCATCATAACATTTATGGTCAATATCATTGCCTTCATAATTCAGCATTTTATAACTATTATTACATTCATTAATTAGATTTTATACTTCCATTATTTATAAAATGTTTTTTTGTGAAAGCCAAATCCCACTGAAAAGAGAATGTACTAAGACTCCAGAAGTACCACACTGTGGCTAGCAGGTCATTTTAGAACTAAGGGCTACCTATGGATCTGCTTTATTAGTATTTCCAGGAGCTACATGCCATTTGGAAAATTAGGAACTTAAGGAAGATTAAAGTAACATTTATAGCCACTCGAGAAGTAACCTTTCCTAATGATAAACTCATCACATTAGACTTGGATGGGACCTTGGCAGTCACTTACCCACATTCTTTATTTTACACATGATAAGCTAAGTCTGGACTTCCATAAGGTCACATAGCCAAAGCAAGCCCTGGACTATTTTTATTCAGGTCCTCTAAAGCTACCATATATTAAATCAACTTCAAACCTATTAAAACCAAAGATCCTGACTATTCATATCCTACCAACACAGAGCCACCTTGAATGTGAACAGCTTTCCAGGTTATCAGACCAGAATTTCATATAAATGGACGCTCGTCTTTATTTGTTATTTTATTTCAATCTTCACTTAGAAACTAGCTCTGTTATGCAATTCTATACATGAAGAAAGAGCTACTTCAAAATAATTTACAGAACTCACCTTCTCAAAAAAGCCTTCTACCTTAAATAAGAATGCTCTGTCTCTATGAAAAGCATAAGCTCTACTGTGACCTCAAGGTCAGCTGCATACCTCAGAAGTTTCGTTTCTGTTTCTGCTGTTTCCACCTACATCCAGATGAAGAACTGAATACCTAGGTGATTTCACCCAGAAGAATGCATCTACTCTAATGAGAAGGAGCAGCAATGCAGCCTTTATTGAAGAAACTGGGGGAAGAAGAAGGTAGCATTAATTCTCACTAATCTCAACTTAAGAACCTTATTAGAAATTTCTACTCCTTCCAAGTATCACCATAGTCAAGTTCACCAGGGTCTTTCCTTTCTCTTTCTTTTTTAGGATGTACAACCTCAGTTCTCGTTTCCTCCCTTTCAAAAGTTCCCCTTCCTCAGGAATGCTTTATTCCTTTCTCACCCAACCATCTCCTTTTCTTTTCAGATCAATGTATCTATGTCCTAGCTATTATCTTTAAACTTTATATCCAACTCTCAAGAAAGTCCACCAAAGAGACTTCTGATTAACTTTCTTAGAAGTCCATTTAGGCCATTTCTTAGAAGTCCATTTAGGTCTTTTGTTATTTGAATATATTTTTTTTTCTTTTTTTTTCCTTTCCCTCCACACCTCCCCCCACCCCCCCCCCCACCACCCCAAAATACATTCCCCGGAGGAATTTTGGAACTTGAAAATTTCCTCATCCTATTATAGCTGTGAGGGAAAAAAACAACACAATTTCCCCCAGAGTAATCTGACCAGATTCCTCTTGGGATATGCTGCTTTCATAGAGGAGTTTTCTATGTTATTTTTGTTTTTAATGAAAATTTTAAAATTTAAAAATTTCTCAGAGAATAAAAAAATAAAAGATCGTTTCCATTTTTTTCCCCCCAGGACTTCAAATTCCTAGTGGCCCTTGGGAAAAAAATTATCAGACCTCATAATTGAAATACTAAAAAGCAATTGCCTCCCTTCCAGAAATTGTAGTTTTAGGAAATGCTCATAAGAATTGATAGACACAGTTTGTGGAACATGGAGGTAGATTCTGATTCTTTTAACATGCTTTTCCCTTAATAAAATGACAATGAAAGGATCACCAATGATCTAATATCTCTCTTTGTCAACTGCACTAACACTAGCTACTTTTGTCCCATAATTAAGTGACTACTAATGACCAAACTCTCACTAATGATATCATGAAACTCTAAGGGAAAAAACATCTTGCAAGCAAACAATAGATTGCCAACCTTTGCAATCCGAGAATCTGTTTTCATAAATGCTAGTAGGACAAGAATAGGGAATCAAATAGACACTTTCCACAAAAAGTTAGAAAAATTGTTGTTTTTTCAGTCCTGCTCTGATGATGTCTTAAATTATAAAAATTTTTGTTAAGAACACAGATACCTTTAAGAACTTCTTTCACAAGATGTAAACATTGGCATCTTGGCAACACTATTTTCAAAAATAGAGGTTAGGCCTTAAGAAGTTGGAAAAATGGGGGTGGGGGAATTGAATAAAATTCACAGGTCCTATTTTATATCACTCTTAAAAAGTTTTCAAGTAAAGTATTGGCTTATAAGTGTAAATGAACAAATATTAATAATCTATGAAAGTAAGAATAAGATTTGTTCATATTTTACCTTCTTGTAGAATAGAATTTTTACTGGACCATATATATGTGGCCAAAGTATTTTTTTAAGATTATTGAGATTTCAAGACATACATTTTTTTGTTAAACTTCTAATACTATTTTTATTATGGTGCTTTAGAGAGAAATTAATCTTTTAAAAAATTTTCTTGTTTTTCTATATAAAACAGTATTTTTAAAACTATTTTTCTGTAAGAAAAGTATTTTTAAACTTATTTTTACTTATCTCTTTAAAATGTATAAGAATAAAAAAATGTAATTTTAAAATTATGAAAATTGAAATTCCAAATAAATTAGGTAAATACAAACATTTCTTTATTTATAACTCTCCAAAATAATAATTATACTTCACATATTTTGAAAAACATTTGTTTCAGAGTCCTTACAGTATAACATTACTCCACAGCACCAAAAAACCTGAATGGGTCAAATTCATTAATCAAGCAGAATAGCTAATTTCAAATGAGTCCTAAAGGCTTCAATATTCTATCCTCTGTAGCAGCATAGAATCATTCCAATTTAATTAGGTAAGCCAATGCATTTGCAAAACAATTCAGAATGCAATTTAATTTGGGGGTTTAGTAAATGTCTAGAGACTCATTCATTATGACCTCCACATTGAATTTACTTTGTAAAGCAGCATAAAACTAATCACTTGGAACTATAAAAATCTAAGGCCTTTTTTCTTTTTTATCCATAGGCCTTAGACATTATATGTGCTTTCCATGTTCATATTGACTCTGTTTCACTGCCTTTCAAAACTACAGTTTGAGTGAATTAGTAAGTTACAAAAGCAATGGCCAGCAGTGACTGACAAGCCCCAAGTGGCTCTGTGGAGGGGAGGTAAAGAAGATGCCAGCAAGCCTGGAGCACAGCTGTCAGCATGTCCCAGCATCACTAATCTGTAACCCAACCTGCTGACCTGGTGCTGGGATTTTCCTCAGGACAAACAACCGTCATGTGACTTGAATCAAACTATTTGAAGTATGTGTTGTTTTAAACCAGGGGAGGGAGTGGGAAACTGGCCCCCCACAAACATCTAATGCACTGAACTCATTTGGAGACAGATGTTTATGCAAACTCCCAGGTGGAGTTGCCGACTTCCAGCGAATTAACCTACGATGCCACCTCGCCCCTCTCATTGATTAGTCATTATTTTTGTCTGATAAAATGAGAACATGGGTACAGAGGCCAAGCACTTTCATACTCTGAGAAAATTCGCATCCTCATATTCTCAAATGCTTTCCTACTACTATTGTGAAAAAGAGTTGTTTTTAAATGACAACTGAAATGAACATTTGAAAACAGTTCATGTCTCTGAACCAGAGAACAAAGTTAGAACAACAATCCATGAAGGGGCACTTGAATTTAAAAGCGAAATAATTAATAATGCTATTAGACAGTTAAATAAATATCACAAATATAAATTATAATACATCATCCTGGACAAATGGATGTGCTTTCTTTTTCTGTTTCTTCATATTAAATTTAGAGGTAGAGGAAAACAAACCGTTTCAGAAATAAAGAACTAGCTAAAAAGAATAAAAGCTGAGAAACTAAAGTATCCTACTTCACTCGACACCAGTGATTAATGACAAATATATTTAAAGTTTACGCTGCCCTTATTAACACAATATCACAGACCCTTAGATGATCAGTTTATGACCCGAAGCTCTGTGTGTCACTCCTACAGTTTTGCAACTAACTTTAGAAACATTTTGCATATAATAATAGATATTGCCCTAGTAAACTTGGAAGAAAACTTAATGCCATGAAGGAAAGATGACTTAAAAGTTTGCATTACACCCGACCATGTTTGTTTGGTTCGGCCATAGAAAACATAATCCAGGATACAGAATGTGCAATAGTTAAATAGTATTGTGCCTTCACATAGCCTCATTATCAGGTCTATGAATAATTAATTGCTCATTGTCTACAGTCATACACATAAAGCTGATGCCTTGCATGGCTACAGACTTTGTATTTCTACACATTCACACTGGATATGTACGTGTCTGTGTTTACAGAAATGCCACACTCACCCAAATTGGTCCTATGAAACAGCCTTGTCCACTTAGAGTTAAGAGCCCAATTAAATGCCATTAGACTGTAAGTTTCATAAGTTCAAGGATTTTGTCTTATTGACCACTGCTGTATTTCTAGAACCCAGAATAGAGTCTGGCATGTGGTAGGAAATTGCTGTTTTGTTAAATAAATGAATGTTACATTGCCTATGCACAAAAGGTCACACTATTTGTTCTAGGAGAGTGCCCTAGGCCCAAATCTGGAAACTGTCTGTTTTATGTAAGATTCTAGCAAGTTTAGATTTCTGGTTTCCCAGGCCACCAAAAATAAAAATCAGCAAAGTACAGGGGCATGGGGGGTGTACTGCTAGAAACATACTCAACACAATGAAAAATGAAAGCTGACAACCAATATCCAGAGAAAGAATCAAAAGCTATAAAACTTAGCTACAAGTCCAAAGAACAACAACAACAACAAAAAAAAAAACTAAAAAGCTATGTTTATTTAACATTTGAGGTCTTCAGCATTCCAGCATGCCTGTGTGTGTGTGTGTATTTGTGTATGTGTGTGTATATAATCTCCAAACAAAATATATGTTTGCTTTGGAATGTTTCTGAACATTATATAAATGGTGTCATATTGTATGTAGTGAGACTCTTATCCTTCAAAGTTATTTTTGAGATTCATCTATATTAATGTGTCTGGTTCATTTTCACTACATGTAAACAGACAAAAATTTATCTGTTCTAATACTGATAGACATTTAACTGTTTCCAATTCTTTGCTTTTACAATCCATGTTTCAATGAATAATCTTACATATGCATGCTGCAAATATATAGTGCAAAAGGATCTCTAAAGTTTATACCTAGAAATGAAATAGCTGGATTGCAAGAAGTGCATACTGTCAGCAAATTGATTTTTTAAATGCTGGTACCACTTTACATTCATACCAGCACTTGAGAGATTCCATAACTCTACATTCTTATCAACATTTTGTATTTTTCTAATTTTTAATTTACCAATCTCATAATATCTCATTGTGTTTTAAGTTTTATTTCCTGGGTTATTAATGAGGTTGGGAATCTTTTCATATACATATTAACCATTTTTCTTTCCCCTTTGCAATATGCCTCTAAATATTTTGGGCACTTTTTTATTGAGTACTTAAATTATTTTTGATTGATTCATACAAGTTCTTTAATATACTACATATTAATCCTCGGTCATTTATATTGTTTTACATACTGTGGCCTTTCTTTTCATCTTTAAAGGTAGCATTTATAAATGAAGTTGTAGTTTCCCTAAAGTACAATTTATCACATGCATACCTTCATGGTATGCAATCTTTGTGGCCTAAGAAATCATTACTTATCTAAAGTCATTAGATAATTTTTTTCTTTGAAATATTTTAGAGATTTGCCTTTTACATTTAAGACCTTGATCCACCTGAAATTGATTTTTTGTATATGATATGAGAGAGATTTTATAGGATTTTTGAATGAACTTTCATTTTAAAATAGTTTTAAATTTATAGTGGCTGCAAAGATAATATGGCATTCTCATATAACCCACACCCAGTTTCCAGTATTGTTAAAATCTTTATTTGTATGCTTCTGTCATAACAAAAATATATATATATATATACTGATATTTATTATTAACTAAAGTCCATATTTCATTCAGATTTATTTAGTTTTCAATCCAATATCCTTTTTATGATTCAAACTCCCATCCAGAATGCCACATTACATTTAGTATTACGTCTCCGTAAGTTATAGACTGTGACAGTTTCTCAGACTTTCCTTGTTTTGATGAAGTTGACAGTTTTGAGGGGTATTGGTCAAATATTTGGTAGAAAGTCTCTCATTTTGGATTGTTCTAATGTTTTTCCAAAGATTAGTCTGGGGGCATGTGGGTTTTGGGGAGGAAACCATAGAGGGAAAGTGTCATTCTCATCATGTCATATCAAGAGTACACACGACCCATGTGACTTATCACTGAAAACTTTGAGCACCTGACTGAGGTAGTACTTGTCAGCTTTCTCCACTGTGAAGTTATTCTTTTTTCCTCCTTCACATACTGTACCCATTGGAAGAAGTAACTATGTGCAGCCCATACAGAAGGGGTGGGAGTTATGCTCCATCTCCTTAATGAAGAAGTGGTTACATAAATTATTTGGAATTCTGTATGAAAGATGTGTCTACTCTCAACCATTTATGTATTTATCCCATATTTATTTATATCAATATGGATTCATTGACATTTTATTTTATACTTTGGGTGATCATATAATACTATATTATTATTTCTTTTGCTCAGATTACTTTATATTTGGCAAATGGTGGTCCTTTCAGTTAGCTATAGTTTGGTGCCTTTAATTTTTTTAAGTTCTCTGCCATTATCACTTTAGATGCTTTTTTTTGTCCTGTTTTCTATTTATTCTCTTTCTGGTATTCCAATGACGCTTATGTTACACCTTTTAATATTGTCTTATAGTTCTTGAGGTTTCTGTTTTTCTGAGGGTTTTTCCTCATTTTTCGGTCTCCCGCATTTCCATTTGGGAAGTTTCTAGTAATCTGTCTTCTAGTTTATGTGTTCTTTCCTTAGCTGTATCTTGCATTTCCCTTTGATTCTACTTCATGGTTTCCACCTCTTGGCTTATCCATCCATTACCACAGAGTGTGGAGGAAGAGAAAAGTTTTAAGTCTGATTGTCTGTCTTTCAGTGGGCTCCTGTCTTGGGCTGTGGCCTTTGCAAATGCTTCCTCCCCTCCCCCAGTGACTGTAGCTCTTCCCCCAGCTCCTAGCCCCTTCTCTGGCTTTAGTATTCCCAATCCATTTCTTTGAAACATTGTCCCTTATTGACTATGTTTTCTTTTTTTCTTCATAGGTAATACAGGAAGGCTGGCAGAGGGAGGATAAGGAGGAATTCTTTCCTCCATCTGAGATAAGTTTTCAGAATTGTGCTCTGACAAAATGCTTTCCCTGGAGAGTAGACTTGCAGGATGAAGAAGGCTCGAGCATGTCATACGATAGTCTTTCCTCCTGTCCTCCTGCCAGTGCCATGAGGGGATCATTCTCAGATGATTGCTGTGAGAAACTCGTGGGCTTCCAGAAGGAAAAGCTCACAACAAAAGCATGCCCTACCCCAAGACTGCAGCCCCCCAGAAGGTTTCCACTTCCAAGAGAGTCCATATTCAGCCTCCAGCAAGTCATCAAACTTACCGTTAAGCACTCCTACCAGGTCATGGCTCCCTTGACTCTGCTTAAGGTCATCAGATCTCAACAGCCATGTTTCTTTGGATGCATCTGTGTCTCCAGTTTTCAAGGTGGTCGTTTGCCCCACAACGTCAGTTCTCTGATCACCCAAGAAAAGCCTTGGATTTTCAGTTTTTCCAACTCTTTCTTGTTCCAAGAATGGGAATGACAACTTCCAAGCACTTTACATGTCAGAGCTGAACCACAAGCCTGCCATAGATTTTGTATGTGTGCATTTGTGGTAAAAAAAAGAAAAAGAAAAAGAAAAAAGAAAAAAAGAAAAAGGAAAAAAACACACACATAACAAAATTTATCATTTTAATCATTGTGTTCAGTACAGTAGTGTTAACCATATGCACACTTTGTACAACAGATTTCTAGAACTTTTTCATCTTGCAAGACTGGGTCTATACTCATTGAACAACTAACTCCCTTTTTCCATTTCCCCACCCCAAGCACCTGACAACAATCATTTTACTTTCTGTTTCTAAGTTTGACTGCCTTAGGCACTTCATATAAGTGAAATCATAAAGTATTTGTGTTTTTTCTAACTGGCTTATTTTGTTTATTATATCTTCAAGGTTCATCTTTATTGTAGCATATCACAGGATTTTCTTCTTTAAGATTAAATAATATTGCATTGTATGTATACACCATGATGTCTTCATTCATTTATCAATGGATATCTAGGTTGCTTCCATCCCTTAGCTATTATACATAATGCTGCAGAGAGCATGGGTATGCAAATATCAATTTGAGATCCTGTTTTCAATTATTTTTGTTTTATACCCCAAAGTGGGATCTGAATCATATGGTAACTTAATTTTTAATTTTTTGAGCAATCTCCATACTGTTTTCCACAATGGTTACATCATTTTACATTTCTAATAACTGTGCACAAGAGTTCCAATTTCTCCACATCCTCATCAACACCTATGTTCTGTTCTTACTATAGTAGCCACTCCAATAGGTGTGAGATGTTATCCCATTTTGGTTTTGACTTGTGTTTCTTCTGCTGACTAGTGATGTAGAGCATCTTTCATATGATTGCTGGCCATTTGTGTATCTTTTTTGGAGAAAAGTCTATTTGAATCCTTTGCCCCTTTTTAATTGTATTTTATAGATTCATTGTTGTCATTGCCGTTAGACTGAAGGAGTTCTTTATATATTTTTAGATTTTTAACCCATTATTAGATATATGGTTTGCAAATATTTTCCCCCATTCCACAAATTGCCTTTTCACTCTGTTGATTGTTTTCTTTGGATTAAATGTTTCAATCAAAAGATATAGGATAGTTGAATGGATAAGAAAACAAAACCCTTCTATATGGTGCTTACAAAAGACTTGCTTCAGATCGAGACACAGCCTGAAAGTAAAAGGATGGAAAAAGATACTTCATAAAAATAGAAATTAAAAAAAAAAAAAGCTGGGTTAGCAATACTTATTCCAAACAAGAGACAAAGAAGAACTCAGAAATTCCATTTCTGGGTATTTGTAAGAAACCCAAAACACTAATTCCAAAAGACATATTCATCCATATATTCATTGCAGCATTATTTATAATAGCCAAGATATTAAAGAAACCTAAGTATTCATCTCTAGATGAATGAATAAAGAAGTAGTACATATATACAGTGGAATATTACTCCGCCATAAAAAAGAATGCAATTTTGCCATCTGCAGCAACACAGATGAACCTAGTGGGAGGGTGTCATGCCAAGTGAAATAAGCCAGACAGAGAAAGACAAATATCATATGATCTCACTTATATGTGGGATCTAAAAAAAAACAAACAAACAAAATGGAAACAAACTCATAGATAAGAGAAAATTCTGATGGTTTCCAGATGGGAATGGGGTAGGGAGATGAGTGAATAAAGGAAAGGGATTAAGAAGTACAAATTGGTA
Organism: Eonycteris spelaea; assembly: GCA_003508835.1. Classification (NCBI taxonomy): domain Eukaryota; kingdom Metazoa; phylum Chordata; class Mammalia; order Chiroptera; family Pteropodidae; genus Eonycteris; species Eonycteris spelaea. Next base: position 1,609,747 of record PUFA01000265.1, on the reverse strand, counting down.
GTTACAAAATAATCTTGGGGATATAAAATATAGCATAGTCGATAGTATTTTAATAACTATGTATGGTGTCAGAAAGATACTAGATTTATTGGGGTGATTACTTTGTAAGTTATATAAATGTCTAATCACTATGATGTATACCTGAAACTAATATAATTCTGTATGCCAACTGGAATTGAAAAATAAACATTATTTTTTAAAAAAATCTTCCAGTCAATGAACACGGGATGTTTTTCCATTTATTTGTGCCTTTAATTTCTTTCAACAGTGTTTTATAGTTTTTAATGTACAAGTCTTTTACCTCCTTAGCTAAGTTTATGCCTATTTAATTGTAATGCTATTATCAATGAAATTGTTTTTTTAACTTCCTTTCTGAATTGTTAATCGTTAGTGTATAGAAACACAACTAATTTTTAAGTATTAGTGTTGTATCTTGAAACTTTGCTGAATTTGTTTTTCAGTTCTAACAGTTTGAGTGTATGTTTATATGTGCATGCATGGTGTTTGGGGCTTCTATACATAAGATTATGTTGTCTGCAAAATGAGATAATTTTACTTTTTCTTTTCCAATTGGGGTGCCTTTTTTTCTTTCCTGATTGCTCTGGCTAGGACTTTTAGTACTATGTTGAATAGAAGTGATGAGAGTGGGCATCCTTGCCATGTTTTGGGATTGAGAAAAAATCTTTCAGTTTTTCACCAGTGACCATGATGTGGGTTTTTCATATTTGACTTTTATTATATTGAAGTAATTCTATTCCTAGTTTGTTGAATTTCTTTTTTTACCATAAAAGTGTGTTGGATTTTGTCAAACACCTTTTCTGTATTAATTGAGGTGGTCATCTGGTTTTTGTTCTTTTTTTGTTAATGTGGTATATTACATTGATCAATTTTTATATGGAACCAGTCTTTCATTACAAAACAAATCCTGTGTGGCCATGATGTACTATCCTTTTCATGTGCTATTAAATTTGGTTTGCTAGTATTTTGTTGAAAATTTTTACATTGATATTCATCAAGCATATTGGTCTGCAGTTTTCTTATAGTTATCGGTCTGTTTGAACATTCTATTTTTTCATGACTCAGTCTTGGTAGGTTGTATGTTTCTAGAAACACATTAATTTCTTCTAGGTTATCCAATTTTTTGGTGCGCCTCTATAGGTTTTAAAACTAATATTCTGCTGCTGGCACTGTATGGAAGTATTTTTATCATGGTCTTCTCCTCAACATTTTATTTTACCATATTTTATAATTTATTAAAATTTAATAGGTGAAAAAATGTATTTTATGGAACTACTGTAAGCAAATGTAAACCTTTTTCCTTCTATGCTTTTTTCAAATGTCCTATATATAAATCATTATCACTTTACATAGAAGTGAGAAAAGGTGGTAGTGGTGGTGTGACATATCAGGTGATAGTTTGGAAAACATTTTCTTTAGGTATCAGATATTTCTTGAAGTATCATCACCAAGTGTACTTTCCCCAGAATTTCTGCTTTTCCAAGTCAGAAATGGAGCAAGGAAATTTGTTTTTTGACAGGAAAAAGTAAATGATGACATGAGTATGACAGATAACAAAAATCAAATTATCCATAGAAATTTAATTTGCTCTTAAATTATAGGCATGTATAAATTAATACACATTAAACTCAATGTCTCTAATTGCAAAGCACTTTTTTAGGAATCAAAAGCCTTAATTAAACAATAATATCAGGAATAGAGTCACTGTGGGCCATGCAAAAAGTAAATCACCAACGGATGATCTTTAAAAGGTTAGGTTTATATACATAAATAAATATGCATATGCATAGAGAAGAAGAGAAGAGAAGTAGAGCCTTATCTTAAAATGCAGATGTTTTAGAAATTAAAAATATATCTTCAGGCCGCAGGGACATTTCTAGCTATAATGCATGAAGAATTCAGAGAATCTTTTCTTCATAAAGCAAGTATAAACTGGACAAAATTGTCATAAACAACAATGTCAAAGGTCTGGAAAATGACCAAAGGCAGACAATGAATTGAGAAGCATTTATTCTTGAAAAATTGCTAGAGCTTTGGGTAAAAGCATCTGGAGTCTGTGACTTCCTTGCCTGGGGATATTCTTATTCATGACCTTCTCCCTTGCTCATTTGGTTACTAAAGCAGGGCTGGACAGAAAATCAGTAGTTTTGCTACCAGAGGAAGGAAACTTGCTTTGGGACAGAGGCAGAAACTCATGACTTTGGCAAACACCATAAAGAACAAATGAGAAAAACCCACAGCTCTTCTAGTTTGAGGTTGTAGTCCTATTTTGGGCAGCCAGTGAATAGATAGAAATTATATGGGGTGATCTTGGAAAGGAACATAATTTAGAGGCTAGATAAGCTCTCTACACAAACATGGTTGACTGGGAAACTGTGAGTACACAAAGGGGAAACCTGAGAGAGCCTAGTGAGAAGTCAAAACCAAGAACGACTTGAGAAAAAGCTGAGTTTTGAACGTGTTCCCCATACCACATGCATAGTAATTGCCAGATGTTTTATGGTTTGGCAGTTTTTGAGCCAACTCATTGGCTGATCCCTAAGTTATGCAGATACAGGGGCAACCTCTATTAATCCAGGTAAAAAAATAAAGATAAAAAACTAAACAGAGAACCAGCAGCTGCCTACGGGAGGAAAGATTTTATATTTTAAGCCCAAAGAAGAGAGAGAGAGAGAGAGAGAGAGAGAGAGAATTAAAACCAGAGTTGCTCCAATATATTATCAATTACAGTATATAAATGTCCAGTTTTCAGCCAAAAATTACCAGACAATCAAAGAAAATGTGTCTTGTGCAAGGGGTGGGAGAGGCCCATAGGGGAGCAGGGGGAATATAGTCGATAGATCCTAAATTTGAGTAGGCACAAACATTGAATTAATTCATGTGTAATAAATTAAAGTATCAAAACAATAACCTAACAAATACAGAATCTTAGTAGAAAAGTGTGCATTAAAAAAAAAAGTAATTGGAAATTTGAGAAATGAAAACATAATAATCAAAATGAAAAATGCCTAACATGGGCTAACATCAGATTGGAGATGACAGGAGAAAGAATCAATGAACTCAAAGATAGATTAACAGATATGATTTAATCTAAAGGACAGATGGGGGGGGACACTGAAGGAAAATAATAGAGCTTTAGATACTAATTAGTAAAGCCAAGTATATCAATATTCATGTATTAGGATTATTAAAAGCATTGAGAGAAAGAGGCGGAACTCCCTATCAAAATAGCTGCTTTACTGAAGAAACTGACAAACATCCTAAAAATTATATGGAAATGCAAAGAAGCTAGAATAACAGTCAATTTTTTAAAAGAACAAAATTAGGGAACATGCTAATTTTAAAAATTTTGATAAAACTACAGTAATCAAGACAATGTGGTATTGGCCTAAAGACAGATAGATTGATCAATACAACTGAATAGAGCACCCAGAAATAAACTGTTACTTTTATAGTCAATTGATTTTTGAGAGATACCATGAGAATTCAATGAATAAGGGGCAGCATTTTCAACAAATGGTGTTGAAATAATTAGACAACCATATGCTAAAAAATAACCTTAGATCTTTTATTTACACCATACACAAAAATTAACTCAAAATAAAACTATACATTTCCTGGAATAAAACCCAGGAAATAATCCTTGTAACCTTTTGTTAGGCAAAGATTTCTTATGTATAATACAAAAGCACAATACATAAAAGAAAACAAATTATAAAATTAACAATCAAAAAAATTTTTAAATACCATTAAGAAAATGAAAAAACAAGCTACAGACTGGGAAAAATATTGCAAATTATATATTTTATAAAATATTTGTACAGAAGAATATGTAGAGAACTCTTCCAACTCAATACTACAAAGAGAAAAAAAATTTTTTAAAAAACAGGTTTCAATAGATATTTTAACAGAGACATTCAAATAACTAATTATCTCATGAAAAGATGCTCACCATCATTAGTTATTAGGGAAATGCAAATTAAAACCACAATGGATTATACTACACATTTATTAGAATGGCTGTAATCCAACAGACTGATAATATCAAGCATCTATGATGAACAAACAGGATCCCTCATATATTGCCGGCAGAAACGTAAAAGGAACAGACACTTTGGAAAATAGTGTGGTAGTTTCTTAAATAGTTAAACACATTTACCATATATTCTAGAAATTATACTCTGGGATATCTATCTATCCAAGAGTATTGAAAACATACATCCATACAAATACTTGCATGTGAATGTTCATAGCAGCACTGTGCATAATAGCCCAAAACTGGGAACAACCAAATGTTCATCATCTGGAGAATAGATAAATAAAATGTGGGATATCTACACAATGGAATACTATTCAGTGATAAAAATGAATAAACACTGATACAGCTACAATGTAAATTAACCTAAATATTATTATGCTAATTGAGAGAAGTCATATATAAGATACTGTAAGATTCCTTTTATATAAACTTTCTCAAAAAGGCAAAACTATAGAGACAGGGAGCTGATGGTGGTTGCCTAGGGCTAAATTTTGAAATAGAAATTGATTATTAGAGGGCCAAAGGAAACTTTTCATTTGCCGTGTTCTAAGTGTTTCAAAACTAGATTGTTGTAGTGATTGTATAATTTATAAAATTCCTAAAAATCACTAAATCGCACTACATTGGGTAAATTTTATTATGTCAAATTATACCTCAATAATACTATCTGTATGTACATATATGAATATCACATTTTTCTATTGATCTTTCTGTTATCACATTATCTCAAGAAAAAAATTCTCTCAGCTCCTCTGACTCTTAACATTGCTCACAGCCCTATACTTTCAATTCTATCTCGAGCACCATGAAAGAATCATGACAATATCACTATTTCCTTAATTTCTCTACTGGCTAGTCTAGTTCATTCACTTTAAAGCTGAGACATTTCCTTTTGCAAAAGACAAAGGGGATTCCCTACTAGCTGAGTGCCAATTTGAGTATTAATATTTTTTTCATGTATTTCTGATGTAGGAAGGGTGGTATCATGTTATCACAGATTCAATAAGCTCCTTAAGCAGTTACTTAATCTAATCTATAAACAATAACAATTAGTGAGTACAAAAGGTTATTTTAAAACCCAAGTCTAGCTGACTATATCCTTCTTGCCCTAATTAATATCTCATACATTTCACTCAGCTTCCTCCTTCCCATATCTTGCCATGGTCTCACTTGTATTCTCCCATGTCATAAGAGAGAGGAAATTTTTACTTGAAAACTCACAATTATATAGCCTCAGGACCTGCAAATAGTAGAAAAAAACCCTCTGAGTTCTTACCTTTTAACACAATTGAATATCAACTAGAGTTATTTCACTCAAGGCCAAATTTTAACCAGAGTGGATGAATTACTGATTCAAGGTAACAACAAAAAAAAACCCTCACAAATTGCAGAGGGGAGAGGGGAGGGGTTGGGGGAGGTAGATGGGGTAAAGGGGGTCAAATATGTGGTGACTGAAAGAAATCTAACTATGGGAGGTGAACACACAGTGTAAATATATATGTGCCTTAATGTTAAAATGTACAACTGAAACTTAGTGGATTTCATTAACCAATGTTACCATAAAAAAAAATTTGATCATAACTTTAGTGAGAATTAAGAAAGACTAGAAAACATTTTACTAATTTACATACTGTCTACAGCCATGCCACCCTGAACATGCCTATCTCGTCTGATCTTGAATGCTAAGCGGGGTCGGGCCTGGTTAGTACTTGGATGGGAGACCACCTAGGAATAACAGGTGTTGGAGGTGTTAAAAAAAAAAAAAAGAGTTTACTAATTTACATATTAATAATTCTTTGTTATTCACAAAGCAATTTCTCATATAATTTTATTAATTTTTCATGAGTCTTATGAAGTGGGTATCATTAGCTCAGCTTTACAGATGGAAGAAATAATGTTTAACATATCATCCAAATATGCATAGAAGTAAATGGTAGATTTGTCTCAACTACAAGTGCACTCTGCTTAAAAGTTAAACCATAAACTGATTAATTGTTTCCTTATTGAAAAATTTGGTAAATCATAAGGGCTCTCCTCTCTATTATAAGGATGAAGAGGACTGAAATATTCCTGTTCTATACTTCACATTCAAGTTTTGGAACATTTGCAGAAATCTGTGTTTATGGTCCCGCACACAGCAGCAGCATGAGAGACCCTGCAGTAGCTGGTCACTTTACATAGATCATGTTGACTAAATGTTTCCATCTTGATGGATCTGTGAGCATTTTCTAACATGGAACTATAGCGCCATTATAATAAGCCCAAGAGGCCTTTGGGGAATGTCATTTAACTCAAACCAATGAATTTTAAAGGTAAAATTTGGCATACACTGTACTTTTTTATTAAAATAAATACAAGTCAGTTCTTGCAACTGAGAAGAATGATTAGCAAATTTATTAATCATGACCTGCTATGAGGCCATTTGTATTAATATCCTAGTCTTCTTTAGAGATACCGCCTATCAGTATAAATATGTATTTGATAAACATGTATAATTTTATATTTCTTCTCCAGTTATATGGTCATTTTGTGCTTTTCAAGGACCTATAAAATCTATTATTTGATTTCTTTCTTTCATTAGATATGGCCATGCCAGAACGCAGTCAAAGAAGTAGACTTTCTTCTCAAATTAGGAAACTCTGGGTCAGGAAGTTCATTATTTGCTCAAGTGTTTATATTTCTCAGAAGAAAATGGATTAGTAAAGTTTTCACATGACAGTTATAATTAAGGAATGATGTATTACTTACGCTAGCAAATGATTATTCTGTAAAATAAAAATCAAAGCAGGACATTGAATAATGAAGCTGAAAACCAGTTTTCCTTGCTATAGACATTATTTTAATTACTTGTTTTATTTATTTATTGTTATTATTAATAGCTCTATTAATTGAGAGATTGATATGTGTCAAATATTTCACTATGCATTTTACATGCATTATTTCATTTGAATTCTTTCCATGAAAGATTATAAAGTATGCTTATCCCTATTTAAAATTATGGTTACCTAAGATTGGGGGTAGATTTGTCTAAAATTGCATTACCAGTAAAACAGTAAAGTCAGGATTGGAACTCAAGTGTTTCAGAGTCTGAAGAACTTAGTTCTAGCCAATAAATTATAATCCAGCAAAACATCAGATATTAAAACATCACATACACCTATGTGCAAATAGATATATACATGTCCCATCCACATACATTTATGCACATGTATGCACACATATTTAAACAGCTTATAAATGTCAGTTGTTATATATGCAAAATGCCTTTTCTTCTTGATATTTTATTCCTCAAATAGGCATAGTTATTTTAGAATTACAATGTCTCCATTCTATGAGAGCCATGATACAAGGGACTGCAAAGACTCTAAAGGAATAATTTCATTCCATGGAGACCATATTATGCATGTTATGAATGTTTAAGATAGAGTGCACAGTCTGTCATGTCAACTCTCATCTACTTCAATGGCAGATTATTTTTCTTCCAGCACTAGTGGTTTGAATATATCAGCTACCAAAGAGGGGACATTTTTCTTGAAGTTCAAACACACACACACACACACACACACACACACACACACACACACACACATGCAAATAAATCCTGATGGAACCGCAAAACAGAATTCAAGTAGCATTAAAACTCTAACGTACACTCACAAAAGCAAAATAATGTAGCATTTTGCCAAATGATTCAGTGAGCATCAGAGTCCTTAATTCACCCTGCATGATGTTAGCTACATGCAACACACAGAACACTCATTTATTGAGTATTACTATGTGCCAGATACTATGTTAAATTCTCTACAGGAATTATCTCATTTACTCTTCACCATGACCCTATGAGGTAGAAATGATTATTTCTCTTTTCAATGGGAGAAAACCAAAGCTAAGAAAGGTGAAGTTAACTTGTTCAAAGGCACTCAGCTAAAAAGAGACAGAACTGGATTTCCAACTCTGGCTTCAGAAACTGAGCTCATAAGCTCTACGTATATGTACACATATAATATATTTGCATTAGAACTAAGAAACCAAATTTTAGCACAAGGGAAATTCAAATTTACAAGGGGGCAAATACCAAATGTTTGAAAGTCAATTTGTATGACAAAATATTCAAAAGGTGACATCCATTCATGAGACATATTTAGGCTTCTAAAAATTCTTTTCTAGACTCTCAATGCACGAGACTATGACTTCAAATAACTTTTGTCTATTTCTGCTTGAAGCTCTTGCTGAGATCAAAACAGTGAGGGGAAAATATTTGAAAAGAGCAAAGGAAGTGTATTTCGTAGTATATATTTAACCTTTTTTTAATGGAAAGTTGTATTTGATCCATTTGTGTCCTAGATTTGTTTTGGCAAACAGACTCATCACTTGTGCCAACTCTAGCCAACCCATGCACCTTGAAATGAATCCTGAGATTATGCCCAGAAAGCAGTGGTTAATTACATTGTCAGTCATGGCAGGGGTGTGGCAGTATGCAAGACCTATATTTGCCACCCCTCCCTGCCTTAGTTAGACAAATAAATCTACCCCTCCTGAAATATATTTCAAAGTAGTTTGTCTTCAAACAAGCAAGAAGGAAGGAAGGAAGGGAGGGAGGGAGGGAGGGAGGGAGGAAGGAAGGAAGGAAGGAAGGAAGGAAGGAAGGAAGGAAGGAAGGAAGGGCGGGAGGATGGGAGGGAGGGAGAGAGGAAGGGAGGAGGGAGTGAGGGAGGGAGGGAATGAGGGAGGGAAGGAAGAAAGAAAGGGAGGGAAGGAAGAAAGAAGAAAGAGGGAAAGAGAAAGTTAGGAAGAGAGGAAGAGAGAGAGGGAAGACAGGTAAGTCAGGATGACTATCTTGATAAGTGCAGGAAACCTCAACCTAAAATGTCCAGACTGACTACATGGATAAGATTGATTTAATAATTGTTGACTTGCCGCACATTTGGTTTTCATACCTACCTATCAAATGTCTCCTTACTGTTCCACATAAGCAGCAATCTGGCCCTTGCCACAATAACTTCTCTCAGGCTGTCTTTTCTTGTCATGATTTCCCTTCTACCTTATCTATCTAGCTATAGTCTTCCTATTCAAGTACTGCTTCCTCCGTGAATCCTGGTGCAGGAGCTCTTAAGAAAATCTTAGAGGCTCTCTCTAACGTGGCTCCCAGAGGGGCTTCATCCTTGGTTATTTCACCACAATCCCCAGGGGGGCCGTATAGCTCTACAGATGAGACCTCCAGAGGTCAACTAGCTGGCTACAGACCAAACTGGGTATTTAAACTCAACTTTTCCACATTTCAGTTGTACCAGATTATCACCTCCTAATCAGCCAAATGTAATCCTTTAGTAGCAAGTAGAACACTGGCCTCCATTCTCTAAACAAATCTCTTTAATTGATCTTTCTTGTTATTCATTGACTCTTTCATTGTATACATTGTCTTCCCAGTGAGACTGTAAAGCTCTACAGGCTGAATTCTTGGAGGAACAGTATGGAATCAAGAAAGGAAACAGGGTTAGCCTGCAGAAGATCTAGCTTCTAGCATCAGCTCTGCACAATTGAGCCTCAGAACTTCTCGGTTAATTCATGTCTCTAAAAATGAGTTTTCTTATTCCTAAAAGAGAGTGAATACTAGCCTTGTCTATTGCTTAGGATTGTTATAAAGACCAGTAAGGTATTGTATTAGCTAATGGTTTGCAGTTTATTAACCCTTTACACATTAAGGCAATCTCATATTTCCTTTATGCCCTCATCAGCCTACTTTCATTGAAGGGGCAGATCGCAGCATCCTGGACTTTTGTTCTAACCTTGCAAAGACTGTCCCCACACTTTAGCTGGGACCAGCCTGTGCTTTCCTTCCGGGCCAGATCCCAGTGTCCTCGCCCTACAAAACTCTTCACAGTATAAATATGACCTTTAAGACACTATCTGCAAGAAATGTATTTCGTTTTCCAGTCTTTATCAATGTTTACATTCATTTTCAAAAGGATTGTTTTAATACTTAATACTGTGTGCCATATGATGAAATTGCATCACTGCCATTTATAAGTTTATTCTGAAGAAAATGTAGTTCTCTACCTGCCAACGTCTGAAAGCTATAAATAGTGAGAAAAATAGAGAAGCCTTAAAAGTCTATTGAAATGTATTGGATTTGGAGAGTTTCTTGGATGGCCAGAGTGGAAAAATATTTTGCTAAAAAATAGGGAGTGTAGCTCCTACTGGCATAGAGGCAGACGGTTTAGTTAGTATTTACCCAGCCTGTGGCGAGGGAACACTTGGCTGTTTATTTCAGCGGAGGGGATGTTGGGAGACGCTGTTTGTCTAGTCAGAAATGCCCTTTGAGACTGCAAGGCTACCTGTGACCAATTTTCAACTAAATTTATCTTTGGACTTTGTGTAAGTAATCCAGCTTAACCAAATCCATTTGGTCTTCTATATAACCATGTCACTAAATTCTTACCAAAAATCTCCCTGTTTTGGTCAACAATGATGGCTTCTGATTATTTAGCCAAAGTGAATTTGAGACTTAAATGTGAGCTCTGGATAAGTAGACTGAGTTTTATTTCATGTAGGAAATAACTATCACTTATTAAATAAAATAAACTGATATTTAACCAGTCATTTTCAAACATCTCGGCTCCTTGTTCCATGGTAGATAAATAACACATACTATTGACCATTAATCGTTGTAGCTAGCTTTATTTCATAAAGCAATTTGCTTTACTTCATTTGTTATTTGAAAGCAGAGCTAAGGGTTTTAATAACTACTCTCATTGCCAATCTGAAACTGACACGGTGAATACTTGAAAAAATGTGTTATTTTTCAATCTAAAGCATTTCAAGTGTCATGCTCTTTCGATAAAATTTGATAGTTTAAAGGACAACATGGCTGTAATAAAGTACAAAAGTACGTTTCCCAGATTGTGATTAAATAGCGATTACAATTTGTTAAGGAGCTTTGTTTATTTCCGTTGGCTTTAATTTTCATGTGTAATCCCATAGGCTTTTTTTGGCCATTATTTCAGGCTGCTCAATTTGAAAGAGAGATCTTGTGAGTCTGGCAAGATACTGAGGCTAGGGCTGTATCTCCATAACACTTCATAAATGTTTGACCAATGTAAAAATCAAACACAAAGATTTGTGAAGCAGAGCTCTGATCGAGGGATTTCCACAACATCATTTTTACTCCTATTTCCCTGTTTGTTTCTACATCCTTATTTCTGCATCATTAACCATTAAATCTTCTCCAAACTCCTGTGACTAGTTATTATGACCCCATTTTATAGATGATGAAGTTGCAGTCAGAGGAAATAAACCCTAGGATAGTAAATAGTACCTCCGGGGTTGTCCCCACCATGAGTTTGACTTGCACACCCAGGCCCTTTCTGCAGGGCCTCAGAGTCTCACACGGGCAAGAATCTGCAACCTCAGCCTGCTGTCAAGTTGACAAATGTGTTAAATCAAAGATAAAGACCTCCACGTTAAGTTGTCAGGGAATCAGTTCACCCGAGCCTTCATATCCTCCTTAGCTCTGTTCCCATACAGCAGCCCCTCTGAGCGGGTTGCTGCAGCAAAATAATTCTAATGTGGGAGCGTCCTGACTTAGAGGACTTTGACAGTTGGGCTAATGCACGTGTAGGATGGGCTCTCCTTGTGCATGTTCCAGGGAGCTGTGTTTAACTTATACCATTCCAGGGGATCAAGGCATCCTAATTAGGAGCTGCTGCCTGGTGAATAATATGCCGGGAAACTATTTTGGGGGATTAATCATTGTCGAAAAATTAAGAATTCTACACAAAAGGATAAGTTGTATACTGCAAATAAATGAAATTCGGAGAATCTAAAATTAGAACAGTACCAGTTTCTTACTGAAAGCCTCATACTATATATTTTAATAGTAAAAGAGTGATCTTTAAACAATTAATCTTAAGATTTTTCTAGACACTTATCGCTGAAAGTTTTTTTTAATTATACTCTCTTCAATTATGTTAAAAATAATAAGTAATGATACGACTCTCCAGGAGTTAGCCATCTATTTCTTTGCTTTCTTTGCCCTTGAATGTCAAAACTAAATTAAAGCCAAAAATATTACCAGATGCTGTTGTTGCCTAAGTCATGGAAATTAAAGGAAAGATGTGAGGAGAGAAAGCAAGGCTATGCGTACAGAATCACAGTATTGGAAAGTAGCGACATAATAAAAGATAGGGCTTTGCAGCCAAATAGATCTAATCTCAAGTCCCAGATTAGAAATTTACAAGACCTGGGTTATTTAGAAAATTAGTTAACCTGTCTGAGCTTCAGTTTCTTCATGGATAAAAACGAATACACTAGCTTTGCCCAGTGGCAGTATCATAGCTAATGAAATGTATTCACAGTACGATTATTGCTAATTGAAAACTTTTCCCCATACCCTGCCATGACAACTTGAAATATAGTCAGCACTGGCAATTTTTATTAGTCTCTATGAAGACTGAGAAAAGTAATAATAACAGTACACATCTCATGGAGATACTGCGAAATGAACAAGTATCAAACTTGATAATTATAGCTTCTAGCCAGGAATGCAACACTAGACTTCATCTCAACGAAATCCCACCCAGGATGGCGATCCTCTCACTAGTATCTCTCTGTCGGAAAAAAAAAAAAAAAGGCTGCTTATGAGTGTGGAGCTTATGGTTTAACAAAACGGTCACTCTTTTCTCAGTATACTTATTAGAAATGTATTCTTAAAAGCAAGGCAAAGTTTACTTCCCCCTAACTTCAAAAGAAGCTTCTTAGAAAGTAAGACTGAGACCCGTGCCATGGGAGCACGTATTCTACCTTTTCTGGAGGCTGTGGTCCATGCCCCAGTCACTGCTTCCCTGGGATTCGCAGGCAGCTCAGCCCCTTAGTTTTTCCCAATGTGAAAAGTTCATTGACGATCCCTCCCCTCTCCTGTAAGTGTGGAGCTGATTTGTATAACTCTGTTTTGTACTTTATAACGTCAGGTGTATTCAAACGGCACAGTTCGAAAAATAGAAAAAGGCTAAAATTTTACTTTTACTATTAACGTGTTGGTATATGTCCATCTGCTATTTCCTCCAAGCATGAATATATATTTTTCATTAAAATGGTATCATGCTACAGACATCTTTTATAGGCTTCTTACTCTGTTCAATTAATTGGAAGATAGATACTAGAGCTTCAGGGGCTCATCACCCTCCAGGATAATGTGACAGAGACTGACTGATAGGGAAATGAATGAATTTAGACACCCGTGCATGATCAAAACTGATTATACAGACCTCTTAATTTGGAAATTCAGTCTTCTGACTATGAATCTTCATTATAATTTATAATCTTAAGAGTGAGTTTTGGATCTTAGAAGATATTGGGAATACTCTAGGTGTATCTAATTAAACAGTCATTAATGCCAAAGAGGCATAATCCCATATTTATCTATAATCTTTACCAAAAAAATTATAAAAGTTTGTCATAATTGCTCCTGAAATCTCAGAGATACTAAGTCTCTATGAAATACCTATAAATACTTGCCTAATAGCTCCATCCATAAAAGGGAATTAGGTTAGTTTTGTTATCTCTGGGATTGTCAGTACACCTGGGCTATTTATTAACAACAAGACAAGGCAATGTGGATAATCAGGCCAAACAACGCAGCCCAACTGCTGGGTGTGACAAGCCCTGGGGAGGGTCTGGCTCTCAGAAGAGGTTCAGAGGGCAGAGGAGGCGTGGTGTCCAAAACATGCAACCTCTCTAATCCTCATTCCACTCACACAAAGCTACCGAGCACTTAGGGAAAAGGTCTGTGTTAGAATCATCTTTATGTTCCCATGGCCCTTTTCAAAGACTGGCATATCATAATAATCCCAACTGGGCGTTATTGTGGGCCTTTTCTACTTCCCGCTCTGCTCTAAACACTTTACCTATGCACGCTCATTCATCTCTCACAAAATCCCGATGGGATGGGAATGCTAACCACATTGTAAAGATAAGGATGAAAGCCCATGGAAGCAATTAGTCCATGGCCATGTGGTCAGTAAGTATAGAGGAAGGATTTATTCATTCATTTACTGAAACATTTATTGAGCACCTACCATATACCAAGAACTGTCTGGGTGCTAGGGCTAGGATTTCAGCTCTCATGAAGTTTACATTCTGGGGACAATAAAAGGAAAATACACAAGGAAACCAAATAAACACACAAGATGATTCTAGAAATTAGTAAGTGCCAGGAAGGCAGAAAGACGACAACAACAGCATGATACTGACAGAGAAGGACTGGCAGAGAAAAGAGAGCTGATTTAGCAAGGGTAGTGAGGAAGCATTCACCAAAGAGTAAAATTTAAGCCGACACTTGCCTGAAGAGAAAGATCCAGAAATATGTACAAAAGTCCTGAGACAGGACCAAGGTTGGCTTGTTTAAGAACTGTGGTAGGCAGTGGCCACATTATGTTGATATTTGCAGGCCATGATAAGGAGTTGAGATTTTATTCCACGTGTGATGAAAAACACTTAGAAGTTTTGAAGAGAGAGAGAGAGAGAGAGAGAGAGAGAGAGATGACCTGATTTACATTTTTTAGAGATAAAAATCTCAGCCAGTCTTACTCTGAAGCGGCATGCTCTAACCCTAGGGCAATAATGTGTTTCAAAAGAGTTGGTGAATAATTAGTGTCGAATAAAGGAGTAACAATGCCACAGTTCAAGAAGCAGGAATGCTCCCAATGGGGGAGAAGAAAATGAGAATCTAAAACAGGTGTAGTCCATTAAGACAGTGTACATCTGAGGGTGCGCTGCTCAGAAGTTTCCTGGTCCAACCCATCAATCAAGGATACAGACTCTAAGAGAAATAAACTGACAAAAGCAAGAAAAAAGCCGTTCTTGGATGGGCAAAAGTACTAGGAAGATTCTCAGAAAAGGAAAAAGGGGGAAGTGGCTAACTCAGAAGCTCAGGATTTGTGGGTACTAAGAGGAAGGAGGTATTAGAATGAGAAACTTGGAGAATGGGAAATACAACCCAGGGACTGACTGAGAGACCACAACCAGCCCCGCCTGTTCTCCTGCCTAGATGAGCTTCTGGGGAACAAACAATGTGTAGAATTTGGAGACTGTCACCTTCTGTAGAATGTGAGTGGTGCTGTATATTGGGGTGAAGTGGGTGTAGATTTCACTCTGGGGAAATGAGAAAACACAAGGCAAGGAAATTGGAGAGGAAGGAATCTCCAAGTTTAGTGTGATTTTTCTCTTAATTAACCCTCTCTGGTTTTTATTAGTCATCTCCTCTATTTTGTCAAGGCATACATCAAGTTGATTTAATAGCTTGTCCTGAAATTTTGCAGGATTACTGAGGTCACAACTATCATCAAATTGAGTTGTGTATATTCTGCAAACTTAAGGTAATTTTCATAAATCTAATGAACTTCTCATTCTCCCGCCTTCATCTTTCCTGCTCTATTCTCCCCTGCCCCTTTCTCTGTCTTTCAAACTCTCTTTCTCACTTTCTAGGTTAAAAAAAAAAAAAAAAAAAGGTTTTCAGTAAATCAATATGAACTTGTTTTTTCTGTAAATTTATATTTTAAATTTTTTTGAATATAAGAGCAATATCTGTGCTCTAAGCTTCAGGCACATTTTATATAATCCAGAATTTCTTTAAAAAAAAAACTGAAAATAATTTATCCTCAGTGGTTCATTGGTCATTTCTGCAAGTTTTTTCATTATTTGTGTATGTGAAGACATGAAATCATTTAAATCAGCCAGATTCCTTACTATCTCTTTCATTGATTTGTGTTTTAATTTCCTCTTAATGATGTTTATTTTATGCTATTTAGTTTGCAAAGCCTTGCTGGAGAATGTAAAAGAAAATTAGGAGCTGAAGAGTTCAGTTTTCTATGTGTCATGTGTTAATATGGCACCATCTGCCCCCAGGCAACTGGTCTATTCCTTCCCTGTTCTCTTCTGGGTAGTAAACATATTTACTCAAAAGGAAAAAGAAAGGAAAGAACAAAGGTTTGCTGCAAAGGAGTGGGGGAGGGAAATGGAATGACACCCATTGGTGCAAGAAAACAGGCTGTTTACCTCAGGCTACTGTCAGGCCCCAAAGCCACCTGCTTGCTTCCCTATCTGCTACAGCCTCTTTGCATAGCTCCCACCAAAAATTAAGGGAAATAGGGGTAACATTTGCTTTATCTATGAATTCCATAACCACCAGAGAGAGCGAGAGCCCAGTATTGACTATTTTCAACTTTCAAACCTAGCTCAAGCAACACCTCCACCATGCAACCAGCACCTGCATACACCTCCACAAATCTCACAGCCAGCCACTCTCTTCTCTGCTCTGCATCCATTTCTCGTACATATCTTTATGAGTCCCGTCACACTATAACATACTATTTTCATCTCTCTCTCAGTTGATTGGGATTAGTGTATTAGATTACTAGCATTGTCATAACAAATTATTACAACCTGAGTGGCTTAAACCACAGAAGCGTATGTCTCACAATTCTTGAAGCCACAAGTCTAAGATAAAGGTGTCAGCAGGGTTGATTCCTTCCGAGGGCTGTCAGAAGTAATCTTTCCATGCCTCTTTCTTAGCTTCCAGCGGCTTGATGGCAATCTTTGGCATTCCTTGGCTTATAGATGCTTTGCCCCTGTCCCCGCCTTCATGTTCACACGGCACTCCACCTGTGTGCGCGCCTGTCTTTTCAGATGGTATCTTTTTGTGTGGACACCAGTAATATTGAATTAGCCTCCCCTCCCCACCCCTTCCCCTACCTCCAGAATGACCTCATCTTAACTAATAGCGTCTTCAATGGCCCTCTTTCCAAATAAGGTCACATTCCAAAGCACTGAAGGTTAGGACTTCAGCATGCGAGTGGGGCACAGTTCAGCCCATGTCGTATTCATCTTTGCATCCGTAACTCCCAACAGTGTCAAGTCTTTGCTTAAAACATGTTTAATATATGCTTAATTGGCTTAAATACATATCTCTGCCACTTTTTAGTGTAGATGCAGGCCAAAGTGAACATGGGAGCTATATATATATTTTTTTTTTTTTCCTGAAAGGTAGATATATAAACCCAACGCCAATTTTTTCCTGAAAGCCAGAAAATCTCTGAAAATAGAATGGATTCTCTGATCTAAAGAGACTTCCAAATGATCATCTGTGGCTTGCATCTTATCCACCTCAGACCTCATGTGAGAAGACTAGATGTGACAACGCATGTCAAGCCCATTATCTGGCACATAGAGGTGGTCAACCTTTGGCCTCGCCCTGGGACCTAACACATGAAGAACGAGGCCCTTGAAACCTGCAGACCATATTCATTCTGCGGATACCTGCGAAGACAGACCCCCGTTCCTCCATTTCACCTCATCTTCTATTAGAATCGAAGACTGAGAAGACGTCAGCAGAATTGTTACTGTGTTGGTCTCAGGATGGAATGGATACACAAAGAGATAAGGCGCAGTGAAAGGTGCTTCAGACCCTTAGAGGTGGGATGTACACAGTGAGATAGGTAGGGCTATGAGAATAGCAAAGAGTGAGGACAAGAATGTGGAGGGCCAGTCAGTTATGCAGACATAGACTTTGGCAAGTACCTCTGGGCCCAAGAGCTGTCCACACTGGCTAAAGGTCAGCAGGGTTTTTCCTTCTGAGGAGAACGGAAGGGAGTTCTAAGGTGAGGAGAGATGATAAAACAATAATAACAGTGTGTATTAGGAACTCGCTAGGTGCCAGGGATTATACTAAGCCCCAAATTCATTATTTTATTTAATTTCACAACCACACCCTAAAGTAGTTATTACTGCCACTTAGCAGATAAAAAAACTGAAGCTAAAAACACTGCCCCAAATTAAAGAAGGCTTTGAACCCAGCTTTTCCTGAATTCAAGCCAATATTCTTAACTGCATCATGAAAGACACACAGACCTACTGTCTTATTTTAACTTACACCAAACTGTAGCACAATTTTACACACAAAGAAATGGCAACCCTTTCCCTTTCCTTATCACTTCTTTCTGGTTATTATAATAAAATTAAAGGAAAAATCCTTTCAAACAAAAAGTTTGTGAGAAGTAAGGCATCAATGTGAATGAAATTTGATCAAAATATCAATGGCAGTATGAGAGGTAGTTGAAATCAGGAGGGACACGATCTCTGGTAAAAGGGAAAGCAGAGATGGGTGATGCCAAAAACATGTCACTAAGCCACTCTTTTGCAAAGTCTGGTCGTATTTATACGCAGCCAAACAGAAACTGAGGCTGGATCCAGAGGTTTTTCATGCTCCATCTGGGCTCCTGGGTGCAGAATCTCTATTAAGGAATTTGGCTGTGAATAGCGAGTTGGGTACCTAGAGTTTTAACTCAGCTTTAAAGAAAAAGGAGGTGTCCCTTGAAGAAAAAAAAAATTCCCCCCCCCTTTTTTTATCCTCATGTTAAGACCTGTCCCAGGGAGAGGCTGTAAAATGACTAATGAGCTTGAGAACTGAATTTCTGAATACTAGTCCCCAAAATTCTTTTCCCCTCTCCTGTGCTGAGGGATAGGAATGATGACCTGGACTTCACGTACACCCATCCCTTTGGGATAGAAAAATCCAGGACATTGCACTCAGTGAAATAATCAACCTGCTTCATTGATAGATAGGTCAACATTAATGCAAAAAATTCAAATAAAATTTTTGGCTCGGCATTTGTGCCTCCCTCCCTAGGTGTTCATTCACCATCCTGGTGAATTTACCAGGGTGCAGATCGTTGTCAGGAATCCAGGTGGCTCAGATACATAAACTGTCAGCACATCTCCTTCAGGGACCACTCACATTTGCCAAGCTCATGGGGTAGATATATAAACCCAACGCCAATTTATTATGTACAATGAACAATAAACATCACGGGACTAAAGGACTTCAAGCCCATACCACCAGTACATTTCTTATAGTGGGTACACCTCTTTGGAAAGCCAAATCACATTGAAAGTTTAATCTGGGCCCTGGGAAGCAGAACGAAGGGCATTAAAGAAGAAAATACTTAGTGGCGTGAGGCTAAGATGACCAGATGCAACCATCTTGCAGAACAGAAGCCTATTGGCTAAGGATTCCTCTCCCAAGATGCCACAGTCTAGGTTTCCCCCACTATGTGAAAATAGAGCATTTCTATGAAAACTTTCGTAAGCCTAAATGGCATAAAGCAAAAAAACAATTACCATTCATTTATAATTAAATTTTTTACTCTTCCCAGATCCAAAATATAACCTATGAAATCGTACCAAATATGTTTAATTATCCAGTTCTATACTAAGCATAACACCCTTCCGAACTCTCTTAGGTTTTGCTGATAGCTTAAGATAGTGGTCCCCAACATTTTTGGCAGCAGGGACCGGTGCTCCTATGGGATCTAACGCCTGATGATCTGAGGTGGCGCTGAGTCAGTGATATTAGCACAGGGGAGCAGCTGCAAATACAGGTGAAACTTTGCTCACTCAGTTGCCGCTCACCTCCTGTTGTGCAGCCCAGTTCCTAACAGGCCACGGACAGGTACCGGTCTGTGGCCCAGGGGGTTGGGGACCCCTGCTTTAGGACACATCTTGCTATCAGACGCACAAAATAAACTGAGATAAAGCACAGATGTTCACAGACACAGTTCTAAGCGCTGGCAGCTAGATGCTGAGGTACCGAGTGAGGTCCAGAGGAAGGAGCATCCAGGGCCCCGTGGGCTGCTGAGGGTGCCATGGCCTCTAGAATCACTGTGCTGCTGCAAAACGAGCACCGAACGTTATAATCACTGTTCGCCTTTTCTCGTAAAGGAAAAACTCCTCTTCGGATTTATTCGCTTAGTAAAAACAGGTGCTAACGCAGGTCTTTCATAAATGCAAAGTGGCATAAAGCGAACTTCCAAAAAGTAGGCAATACCTGCACTTAGATGGGCAGACGTCTGGCAACTGAGCCAGGTGTCCAAGGTGGTTTCTGTTTTTGTTGTTTGTTTGTTGTTTGTTTGTTTGTTTCCTGGCTAACCAATGTCTTCATTTGTCTTTCGTCTGTTTTTTAGGTATGATAATATGGCATATTTGTTATCATCAAATCTTCAGGGCCTAAGAGCCATTCTGTCTTTTTATGGTAACTTCCTTTCTCGTTTTTATCTATTATTTGTTTATCTTCAGAGGAAATCCTCTGATAATCTTATTTTCCTTTAAGAGAAAGTAAGCTTTTTCAAGTTTACATAAAAAGCCTCATATGAACCCCCACACACTGGCAACAATATTCTTTTAACAACATTGGTGAACAGAAACAGTATGGGAGGCAGGATTCTAAGACCAAATAACCTGCCCTGATAAACCAAGAATTTAATATGGTAGAATATATTGCATCCCTCATTCATTTACTCATTCTTTCATTCCACAAGCATTTTTTGAGAACCTGCCATTGATTTGTCATGTTCTAGACACAGGAAAACAGTAATGAACCAAACGAAGTCACTGTTCCATGGAACCTTAAATTGAAGTGAGAGGCAGGGAGACAGACCACAGACAAAACACAAAGTTAAAGAGAAATAGGCAGTGGCCAGTGCTCTGATCAAAATAAAAAACATCTTAGGGAGCAACTGGTTTGGGTGGTCAGAAAAGTTCTTTCTGGGGTGATGACATATAAACTTATACCCACAGAACAAGAAAGAAATAGCTGTGTGTAAACCTGGGATAAAAACCTTCTGCACAAAGGTATAAGTCATATATCTATTATGCTGAAAATCTCTCACTTATGAGTATCTTACAAGCCTTTTATAGACAAGAATTGCATTGTAGACATTCTCTAGAATGTGGAAAAGGTAGAGCCTAAATTTTAGATGCTTGTTGGTTTCAGATACCATCCATGAACTGGAAACTAAAGACACTGGACAATTTTCACCAGGCTATTATACATGTGGTAGATGATTAAGACAATAAAAGAGAACTACATATGGTTCATCTGTTTTCCTGCTCCTCATCTCCTCTCTCCCCCACCAATAGCCTTAAAAACCTACCACAATGCCAGCACAGTTTCAATGCCTCTACTAAACTGGCAATATTGGCCATTTATACTCTCACATTTGCATTTCGTTTTCTAAGCAAGGAGAGAGCTGCTTGGATAGATTTGTGTTCTTTCATTAAATCTTGCTCTTCATGACGACAGCAAAATGATAGCCCATGCTGTCAGGTTTTGGCACCATCTTTTAACAGGCAGTCCTTATTCAGATGCCACCCTTTGATTTTCAATAACAAGAGATATATTTATTTCTCATTTCTCACATAGAATTGCAGTAGACAAAGAAAACAAAAATTAAGAAGACGGCGTAGATACATTTTAATGCCCTGAGTTTTTTATGTCAATAATATTTAGTATTGAGCTGGAAGTAGCCCTTGTGAAGGAAAAGGGAGTAAGAATGTTGTCATGGTCAGTCCACAACGTAACAATGTCTTAGCTTGTGGTTTGTGGGTTTCCTCTGGCATATTCTGTCTCTCGAGATACTTTCTTGTTGTTTCCTAATTTAAAACTCACCATTTTAAAACACTCTGTTTTCCTACTTAATGTGGGAAAACACCCAAGTGTTCTAGTTTAATAACAATTTGTTATAAAAACATACAAACTCATAGTTTAGGAGAGTATCTCATAAACGACCAACATCTATGTTACTTTAGTCAGTTTTTTGAACATTATTTCCAAAATACATCCCTGTTGTATTACTGTGTGATGGAATTCACCTTACCGAAACTTCTCTAGGTAGCTACATAAGTAACATACCAGTAGGACTTAGCCACCACCATTATAATGAGAAAAACATTGTAAGACTCTGCATTAAGAGATATAGGCTATAGATTTTCAAGTCCTTTCCTACACTTATCTTTTATTCTTACATAACAAGACATAACTTTGTTTATACTTCATTAGAACTTTGACCACAGTGAACTGAAATTTTACTAGGATGACACTTGCATTTTCTCCAGTTATATGTTGTGCTTCTCTTATGTGCCTCTCTCCTTTAATAGCTAAAGTGTGGTAAGCAATGGCCAAGACTTTCTAAATCTACTTAAGAATAGGACTTTCTATTTCTATAAGTAGTAACAAGGTCTTGAATATTCTTTCCAAAGAACTTCAGAGGAAGTTTAGAATACTTCCCGTTTAACATTGAAATAATCAGTCAGGACACTCCAGTCACGTAATTCAATTGTGTATTTAGCAATTAAATAGAAATATTTAAGCCTAAAAATCTTGTAACTTACAACCTCAGTCAGTCAGGCTTTATCTGAATCTTCAATTATTAAGTTGCCTTAAAAGTATCCAGATTTTCCATATATGACATGGATGCAAAGATTTTAGTACTAGAGAATTTTAGAGCAATGACAGAATTTGTAATGAAATGTATAAAATGAATATCCAAATTAGAATTGCAGGAGTCCATTTACAGTATTAACATAGCTTCATTATCTCCATTTTATACATTTAAAAACTATTTGAGGATACTGCATTAATTTCCTCTGCTTCAACTATTTACTAAGACCTTGAGAAAGTTGGTTTCCTTCAGAATCCCTCTGCTTATTTCTGTTTGTGAAACAGAAAAGGGAACAACTCTAAACAGATATGTTCTGCAAAGCTCTGAAGTTGCTTCAAATGAAGGAGTTATATAACCAGGAAAGGCCTCTGTTTTCATTTTTATTAAGTGATTCCAGAGAAGCACTTGTTTATTACACCATTCAATTGCCTAGTAGACACTGGTAGACACTGTCAACATGACTGGAGGTTGAATCTGTGGTATTGCGGTAGGTTTATCTCATTAGCTGTCTGGTTGCTGTCACATTACTTAGGGAAGCTCATCAACCCTTGCAGAGAGTGAGATACTGAATGGAAACTTAGTACCCCAAGTAAGTGGACTTTTTCAAACATCTTGATGAATAAGAAAAACACTGGACAGCTTGCGCCTAGTCCTATGTTCTTTCATTTGATCCCAAGCTACCTGCTCTGGCTCCAGGCTGGGCTTTAACCCCATAGAACTCTTTGATTCCTCCCTCAAGAGTAGCTCAAAATGCCTAGATGTGTGAAGTCCCTTTACCTACTCCACCCCTTCCTTAATGCTGCCTCTGCAGTTCAGTTTTCCCTATCCAGAAACAGGACAATCAAACTATGCAAATTATGGATAAAAGTGTTTTCTTATTTGACTAATGAAGTTTTGATTAATATAGTTCAATGTACTATTGTTCTTTCAGGCTATATGTATTTCCCACATATTAACAAGTATCGACTGAGCATCTACCCTATGTTAAGCACATACTATCATCCAGCAAATTTCTTTCCCTACAATGCATCCATGTAACATTTTATATCTTTCAAGTGGACTTTATCTTATTCACTGAGTGTTGGTGTAGGCAGAATGCTAAAATGACCCAAGTGACCCACATTCTTGCATAATCCCTTCCCTTTGAGGTGTGGGAAGGATCTGTGAATATGATGGGCTATCATTCCCATGCTCAGTCATATTTATGTCACAGTTGACCTAATCTGACCTCATCAGTGAGACAGAAAAGGGACTGGGTCTTCCTAGTGAAAGATTTGAAACATGAGAAAGATCTGACACAAGGGAAATTCTCTGATGCTGGCTTTGAAGATGGGTTGGGTGAAGTCGAGGGGCACATGGCAAAGACCTGAAAGTGGTCTCTAGGAGCTGAAAATAGGCCCAGGTAACCTGAAAGAAAAAGGGGACTTCATTCCACTACTGCCTAGAACTGAGTGAACTTGGAAGAGCACTCCAAGCTTCCAGAGAAAACCTCGGCTCACACCTTGAGTGTGTGGCCCTAAGGAGAGAACACAATTGAGCCACACCCAGACTGTTGAATTACAGAACTGGGAGCTGATAAAGGGGTGTTATTTTAAGTCACTAAATTTGTGGTAATTTATGTAGCAATACAAAATTAATATAAGTGCCAAATCCACTGCTAGATTTTAAACTATCTGAAAACCAAGGTTTTACGTACTTTCATATATCCCATAGTTATCTTTGGAAATAAATGTCCTATGTTGACCGTGAGGGGGCACAAACACTATTTTTCCCTTCTACCGTCTAAGTTCTTCTAGCTGGGCTAATAAATTAACATGAGACAGATTAACAGAAGAAAATGACTAAAATAGATTACAGATGTATATGTGGGTATGCCATACAAATATGATACCCAAGGAGGCACTGAGCAGTTGATGTTTATATGCCATTTTGAACAAAGGAGAAAAAGCTAAGGATCTGAGATTTTGAAGAGAAAGCAGGCAATTTGCAGGTAGATAAGAAAGAGCAAACATGAGCAAAAACGTTTTTTTGCTGGGCTACCTAGAAACAATGAGGTGGAAGGAATTTCAACAAGCAGGTTCTGCTAGAAGCTGTCTGCCACATTTCGTTTATATTATGATGCTGAGGTGATGTTTTCTTTCTTTAAGCAGGTTTCTCTACTTGAATTTCCTTAGGCAGAGAAAGGCAGAGTGCCACAGGTTTGTTTGTTTGTTTGTTTGTTTGTTTTGTCTTTCATTTCGTAATAACCAGCTTAAAATCAGTATCCCAAAATGCATGTTTTGAGGCTGCCTTCAACCTTCCCCATGAGAATCATTTCCTGTGCTTTTTAACTGGCTTGTATATGGAACAATTAACAGTCCTATTAGCACAGAATCATTACTTTCAGGCCTAGGTCCTTCTGGTTTCAGTGAGACACGGGTCAACATTTTCAAGAATCAAAGACAAGGTCATTAGTGTTTCCAAGTACTACATTAAAAACTGAAGGTAAGAGGCAAGGAACCGGAAGGTTTTCTGAAATTTTTATTTTTCCCCTTTGTTGTCTTATTTGAGAAACATCTAACAGAGATTTTGAGGGCTCAGAAGTTAATTGGACATAAGAGTTAGCCTGGTGCAAGTTAGGAGCAAAGAGCAGGAAGAACATTTAAAAGACAAAAGGATATTTGTGAAATACCTGGAGCAAAAAGAGAACAGGCCTGTTCAAGAACTTCTAGCATTTCAGTATGGTCAGTCTAGTATAGAAGGGGAGGGCAAGCTCTGGGCATGAGAAGTCAACAGAAGCCAGAAGACTTGGACTTTGGCTCGAAGATCACTTTTTAGTGTGAGGAACCCAGGGGGCCACCTGCATCCAAGCCCGATGGGGTGTGTGGCTCCTCCGGTACCATGAGTGCCTCATGGGTGGGAGGTCCATGGTGGGAGCTTTCCTGGGCTTTGGGTGGCTTCAGGAAAACATCTTATTTAGGTCCATACGACCTTAATCAAAACCTCAGAGAACTACTGCCAAATGAAGCCCTACCTTGAGTGCCTTTTAATCTTGCAAATTAAAAGAAAATAAATGGATCTGAATTCCCAAGATCCTCTAGAAATGTAGGAGCAGTGAAGGGTTTAAAGATTCCCTCCACTCAAGAAGCATAGAAACATAGTGGGAACATGGAGAGCCTTCTTTGTGTCCGCTGAATTACCCATTAGTTCTGCTGGGTGAGTGTTTCAGGAGACAGTCTATAAAAACAAGACAAGTTAAACTATACTCACAACCCCCTATGAATTCTTCTAAATTAGCCTACCAGGAATTTTTCCTAGCTGTGTATAATGGTGTTAGCATTTCCATTTTTCTTAAGGAAAATCTACAATTTCACTGAAGAATGATCCTTATTTCTGTGTTTACTGCAAGTGATAGCGATCTTTCTTAAAACAAGTTGGTATTTTCAAGGGCAATTAAACTGCTCTTATCCTTTGCAGAAAGAAACTGGCTGTTTCTGTGGTTTTGATTTCTAAATAATGTTCAGCTCCCCACTATTGCTGAAGTGGCATAGGGCTGGGAAGGCTGGAGTTAAGGTGAGTCGTGCACAGAGAAAGCAGGGGCTTGAAGAAAAGAGGCTTTCTCTCCAGAGAGATCTTTGACGTGGAAATGTACCCCTGAAGATAATGGGGAGGGGAGGAATCCTGCTAGTGCAGCTGAGGAAGATGAGACCCAAGAACAAATGCCATAGACCGCCCTAAAACAAACAGTGAGAATGAAAGAATTCACTGTTGTGCTCCTCATAAGCTCTTCAAAGGACAGAGAAGGTGACGAGGCACTTGCTCTGCAGCAAGTCCTTCAGAAGAGATTTGAGGTTACACTCTCGAATGACAGCATCTCACACACAATTAGCACAGGGTAAAGTTTAGGTAAGTTGGATTTCTTACTTTTCACATTCAGATTGTGAATAAAGGGGGCCCTGAGAGAGGAAAAATAGACTTCTGTTATTTTAATCAATGGTTAATCAGTGAAATTCTAGAAAGAGTTTCCCACACTTTGTTCCACCCCACTTAGGATTCTCTGGCTTTGACCGGCTCCTTGTCACTGTTGTTTAAATTACACTGTGGCCTGCAATTTCTCTCCTTCAGAAGGGACCCGAATAATGTCAGTTGATGAGCAAACACAGGAACCAGCCTGAAGTTTCCTCACTTTCTCTTGTGTAAGTGTAACTGTTAACTTTTGTTGTTGGTTTTAAAGGCAGCTTCGCAAAGAAAAAGTTATCACAACAAGTACACAGGCCGTCAGTCACAGAAAGGCAAGGAAAAGAAAAGCCTGGAAGCTGACCTAACCCGGTGACATTACTGATTGAAAGTGGTTAGGAGAGAACATGACACAGACAGAGGACAGATTCTTCCAGGACAAACACCCACCACCACCACTCAACACTTCCACTGAAGTTACAGGCAGCCTGGTAGGGACTGGGGTATTCCTCCAAGCATTAGGAGTTCAGCCCATTTTTCTCTTCCAGCTAACAGGACTGGCAGGAAGCTGGGGGGTGGGTGATTTCATGCCGGAAGCTGATTGGGACGTGGAAGTGTGGAGAATGGAAACCCCTCCTTTTCTAGATCCTTCGGTCACCCACACTCCAGAATCCTTGTTCGGGAAGGAGACGATGGCTCCTCCACGCTGTCTGTGCGTAAAATGGAGATCATGATAGAAAGCAAAAGGGAAATGGGGACCGCGTCATTTCCCAAATATCTTCACATTTGTTCACACAGGCTTCTAAGGGATATGTGGAGGCTCCTGCACTTAATTGCTATAGAATTGGGGGTTAGTGTCTTTCTTACTTTGAAAAGTAAAAGACTTTTATTGATAGGAAAAGAAAGAGAGAGTTTATGGATATAGCAAACCCCCATACAAACTCCCCACTAGAGACAGCAGCCATGGTTAAGTTAGATAAGTTTCCCTAAGCACATGTGATATAGATGATTAATTCGGTTTGGCTCACAAGCAGAGATCGTACTGTACACAATGTTTACTACGTGCTTCTGCACTTAGCACTTCATGAACAAATTTTCCCACCAGTAACTAGTCTTCGACATTTATTTTTAAAGGTGGGTGCATGGGAGTTCATCTCTTGCTGAGGCTGTATAACCTTTCAGCAGAATTGAAAAGGCAGCACCAAGGAATATCTGAAATTCCAGAACTACTTTGTCTGTTCCATTGGCTCACCTGAGTCAAGAGTGTATTTAGGGCGAGCACTAAGGCAGGTAGGTCTCTGTTGATTCAGCCTCACCCTCTGTCAGAGGTGGGAAAGGAGATAGCCAGGTGTCTGTTGCTGAGAAGACCCCTGAGATGAAAGCCAGATGGTGCCCAGAGAAGGAGCTTTGGAGACATGAGTCACTAGAGCACCCCACATTCCTGTTTTTGCCTTAGAGGTGCTTTGGTTGGTTTCCCATCCTACTGACACTTACCTACAGTTTCTCTCTTAAGTCCTGGGGTATTATTAGAGCCCAAAGTAGATCAAGATAAACATTTTACAGTTAGATGTTGACTGCAGATGTCTCTGTTATCATGTCCTTCACATTTTCAGTGCGGTCTAGACCATAGATAAGTCCACTTGAGACTGCACAGGAAACAGTAAAGGAGAATTGCTTATCTCCCTATTTTCCTCTTTTCCTGGTCTCGGCCAAAGAGAGCTGCCTCTTTGTTTTCTCTTGTCAGACTCATTTTGCTTTATGCCTTTATCCTAAGGTCCCAGGGGAAGGGACCTAAAGCAGCATGCAAGGCAATTGGAGATAGCCTTCCCTGGTCCTCTCACTGCTTCTGGGTGACATCTCTAGCAAAGGACTTCTCTCTGTTCTGCAACAATGATTTAAGTAGTGGAGGTAGAGTAGTAGAAGAAAAGAGAAGCAGTGTAGCACTGGTGGACTATCATTCTAAACTTGAACTCATGTCTCTTTCCCTGCCTCGAAAGGGTTATGAAGCTTACATGGTAAAATCTGCAAAGGATCTTACGATGTTTAACTTCTGTAGGTTAGGTGCAATGTAAGAAAGTATAAATATATAAATATATTTATGACTCATGATAGGTAGATAAATAGATGATAGATAGATATCATAGAACATCAATTAAAACTAACTCTGACCACATCGCTCAAGTGGCTCCATTACATTTTCATTCTCCTTTTTAAAACTAATGCATGTCAGGGGCAACCTCATAAGTTATCTCAAAGTATGAGATATATTCTAGAAGGCATCAGTCACAAGAAATAAATAAAATGTAATAAGTGCTAGTTACAACTTTATTTCTTTCTTTGTTACTAAAATAATGGAATTATGTTTAATTAGTAAATAGCTGATATATTCCAATATAATAATGGCATAATTATGTAGTACAATAACTTATAAATCCAGTCCTCATTGTCTCTTCTTACTACTGCCTTACTAATAATTCATGACATAACTGAGTGCTTACTATTTACTAGACACAGATCTAAGGGATTTACACATATTAATTCATTTAATCTTTACAACCTTATGAAAGAACTATTCTGATCCTTGATTTACAGAGGAGGAAACTGAAGAACAGAGAAAGTAAGAAACTTTCCTCAAGGTCATAGCTTGTAAGAACAGGACTCTAAATCACATCACCTAGTTCCCATGTGCCTTACTGTACCTCTCGCTGAGTTGATTCTTATTCCTTTTTCTCTTTCCTGATTGGTCTCCCTGCCTCCACTCTCTCTACATAGCTACCGATGTAGTAATATATATGCAAAATTGTATCATGGGTCTTTAAAGTCCCTCATTGATTTCCTCTGGCCTACAGAACAAAGTCTAGCCTGCTTAATATGAACCTCGGCATAGTTCGTATTCTTACCTGAAATGCCCTTTCATTTTCACTGCTTTCCCATCACTCACTTTACAAATGCATTTTCTTATCTCTATGCTTTCACATAACATTTCCTTCCTGAATGTAGAACCCAGATGAAATTCCAGCTCATCCACGACGCCTCCATTTCATAGCAAGAAATAACTTCTCACTCCTCTAGGTTCCCACTGTACATTATTCCTTTTTAATAACCTTTATTTTTTTTTTGGTACCTTCATTGTACCTTTTTATATGCTTTCTGAATTATAGCTCCTAAAAGTTAAAGACCATGTATGTGCAACTTCAAACTCAACCAGTCTTTACAGTGCCTTGTGCATCACAGGTGTTCAATAGATGTTTGTTGAATTAAAATTCTGTTAGATTTTGTGTTGGGTGAAACTATCATGTTTGTCACTTCTATCTGTTTCAGGCCACATAGAAGGGTGAGTGTAGTTTGCCATAGGCACGTGGGAAGAAAAATTCCCAGAGGTGGAGAACACCACAATTTGAAGATTAAGGTCACGGAGTTCTCATTGTGGTCTCATATTTCTGCTGCATGAGTAAGAAGGAGAAACTACTCTGCAGAAGGCACAGGGTTTTTTTCTTCCAGTTCTTGTTTGTTATTCTTTTAAATGGCCTCATCATGCTTAGGCCTAACTGACCACTACAGCAATGTCTCCCTAGACCATGTAATGCAAGTTGGTTGCTACGGAAAAAAACAGGTTTGTTCATAGCTCATTTCCTCTTTTCCTTCTGCTTGTCTAAAATCTTCTTTGCTCTCATAAAGGCATTGTCTGCAAGAATGGCAAGTAGAATGTTATTAGAAGGTGTTATTAGACGAAGGATGGCACAGGTAATAAAACATTAAAAATAAATTTTTAAGAAGACAAAAAAAGAGAAGAGACATAAAAGACTTAAAATATCGGGAACATAAATGAAGAAACAAAAATTAGGATGTGATTAAAAAGCAAAAACTTTTAAGTGACAATTTCCTGTTTAAACAAAAATAATAACAATGAACTATAAAAAACATGAGTAACAGGTATAAAATAATAGCATATAGGTCAGGAGGAGAGAAATGGAAGTATAATATTTTAAGGTCTTTTTACAATTTATGAAATGTTACAAAAACACTTAAATGTAAACTGCAATGAGTTAAATTGTATACTATAAACCATTAAGCAACAAACAGTTGTAATTAATAAAGCAGCAAGGAAGATAAAATAAATCATAAAAAAAATAATACAAAAGAAAGTGAAAAAGAGAAAAAAAGAAGCAAAGATCGAATGACAATATAAAAAAATAATAAGTTAGATTTAAACCCAATCATACCAATAATTGTATTAAATGTAAAGGGCAGAGTTATCAGATTGTACCCCCCTAAAAAGCTAATTATATGATACCTGCAAGAAACACATATAAGTTATAAATAATGGGATAAAATAAGTTATACTATGGTAATACTAATAAAAAAAAGTGAAGTGGCTATATTAATATCAGATAGAGTAGATATCAAATCGAAGAATATACCTAGAGACAAACATGGCATGATAGTATAGGATCAATTCATAATGATATAGGGATCAATTCACCCAGAAGATATAACAATGCTAAACACTTATGCATCGAATAACAGAGCTTCGAAATACATAAAGAAAAAATCTAATAGAATTGCAGAGAAATAGACAAATCTACAATTATAGTAGGAGTTTTAAATTCACCTCTCTCAATATTTGATAGAAAAAGTAGACCAAAAATTATCTAGGACGTAGAATACTTGAACATTGTCAACCAAATTGACCTGACAGCTGTAGAACACTCCTTCCAACAACAATAAAATACACATTCTTTTTAAGTGCGCGTGGAACATTTATTAAAGTAGATGATATGCTGGGCCATCTAACAAGTCTTAATTAATTTTAAAAGATTTAGGTCATATGAAATGTGTTTTCCCACCACAGAGGAATTAAATTAGAAATCAACAACAGAGAAATCTCTGGAAACTAAATAACAAACTTCTGCAAAACACATAGGTCAAAGAATTCAAAAGTCATATTAGAAAGTATTTTAAACTGAATAAAAAAATAATACAACATATCAAAATTTGTATATGCTGCTAAAACAGTTTTTATAGAAAATTTTATAGCACTAAATGCCGATTTTGGGAAACAAGGTTTCAAATCGATTAACTCAGCTTCAACCATAAGAAACCAAAACAGCGCTTAGCAGACAATGGACTTTGGGCCAATTCGAGACCACTGCAGACAAAAGTTTCTGTAGGCAAAAGTTTTATTGTCTACAGAAAATATGTTTATTTCTTTACATTCTACGCCAGCGTACACACTACAATGGCAAAGCTGAGTGGTTTGGCAAAGACCGTAGGCTCACAAAGCCTAAAGTATTGTCATTTAGTCCTTTGCATAAAAATTTTGCTCAGCCCCAAACTAGAAAAAGAAGAACAAATTAAACTCAAAGTAGACAGAAGAAAATAAATAATAAGGACCACAAAAGGATTCAGTGAAATTTAGATAACAAAATGAATAGAAAAAAATGGTTCTTGGAAAAAAAAATAAAAGTGATTAACCATTATCCAGACTCACCAGAAAAATGAGAGAATTTTACACATTACCAATATGAGAAACAACAGAAGTTACCGTGCTACAGATTAAAGATAATAAAAAATAAGAAAATATTATGAACTTTGTGCTAATAAATTCAACAACAGATTAAATTGACAAATTTCTTGAAAGACATACATGAACAAAGCTCACTGAAGAAGTAGGTAATCTGAAAAACACTATATTTATTCAAGAAAATGAATTTATAATTAAAAACTTCATTAAAAAATTCCCTGCCCACATTGCTTCCCTGAAGAATTTATCCAAATTGAGGGAGAACTATTAATAATTCTACACAAACTCTTCCAATAAATTGATGAGGAGGGATTTTTCTTGTCTCAATCTATGAAGCTAGCATTAGCCTGAAACCAAAAGCAGACAGATATAAAGATCAGAAAACTTTATACCAATGTCCTTCAGGAACAAAATGCAAAAATTCTTTTAAAAATTTTTAGCAAATTAAATCTAACAATATATAAAAAAATATAATACATCATGAAAGAGTGAAGTTCATCCCAGGAAAGTAATGTTGATAATCAATTTTGGTTTAATATTTGAAAATCAATCAACTTAATTTATCATTTTAACACACTAGAAAAGAAAAGCCATATGATCATCTCAATAGAAGCAGTAAAAACATTTGACAAAATCCAATGTACATTTATGATAAAAACTCAGCAAACTATGAATAAAAAGGAACTTATTCAACTTGATAAATGATATCTGTGAAAAGCTACAACTACATCATACTTAATGATGAAAGACTGAATATTTTCCCCTTAAGATCAGGAAAATTACAAGGATGTCTAAAGTGATCATATCATTTACATGGTAATTAAGGTTCTAGCTAGTGCAATTAGGACTGAAAAAGAAATATAAGGCACCAGATTAGCAAGAAAGAAGTAAGTTGTCTTTTATTGTCAAACAATCTGATTGTATATTAAATTCCATGGAACCTACCCAAAAGCAATTAGATTTAATAGTGAGTTTATCAAGTTTGCAGAATACAAAGTAAAAAATCAATTGTGTTTCTATATACTGAAAAATAATTGGAAATTGAAATTTTGAAAACACCATCCAAAAAAAATTAAAAAATCAAATTTCTTAAGAAAATCTGACAATAGACATGTAAGATTGATATGTGAATATCAATTGATAAAAAAAAAATTAAAGAAGATTTTAGTGAATGAAAAGATAGCAATCCTTGATTAAGATGTCAATTCTCCCCAAAATGATCTACAGATTCAATGCAATTGCAATTAAAATCCCATCAGGATATCTTTGTAGACGTTGACAAGCTTATGCATCGAATAATTCTAAAATTCATATGAAAATGTAAAGGACTTAGAAATAGTCAAGACAACTTGGACAATGTAGAATAAAGTTGGAGAACTGGTTCTACCTGATTTCAAGACTATTATATAACTACAGTAATCAAGATGATTTGATAACCATGTAAACATAGACAAATAAATCATTGAAAGAATAGTTAAGCAATAGAGCTATGCATATATGAATAACTAATTTTTAATCAAGTTGCAAAAGCATTTCAGTAGCAAAGTGTATTCTTTCAACAAATTATAATGAAATAATTGAAAATGGAAAATAAAACTTTATTTCATTCACAGACATACAAAAATTAATTCAAAAATAATTATAGGTCTAAATGTAAACTCTGAAAGTACAAAACTTTTAGAAGAAATCATAGCAGAATTTCTCTGTGAACTTGAGTTAGGCATCGATTTTATAGCTACGATATCAAAAACATGATCCATAAAATAAATAATTATAAATTGGATTGTATTAAAATTTGAAGTTGCTCTCAAAATACACTATTGTTGAGAGAATGGAAAGACAAACCACAGATTGAGAGAAAATATTTTCAAATTACATGTCTGATAAAGGAACTGTGTCCAGAGAATAAAAACTCTCATGACAAACAACTCAATTTAAAAAGGTAGGCAAAAGATTGAAACAGATGTTAAACAAAGAGGATACACAAAGTGGAAAATAAGCACATGAAAAGATGTTCAACATTATTAGTCATTAGAGAAATGCAAATTAAAACCACAATGCAATACCACTAAACATCTATTATAATAACTAAAGACTTTTCAATCAAGTGGCAGTGAAGGACATGAACTCACACACTGCTGCTAAAGTAAAATTTTAAAACAGTGCAATCATCTGGGTGAAAAAAGTGGCTGTTTGGTTTTTTTGAGTTGAATGCACACCTACCATATGGTCTGATCATTCCCATCCTACTTATTTACACAAGAAAAAGTAAATCTTCTGTCTGCTCAAAAACTTGTACATGTATGTTCACAACACTTTATTTGTAATATTAAAAAAACAGTAAAAGTCCAAATGTCCATCAACAGGCGAATGAATAAACAGATTGAGGTATATCCATACAATGGAACATCATTCAGCAATACAAAGGAATAAAGTACTGGTATACAAAACAACATGGATAGATCCCAAAATAATATTGTGAGTGAAAAAAGCCAAACCCTCCCCTCTCCAAAACAAATAGTATGATTCTGTACTGTATGATTCTACTTGTAAGAAACCCTAAAATATACAAACTAAGCTATAGCGATAGAAAGCAGATCAGTGGTCCCCTGAGGATTGGGAAAGGGTCGAAGGAAGGGAAAAGGTATTAACAAGTGTCACAGGAAACTCTTCAGGGTGATGAATATGTCCACAATCCTGACTGTGGTGATGACTTGTGGTTATATACATATGGCAAAACTAAGCCAGTTTTACACTTTAAATATGTTTAGTTTATTGTTTGTCAATTATGCCTTTATATAAGCTGTTTTCTGAAAGGAAAAAAAAATAATTGATGGAGTTAGAAATGTTTAACCAAGAAAAGAAAAAATAATTAAGGGAACTAGATAGGATAAGCATCTTTTAAATACTTGAAAAGCTACATCTGGGCCAGCTGGCTCCAGAACTTAATAGGGAGAAAGATTTGAGTTATGCAGAAGTGTAGGTATAGAAGTATAGAAGTAACTCTGCTAAATCTATGTTCTGTATAGTCCAGTGTCAGAATGGCACAGTAATCAAAAGACAGAGTCAAGCTAACAAAAAGTAACATAAGAATAAATGATTCAGTTTCCTCTTTTGCATTTCTTGCATGCCATGAAGTATATAATTTCTAGTGATGCTTATTAAAATTCCTCTTTTCCCTCCAACATTTTTCTTATACTATGTTGGTTTTGTGCCATATTTCCCAGAAATATCATCCCCTAGTCCTACTTCTTTTTATTATTTTCCTCATTCTTCCTGATTCTACATCACAAAAGTCTAAACAAATAATCTGGCAACAGCGGATATGTCCATGGGCTTCAAAAAAGCAAGGAGGGCGGGGAATTGAGTGGACAAAGATAGAATCTTTCTCAACTCTAGAGTTGAGAAAGCCTGGGAACAAGCATGCAGTAAAAGGAAAGAATACTGATAGGGGTAAGAGCATGGGCTCCAGAGCAAGAATTTTGGAGTTCTATGTTCTGCTCTATTACCGACTATCTATGTGACATTGATAAATTTCTTGAGCCTCTCTGAGCTTCCTTTGCCTCATCTGTAAAATGGAGATGACAATTTTCTAAGATACTCCTTGAGCATTAAATGACTTAATAAAAGGAAGATATTTAGAAACATATCTCGCACATAGGAAGCTCTTTGTAAGTACTAGCTGTGCATATTGTATATTAACAATCTTGATCCCTTCACACAAAACTATTCTGGGGGGATCAGAGTTTACCCAAAATGGAAATGGGCAGCCTCAAGAGACAGTGAGCTTCCTTTCTCTAAAACTGATCAAACCAATGCTAGATAAGTACTCCAGAGAAATTGCTCATCTAAGATTAATTAAGTTGATATTGACTAGACTAGGAACCACTGATGTCTCTTTCACATATGAGAGTCTATATTTCCATGTACCTTTTTCTGTATTGGTTATTTTTTTTCCTGCTTCTCTAATTCAGCCACCCTAGATCAGAGCATCTTGAATTCTCTTGATCCTACACTTTATTTTTTAGCTTGAAGGTGTTTCATAAAAAGGCTTCATCCAGATGACAAAACTGACAATTCATAAATGAAAGAAATAAAAATATGAAAAAGATCAACCTTACAGGAAATCAAATATCTGATAATATGAAGATGCTCCTACCTTGTATATACATAAGTTTTTTAACCACTTATAATTTTATAAAAATGTAAAATGTTTTCCATCAACAGACATCAACATGAAACAAATCTTTCTGCAAGATAGATGAAACTAGAAACCTGATTTGAAGTTACTATCTAAATAGAGAATTAACTATAAAATTCATTTCCTTGTTTTCTTTTTTCCCTACTTATTTTGCATTCAGAAAAATTATAACTAAACAAATAGTTTTTTACCCTTGTGTTCAAAAGAAAATTCATTTTTTAATCAAAGTGAAATCAGTAATATTTACCAGAGTTTGTCCCCACATTTGACCTTACCTCTAGCCCCAGAATAGTGGGGTGTCCACCATCAACCCCTCTAAGAACTTGCCCCCGTTTCCTTGCACCTGTAATCTTTCCATTCCTGAATTTGCCCTCTTCAACCTGCAAATGTTCCCATGCTCTTCACACTCCTTAAAACCCTGCTTTGACCACGGATCCATCTCCATCTACAAACAAGCCTACGACACCTGCCTTATTGCTCGTCTTCTCCTCTCCAGTAGAGCTCTCTCCTCTCTCCTTGGACTTTCTTAACCTTTATGCCTCTTTTTATAATCATCTTTAGATGTTATCTCCTAGCTGTGATACCAGTCACCATCACCACCCCACGAAGAGTGGTAGATGTCCCTCAAGGGCTCCCATAATATCCCAAAATATTCTACTGGAATTATCACTTACTTCAATAGCCTTGTGAGTAGGGCTATTAGGCTTTAAAGAGATACACATTGATTCTTTATGGAATAAACAAATGTCCCAATTGTAGACAAAATGCATATGAAAAGGAACTGATGTGGATATTTTCTATGACCTTGATGGGTATACTTGGTCACTGAAATTTTACAATTTCTCAGATTGATATGGTAAGTAGTAATTCCTTTGATCGTGAATTCTATCTCTGTATACAATAAGGTATAAGCTCCAACATAGAAATACTAGTAATTTTCTTGGTGTCTTCCAATCAGTAATATAGTGGTGAATACGTGTTTTTCTTAGGCCATTTGAACTATGATATATGTAACTTCTCTTGACCTTTTCCTCCATATTCACAGACCAATAAACTGCATAGGCATCCACAGTCAGTTACTTCCTGGCTAGCACAGATAGAATAGACTGTGGTAATACAAACTTTCATTACCCAATATCATAAAATTTGAAATATAGGACAATCTGGAGAAATAACATAAGTTTTATTTCTCCTGAGAAATAAAACATTTTTTTTCTGAGGGGGCTTTGAAAGTTTAATTTTTTGTTTGTTTGTTTCATGTATCTTATTTTTAAAACTCTCCATTGAGGCTTATTCAAGGATAGGACTATATTAAGAGCTTTATTTATACTTTCTCATTCAATTTTTATAAAAACTTTTCAAGTTTACATTATAATTATAAATTTTGCTCCCATTTTACAGTTGAGAAAACTGACTTTTGGCAGCAAAATTAAGAAAATTCATCTAAACTACATAGCAAGATCTTGAGTATGGACAGGCTGTTTCCTGGGTCCATATTCTTAACGATATTCTACACTATCTCAAGAATAGGTATTCAGAGGACTAACAGACTACAGAGACCCAAGTGTGTAGCTAAAAAGGGAATAAGACCTGGAAATAAATTTCTTTATTATTAATAGAGTGCATAAGTTGTTTGTTTGGTTTTTTTTAATGTAGAATGACATGGGGAAAAGAACAAAATAACTTTAAATATTTCAAAAATAACACTTTGATCTGAGGAGGCACCTCCAAACAAGTTTCGAACTTCTGGGTCATTTGTCACAGATTTAGATTTTCTTTTAAGCTATTGATAGCAAGTGAAATGGCACTTTACAGATTTAATTAATTGCTGTCTTTTTGTGAGCAAATTTTTCAATTTGCTTTAAAAACAATCAAGTCATAAGACTAAAACATATTAAGCCAAGGTGGATGGGAGAAGAGTACTAAAACATTTGCACCGACATCATTACTTGCCTACTGGAGACCCTCCTAACGGGCTGGGGAAAATGACTCCATGAGGAAAGATTCCTGTTCTCAGAAAACATTTTGCAAACCTTCATAATTAAGAAGAAAATACAGAGAGACTTTTTCCTACCGGAAAAAAAAAAATTCTAAGTGCGCATGAAATTATTATTTAAAGTAATAGATAAAAATAAAATACTTTAAATATAAATAAATGAAGGAGAATTTTGGGTTGTTTGTTTTCCTGTTCCATGAAACCGTCTCCATCTCTTTGAGTTAATCATCATCAAATTGCGCTAAATCAGAGATGGCAGGGGCTGAGGCTGGCTGGATACCAGTGTTTCTCATTGTTTGGTTATACTGGAAATGTCTTTGGAATGAGCTTAATCTGAAAGACCTTTAACCAGTAATTTTCTTAGACTTCTAAACAGCAGAGGTTTGGTTTTTGTTTGTTTTGGGGTTGCTGTTGTTGTTGTTGTTGTTGTTGTGTGTGTGTGTGTGTGTGTGTGTGCGCGCGCGCAGAGAAATGAAGGCAGGAATGTGTATGTGATTTTTTTCTTAAAATAAAAATAAGTCAATATTAAGATGATTTTTCTCTCTTCCACTCCTCCACCCCAACACACATATACTCCTCCTCTCAGAACTTCTGTTGGCTACGAGAATTGGGAAAGGGGGCAGGGGTGCAGAGAGGGAAATATATATAAAATAAAAATAAATGTAAATAAATAAAAAAATTAAAATAAATGTATAAAATAAAAATAAAGTTTTTATTTTATACATTTCTGTCCTGTTTGTTTTAAAAACCATGTTCATCTGATATTTTCAGTTAAAGAACTTTTTTGAATCCTGAACAAAATTAAAAAGCAAGCAGGCATCACACACACACACACAGCTGTGTAATAAAGGAGGCGGAAGGGAAGTACAAGCAAAATATTCCAAGATAGCCACATCATTTGTGAAGTTGCTTCTGAGGTTTAAGTTGTTTTCCCCAACTAAGGGCTAGGAAGAAGGGTAAGGAAGGCAGATTTGCATCTGTAGCCGATTGGCAGTTTCTGTGAAAAATTATCCACCGCAATAAGTTGTGTTATTTTGACGATCTCT
Source organism: Eonycteris spelaea (assembly GCA_003508835.1). NCBI lineage: Eukaryota > Metazoa > Chordata > Mammalia > Chiroptera > Pteropodidae > Eonycteris > Eonycteris spelaea. The sequence goes on along the minus strand of PUFA01000265.1, from coordinate 1,570,718 downwards.
TTCTCAGAATTGATGGTGCCCTTTACTTTCAGGTGGGGGATGGTGTGGGGAATGAGACACTGTTTCTAGTGACTGCTGGGAGAAGGGAGTGGAGGGCAGCTGTCTGACTGAGAGACTGAAAAGTTTCTGGGAGAATGGAATGTTATTGTTTCTCCATTTTTAAAACCACTCTTCTTTTTGATCATGTTTATACTTTTAAATTTCACACTGTGGTCAAACTAGGCAGGGTATAATTTTGCATGGCCCCCATAAACACTGAGCAACTACACTTGTTTTGTGTGTACACAGGCACACAATTTTTATGGACATTTAAGATGGGTACCTATGGGTGGGGGGAGAATCACATTTCAATAACCAAAACGTGACAGTCAATTATTTTAAATGCAGCCTCTTTGTTTTGCTTTTCCTATGAAGTTTTTCTATCTTTTCAACAGAGGCAACATATAAATCCAAATGTTGTCCTTCTCAACTATAATTTAAAGTTACACTGAAAAAGAAAGTAATAAAAAAGATAAAATATGTACTTCAGATCAAGCATTCTACTGTGCATTAAAAAGCAAGCTTTAAGTTTACTGAAAAGGGATATTCCAATAATTACTAAAAGATTCCACAGCTGTTAAACTAGAGATACTATTTTCCTTTCTTTGAGTCTAACATCATCTTTCACCATTACCTCATAACTAATCAAAGCTTTTATGAAAATGTTAGTCGCCAAAGAGCTACTTTGATTGCTTTCATTCTACTGACACACTATTTACAGGCCTGTTTATTGCCACTAATAACATTTTTTTAATTTGCTCTCTTGAAATTTGCTTTAACAATAAAATATACTTTAAAATATTAACACAGTATGTAGATAGAGCATCAGTTTTCTTAAGCAACTCTTTACAACACGTAAAAAAATGTTCTCAGGGAAAAGGAAAAGATCCAATTGTTGATCTTGACGACTGCTGTACCTCGGTTATGAGGGACCTGTTGTTATTTGAGGAAACACTTCTTGGAAGAGCTACTATAAACATATATGAGTGTGACTTATAGACATTGGTGGTAGATAAACATCCGTGCCTACATTAGATTGCGGTCCATGCACGCACTCACCAGATATTTGGCCAAGCCTTTAGACTAGGTGTTGTTAACACAATCATGTAACAGATATAATTGCTCTCTTAAATAAAACTCATGATCACCCCACTAACACTGTAGACTAACACTGGTATTCTCCATGTCAATGAATGCCATAATAAGCATCTATGCAAACCAAAAATCTAGGAATCTATAATAATCTCTCTACCTGCAATTGCCAAGTTCAATTGATCTCTAAGATATATTTTGCCTTCTAAATGCATCTTAAACACTTCATTTCCCTTAATTTTCAACAGCATCCTATTCCGCCCTACCAGCAATTCATACCAAGATCACTTTAATACCTATTAATGAATACTGCCCTATTTAATTTGTTTTCCACTTAAAGTAATATTTTTGAAAAGCAAATCTGCTCATGTCATTGTTCCTGTTTCACACTCTTGAATGGCTTTGTTGTTTTAAAATATGTCCCAAATACTTTGACACTACTTCTTTCAAAAGTGTAGCCCAATTCCCTACCTTTGAATGTTCCTAGGAATTAGTGACTTACTTCTAACAAATTAGAAGTGTCTCTCAGTCTCCCTCTCTCAGTCTTTCTCTCTCTCTCTCTCTCTCTCTCTCTCTCTCTCTCTCTCTCTCTGTTTCTCTTTCTAGGGCTTGCATGTGCATGTGTTCTCTCTCCTGCCTTCCTCCCTCCCTCTCTTCCTCTCTCTCCTCTCCAGCCCCACCCCTTGCTCTGGAAAGCTTCTTTCTACTTCTCTTTCAGCAGTGACTTTCCTTTTCTCTGCTTAGCCTTAAAAGTTCCTAAAACTCTTGTCTCTATTTCCCCTGTCAACAAAGGCTCAAATAAAATAATTCACACCAAGGTGCTTATTGTCAGCAGTAAATCCCATTGTGCTCAAAGGCGCTGGAGGGAAGCAGAGGTAGAAGAAATGATATGGCAAGTGAGGTAAACTTCAAGACAGAAGGAAAGCCAGGTAAGAACTGGCAACACTGGAGTCCATCAGGGCAGGGGGAGGGGTGAGAACAAAGGAGAGGGCAGCAGGACAAGTTCCCACCAAGGCCCAAAAGAATTTGATCTAAGAAACAAGAAAGGGACACAGCTTCTAAGTTGAAATCAGAAGTGCACATGACAGAGCTAGATTCAGTGTGGGAATGCCTGTTTATAGTGAATGAACTAAGGAAGAGGACATGGTCTGGTACTGAGGAAAGAAGCCTACAGAAATAGCCAGGAAAGAAAGGCCTCCAAATAGCAAGTTTTAGTAGACATCAGGCATTGCGAGAAGCAGGGCTTCCCATCTAGGGCACTGTAATCCAAAGACTCACCATTTCCAGGGCCTTCCTCTCTCCCTCAGAGGGTGCAGAAGGCTGTTCTCAGCACCACATGGCGAGAGGCAGCTCTGATGGTCCTGCCCAGATGTCTTCCCAGGGGTCCTGGGGTAACAATAGATGGTAAGTGTTCACCGTCTATTGGTGGACGGAGACTAATGAAGTTCAGTTTGTTGGTTGTGTTTTCAACTTGAAAATTTATTTAAGTTAAATAAATAGACTCTGATTATGGACTTCTAAACAAAGTAGCCAAGAAGAGTATTGTAACTTGCATTAGGAAGACATGCGGTCTCAGAAATGCTTGCTGATACTTCCCAGGAAACTTAGGCAGGTCTGAGTGTGGTCATGCGTTGAGCCACTGTGCTCTTCCTGACAACCAGGTGTCAAGGTGACTACGGGCACCATCAAGCTAAATGCAGCGAAAATTCTGAGATAGATGGCAAGTAGATTTAAAGACTCACAATAAATTCATTCTCTGCCATTAATTTAATAAACTCTAAAGCCTCTCGATGGTTTTAGTACAGTTTATTTGTTTGGCAGAAATATTAATGGCATCTCAGTGACCAAAAGAAGTGGACCAAGTTGTCACTGATCTAGAATTTCTAATTTTAGTTCTTAATGACTGAAAATGATTGGCAATCTCCTCAACTGATCGCTTTTGGATAGAGTGTGCAAAAATAAAAATGAGAAATTCTACATTATTAGTTTTACAGTAGTCTGTTCAGACATAGCCCTTTTAACCTGTAAAATAAAGAGAATATTGCTTTGTCCGGCATTTTCTTTAATCTTCACATCACCTAGGCTTACAAATTCCAGAATAAGGAATTCCCCACCCCAGCCATCACTACTCCAGGCCTAATGGATAAATTACTCAGCTGCATCTTCTAACATGTTCTGTTGGAACTCAAAAACCTTCAGAAGATTTGCCATAAAGCCATCAAGTTTGCCTTCAGGATTTCCCTTTGGGGCTTTACTAAAGTGCATGGTAGAGAGAGCACTTCTCCAGCCATAAAAAAATGTTCAGTCCAACCACACTTTTTAAATTATTTCTGTTTGGAAAGTAGGAAAGCATTTCCAACTGTCATAGTTTACATGCTGATGTTACCTAGAGTTATCAAAAATAAAAGTATGAAGTCAAATTTTCTATAATTTGTTCCTGAAATGGCGCATTTAAAAAAAAACCGTATAACTTTGGGAGAACGTAAACTCCTTAAGGATGTCTTCGTCAAGCTTTTAAAACAAGTCATTGTCGACTGCAATGAAACAACCCAATAGTCACAATCTATTTGAAATCTGGCAAGCATAAGATGTAATTAAGTATGAGTTTTCAAAAATATTTGCTTCTAAGTAAATTAGATCAGATTTAGACTATTCATACAATAGCATCATTCTCACTCATTTGCATCCTCATATGTTTCCTTGAAAGGGGAGAAAAATATGTAGATATGGCTAGTAGGGGACAAACTCACCAATCAGCAGTTGTGAAATAGCCTCCTTCTCATCTTTCATCCTCTCCAGGAAGACTCCCTGTGCATTCATGTGCATCACTAAAGAAAATTAAGGAGAAGTTGAATACCAGGTCTTAAAGAACAGAATAGTCTATTTTCATCTTCGCTCCCAGAGTATCCTGAACTAGTTCTATATCACAGCCTTTACTTTGCACCTGCTTTCTCTGCGTGCCTACTACAGTGGCCATTTTATTGACAGTGGCAACTTATTCATGTCTGTCTCCTCACTATGACTACCAGTCTTGAGACCATAGCTGTGTCTTTTTATCTTTGTGTCCAGGGTCCAGCACAGTGCCTGGCACATAAGAATTTAATAATGCTTGCTGGATGAATGGATAGATAGGCAGATGGACGGACGGCTTAATGGATGTTATGTAGAATATATACAGAGGATAATGTCCACCTAAACCACAAATGTGGCCTTCTTCTATTGAACTTTGAAAGCTCTGACAATGTTTTGAGAACCAAGGTTATGTTTTGACAAAACTAATTTAGTGTTTTGCGAAGCATAATTTTGGAGCTCAAATGACTATGTTTGACAACATCTCTTTAAGTAAAACTGCATTTTGTTTAGACCAGGGTATCATGACTGACAAGTTATATTTTTACTTTATTTGAAAGTCTTTGCAGAAATATGACTGCACCAACTATGGATTCTTCCTGGTTTCTGCTGCTTTTCCTCTGACAGAAAGGCTTTGCTTCCAGGAATACAATGTCTTACGGGTTTCCCAGAATCCTCAAAATGCTATGAAAAGGCAATAGAATCTGAATTCTACTAAAATGATTGTGAACAATATGAGGGTTGTTTTTTTTAAAGTTTCTTTAAGGGGTGAGACTGGAAGCAATGCTATTTGGATCTACTGAGAGCGAGGTGGATATGCTTATTTGAGGAAGAGCTTAATTTATAAGGTATTTTACTAAACTCAATGCAGCAAACCATATGACTTCGCAAATTTGTCTGTGAATGGAATCATTTGTTCCAATTTAGTGCTTCAGACTTTCTGAGAATAATATTTCCAAGAATACCCAGTAGAATTCAAAGTGAATATCCCAGATTTCTCTGTCCTTTTAAGCTAAAAAGTTTAGATGAGTAATAACAAATTAAAACTTTTCATTTATGATTTAACACAATCTTACACAAATTAATTAGTGACAAGTTCTGACTTGAGCCATTTTTTCAGAAACTCAACTCTGACTTTAAAGAAGATGGTGTAAGTAAATGGAAGGCAGAATTTAGCTTATTGTTTGGCTTTGGTTTCTTTTTCCGGCACTATCTTTATAAAGGCTGTAAGTAGCATCTTAGAAATGCTGAAGAGATTTTTAAATTTTTTTCAAAGGGAATTTGGCCAGAAACTTTGTTATTTGCATATAGTAGGATCATTACATATCCTATGCTTTATCTTATCCACATTGCAAAATGTGACTGTGGACTTTAGAATTTAACACAAATTAGCAGTTACCGAACACTGCATTGAAAACATATTCATTCCAAACTGCGTTATCATCGCTGGTGACGTTCTCCTTTCTAAACCCTAAAAAGCTGAAAAATGGTAATACAAACCACATGGCTGCTTCATTCCACCACCACTCTTGGCAGAGCAAGTGCTGCCTGGCAACCTTGCTGTCAGCTGGGCCTGTGGTAATCAGAGCCGTCTTGCCGGGTAGTAAAATCGAATGCTTTCTTTCTGAGAACCCATCAGTGGATGCTTTTTCTCCTTATCATTCTTCTCAGTAATGTTTGAAAAGGGCTTCTGTGGATGAGGAGAACATGTCCTCATAGTGGGAGCTGCTGAAATCATAAAGAATAAATAAATAAAATTAAATAAAAATCAAGTATTCTAGTGACTCTTTAGAGAATAAGCCTGCAAGGCCCGGCTGCGTGTTGCCTTGGACTTCAGCCCCACAATCGCATGGATCCAGACTGATTACTAGTGAGGCTCCCGTTTCTTCCCTGAGCCCTGAGCCTCCTCCGTCCCCGTGGAAACACGCACAGCAAGGACCGAATGCATGGAATTAAGAAATTTAGGATCTGAAGACAGAAAGCACAAATGCGGACTTCTTACATTTGGCTCTGGAAACAATGACACTAGCTTCATTCCATCCTGCTTTGGAGGGAAATATGTATTTGGAACAAAACTGATGATGACAGCACTCCTTTAAGCAGGCCTGATTGTGACCGAGATGACACAATTTTGCTATGATGATTGAGCGTGTGAAAAGGGAAACTTCCAGGAAAGAGAGATCAGCAGAGAAACCATAGCCATGGGAATGGTGTTTAACACAATGTGAACATCAATAGGACATTGCATTCACCCAGCAGAATTTTGCTTCATGTTTTAACCAAATTGCATAAACAAAGACAATTATGTAACTCCTCCTATTCCATTAATTAGGCAAAATAATAACATGTAAAATGACTGGTAGAGTTCCCGTACATTGTTGGCACTTATTAAATGTGCTTTTTTTTCCCCCCCTCTCCATTAAGGCAAATTTCCTTTGAGATCCCTGCGCCCAGATGCCTGTGCTGCTCAATGGAGCTCTGCAGTGCTTCTTCCTTCCTTCAAGTACCTTCCATTGCTTCATCTTTTTTCTTGAAAGCTACAATGCCTAAGAGAAAGAGGAATAGTCTGAAAGGGCATTGATGAATCCAGCCCAGTTCAGCTACTTATTTGAGTAAGCCCTCTTAAAATAAAGCCTTTCTATGCCCTTAATCTCAGGATCCTCGAATCCAAGGCCTCAGATGAACTTAAGCTGAAGCTGAGAATAATACGCCCCAGAAGGAATAAGGCTCATAACCAGAAGATAGCCTGACTCTTATCTTGTGACTCAGAGAATAGGGATGATTTTTGTTAGTTCACTTTCTACAGTGGTTAGAGGTGCTTGGTGAACAGACAAGAACTTCTACATGTGTCTGGAACCAGCAGGATGCACACACAGGAGGTTGCACCATAATTCAAAACATATACGTATTTTAGATGTCCAACACAATGGGCAGGAAAGAATTTGGGCTTTGTTTGATGTTCCTATCCCGGCCTTTCCTTTTACAGATCCAGGTCCTGAAATACATAGAAATCTAGCTACTGCGCACAGTTGCACCCCTGGGCGCATGCGCACTCTCTCCGTTGCCCATTTTCCTTCACCAGGACGGTAGAGAAAGTAAACCCGAATGCGACCCTTGTAATCACTCTGTGCTTAAGTGTACAGATTTAACTTTCAGGGAGAGTATTTGCCATGCAAATAATAAATGAAATTGCTTATATTTGCATATTGTTCAAGAGTTTGCCAAGTGTTTTATACTTGTTATCGTGTCGGACTATCACTTCTGTGAAGCAGGCAGGGATAGCAATGCCCGTATTCTTGTGACAAGGAGATTGTGATAAAAGTGAAAAAGTCTCAGGGAAATATACTTGAAGTAGACTGTCAGCAGGTGGGGAATGTCACAAAATGTGTTCTTTTTTTTAAAATGAGATTCCTGTGTTGGATACAAATGGACCAAAGTTAATGAAACTTAAAATATATATTTTATTATTTAATTGATGGTGCATTTTAAACAACTTTTAAATAGTGTAAAGATGAGTTTTTCCCAAGTATTTTTTTCTAAGAAAACTATCTGTTATTTATCACCATTTAACCTTTCTCTTCCCCCAGACTTGATTAGGTTGCTTTTTAAATCCACACTACTATATCCATTGCCTTAAATCCAGATTCCTCCTAGGCTTAACCCCAGGTATGCCTCTCACTCTATCTGTATGTGGTCTCTCTTCCCTTATTAGCTTTCTAGAGACAAATACACAGCTTTCATTTTCTTTACAGCCCCTCTGGGTTAACTGCCAGGCTCCGTTCTGTCTTAAACTGTTTCTCCCAACATGGATTAAGATAAGTTGATTACTGACATTTAAGGTGTCTCTCTATTTCTGCAGACACCCCCTCTCCATTACCAACCTTCCCCAGTCCAAGAAACTTTCCTCTTGTTCTTTTCAAAATCTCAGGGAAAGTTTTCCCTCCTTTTCCTAATTCTTTCCTTGATTAGCAGCTGCAAGCTAGGTATACGACTTTCAACTACAAAACATCTCTGAAGCCTGTTGCTACCAGTAACACAACATATAACTTTTAAACAGCTCTTTCTGATACAAACTGTTCTAGCCAAAGAGTTCCTCTGAACTGACTTCTAAAATGAGCGATATTCTTCCAGAACAAAACATTTTATGCTAGATTTTTTTAATGGTGATTTAAATCACCGCATGACCCATTTATCCTTAAAAGCTCAACTTCTTTCCTGTTGTGCAGCGCAGTTAAATAATGATTTCTAGCCCAGTGATAGTGTAAGGTCTCCTCTGATTTCCAAAAAACTTGAAGTGCTTGTGCATTCAGTATTAAAAACCTTCCCAGGGTCCTTTTTAAGGGGAAAGCAATAGGCAGGTGTATCTGTGTAGATTTGGAGAAGAGCCAGTGAAAGGTCAACATCTTTTTAAATGGATTTTAGCTTTATAAAGATTTTTTTACTTATTTCCCTAGAAAATTGTGTGAATGTCACTTATCCCACATTTCTCCTATTTAAATTGAAATTTTCTAGAACTCAGATAATTCTTTCTTTAGGTCTAAATTGTATAACTAGTTAGTTTTCCCAGGCTTTACCCGTTTACTGTCTTTGTATCTTACTAGGTTCGTCTCTCTGTACCCTTACGCCTATATTATCTGATACAGTGGCTGTAAACGACTATCTAAATTTAAATTAACTATAGAAACTAAAAATTCATATCTTCAGTTATACTGGTCACATTGTAAGTGCTCAATAGCCACATGTGGCCAGTGACTACTATCTTGAGCAGTGGAGTCATAATACATTTCCATCACCACAGAAAGTTGTAGATTGTATAACCCATAAGGACAGACACTGACAACAAAAATCACTGGGGCCAAAGAGTTCTCTAGTCAGTTCTTCTTTAATTCAACGGTTGCTTAAATTCAGTATGCAAAGGATGAAAAACAATTTAGTAGGGAAGATAGCACTAAGGTACCTGCCATATAAAAATGTATTTATATAAAGGCAATCTCGAATGGGAAAAAGCATTTGGCTTCAGGAATTTACTGATAAGTTGTTTGTTAAAATAATCTTTCCCATAGAAGCAACGTCCCATGATGTGAGGCTCCAAGAGCCTCAGCCTTCCAAAGCCAATGTTATCCATCTCATGGGTGAGGAGGTTTGTTATGACTGTGTGTACCACTGACTCAATGGGAAATACAGTCAAGGTTCGAATTTAGAGCACCCGAATAGATGCCTCATCTATCTACCCCTGCCTGCCTTAACTCTGAAGTACTGATGGGGTTTTATGGCCTTAGGAAGGCCCAGTAGAGTGGAACGAAGATGAGGAGACATGATTACCCAGAGTGCAGAGGGGGTGGGAGCCTTGGAATATGGAGTGGAATGATCGGGGGGAGAAGCAGAAATAAGGCATCTGGAAGATGACGAAGTAAAAGTGCAATGGTGGAGGAAAAAAGCAGTTATAGAGGAATAATGGGGACATGTGTTCTTCCTTTAATACTGCCTATCACACTGTTGTGGCCCCCTTCTTCCTCACCGCACCCTACTGTGATAAAACCCGTACATGGTTCATGGCTTCCCCGTTCTTTACAGATAAAGACAAGAATCATACTTTCACCTCTAATTTGGCTCCTCTCCTGCTTCATGTCATCAGTTTTTTCCTTGACCTTTTCTTCCCCGTCACAGTGGCCCTTTATCACTCCCATGTCCCATCCCACCTCAGATCTTCAAATATGCCACTTACTCCACCTGAAACTTCCTTCATTTCCTTCTGGGGTGGGACCTATTCAACCTTCACATTCAGCTTTTATCGTTTATTCAAAAAAATCCTCCTTGAACGCATGGATTAGGTTCAATTTCTCCTATTTCTTACTTGTATCATGTACTTTTCCCTCATTGCATTTATCAGAGCTGTAATTTTACATCTATCCATGTAATTGTTTGATTACAATCTAGACTCCCTTTTGAGTCTAGATTGTAAACTCCAAGATGCCTATTCCTAGAGTTTATTTCTCTCACCACTGTATTCTCAATGCCTAGTCTAGTACATGGCACATAATAGGTATTCACTAAATACGTATTAAGTGAAGGCATGAATAAATAAATGAAATGAAATGAAGAATTATGGTTCTCAGACTTGAGATTAGGGATTTTAGGGGTTAGCTGTCCCTGAATAAGGAGAAGACAGCAAAGAGGGATGATTTTTACCTGTACATCCAGCTGTTCATAAATAAGGGAGACCACAAGAGAAGTCTTAGAAAGTTAAAATGTTTATGCCATCCAGTATGATTTTCTATTCTTTCTCTCAAGCCATCCTCTTTTCCTTTCATATGTGATTTATTCTAAGAGGCTTGGACTGAATTTTTAGTGTAATTTAGAAGACAGGAGATTCTGTCCTTCAATAGAATACACGCATCCGCTTTTTAAAAGAGAAAAATATTTTAGAAAACTAAACTGGTAACAGACCACTCGATTTAGAATTGTCAAGGAGAAAAAAAAACAGATCAGAAAGCAGCTTCTTTGTTTTACTTTGATAGTGACAATTAAATAACAACAGATCAAGAAACTAAACGTGCCTAATTGTATAGTTAGTAGGACCTGGAGGGGTTTCATGACAGGAAGTACTTGTCTTCCTAAATGGGATTTACTCTAATGGGGTTAGCCTATTTTAAGAATATACTAGTATTTACACTCTGTGCTTCTGACCCTAAAAGGGTTAAAATGGAATGCAGCAACTTTTTCAGTACTCATTTTTTTGTGTCCTGCTAAAGTCAAAAAGAATTGCTTAAAAAGGCAGAAAATGTCATCAATTTTGCACTTGCCCTGACCCCAGCATCTAAAAATATGAAAAGCTGGAATTTCTACAGCAGGTGACTTGGGAAAAAAAAGAAAAAAAAAAAGCTTAAAGAGGGCTAATTGTTTAAGGTCTAAATGTGGTCCATAGAAAAAGACGAAAATAGGGAGGTGTCTCCCCAAGTGACCCAGCCTGCATAAAATTGGGCACACAATTCATTTGAAAGACGTTTTGTCCCTGCATATTTCCTCTAAGTTTAAAGAGAAACATTTTGTTTTCAGCATAATGGATAATAGTGTCATCTTGGCTACCTTCTGTCTACAAGTGAAGTTAATTTTAGTCTGATCCTCCTTTTGAGCACATGGAGGAATTTATATTACTCATCAACCTTTGCTAGAAGCCAAAGATAGCCTTTATGTCTTAGAGAGAGTGTCTCTGGTTTGAAGAGATTTTCCCACCACGTGTTAAAGCCAGAAAGAGTGGTTGCGGGTTTAGAAAAAGCTGCACCTGTTATTGTACGAATATGCCATTGTTGCTACCTTGGGTTGGCCTTTTACAATTTAACTTTTCTTTTCCTTTCATATGTGCTCTACTTCTTAGTTTAAATGTACATTTCAAAACACTTCCTTTTAGGTTCTAGTGGGAAGGAAATTGATCACTCTTCAACTGTATGTTTTTAATTGATTTCCTCCTTCCTGGCTAGGAAATTAACTTTCAGTCCTCTCTTATTTGATCTGTTAAATGGTATGTGACACCTTCCCAGGCAACAAGATTTAATGAGATCCTAAATGCTGTAGACTGCGCCTGATAGAGGAGGCTCCACATTCCCGTGTAACTTTTAAAGATACAACAATCAAACTTACAATTGAATTCTACTGCAAAGCATATTGACTGACATCGTTGTCTATAATATATTGAAATAGCCAGCTAATGTCTCATTTTTCTTTTCCAGTAACAAGTTACTCTTTAAAAATCAATTGTTTTCCCTCTGAGCAGAGTTGCTAGAAGTGGGTATGTGATTCCTGCACTCTAAAAGTAGTTATTTATTTTCAGTCTCATATCAGTTGTTTTTATTTCCATTAAAATTTAAATCTAATATTTAAACTGAGGATTTATAATGTCTGGGAACAACTATGCCCAAATACCTCACAGTCCATTGCAAGAAGTTGTTATTGTTCATGCTGGTTGTTTGCCCAACTGCCACCTGGGCAACCTAGTGGATGACCAAACAGATGACAATGTTCTCACAGTCCCACAGAAAACACACCCAGCACTCAGATTGCCACACTGCAATTCCTTAACTTCAAGTACTTTATAGGTTTTCCTGTTGTTCAGGTGGTTATCATCCACTGGTGAGAAAAACAAGCTCCAGAATTCCAGATCTCAGCCTACAAAGGTAGTGTTGACGTCTCAGAAGAAAACCCGCCTCCCAATCCCAGAATGCAATCCAAGTATGACCTCCAGGGAATTCCACTGCCTACGACAGCCTATTTTCCTAAGAAGAAAACTTCCTAGATGGTCTTTGCAAATATTCCTCGCCATGGGGAAATTACGTGACCCTGACTTCCTCCTGATTCCTCCATAATATTGCCTCAACCGATCCCAGAAATACATTTAGTGAAAAGGCACACACACACACACACACACACACACACACACACACACACACTGTATGCACATATTCTCTGACCTCTCCCCAAAGATAGAATTTTTCAAGGAAACAAATTTTTTCTTAGTAATCAATGTTCTTGGATTGAATTAATTAGCATCCTCTTCCTCAAATGTTTTCTTCCTTTGTCTTTCTCTTGCTACAGTTCTGTCCTATCATCCATTTTTAAGATACATTGACTTTTTTTTTTTTGCTCTCCTACCTTCTTTTACCATAATTTCATTCTTTTTTTTAATCTACATAATGTATTCAGTTTGGTTTTTAAATAGATCTTTTAATGTCTTAAAAAGAAAGGGTCAGTTGGGAAACAGGAACAGGGAAAATAGAGCCTTGTTATGTTTGTAAAAAAAAAAAAAAAAAAAAAAAAGATGAAGCCAAATAAAAACTGCAAGATCTGTTATTTTAGTCCATCCATAATTTTCCCCTGACTGAGTGTAATACTTCAACTTTCTCCCTCCCCAGTTCTCACTGAACTGACACATTGCAGGTGCCACAGTTTAGATTTAACAATTAAAAAAGTCCATTTCTTTTCTAGTTCTGCAGCAAAGACATCACAAAAGATAGAGTTATCGGGAGCTAATTACAGTCCTTGAAAATTACCTTTGCGCTTTGCAAATATGCATTTTTTTTTCTTTGCTGGTGATGAAGAAGTTGGCAGTTTAAATAAAAAACACTATTTAAAGTAACAGAGTACAGTTATATAACCTTTTCACATAAATCACACAATAACTCTTTGTGCTTCGTAAAAAAAAAAAAGAAGAAGAACTGCAGTTCTTGTTAAGAAGATTTATTTATATAATAATTTATGCAAAAGATTTTTTTCCTTTTATAAAAATGGGATGTTCTTTTTTTTTTTAACCTCTGGGAGTTGCAGACTAGAGGGCAGGAGTATCCTCCAGTCACCACTTCTAGTCGCACACACTCCAGCTACTAAAAACTCTCATTCAAGTAGTGTTGTGGCATTACCACACGTGTCTTCATCTCCAAGCACACAGAAAACCCAAGGAATACTCTGTGCCTACTAAATAAATAAAAATATAAAATCAAAATCCAATCCACGAGTCACACCAAGACCTAAGATCCTTTTCTCAGTGTTTCAGAAATACTGTTTCTTTAAGTATGTTTGATTAGTGAGGGGACCATTGGGACCACTGAAGCCTTACAATTTCTCCACGGATTCTCCAGGGAATTCTTTTATCAGGTCCTTGTTCCTTCACTCAGCTTCCTGCCCATCCCTCATTTGCTCTCCTTAACCTTATTCCCTGATTTAATTCGAGAAGTAATCGTCTTTTTTTTATTATTTACAATATTGTCTCTACCATTTAAAAATATCCCCCATATAAAATGTCTTGACATCAAATTGATCTTACAACTGACCAGCCCATCCTAAACAGCCAGGGCAATGAATGCATAAGTTGCTAAATGCTAAGTTTGGCTCAAACTGACCCACTTACGGAAGAGTGAGCCTTTCATGGAGATAAACCTAGTAGAGGCATTTTATTGGTGAAATATATCTATTCTAACTCTTGCTGAACAGTAGGGGTTCTGAAGACAGGGAAACCCACAAGGGCTTTCTTGTGTGCCCTTATCTTTCATTGAGATGCTAACCTAACTTTGAAAAGCTATCTCCATGGAAAATTCTGGGCTCCACTCCAAAACCAACCAGTAGGAGGTGGCCCTCTTAATCAGTGGCTGTGTTCCGTCCTTATATAAACAGGTTAAGCCAGCTGCCAGAGCCTCTGCGACCAATTCCAGCTCACATTACCTTTGGCTGGAAAAAAAATAGGCCTGAACCAAAGCTACATTATGAAAGCAGGGAACTCTACCTCTCCTAGGTTATAGCAAAAGACTTGGTTGCCATATATGGTGACCAGAGTCATCAGCAATCTTACCTCTGTTCCTTAAAAAAAAGAATAACATTTATTGCCAGAATGTGTAGGATTTTCTCGACCTGCCAACTGCAGGTAAAGGCTCAAATACAAAACAGGAAATTTGATTATTCTAATTGATACATAATAATCAAGCTCCTCATTTTCCTAACAGTGGGAAAATAATAAAAGTAGACATAACTCTTTGATTGTTTATGGAATAGAGTGATAGGGTGGGATTTGATTAACTGGAAATATATTCTTTCACCAGCTAATCCACGAAGGACTCTCACTGCCCAGGTTGGAACTCAGAGTGTCAACTTGTAAAATTAATAGGCATAACTGATACTGAAGAGACATCGCTGATGAAATCTGTTACTTTCCTCAGACGTCCATTTCTCTCCTCAAAATGAGTTACCCCAAAGCAGTTACAAACCACACAGAATAAACCATAAATAACTGCAACAATAAAATGGACTTCTGAGCTAAACTTACAGATGTTGGCCAATAATAATCAAGGCAGAAAAGATAAACCATTATGTCCATTTGCCAAAAAAATTTTTTAAACTTGATTATGGTTCAGTCATTACACCAGAAGCATTAGAAGAAACAAAGCAAACAAACAAACAAAAACCTACCCATGAAGTGTGTTTTTATAATGTATTGGTGAAGAATAGTCTGCTTATATTAATCATTATAATGGAAATAATTAAGAATTCTGGACTTCTCTTCTGAAAGAAATGCTTTCCCAGGGAAAGTATTTTAACGTGCTATCACATTGATTTAAAATCACTGAATTAAGGCCATGGGTTTATAGGTCAAGCCATATTTGAATGGCTTAGAACTTTTCCTCTCGTGCTACCAGAATTGAATGCAAAGTATGTAAGGCCCTTTTGCTGATCTTATTTTCAAATACATGCAACAGCAACTGCAATTCCAGTAGGATTCCACTATTTTTTATTTTGACAACATAATACTACAGACCCATGGGAGCTGAGCATTCCAGGTGTTAAAGAGGATTTGTTATAAGAAAATGATTATAATAGGATTTAATGTAATTGAAAGTCAAGGTACAGTAGCCATACAGTGTATCAGAGAGAGTGTCAAAACTTGCAGTGAGGGTGGAGTGCCTCTTGCTAAGTAAACAACAAAAGTGGAGAGAGAAGAAAATATTCTATGCACAACAGGATCTACTAGGTTGGCCAACTTGATAAGCCTGCCCCACCACAGCAGGATCAAATCCACAGGTGCTACAGTGTGCTTCTCTGGCAAGAGGGGTCATGAAGAGCTACAACCTTCCCAACCCACAAGAACATTTTGAAAACAAGTTATATAATAACCTGAATTCTTGTCTAAAACTTGACAGGCAAAAACCACAGTCCCTCAGAGGCTCCAGAGGGAAAGGCCCATCTCTGAGTCACTGCCCTGGCCCTTCTAGTCTCAGGAGCTAGTGTCACTCTGAGTCTTTTCATGCCTTTCCAGGTTTGCCAGTCTGGGTGAGCATGAGCATATGCACAGGTGTACCGGACAAGAAATGGCTGGCTCTTAAAGTGTTTCACCCCTTCTCTTGACACCACTATTCTCTCTCTAAGAACAATAGGTTTATCGCACATTAGAAGCTTTTCCATTTAGATGGGCCCATGACAAATGCAGGTATCATACCTACTTCAGACATCATAAAATAAATGTAAATTCTCAAGATCAGAACATGGTGGCAGTAAGCAAAAGTGAGAGAGTAACAACTGAACGTTAGTCCTCCTCTCTGTCATTATGGACCTTTTTATTTTCCTTAGTTTGCTTCCTTGCCATATTAAGAAGTTATTAGGCTATCTTGGTCATAAATACCATTGGTAGGTCGATTTTGGTTGGCTTTTCATTGCTACCTATGATTCTGGAGATGAGCGGAAGCTGGACCTGAAGTGTAAGGCCATATTTATCTTAGACAAACAGCTGGAGAACATTCTTTCCAATCATTCCAATCATTCTAGTTTTTACTGCTATGACATCTCATAGCAGCCTTTAGAGAAGAGAGACATTAGTGCAGGCAGGACCGGGAACTTATTACCTTGCTATTAGCATTAATATGATATATGTATATATTGCATTTTTCAAGCATGAAAGTGATTTACAAAATGACATATGACAGCAAAAGACATGCATGGATTTGTGAATCAGGTCTTTTGAGGTGTTCTTTTGCCACATCAGGTGCATTTCTACCTGTATTCTCAGTAGCTGTTAAAAATTTATGCATCACTGTATTATCTTTTAAATATAATTTTTTCTAACTTTTTGCTTCCTCTAAATCATAAACAGGCATTTCAGAAAATTCATATCACTGTCATACTTAAGGAATTTTCTTCTTTCTGCCTAGGTTCTTTGTACTTTTAATTTAATTAATTAATTTATTTATTTTTTGCACAACCATGTCCTATCTTTTCCCCTCTGTGGGTTTCACTTTTATTTCTATGCTTGTCAATTCTCTAGACACTAATACAAACGACAATAGTGATAAACAATCCAAATGTGAATAAATGCAAACATCACTAGTAAGCCAGCCTGAAAAGCATATATATATGTATGTTATATTTGGCATTTAAAAATGATTTTATAGTTAAATCAGTATATATGTTTTTGGTGATTTGGGAATTAATAATATTTCACCCTAAATTGTGATGTTATTCTAAGAATATTTACTCAAAGGAACTATAAATCTGCTCTATTTAGAACTGCTCACATCCTGGACTGAAGACAGAATACCACATTAAAGCAAAGTTGTTGTTACCTCTATGAAGCAGGCCATCAACTAATTACATGTTTCAATTAAAATACTCTCTTTTAGAGTTTACATTTATTGTGCTGGGTTAGAGTGATCTGTGTAGTGACAATCTCAGTACTAAATGTTACCAATAGTATGTCAACAGCAAAACCAATCTGTATGAACTAACACAGAAATTCAATTATTCACTATACTTTCTCTACAGACTTTCCTATTATTTGTTACATTTCTTCCAGTTGAACACACTTATTTCATTCCAAACCTGCTTCCCCCATGTCTAATATAAGATTATTCTACATTAAACACAAACCTGACTTCCACTACAGAATCCTTAATAAAGAAGTTCTATCATAAACCACTTATTCCTTTGATCACAGTTCTACCTGTGTTCTTTCATGCTCCATGAACTTTAACCTCAGTTAATTTTGCTTTGTTCCTTTTGCACATTCTCATTGCTAAGAATTCTTACCTGCCAGTTCTTCTATGATGGGCAGCCCATCAATCAACAGCTACCAAATATCCTCCTTCTCTTCCGTCACCCTCCCCAAGAAAGCTTCCTCTTCTGAGAAATGCATGTGGTCAAATCCAAAATCAACTTGAGTTTGTTCATTGTTTTGCATTTTAGAATGATCACTACCTGAAAATATAATATGGAGTTTAGTCTGCAAATTTAAAAATGAGCATGCTAGTGATGTTATATTTGTAAAGATCTAATATCATAATACTTTCCCCAATATTCAAGATATGTTCCTTTTGGTCATAACTAGAATTGCAATTCTTCATCCCCTGTGGACTTAGGCACAGCCATGTCACTTGTAGCAGCCAATGAAATGATTAAGAGACAAGCGTAGTCTGCTTTATTCTCTTCTCTTTTCCAGTGATGTTGGGAGCATGAGTCTGGATAGAGCTCGCAGCAGCCCGAGTCCCCCACCAACTTGCATTGACTTGTATCACTAATAAGTCCTCGTTGGTTATTGCCACAACATAACCTATATCATCCTGACTAACTTAGAGGTAGTAATTTGTCCTTTCGTCTAGTGTCATTGCAGGACTCTTCTTTGTAATAACATTGCAGCCATATTCCAAATCTTTCAAGCATATTACATTACTTATTTTCAAGTATTTTTTTAATTTATCACTTTTAAGTCTCAGATAGAAAGCCTAAGACATAGAGAAAGAAAACAGTGCATCAGCGTTTTCCTAGCAATCACTTCTAAATGCAGAATTAGAGCAGAGCTGATGTCCAGCTAGGGCTCTCTCCTCTGAACCAGAAACTAAAAAAAAAAAAAAAAAATCCAGGTTATCATCTAGCTAGAGGAATAGTCATCGAGGCATGGCTATTAAAGATGGAAGAGTTTCAGAGCTCACCTGATTCAGGCACTTTATTTTAAGAGGAAGATCCTGAATCCCAATGGGTTTAAATGGTATCTTCTCTAAGACCATGCACACCTAGCTAGGACTGAGGTATACAAAAAGTCAGATCCCTTATGCCACTGTTTTTCTTTGATAATATATGTACCTTAAATGAAAAGAAACTGAAGATTCTGAGAATATGTAGGCATATTCCTAGATATCTGGTAAGAAACTTAATCCAAACTTTTTAATATATCTTTCAGATCTGAGATATCACTATAAAAAATTTGTGCCTGGAAAACTGTATAACCCCATACAGAAAAATGAAATTGGACCCCTATCTTATACCACTCACACACACATGAAAAAACTTGAAATGGATTAAATACTTAAATGTAAGACCTGAAACTGTAAAACTTCTAGAAGAAGATAGGGAAAAAGCTCCTTGACATAGGTCTTGACAATGATTTTATTGAATATAACACCAAAAGCACAAGCAACAAAGGCAAAAATAAGGAAGTGGGACTACATCAAACTAAAAAGTTCTGCACACCAAAAGAAATAATCAACAAAATAAAAAAGCAACTTATGGAATGTGAGAAAATATTTGCAAACTATATATCTGACAAGTGGTTAATATACAAAATATATACAGAACTCACACAACTCAATAGCAAAAAAAAAAAAAACAAGAAAATCCCATTAAAAATGGGCAGAGAAACTAAATAAACACTTTTCTAGAGTATACATACAAAATGGCCAACATCTCCATGAAAAGACACTAAACATGACTAATCATCAGAGAAATGCGAATCAAAACCATAGTTATCACCTCACCTTTCAGAATGACTGTCATCAAAATGATAGATAACGAGTGCTGGTGAGAATATTGAGAAAAGGGAACTAATGCACAGCATCGTAATTATTGACAACGGTACTGTACTTTATACTTGAAAGTTGCTGCGAGTAGATCTTAAATGTTCTCACCACAGAAATGAAATGATAATGATGTGACTGATGGAGATGTTAGCTAATACTATGGTGGTAATCATACTGCACTACCTAAGTATATCAAATAACACAATGTATACCTTAAAGTTACATAATGTTTTGTCAATTGTATCTCAGTAAAATTTGGGGAAAAACTTTTGCCTTTATGACTAGTAAAATGACTATTAAGTTTTATTATTGAAACAAAAGCAAAAAAAAAAAAAAAATAGAGTTGCCCTGGAACTGTCGATCCCTAAGAATCACTGGGCTCCAATTGAAAAACTACACTAAGACTCGCTCAGCAATGTAATGTTGGATTCTCTCACCTTTGTATCTGTAGCGCTTAGCCCAAGGCCTGGGACAGAGTAGGTGATAATATGTATTTGTGGAACAGACGCTTCTCCTTGTAGCACCCGGTTCAATTCTCTTTTCAAAGAATTATGCTTAAGTTAGTAACAGGTTGATGATGACTCTGTTAACTAATCACATGGATGACAAAGACGATGAATTGTCACTGTACCAGCCTAATTGATTTCTTTGTAGGCACACTTGTTAGACATTGAGGAAAAGAAGAGAAAAAAGAGCTCTAGCATATTTTTAACAGGTTAGAGGAAAAGTTCATTATCTTGAAGAGTATAAACACTACCTCCCAACATACATACACTCCAATTCCAAACCTTTCATCTCTACTAACTCTGGAGAATAAGACATCATCCAAAAGGCATGTTCTCATTCTCCAATGCAGTTAGTCACTACCTAAGATGAAATTCCCTGTCCTAAGATGAAGAAGTAGATTCTATGTGCCAGACACCTTGTATGGACTGATTCAATCAGTAGTTCTATGTCTCCAGTTACAGAGAAAGAAACAAAGTTTATGAAGGTAGAGGTATTTTTCCCAGACTCCTTAGCCAGAACATAGTAAAGGAAGGCTTTGAACCCAAGTCTGTGTGAGGAGCAGAAAGAATGATGGAATTACCCCACTAAAACAAGTTGCCTTCCACTACAAAGGAGACTCATTTTATGCCCCCTGAGGTTGCAGTTCTTTGGGAAACAGTCACATGGTCATTATCCCTAACAAAAGGAAGTCTTGGTTTCTCAGATCCTCACTTGCGCTTCACTTGCATTCCTACCAGGTCAATAGTGAAAGAACAACATAGAAGAAAACAACTATCTCTAATCTTAAAGCATCAGAAAGCCAGAAACTCGCTCTCCTGGCTCGCATCATATAATTCTAGTGTGGGTGAAGTTAAACTCAATAGTTAGCCTAATGAGAATGCAGACTCTTGTTGTTCTGGAACTATTTAAAGATTGCCTTCTGGTTTCTGTGGTGAAGTACCTTGAAGTCCTACTTTCAAGTATAAGTGGGTGGGAGTTGAATTGGCACAAAAAAATACAAGAGTTTGTAAGTCCTCTGATCTACCTTTGTCAGGTAGACTCCAGGAAGCTTTGAGGCACACTGAACTAGCTTTGGAGACTTAGTTTTTAAGATTTCATATAATTCACCCTGTACCAGTCCCCAGGAAAACTGCCGACACTCTAAAAAATGGACAACTTGAATTAGAAGAAAGGTGGTGTGAGCAGGTTTTTCTCTGCACAGTATTTTACATCCCTCCTCCTCTTGGGGCTGCCTTTCTCCTTGCCAACATGGATTCGAAGAGATTGAGGCAGAGTAATGGGGGGAACTCATTAGAAGTTGAAAGTAATTGAAGTACATAACCCGAAGAAAATTGATACCAACATAGAAGTTTTCCACACTGAAAGTTTAGTTGTTAAAAAATAAACTGTACAAGAAAACAAGCCACTTTTTTCTCCTGCTACTATTAAAAAGAAAGAAAAAATAATAATATGGGTTCAAAACTATTCTTGCAGACCTGGTATTTCCACTTATTCTACTGTTTGATCTCCACTACAGAAAGGAAGCACTTCACAGGCATACTTTTTTTTCTCAAGCAATCTTGTTTTCTTAGTACTTCCGTCTAATGGATTTTTGCACAACAAATTTATCAAGACATTTTAACACAGGCTGCCTTTCATGTGGTGAGATGGAGAGACCCTTAAGGGCAGAAGAATGGTCAGGAAGCAAATAGATTTAGGTCAGAAGCAAGCAAAGGGCAAAGGACTGGGAAGAAATTCAGAGACCTGGTTTTGGAGTAGCCCATCAACAGCCAACCACAGAGGCCATGCTCAATGAAGGATGCCGGTAACCACTGGGATAATGACGACATGGCCTTGCCCTTCCCATCTGCCAGGCTCTCTGTTAACCTAACTTCCTTAAACCCATTATCGCATTTCGTCTTCATGATAACCTATGAATAAGTACTACCAGTATACCTACTTCACATATCAGGCAACTAAGGCTCAGAAACATTACATGCTTGCTTGTGCTCAAACAGAGAGTGAGAGGAAAGGAGGAACTTAAACCCTCGTCTGGCTGAACATTATTTATGTGTTCAGTCAATAACCCTAGTCGAAAATTCATCAGACCCTCGGGTTCATAGACAAATTTAAGGAGTCCATAAATCTTTTGAAATTGTACAGGAAATATGTGTAGTTTTGTTTTCCAGGGGAAAGTGCCTGTAGGCTTTATCGGATTCTCAAATGGGTTTTGTGCTCCAGAATGGGGGCTGTACAGAGTGTGTGCAGAGGCTGGCTCCCACACGTCTCCCTAGCTGTATGGATTTGCACTAGCAGTTAATGCCTCTGAATCTTCATTTCAGATGTTTAAGGTCTTGTCCATCCTTAAAATACAATGATTCTATTGTCTTAAGTGTCCTAGGAATAGTCAAGAAGTGTGAGAAACTTTCCTTCTGCCTTTCACGATCCCTCTCCACTCTATATGCATGCACCTCCCAGCTTTACGGTCCTAGCCGCTACCAGATTACCTGTTTTTATCACCTCTACAATCCAACGAAATATATCCAATTGCCATAAGCATTCTTCACAGTCTTTCCCAACACTGGTTATATGATGCATGCAGTATGAGTCAGGCTACAGGGAAAGGGGGCCTCTTTTTAAAGTTTATATGTAACTGTGAGAGCATTCAAGCATGTGCTGGCATGCCAGCCCTGTATTTAAAAAAAAAAAAAAAACTGTTAGTAATAATGTTTTCCTGCTTAAAAGTGCTTCAGAGACATCAGGGCCCTGGAGAGTAGTATGTGTAATGGGGAAGGGTGAGCACGCTCAGGGGGCGCTAGGGGGGACACTCTAACCCACAACCATTCCTCCACCTTAAATTTGTGCTACAAAAAGCTTCTTTAGCCTCATTCCCCTCTAAAGTTGAAAGCTCCAGTTTAAATTCCTTACTTGGAAGGTCATCTATTCTCTCATAGCCAAAAAGTCTGTTTGCTTTTGTCTTCCCACTTGCTTTCAAATGAAAATATCAGACCGCAGACCATCTTGCTTCCCTGATTCAAAAATTAATTACATCATGTCCAAAAGTGAAGGTTGTTGAAAGTTATTAATGTATTAGCTGGGAACACTCTGCATTCCAATAGCTTTTACATGAATGCACAGATGCTTGTTCTCAGCCTGACCTGATCGGTACTTCTGGATGGTGAGGGGCAAAACCCTTGGTCACAAATTGTCCACTTCAGTCCTCAATGTGCTCATTCAAAAGCACATTGTCAAGTACATTTTTCTTATCATAACATGTAATTATTTATTTCCCAGTGTTTTTCGGCATGCCCTACAAGCTTTCAGAACAGGACTTCTTACCCTGCCAATTCCAGCCGTTTCTATCTATCAACCATTATTTTTACTGCCTTGTGATTCTACTAGACCTTGAAATTAGCAGTGTTTTCCTGTCTGTCGTGTCGGCATACTCACCTGTGGTGGCATGCCAAATCCATCAGCTGGACAGCAGACTACAAGTCAGACATAGCCTGGGTACCTATCCCTGCTAATCTGGGCAAGACTCCAACCCATGGCCTGGGAATCGAGGATGTCAGCAAAACTTGCTCTGGAAAGAAGAAATAAAAGCCCAGTTGTTTGGGGAAGGGCTCTGCAGATATGGGGGCAGTAGTAAGAGCTGAATACTTTTAGTTATTTTTTTAATACTTTTTTTTTTTTTTTTTTTTTTACCAAATTAAAGTGCTAGTCTGGATGCATAATCTCTCAAAATTTAGGATGAGGCAGGAAATGGCTAGGCATGAACCTATGATTTTCCAAGATTCTCCTCACTCCTATTTGAAACCCATCCAGACATGGAAGGCAAACCAGGGGCCAGGGCTTTGGGGAGGAGTGACAGGTTGATTCTCTAGCAAAAAACATAAGGATAAAAGGATCAGAACACAGTGTGACAGATTAAAGATTTATGAACTTGTTCCTTTACCACCCATGGTCCAAGAAGCACTGCTTGAGCATTTTAGGGAGGTGTATTTCTCACAGGCATGAAGGAGACTAGGATAGAATATAAAGTATCGCCGGGAGTCATTGCAGTTAGAACTGAACTGTGGCAACAACAGGGCAGTGGCTGACTTTGGAAGCAAATGGACCTGGTTCAGGTTCAGGATGTGTCCTCTAGCAAAGGATTTAACTCTCGCCCACACTCACCTGGTCTGGCACACTTACCTCTTCTGTAGCCCCTCATGTGTTACTTGCAACTGTTTTTCTTGGTGGTCTCGATGTGCCTTCCTTCTCTAAGGTCTTCCAACTCTCCGTGTATGTGTGTGATTATCACAGCCCAACACACTAGCCCATGTCTGTTCACTTCATGGCACCTTTCTATATAAACACTGGATTCCATGTTTGATGGGGACAAGCTCTGTACCCTTTTTTTTTTTTTTTTGCACCATTAAGTTGTTAACACCTAGCATTGGAATTGCCAACAGTCAGTATAGAAGAAATATTGTTAAATAAACAGTTGTTCTTTAATATCTCTAATTTTCATAAAATAGAGATAAGGCTGGAACCTGTTTCAGTGTTGCAGGAATTAAATGATGTAGCACATAAGATATCCTTGGAATAATGCCTGGAACATAGTAAACACTCAATAAACTTTAGTTGAAATTAAAATTTAGACCATTAGTTCATAGTCTAGGGCCTGCCCTCAAATTAAGGAGTTATGCACATCACAGGAAATTCGGTGTAAGCTGTGTGTGTGTTGGTGTGTGTGTGTGTGTGTGTGTTATGTGAATGTTAAGAAATCCTTAACATTCAGATTCTCAAAATGAAATCAAATCCTCCATCTTCCAAAAGAAATTTAGAATAATTGCCATAAAGACTGATAGCAAATGTTAAACTATAGAGTACAACACAGTAGCCCATTGTTTCCAAGTATAGGGACCACAAATTCTAATCCTCACCCAGTCTTAACTTGCTTAATTCTCAAATTACAGAGCACTGAACTAAGGGGCATGGGCTCTCAACCAAGTATTTTCACTTTTCTATCTCTATGATTTGATTAATTTATCCACCTTCTTTTTTTATAAACTTTTTTTTTTTTGCCTTAGATCAGGCAGAGATAATGCAGGGAAGAATAATTTTAAAAAAAAAATCTTAAAGGTTTAAAAACACAGAACTATATGAAGAATATAGGGTCTGCAAGTCAGAAGATCTCTTACTCAGAGCATTCTCTCTCGTAATCTGTACATAAGTGAATTAAATTAGATGACATTTAAGATTTCTTATCTAACTGCCCTCTACAATCCAAAGATGAAATATAAGCCTCTGTTCTGGGGATTTGTTTTCACTGTACTAATTTACACCCTTGCCCACATCAAGGACACTATTTTTATTGACGCCATTTACAAACTGGTGGAGGGGTGGGAATGAAGTAAGAGGCATGTTTACTCTTTGCCTAATTTGAACTTCATGTAATTTAACACTATGGTGGGGCTTTCTGGACTTGAGCTAAGTAAGGATAGCTAGAAGAACCCAAGAGTTGGTGAAGCCCAAAGCACAAAAATTTCAGCTCAAAATATCTTTCCCATAGGGCTCAGCAGAGCCACTAATGGGAGATAAATTTAACTCCTCTCTTTGAAGATGTACATTCTGAGCCCTCCTCACCAATTCCCTATGAATGTATGAGTTTTGCACACCAAGGTATCAATATCTTTTATTGAAGTGAAGATCTGTCTTAGGAAATGCAAGTTTCTGAAGAGGAGAAAGAAAAAGAGCCAAGTAAAGAGTGTTAACTTTTAATAATAGGACATTTGGAAAAGTTTCATATAGGAAGGGTCAAAGTCTCTGAATGTCAGAAGACAGAGAATGTGATCTTACAGGTCCTTTGGAAGGTAAGGGATCTAAAAAGGGAAATGAAACCAGGACTCTGTACCATGGACTCTGTACAGTGCTTTTCTATAAACTACCTCTGGACAGCCCACATAGGCCAATATTGAAGGACTGAAAACATAAGCTCACTCTGGCCAACTGGAGCTTTCTAGATGAAATCCAGACTAATGAATCTAGTCATATTCAGATCATTCGCTAGAGTTCTGCTCATTGTCTGTTCATACAGCTTCTTCTTTAAAGCCCATTATTTGGAGGTGCATGGATAAATTTAATATCATCTCAGGTAATGACAAACCCAAACTTCTGAACCATAAAGACAATTTTCTGTATTCTGCTGTAATTTGATTCCTATATTATTTCTTTGCTAATGGCCCAATTCCTCAGTGAGGAAAATTCTACTCTGAAACATAGTTGAGCCTGGAGTGCAATGAAATCACATTGCCTATAACTCACACAGTCTCACTGACCTGATTTCTATAAATAGATAAATTTGTCAAGGAAAAACACAGGATCAAAATCTAAAAGCAAACTCAGGAAATTATTCATTTTAGACTTTTGCCTCAGGTCAAATTAAAATTTCAATCATCCTTAAAACACATCTCTATCTGTATTTTTTTAATAGAGACTCAGATTAAATAAGCTTTCTGATAACTTCTAATATAAGATTATTTTTTCTGTCATAAGAGTTCTTTTTTATGAATGTAGTAGAATATATGAGAACTGAATATATTTTCTATATTCTACTGTAGTAGATATTTTACAAATGGCAATGCTGAAAACAAGGAAAAAGTAGATGACTTTCTTGATGTATCATATATTTATTGATTTATCCATTTTTCATTCATTCAACATTCACTCAAAAAATATTTATTAAATTCCTACTCTATCTAGTCATAGTTCTAGATAAAGGGATACAACAGTATATTAGTTTGCTGGGGCTGCCATAACAAAATACCATGAAGCAAGTGTCTGTGAATTATTGCCTCACAGTTCTAAGTCCAAGATCAAGATATCAGCAGGGTTGGTTGCCCATGACAGTTGTAAGGGAGAAACTGTACCTTGCCTCTCTCCTACTCTTGGTGGTTTGCAATCCTTGGCATTCCTTTTTGTAGGAGCATTGCCCAGACCTCTGCCTTCAACTTTACATGGCATTCTACCTGTGTGCATGTCTTTGCCCAAATTTTTCCTTTAATAAAGGCCCTAGTCATAGTGGATTAAGGTCCACTCTGCTTCAATAAAACATTATCTTAGTTAATTATACCTGTAACAACCTTATTTCTAAATAAGGTCACATTCTCAAGTAAAGGTGGTTAAACTTCAATGTATAAATTTTGACAGGACACAATTGATTTCATAACAAGAACAAAACAAGTAGCTTACATTCAAATGGCAAGAAAAAGTAAATGTGTGTGTGTGCGTGTGTGTGCGTGTGTGTTTATAAGGCAGTTAAAATGCTAGGGAGTGATAAAGAGGGTAGGTGTATAGTGTAGTGATGGAGATTAAGGGATTTCTACTTCAGATATATGTCTCTCTGATGAAGTACCTTTTGATCAGACCTGACTAAAGTGAGAGGCTGAGCCTGATGAAAATCTAAGAAGCACATTCCAAGCAAAGGGCACAGTGAGCACAAACACTGTGCAAGAAAAATTCTCACTAATGCCTCTCACTGCAGAATGATCCAGGGAGGGTTAAATATGTCAAGGGTGATATATCATGGTAGATATTTCACTACTGATCTTTCCTCTCCTTTTTGAATAAGTAGGTATTGAGCATCTATTATACTTCAGGCATTGCTTGAAGCTAGGTGGAAATCACAATGGGAATCATCTTCGCCTTCTTAGAGTAAGTTTACAAACAATAATATTAGATTGGATGAGCCTTGATAACTCATTATAATTTCACTTTTCACCTGACTTCTAAGAGTGAGAAATACCGAGCAGCCCCTAGGGAATTCTTTCCTTGACAAACAAGACTTCAAAAAAAAGGGAATGGAAAAAGATATTGCCTTGGTGGACCTAGAGGGTATTGTGCTAAATGGAGTAAGTCACATAGGAAAGACAAATATTGCATGATTTCATGTACATGTGGAATCTAAGAAACAAAATAAACAACAATAATGGAAAATAAACTCATAGATACTCAGAGAATATTTTGGCAGCTACTAGATGGGAGGGGGTTTGGGGAGATGGCAAAAAAGGACAAAGGGACTAAGAAGTACAAAGGGATAATTACAAAATAGACATGGACATATAAAGTGCAGCAAAAGAAAAATAGTTAATAATGTTATAATAAATATGTAAGGGGGAAGAGGGTTATTATATTAGTGGGGTGATCATTTTGTGAGTTATTGAGATTTCTAATCCCTGTGCTGTACAACTGAACTAATATATTATTGCATGCCAACTATTTTAAAAACTCATTAAATTATGCAATGTAAATATGAGCAATTAATTGTTTATTATATTTCAATAAAGCTGGGGGGAGGGGCTTCAAAGAAAGCATCTAAATACATAAAAGCATATATTAACAGATCTTATGAAAGAAACGAACAGCATTACAATAATAGTAGGGGACTTGCCGTAATAGGTTGATTGTCCAGACAGAAAATCAATAAGGACTTATTAGGAAGATCATTTCGCAAGTTGTATAAATGTTTAATCACTAGGTTGTACACCTGAAATTAATATTATATTATATGTCAACAATAATTGAAAAATTAAAAAAAGAAAATCAGTAAGGAAATATTGGTCTTAAAGGACATGTTAAACAAGATGGGCTTAACAGATATTTATAGAACACTATCTAAAAGCAACAGAATAGTTACCAGAATAGGGGGAAGTGAGGAGGGGGTAGATGGGAGGAAAAAGGGAAAAAAATTTTTTTGATAACTTCTTCAAATAAATAAATAAATAAAAGCCACAGAATACACATTCTTCTTAAGTGCACATGAAAAATTTCCAAGATAGATCATATGTTAGACCACAAAACAAATCATAATAAATTTAAGAGGACTGAAATTAAATCAAGTATCTATTCCAATCACAATGATATAAAACTAGAAATTAATTACACTGAGAAAAATGGAAAATTCACAAACGTGGAGATTAAACAACATGCTATTGAACAATTAATGGGTCAAAATAAATCAAAAGGGAAATCAAAATATACCTGAGACAAATTAAAATGAAAATGTAATATACCAAAATTTATGGGCTATAGTAAAAGCAGCTCTAAGAGGGAAGTTCATAGCAATAAATGCCTACATCAAGAAAAAAGAAAAGTCTCAAACAACCTAACTTTATACCTCAAGGAACTAGAGAAAGAAGACCAAATAAAGCCCAAAATTTGTAAAACAAAGGAAATAGCAAAGATTAGAGCAGGACTAGAGATGGATGGAAGGAAGGAAACAAGAGCTGGTTCTTTGAAAAGGCAAACAATATTGACAAACCTTGCACTAGACTCACCAAGAAAAAAAGAGAGAACTCAAATAAAATCAGAAATGAAAGAGTTGTTATAACTGATACCAGAGAAATACAAAGTATTATAAGAAACTATTATGAATAATTATACACTAATAAATTAGACAACCTAGAAGAAATAAATTTCTAGAAACATACAACCTATCAAACTTAATCATGAGGAAATAGAAAACCTGAACAGATTGATTACTAGTAAGGTGAATGAATCAGTTATCGAAAATCTCCGAATAAACAAAAGTTCAGGATCATACGGCTTCACTAATGAATTCTATCAAACATTTAAAAAAGTAATCCCTATCTCTCTCGACTGTTCCCCAAAAATAGAAGATGAATGAACTCTTTCAAACTTATTTTACCAGGCCAGCAGTACTCAGATTCTAAAGTCAGGCAAGGATGCCACAAAAAAGAAAATTACAAGCCAATATCCCCAATAAACATAGATGCAAAAATCTTCAAAAATATTAGCAAACTGAAATCAACAACCCATTAAAAGCATCATACACCATGATCAAGTAGAATTTATTTTAAGCATACGAGCATGGTTTAGCATCTATAAATCCATGCTGCATCACATTAACAAAATGAAGGATAAAAATGTATGTATCTCAATAGATACAGAAAAAGCATTTGACAAAATTCAATATTCATTTATGATTTTAAAAAATTTCTCAACAAAACATATATAAAGGAAAGTACCTTGCCATAAAAAAGGCCACATATAAGAAACCCATAACTAACACCATACTCAACAGCAAAAAGTTAAAACCTTCTCCTCTAAGACAAGGAACAAAACAAGGATGCCCACTCTCATTACTTTCATTCAACAAAATATTGGAAATCCTAGCCAGGGTAATTAGTCAAACACATACACACACACACACACACACACACACACACACACACACACACACACTAAAAGTCGCGAATTGGAAAGGAATAAGTAAAATTGTTACTATATGCAATGACATGATACTATATATAGAAAATCCCAAAGACTTTATCAGAAAGCTGTTGTTACTAAATAACAGATTCTGTAAAGTTGCAGGATACAAAATCAATACATCAACATCTGTTGCATTTCTGTACTCTAATAATAAACTATCAGAAGAGAAATTAAGAAAACAATACCATTTACAATTACATCAAAAAGAATAAAATATCTGAGAATAAATTTAACCAAGAAGTTGAAAAACCTGTATATTAAAAACTACAAGACATTAATGAGAGAAATTGAAGAAGACACAAATAAATATAAAGATATTCTATGCCCATGGCTTGTAAGAATCAATATTTTTAAAATGTCCATATGACACAAAACAATATACAGATTCAATGCAATCCCTATCAAAATTCCAATGACATTTTTTAGATATAGACCAAACAGTTCAAAAATTTGTATGGAACCATAAAAAACTCAAATAGCCAAAGCAATCTTGAGAAAGAACAAAGCTGGAAGCATCATGCTCCCTGATTTCAAACTATATTACAAAACTCTAGTAATCAAAAGAGTGTGGTGTTTGCATAAAAACAAACACTAAGTCAATAGTACAGAATAGACAGCCCAAAAATAAACCCACAGATATATGCTCAATTAATTTATCACAAAGAAACCAAGAACATAAAATGGGGAAAGGACACCTCAATAAATGATATTGGGATCATCAGATAGTCACATGCAAAAGGATGAGAGTGAACCAGTATCTTACACCATACACAATTATTAACTCAAAATTGATTAAAGACTTGAATAAAACACCTGAATTCATAAGAATTCTAGAAGAAAACAAGGCAGTAAGCTACTTAATATAGATCTTGGCAATAATTTTTTGACTCTGACACCAAAATCAAAACAAAGTCAAAAATAAACAAGTGGGACTACATCAAACTAAAACGCTTCTGCACAGCAAAGGAAAGCATCAGCAGAATGAGAAGGCAACCTACTAAATGGGAGAAAATATTTGTAAATCGTATATAGAATGAGGGGTTAATGTCCAAAATATGTAAAGAACTCACAATTCAGTAGCAAAAGTCAAACAATTCAATTAAAAAGTGGGCAGAAGATTCAAATAGATAGCTTTCTAAAGAAGGCATACAGATAGCTAACAGGTACATAAAAAAATGCTCTACATCATTAATCATCAGGAAAATACAAATTAAAACCACAATAAGATATCACCTCACATCTTATTGAAAGGTTACACAAAAAGACTGAAATAACAAGTGTTGTCAAGGATGTGGAGAAAAGGGAAACCTCACACACTGTTGGCGGGAATAAAAATTCATGCAGCTTCTATGGAAAACAGTATAAACGTTCCTCAAAAAATTAAAAATACAAGTACCATATTGATTCAGCAATTCCACTTCTGGGTATTTATCAAAACAACAATAACAACAACACTAATTTGAAAAGATATATGTACCCTCATGTTCATTGAAGCATTGTTTATAATAACCAAGATATGAAAAAGAAAACCTCAGTGTCCATCAATGGATGAATGGATTAAAAAAATAATAAATAATAATAATAAATTTAAAAATCAATAATAAAAAAAATAAAATAAAATCCTTCTCAAAGGCTCCTTCTAGTTTGTATTTTTTTAAATATGTGAGATGTGTGTGTATGTGTGTGTGTGGAGAGAGAGAGAGAGAATATTATTCAGCTTTTAAAAAAATGAAATCTTGCCATTTGCAACAACATGGATGGACCTTGAGGTCATTATGCTTAGTGAAATAAGTCAGAGAAATTAAAAAAAAAAAAAAAAGCTCATAGATACAGAGAACAGACTGATATTGCCAGAGGCAAAGGGTGAAGGGGTGGAAGAAATGGGTGAACTGTTTGGGTTTGGTTTTGGTTTGCTTTAAATAAACAGAATTTTAAAAAATCACAACAAGCCTTATTCCATTGAGAACTGCTCAATTGTTAAAATTGTTTTATGTTGAGCCAAACTCTGACTTTTCTGATACTTAACACCTGTCAGACCTACTTCAACACAAAACAAATATTATTTTTCCTTTTTCACATGATAATTCTTAAAACTTAGAAGGAAATTAGAATTGTCATTCATTTCCTCATTCCCTTCCACTGTTACATGTAGCCCATGGTCTCCACAGTAGTTACCTGCCTGTAGGTATTCTCTACGTAGTTCAAGTTTTTAATAAACATAGGCCCAGGAAATACAGGCTCCATGAATGTTTTGAAAAGTAATGTGTTCAGTAAGAACATTGCTTATGTTGATATAGACATTATGCTTCTATTAATCTAGGCCAAAATTGAATTAGTATTATTAGTACTCATAATGAAATGTTGGGTTATATTAAACATTCCTCTAAAACACACTTTTTACTTTAGTGCTAGATTCACCTTTATCACCTTTATATTTCATCTTAATAATTTTGATCTAGCACTTGCATGTCTCAATATTATTTCTAATTATGACTCCATATCTGTTGCAGTGATAGAAAACAGAAATCCTTATTTTTTCACTGTATGACTCTGATTGAGTCATTTGATTTCCCAGAACCTCAGCTCTGCTCACTATAAAAGGAAGAAGAAGTGGGGCAGTTTGGGAGCTGGTAGTAAGTCTCCTTTTAGAGCTGTAAGTTGACAAACTAGGTGAAAGTATTCTATAAAATGGACACACTATGCAAATGTTAGTTAATACCAGTGATAAGATTGGCTTTTCTTCTCGTTTTGTCAACTGCAAAAGTGATAAGTATGTTTTCTATGTCTTTATCCCGTTCATTGATTTAAATGTTAAGCAGACTAAGACCAAAATATTAATCAACATGCATTAGGTCTGTTTTCAACCTTTTGTGAATCTATCTAAAGGTATTGTGACCCAACCTGTATATTTTTTAGGTTACCTTAGCCTTAAAGATCTTGTGAGCCCAGTTGTGTGTTAACACAATATGGTGTAGCAGTTACCATCAACAGCTTTGAGTCAGACAAATCTGGGCTTCGGTTCCAACTCAGTCACTTAAGAGGAATGTGACTTTTAGCAAATTACTTGTTCTCACTGATCCTCTGTCTTATCTGTAACAAGGGAAATAAACAAAGCACCAGCCTACCAGAACTATTGTGGGGGTGAATGAAATGAAGCAAATAGGGTCTGGTATAATAGTAAGTGTTCGACAAGTAGTTGTTATCTTTATGATGTTACTGTGAAAATTAAATTTTCCTAGTCAGTTCTCTGATCTTTTAAAGTAGTTCCATTTCAAAAGCAAGAAAATAATTAAGCTAGCATAACATGAGATTCCTTATTAACCTATGTTTACTTCTAGTAAGCACTACATTCTTTTGTTAACACTCACAAACCATTAGCTTAAAAATCCATTCTTGACTTTCTGGGGTCATCTGTAAGAATAGCTGACCTGATTATGGATTGTAGAAATTTTTTGAAAAATGGATTGACATTTCCCTTATTCATTCATTTTTTGGTCTCTGTAATATTTCAGTAATTGCTATGATTAATCCTGAGTTCATATTCACTGACTCAAAAAAGAATATTTTGTGCATCTACTATTTGCCGCACACCCCCGTTTTCTCAGTAGCCTGGCATAACTTGCACCCAGTGCTGGCAACTAGAATTTACTTAAATTGGCCAGGCTTTGTCATACTGTTCACTCATTTACATAGAGTTTCAGTTAACTCCCTCTTTTCGTTGTTTGTGAATGTGGACAGTCATTTAATACTGAGTCACGATTTCCTCCTCAGTAAAGTAGAGTGATAATAACTACTGAGACTATCTCATGGGGTGAAAATACAATGAGACAAATGTAAAAAAAAAAAAAAAAAGTTTCAACAAACAAAGAACCACCCCAAATAATTCGAGGTATTATTTGTTCTTATCCTTCCCACAGACCACTTTCTTTGGTACAGAATTTGAAA
The DNA here is from genome assembly GCA_003508835.1 of Eonycteris spelaea. NCBI lineage: Eukaryota > Metazoa > Chordata > Mammalia > Chiroptera > Pteropodidae > Eonycteris > Eonycteris spelaea. Next base: position 1,536,708 of record PUFA01000265.1, on the reverse strand, counting down.
GCAAAATATGCATTTAATAAGTTTTGTTATCTGTTATCTGTTATCATTACACTATCTCCCCCCAGGCGGCTTGGTGATCACTTCCTTGTTCTTCTAGTTTCAACTACAGATGAACAGGATTTTTTTTGTGTGTGGTATTTAACGTACTCAGCAAGCCCAAACTTTTTTATTTGTTCGTTATTTATACGCCTATGGTATTCTATATTGATACAAATACAGTCAGATCCAGCAAAACCAGAAAGATGAAGAGACCAAGAATAAAAGGAAGAGATGGATGAGTAAGAAAGCCTCAGCTAAATATCATCTGCACAATGAAACACATACTTAGCTTCACTTTTTGGAAACAGAGCTAAAAACACAGGATTGAAGTTTAGTGTAAGAGGAGACACACTTCATTCTCTGGTTAATAACAGGAAACAAAACAAAAGACACACCTTTGTTGTCCCTCTAAACTCTAAGAGTGAATTTTGCATAAAGAACACAAAATAATCTAATGGAAAGTGTCTTCAACAGAAATTTTACAGAAGAGGGAATATGTTCTCCAAATGGTCACTTTTATACACAATCCTTAATAAAAGCTGGACTGGCGTTAAACTGTCATTATAATGTGATGGTATTTCTAGAAAAGGGGATGTAACATTGTACATGTGCAAATGTTTTTTATAACCTGGCTTAATTTAAGGCCGAAATTTTTTAAATTAAGAGTAATGAATTATGATTATACCCATTAAGTTATCTCCCTTATTTGTGTTTCAGCCAGACCTTGATAAGTGGCTAGGCTGCTGATACATAGAGGCTGAGGCTTGACTAGAAGCTGAGAATATAGTTTTTCTGTCGTATTGATGACATAGAGAGCTCCATGCTTTAGATAACCGGTATGTAGCGACCAATGATCTATTTTAAAAAGTAAGGTCTTCTTGTCTAAAAAGAGTATCCTCCTATCATCTTCAGGGAAGTAGGCTGTCAAAGCAAATTTTCTCTTGGAGGATAGTTTGAAATATAGTGAGAACATTAAACAAGGACTTAAAACCCCACAGTTCAATATCATAGAGGAAGGTCGGCAAACTATGGCTCAGGGGCCAAGCCCCTGCCACCTGTTTTTGTAAATAATGTTTTAATGGAATGCAGCTCCACCCTTTAACTTATGGATTGGTTATGGCTCCTTTAACTCTACAATAGCAGAGTTAAAGAGTCAACAGAGAACATATGGCCCCAAAAACCTAAAATATTTACTATCCGGCCATTTACAGAAGTTTGCCAGCCCCCAACAGAGAACAAATAGACATGATTCACATTTAAAGGGGCTTGAGGGCTATAGTTACTTACCCATCATCAATTTTCACACTAAAAGTTATTTAATATTGCTCTTTTAAACTCTTTAATTTAAGCCTCACAGCATAACAAAGGGCTCTCTGCAATGAATTTGCTGCACAAATTACTCCCCAAAAGCTAACTGAATTCATCTTCAAGTAGTGATTTCAGTGGGATAAAAACAGAGACATATGCTGATTGATCTTTCCCTTTTAATTCGTAGCTTCATAATATAATGACATTCTCTATAAACTGAATGTTTTTCCCCCAGTTCTAGAGAACAGAAAAATAGACATTCTCATATAGGCAAATACTGAGTTTATTGCCATGAACAGAGATCAAGCTTATCCTGATTAGTGCCAAAAAGAGGGGTTACAGATAAACAGTTCTGAAACCAAAGTCAACCCTTTTGGTAGACATCCTTTTCTGCTTACATGATTTATATTTCTGTATGGTTAGTAGGTCAACACTTCTGCAAATATGAATTTTACAACTAGCGTCTATTAGGTAATACATCAGGAAATTATGTTCCTCAAAGAAACAAATTTCATAAATGCTTTATGGATTTTTTTTTTAATCCAAGTTAAAATGGGGGTTTTTATGCTCAGTGTCAAGATCTTTGGGGCCTTGATCTCCCACAGCCAGTGCTCTGGGCAGACTCAAATTATTTCATAAAGAAGATGTTGTTGGGGACCATGACTTCAGCCCTTTTTTGGATTAACAGTCAGAAAGCTTAGAAACACACTCAGTGGCCAACCCTGGTGAGGGAAAAGACCTTACAGAACACAATGAGTCTAACTTGCTCTTGCTTTTATTTATTTTCCTGAGTCTCATTTTCCTGTTGTCCTACTTTCCTCACCACTTATTTTTCACTTTATCTTGTGTGGTATTAATAGATAATCCACCTTAAATCCTTTCTGGAACAAGGCAGGGTGTAAGTAAACAAGTAAAAATGAACCGGCCTCTTGAATAGAGTTATTTAGTATTGTCCATCTAAATACTGAAAAAAAAAAAAAAATCTGCCAAAAACAATTATCTTGTTTTGGCATGAGAATTGCTGAGGTTTTCTTTCAAACAGAAATTGCTCTACAGGTTCAGGGTCTTCTTGTTGCTCCTATGGGCACATGTTATTAGGACTACGCATCTGGAGAGAAGAGGATGCTCACCCTGCCCTTTGCTATGGCAGAAGGTGGGGCAACCGAGTGCCATTGCAGCTGCAACAGATAGATATTAAATGGAAAGGGGACTGTGAACATCATCTCTTTAGTATCTCTTAGAGGAAAAAAAATCTTAGTAATTAGCATTTAAATAGTGCTCTACAACTTTCAAAGGTGTGTCACATATGGCATTGTACTCAGTGTCCACAATGACACTGTTAGTTTTGTTTATGACACTTCTTTTTCAGTTGAGGGAACTGAGACTTCCAGAAGACCAGTAAACTCAATAGAGGAACCAGGATCCAAACCTATAACGTGAGGCCACATCATATGCTCTTTATTTCTCAATGCTCTCTCTATCCTTTCATCACATTTTTAATCATTTGATCAAGGCATTATAAAGTTTCGAAGTCTACTATGTGACAGCTCATAGAAAAAGGCTTTGAAATTAGACCTGAGGTTAAATGTCAGATATTTCATTTCCTAGAAGTTACTTTAGGTCACTGTATTAGATTCCTAAGGCTGTTGTAACAAATAACCACAAACGGGGTGGCTTAAAACAATAGAAATTTGTTCTGTCACAATTCTGGAGGCCAGAAGCCAAAAGCAAGTGTCTACAGGGTCACAATCCTTCCAAAGACTATAGGAAAAATCCCTTCCCTGCCTCTTCCAGTTTCCAGGGGCTCCAGGCCTTCCTCGACTTGTGGCCACATTACTCCCATTTTCACTTCCATGGGCACATTGCCTCCTCCTCTTTGTGGCTTCCCCTTCGTGTGTCTGTCTTATAAGGATACAAATGATACCTGTGGAACCCATTTAGGATAAGCTTCTCCTCTCAAGATTCTTAACTAAATTACAAATTTTTCCATATTGGGTAATATTAACAGGTTCTGGGGATTAGGATGTAGACATATCTTGGGGTCCACCGTGCAACCCACTAACATCACTGCGCCTCATGCCCCCTCCCATAAAAATTTGAATAATGTCACTTATCTGAAAGATGAAGATTAAATAAAATAACCTAAATAAAAGTGTGTAATATATAACAAATGCTCAATAAGAGGGTTTACTCCCTTTTCTCATCAAGAGAGCTGCTAATATAATCATACTACTTTTTAGGTGACTTTCCTCATTCATTTCATTGAAATAATATCCAAACATATGCTCAAATTCCCTTGTTCTTTCATTTTCTCTTTAGATTTTTTTCCCTAATAATCTATTCCTTTTCAAGACAAAGAGCAGTACATTTTTTAATGCTATTTTATCATGAATTAGGACAGTGCTTCTCAAAGTATCTATAGTAAAGAATCAGTTTTAATTTTGAAAATAACATTAAAATGTTGTGGTGGTGAAAATTGCTCTGAAAGTTTCCAAAGACTTATTTCATATTGTTGCAGACTAGCAGCAATTTGTGAAACTGTCCCTGTCCAAAAACCTCATTTTGAGGAATACAGAGCAAGGGGACACATGTGACCTTCACAGTAGTCTGAACTCCAAGATTCTGGTCATTATTATTAACCCTTACAATTTCCATATTGATGTTTGCCTCTCTCCTATTCTCTCTTATTTAGGGATTAAAAATGTCAATGTTAAAAGTTAAATGTTGATTAAACACTTTAATTTTATCAAAATTAATTTTCCAAAAGAGATTCAAATTCTCCATTACTACAAAGGTTATTTCATATCAAGATTTAACATCAGAAACATAATATCCATATTTTTTCTCTTTCTGGGTGATCTGAACTATATTCTCATGGCAGTATAGTTGGTTTATTTCTCATGTGCCTTCTTTCCTTTACCTTTGTATCCATTTGGATGTATACCATAGTTATACATAGCACTATTCTATTTTCCTTGTACTGGATAAGTTTTAGAATAAAATATTTCTTTATCTTGATATTTTTTAGGTAGAGTGTTATCCCATCAACTCTCAGCATTCTCAATAACATTATGTTACTTCTTTGCTTCAAAACTTTGAATTATTTTATCAACCCCTACTCTGTGTTGACATATATAGTTTCCTAAGGTCAAAATTGTATTCTTTGAACTTCTCTGTTATGTGTTGAATGAATGAAAGAATGATAATTACTAGGGACCACCTCCACTATACAAATTCTTTCTCTGTCACGCCCACTGTTTATTACCTACTTGGTAGTTGGTCTTAATTTTTCTCCCTCCCCTTCATCCATTTATCTTTGTTAAATATCTTCTCCACTTTGATCCAGTGCTCTTTTCCATTTTCAGTAGTATATCTTCCTGACATTCCTGTCATGATCCAGAAGACAAATTCTTTCCTTTGGATGCCTTCTATGTAACCAGCTATTACTCTCCTTTCTCTTCCAGAATCATGACCATAACTGGAAGAAGAGGAAAAAAAGAAAAATTTCACTGAACCCCTAAATGTCTTCACTTTCCAACTTAGTCCTAGAGATGCATTAAAGAATCCTTATAACTATAGAAATTGTTTCTCCATGAACCATCAGAGTATGGAGATCAGTGAGTTTGGCTGCCTCGCTATCAATATCTAAAAGTTCTGCTCCAAGAGAACCCATGACTATGCCAGGTTTTTATACATAGCAACCTCCTCCCAGCCAGCAGAGGGTTCATTATCAAATTGTTATGATATGTATGTTTCTGTTTGATTGAGATAACAGTTTTGGCATTTTTTGAATGTTTGGGAATCTTTTAGATCTCTTGGAGGTTGGGATAACGCCTTCTTTCTTGGGTATGTCTGAAAATTGTCCTCCAGGAGAAGAAAACTCATAAAGCTTCCATGCAGCCTAATTTCCTTAGCTGTATCCTTAACTGTATCCAAGCTACTTCCAGTGACAACCTGGAGTCTGTAAATACCACTTACAGACCGTAGGTATTTAGCCTTCTTTAAAAACAAACTAAAAAACAGAAACTGTCCTCTCCTACTCTGTGTCCTGTGATTTGTTTCTCTCCAAGGTACGTTCTCCTTAGGGTAGACAACAGAGCACAATATGATTCTCCTACCTCTTCTCTTCCTTATTACACCTCAGAATAAGTACACAGGCCCTTCCGTTTTAAGATGGTGTTATTAATCAATATGGAGAATTAGATGAAGATAATAAAAAAAATGTAAAAAAATTACCCCCCAAATCAAGAAATCTAAGAGGTCTTCTAGTTATTTTCTTTGGCATATAATTACTGACTTCTTTTTCATCAAGTATTCTCAGAAACCAGATGAGGTTTTGTGAATTTTTAGTGTCTTCTACAACTTACGTTCTAATATCTGGCCCTGGTAGAGGTCTCCCCGCCAGTTTGATCAATCTGGCATTCCTAAGGGGGCCCTATTTTGGAACAAAGATTAAGAATACCTAAAGATTCTTTTCTCTGCACTTAAGGCTATTTCTCTCTGAATTTGCAGGTACAACCTCACTCTTCCTGAGACTATCCCGTCTCCCAATCCCCATAAGCTCTTTTTTTTTTTTTGTCTGTCCTATCATCCCAGAGAGAAAAGGGCCTTCCTTATTTGTTCCCTGAAGACTCTTCCCCATGAAGATATCTGTCTTTTTCTGACTTGCAGTCCTATAATTCACTTTTCTGGGAAATAGACCCTATATAGTGCTTGCAGGATACTCAGCAGCCATATAAGATGAGTTCTACTTACAGCCAATGCTTGCTTTTTCAGATAATATCTGGGTATAGCTTCTCTGATCTTGGCCCTTGTAGCTCCCATTATCTTACTAGGAGCCAGGACCAGCTACTACTTATCAGGGCCTGGTGCAGAATGAAATTGTGGGGTGCCTGGCTCGAAAGATATTAAGAATTTTTAGACTTGAACAAAAGAGCATTAAAATAAATGCAGGGGTCTCTGAGTACAGGAGTCTATGCAAATACAAAGGTTACACGCACACCCACAAGGTTGGCCGAGATGAAATGTCTTTCTGGAATCTTGTTCTTGTGATAGTCTTCAATCTTGTGTGATCTTCCTTGCTTCAAGATATTCTCTTTGGCTAACTTCACCAAATTCATGTTTCAGATTCAGTCAATTTACAATAAGAAGGATTGACATCTCTTTACTAGCCAATCAATAATCTAGTCCTACTTGGGTCAGGTTGTTGGTTCCACTCATGCCCTGAATTCTCTGAGATGACTCACAAGACTGTCCCATTCCCAGAGAAATTATTGTTTTAGAGTAAAAACTGTAATATAAAAATAATTTTGGTCACTTAATAATCACTTGCCACTTGCTGCTAGGGATACGAATATAAAGAAGATGCATGCCTTCATGTAGTTCATAACCTAACGAGGGTCAGCAATTTTAGAGAAGTAATTACAAAACAACTAGAGCAAAGTTCTAACAGAAGAATGCAACTTAAAAAAAAACAAACAAAATTGTGAACATGCCTAATTTCTACTAACAGAAAAAAATATTTAGTTCATCACACCTACTCGTCGATGTAGATTTTCCTTCTACTCCTTGTTTTCGTCTAGCTTATTTTCTGTGTTCTTCAACACATTCCTCTCACAGCATGGAATATACAGAGGTGTTCCTCAAGCACTTTCACTTTCTCCTTTAGAAGAGAAACAAGTTAAATTACTTGTTGGCCAATCCCTTAAGAACAAAAGAAACCTATCATCTACCTAACTTGCCACAGATTGCAACCGCACCTTTGCTTTCATTGCTTTCAGTATATCTTGACTCTAGATAAAATAGTAGTGCTTCTGAACTGTCTGTGGAAGAAACTTCCTTCATAAAAAATGTTTTTCTACACCATGGATCATGTTATAAACTGGCATTGTCCTGCTCTAGTTGAGTATCTACAACAAGTAAGGAAATAGGTAAACTACTGACACTCCTCAGCTCCAAAATCACTTGTGCAAGTTTCAACTTTCAAAAACATTTCCCATCAACGATAGACATAGAAACAGCTTTATGAAAACACAAGGTTCTATTGGCACTACAGCCAATCGGTGAACTACTTTTTCAAAATGTGCTGCATTTTTACGCTGCATTGCCTAGGCTGTTGGTCTTCATAATCTTTCTTTCTTCTCTAGGAAGTACCTTTGACCAAGTTACAATGGTTAAAAACAATCATCTTGGCCTTCCTCTGAAGGCTGAGATCCCAGCCACAGGAAAGAAAATGCAGCTCTCCCCTCACCCACCCCCACACCCCCAACAGCCTCAATATAAATGCCAGAGTTCATAGTAGAGTGAATTGGAAGATGACAGAGGGACAACATGCCAGCAAGGGAACTTTTGGTTTTTTCCAGAGCCACACTCTGGTCAAGCACCATTCAGTCATCTATATTAGTCTTCTTCCATCTCCCTCCAGGATCAGCCTCCCCCATGAATGACCCGTGAATGGGTGGAAAACTGTCTTATCCATTGAAGAATGTTAAGAAATCTCTGTTGCTCTGACATTTCAGCTTCACTCACCTGCCTTGATTTTTGAAATTCCACCACTATCGTCATTCCTGCAAGTAATGATGTAATTGATTAGATTCCTTCCAGGTGATAGCTCATCAGAGTAGACTTTCAGGGGAAAGTGGAAGAGTATGAAGGTCCAGAGTGCCGGACAGGAGAGAAATTCCCGTAGAAGAGACAAAAGCTCGAAGGGGAAGCAAGTACCTCGGAAAATAGGTCTGCCTGTTATACAATTGCACTTAGGGCCAGAACCACTGCCACACCACTGGAGAACTTGTCCTGATCCTACCAGCTGAGGTCATCTTATTCAGTGCCCCAAGAAAGAACCACAAACTGAAGGTCATAGGAAAACCGAGACTGATGCAGGCTTATTTTACTACACCTGATACAACAGTGTTTATATTACTTGAACACTTCGGCATTGCATGAAATTCTGAGTGGTCTCTCTGAGCTGCCTATTTTCCTCGGGCAATACAGTGAGGAGGGGAATACACTCTGCTCATCTACAAGATTCCTGAAGAGACAGGTTAGCCAAAGGCAGTGGTCCCCCACCTCTGCTTGGTGGCCCATTGAAGAGTTAGTATTCTCTGTGAAATGTGCCTGTGTAGGTGGGCAGTAATGGTAGATAATCAAATTAGCCTTCTTACATGTTGGAGACAACAGATTATAATAGAAAAAAGCATGGATTTGGAGGCACGCAAGCCTTCCGAACACTGCTACTGTTATGTTTTGACATGGGTTAGATCACCTAACCGCTCTTAGCCTGTTTCTTCATCTTTGAAGAAATAATGATACCCATAGTACAGGGCTGAGGGGAAAATATCTATGGAGGCTGGCATACCACAGGCTTTTAACAAATGCCGTTCTCTAACCCCGTTAGTCCTCTATTTGAATGGAGCATATAAAATTACAATGTCTGCACTATTACAGCTGTTAATCCTAAACCGAAGTAAGAAGAATATATATATATATATATATATATATATATATATATATATATATATATTTCATTTCTACTTGCATCCAAAATATTCTAGTTAAACTGTAGTCCAGCTATTTCGAGAACTTATGCCTCCCCAAGACCAGAGAATAGATTTGGAGCCCCTATCACTCGACACGAGCTTTTGATCTGATCTCGGTGAATGAAGAAGAATGTGGCTCCCTTCCGTATGAAATGTGGGTTCATTATGATAAATACTTACTTAGGTTCCCCAAATCAATTATTCTAATTTATCCCAAGAATTACTAACAAGTGAATTGATAACATCTTTCAAACACTTATTTATTGCTCTAGGAACATCAGAGGGAAAAAAGAAAGAGAAAGAAAGCCTCCCATCAACTTATTGTGTAAACATTCAAATAATACCTAATGTTATAGGGACACACTAGAAACGTGTTCCAGACAGTATGCCTGCAAAGATCCCTCCCAAAAATGTTCTGATTTACCTGTGCAACTTAAAGAATAAAAATTGGTGCCTACAATATAAGCCTCTGATGCTTTCTTAAAAATCTGTAGCCTGGACTGAACAAAATAAAAAGTCTCTTAACACAAGGCTTGAAATTCCTGAGGTGGGAGTTTTCCATAGATCACAGCAAACTGATCATGCATAGAAGGGCTGACACAGCAAAAAAAAAAAAAAAAAAAAAAAAAAAAAAAAAGAAAAGAAGAAAAAGAAGAAGTTGCTAAGAAAAAGAAGAGAAATATGAGGGAGGAATGAAAAAGAAAAGAAAGAAAATTGTTACTTTCTCCTTTTTGGCATATGTAATTTCTATGAAACAGTCTCCGAAATATTCAGCCTTAGGTAAATATTCAATCAGATAACTACTTTTGAAAAGCTTTTTAAATCCCAGATAGTAAAAGAGTTGGGTAAAATGGTATTTGTTTGGGGCCCCCAATGAGAAATACTAAATTCTTAGTGATTAATGGCACTTATGTGCTCTTGGCCATTAAAAACATTTTCTGCTCTTGAGTCACAACGGAAGCTACAGCTTGAATTTTATTGTTCAATTTGCTTTTCTCTTTCCTGGGTGAGCCAGCACTGGATTTAGGAGTTGAAAGTTTAGAGAGTCAGCAGGACCCCAAGGGACTGAAAGCTAAGCTGAGCCAATGAGGATAATGCCAAAGATTATGTACCCTCAGTGAAAATGCGGGATTCAGAAAAGAAAAAGAACAAAGAGTGATTATGGAGACTGACAGTCTATAACTTAGAGAAAATTTCTTGGCTTCGTTGGCAAATTTTCTTTTTCTTAAAACAAACAAACAAAATATTTCCTGGTTGACAGTTACTTAAACTCTTCCTTTTTTCATTTTTGGCACACTGTCAAAAAGACAAACTGGTATCCTCCCAGAGGACTGGAGAATGAGTGAGTCTGCAGAGAGCATGCAGCTATGCTAGCTGTGAAAAGCAGAGGGTTGAGAGTTAAAGAGCTTCAGGGGGTAGAAAAGAGACCATTTTGCTCAGTAAATGGTTGGTTTTGTTGGTGTTCATATTTTTTTCCTGTGTCCTTTAAAGAAGTCCTCTAACTTGGGCCTTGAGCTTTACCTAAACAGGACAATATTTTTATGATCTTTTCCAAGTACATTTTAGTTACATTTAGAAAGAAAGAAAGAGAGAGAGAGAGGAGAGAGAGAAAGAAAGAAGAAAGAAAGAAAGAAAGAAAGAAAGAAAGAAAGAAAGAAAGAAGAAAGAAAGAAAGAAAGAAAGAAGAAAAAAGAAAGAACATCCTTGTCATTTTTCCCAGTCTTGGCAGTAACTGGAAATAGAGCAAAATAGAAGACTTTCAGGGGAACAGTCGGCCAATCTCATACGGTTTTTGTCAGTCCTGTGCATGGTTTTCTTTAGCCTTCCGGTTCCCATCTGTAAAATGGAGAGGGCAACAGGTACAGGTATCATATTTATACAGCCTGGGAGCTAAGCATTTTCAGTAATCTGAAAGAAATTAAAACAAAACAAAGTATCTCAAGGGGGCACTGGATTAGCATTCCACCTCTCCCAGCTCCTGAGACTGCCACAACCCGGGAAATTCTGCTAGGTCCGTAAGTAAGGGCGTAGCTTCTCCCACTGAGTAGTTCTACTGAAAACGTGGGTAGATTCTGCTCTATTTTTCTCTGTCTCCCTATTTCCTGTAAACGATAAAACTTTAAAACAAAAAGTAATAAGATCTGAATCTTCCTGCTGGGCACTTGAGGAAGATGAATTAGACACTGACAGTCAGGAAAAGATGGAAGGCTCTTCATGACAGAGGCCAAACTAATTCAAAATGAAAATCATCAATTTGAGTGTGCTCACATGTTACTTAAAAATCAATGAAGAAACAAAGTGAAGGAACCCTTACGCCATTTTAGCACCCCGGCTTTTGCACTCAACTCTAACTTAGCCACCTTGAAATATCTTGGCTCTGAAAACCCAGTCAATCATCATTAATAATGATATTTTTATAACACTTTAAAAATTGGAATTTCTAGAGCCACTTTGATAGATGCCCTGTCACTACCTTGCCATTTGCGTAATTTTTTTCTAGGTTCATTTTTTTCTACTCTATTTTAAAGATTTTTAACAGGAATTTTATTTGATAGAAAAATTTGTAAGAAATGGCACAGCTTGCCTTTGCTATGAATCCCTTACTAAGGAGGAGAGTAATGTAGTGAATTGTACAAGGGCTTTCAACTTTAATGATTCTAGAACTTGAGTTTCCTTAAGGAGTAAAAAACAAATGCCTGTCTGTTGCCTTCAGATCTAGAAAAAGAGTTCACTGAGATTGCACAAAGATGAAAAAAGATTAGAAGCAAAGGCCAGGTTGTTGTTTTCTCTGGTACACAAACAACTCCTCTTGAGCAATTTACCTGTTTGTTTGTCTTACCGTGAACCTTAGCAATTACTTAGTACATTTAGTGTGACCTTCCCAGAATATTCAGAAATATTCCTTCAAAATATATTACAGTTTTTTAAGTTATAAATAAAATTAGTAGAATTCTCAACTTTTGGCTTTCTTTCCCCCTCCCCACACCTCTCTCTCTCTCTCTCTCTCTCTCTCTCTCTCTCTCTCTTTCTCTCTTCTCTTTCTCTCTCTTTCTCTATGCTCCCCCTCCCCCGCCTCGGGCACATGGGAGCACACACACACACACCACTGAGTATTTCTTGCCTTTGAAAATGCAGAAGAAATTCCTTATTTCTGCTGTAACTTCCACAAAACTATCCAAGCCTGAGAGACCTTGACAGACTCCAACTTTGAAAGGGAACTCTAACAATTCACGTTTAACCTCTGAGCCAAAAAAAAAAAAAAAAAAAAAAAAAAAAAAAAAAAAGCCTGAATTTTTCAGAAGTTTGTATATTTTTTTTATTTTGTTTTGTTTTGTTTTGTTAGTTTGTTTTTACTTGTAGCCTCTTTTATTCTTCTCCTCCAAAAGACTGCACAAAAATTTTTAGCACCATTGGGGGCTTAATACTGGTGGTAAAAAGTGAGTTCCTGTCCTGGTGCTGACTAAAAGGGAATAAATGTCTTGGATATATCAGGTTTCTTTGTCAAGCAAACACAAATAAAGGGATCTAGTTTACTGGAATAGTTGCACTGCTCATTAAAATTGATGACTTCGAAGATTCTGTGCCTCTCTTCCTTTAACCAGGGCCATTGGCCAAGAACCTGCTGTGCTGTTAAAAACATCATGTTCCTGGGGTGTTGTAAAACGGACCACTGCTGCTGCCTTTGCTCACCCTTCAGGTTGCAGTGTGACAGCAAGAGCGGCTTGGGGTGACTAGAGGAGGATGGACACAGTCATGTAGCCAAAGAATGTCGATGGGGTGGACCCAAGATGCAACCTGGTATTTTCTATCCATGAATACCAAGTCTGACAAAGAAAGAAAAGGAGCTGGATTAGCATGAGGCGGAGTTTAGTTTTTCTTAGAAATGTTCGACTCTGCAAAAGTGTGCCTTTATTTTTGGCACAAATTGCTATAGCAAATTACATAGCTTATCAGATGTGGTTTTTGAGCTCAGTGGCGAAGCCATTGCAGAGACTTGTCTCTTTTGTTGTTTGTTCCCAGTGGGAACTTGGGATGTATCAGGGTCCACTTATCAGGAACAGGCTTGAATAATAAGCTCTAACAATATTTGTGGTCCAATTAAACTCATATTACTCCAACGTAACAAAGTAAACCTTGGTCCTAAAAAAGTCTCCACCACTTTGCCCGAAGGGATATATAAGATACAAAGTTTAAACCTATATGCCACAGGTTAGCAAATAGGCCCATGTAAATTTGGGGGGAAATGAAGAGAACCGGGAAAGGCAGGAAGTCAATCCCAGTGAATAAGGAGTTTCAGAGAGACAATTCTCAGCACTTCTCATAAATCCACTCTCTTATTTTTTGACCATCTATGTGGACTGACCCTCACATGGCAAGAACACCCAAACAGAATGTCACTTTTGATATATTGATTATTTGTATTTGTTTTGTTGCTGAAACTGGAGACTAGATTAAAAACATAATTTTATAAACTGGAAATTTCCACTAGCTGAAAGAATCGTAGAGTATTCATAGAGTGTCCATCAATTTCTTCATTCATTAATATCAAGATAAAGCATTTTAGGAAATACAAAAGAGGTTTAAAAAATCGGGCTCAAGGAGACAAATTTATTAAGAGTATAATACAAAACAAGAGCTACGCAAGCACACTGCACCTGGGAGGAGAGTGTAAAGGCAGAGGGAAAAGTCAGTGGGGAGCCTTAGCAAGGGGCAGTACTTAGTGAGGAAGATGAATCTTACTAGAAACCTCGAAGATACATAGATTTTCAAGTGTTTTTCACCTTAGACCTCCTTCTTTAAATGAAACCTTACGACACAGAGAGCAATACGGACAGATCCCATCTCTCACCTCTACCCACTTTTCGTATTCTTCCCCTATTGATTCCCTCTCATTAAGGGTCCAGAATTTGAAGGCGTAAGGTACAGAAGACGAGGAAAGTCGCACTCCGAGTATGGAGAAGAGCATGAGTAAAGCCAAATAAGGAACCGGTGAAAGAAATACTTTAGATTAGGACCATAAAAGTGTTTAGGCAAGGTTAATCTGCCTGAATTTGATTTAACAGACTCTAGGGGACCACTGAAGATTCTTGAGTTGGTGACTGATAAAAACGAACATTTAAGAAGATTAACATGATAGCCATGTGCTGATGATCTGCACGAGAGGCCACTGAGAATCCAAGTGGAGCAATCCAAACATCAGAAATGGAGGGTCCCCAACAGGGTCGCAACTGTAAAAAAGGGAGTGCAGCCTATGATAGATCGCAGTGATTGAATATGGGAGCTGAGGAAAGTACTGCCTAGAAATAATTTTTGACTGTTCAGACCAACCGAGATCTTCATACTATACATACATACACCTGTAGGACTCTGTAGTTTTCCCACACTTGTGTGATTAATTTACTAATACATTTTTTTTTTAACCCCTGGACTATATAATAAGCCATGAGATCAGGGATTCCGTCTGATTGGTCACTAGACCTTAGCATAATAGGTAATAATTGGCACTCAAATATTTGCGAAATTAATAAACTCAATGAAGTATAATATCATTGATTTTATTAAGAAGGTTAAGAGAGAAGTGGTTAAGTTTGGTTTTTATCATATTTTTCTGAAATGAGAAAAATATATCTAAATGCAGATTTCTTACCCTTGCTTAAGACATGGGGCTGAAGAAGAGTTGAGATGTTCATGATGGGTGCAAAAATGAGGCCATCAATAGGAGTCGAAGCTATGAGCATTAATTAGTTCACCCGGAGAGAGTGAGTTCAAAGACAGAAGAGCAGAGTGAGCTGAGGATTCTCCTACAAAAATCAAATGGAGAGCCAGAACAGTCAAAATTAAAGAATATTTCTCCCAGGGTAAATTTGGAATGGTTTACCATACACCCACACTTAGAGACATTTATAAACTGTAACAGGAAGAAATCCTCTTTCAAAAGTTTAAAACATTAGGAATTTTGGAAGTGGAAATAAAATGTACAATTAATCAAGAGGATTCCAACCCATTTTAAGCTCCCATCAGAATTCTTTGTTGTACTTGTAAATTGTTATTGACCACTTTTTACCCCAAATGTCCCTATTGAGAAACACAAACTCGGACACAGAATTGGACCTTCCTTGTTTTTCTCTTCTTTTTTTCCTGTCTCCCACTTTTCTTTGATGGCAACACATAAAGCATCTCTTTCTCAGAATTACGTAAACCATGTGAAATTCTAAAATCTCCTTTGCTGATCTAATTGTGGTACTGTTCTATCTAAATCCTCGTGTTTGTTGTTTTTGTTGTTGCTTCTACTGTGGTTGTGAGTTGTCTTGTTTTTAGAGTTTTTGCTTTGTTTTGTTTGCTTGGTAGAAAGAAGAGAAAAATCCTTGAATGACACAAATTATGACTCCTTTGTGATCAAAGAAGGTGCCTGTATCTCCTATCCAATCTTACTTAGACCAAGAGACAAATAGATCTTTTTTTTTTCCTCAAAAATAATAATAGCCCCAAGGACATTACTATGACAAAGTTACAATGTGTACTTTTTTCCTACATAATACTGTCTTCTGTTTAGCCTTGTGAGAAATTATGCATATTTTATTTAGAAAGTAAATAGGTATGGATTTTTAGCTCACATGCTAAATGCTATGATTTATACAAAAAATTCGAATGTTAAAATTCTAAATGTATTTTAAATTACATCTAATATTAATAGCATGCAGTCTGAGAGAAGAAAACTCTGGGGGGAATAAGACTCAGCAACCACTAACAGAATTTCTTGGGAAAAAACTGTACAGGTACTTTCTGGTCTCAGGCCTCAGCTAGTGATTTTGTTCCAAAGGAAACAGCAAATTACTAAAACTTGAGATAGGTCCAGGGGCATTACAGAGCCACAATGATTCTCTGCTAAATCTGGAAGTTAGGCTTCAGGAGACTACGTATCTGCTTGAAGCCAACTCTAATCCATGAAACCTTTTTGACGTTTATTTATTTTTTCCTGCACATAAGTCTCTCAGTGAGCATCACCGATGTGTTCAACACTGTACTAGGCCAAAGGAATAAAAGAGACACAATCCCTACCCACTAGGAAGCTCAAACTGGTAGGCTCTCCCTCTCTGTCCACTCCCAACATCTTTCCCTGCTTATCTTCCTAAGGACTTGGCAGGTACCTTACTAGAAGCAGGTAGCTCTCTTTGTTTCTATCAGTTGCATTTATCAGTATGTAGAAATCTTATATAGCTATGATTTAACCTCATTTCCCCCAAAAAAACACCATTTTTTGTTATTCACATTTTTACATTCTTTCATTCTAACTCTAAATTGCAAATGCGGCCAGCACACCTGGTAGGATTTTGTTTGCTCTTAACATTTAGCAAGAAGCTGGGAGAATCAAGGGGTCCTGCTCTAGAATATTATGAAAGTTCTAAGGAGGAAAATCATCAGGAACTGAGGGAAGGAATTGTTAAACTTTCACTGGGAGCCAGGCTGAGGAAAAATAAGTGGAGACGCACGATCCATGAATACAAAAGAAGATGAGTAAGAGGATTTCTTTAAAAAATCATTGAACACATCATCCCTGCTTTGATGGAGCAAGATCAAAATAGGATGGGTAACCTGCCAGGCAAACAGGAAATATTGTGGCATGCCTACTGCTCCCCGGGGCTGAGTGGGCCTCTGATGCATCAAGCAAAACACAGTCAAATCATGACTTCAGGCTTTCCAAACACTGCTCTGCACACACATCAACCTCACAACAACCCCACCTTTTTCGACAACACGGATTGTCACCTGCTTTTCTATTTATATTACACTATTTTTTTTAAGTATTCTTTCTTAAAACCTGCAGCTCGCCTCTTCTATAAAGATGTATTCTCTTTACGTGTGTGTTTTATTCTATAAGTAGAATGATCTTCTGGCCACGTATCTTGCATGCTCTCTATTTTCTTCATAACCTTCCTTGATACCTAGCACACTCTAATGACCCAGTTCGATGTCCCTGATCAACAAGAAATTCTTTACAAAGAGAAAAGGCCAGACCATCCTGCATAGCACATGTTAATTAGGTGTCCCCAGGCATTGTTCATTTAGGTTGCTCTCTTAAAAACAAGAATTCATGAGCAATGACCAGGTAGACTACATTGGTTTTTGAAGCCACCAGCAACATTCACACAAAGGCAGCCTGAGCCTGTCTTGCTATCCAGCCACTTCTAGCCAGTCTAGGTTTCTTCTTCCTCCTGCATCATGCCTTTGCTCTTGTTGCTTCCACAACTGGAATTTCTTCCTCATTTCAGGACATTCTCCATGATCCTATCTATGAAACATAATTTCTGTGAATTTTTCAGGTCTTAAGGAACTTAAGTTCTTTTCAGTTTCTACAACCAATGATGCTCTGTATTTAGCGTCTTTATTTACTTTCCATTTGTACTCTTCCTTGTTTTTTGTCCCTTTGTCTTCTCAGTTTTTTGTTTGTTTGTTTTTTGTTTTTTGTTTTTGTCTAGATTCTAAGCACCTTCGGAGTCCGTTGCCTCGCAGCAGGGTACTGTGATTAATAAGTGATCAACAAGTCAGTAGACTGTGTGGCTCCTCAGGGAACCAGAAACTGGGTACTAGTAAACACGGGCACACACACACCTACACACTTACACATAACATCATCATTGTGTGCTAGTTACTTTGTGTGTTATCCCATTTAGTACTCACAGCAACCCTCTGAAGTAGGTACCATTTCCCTTTTCATTTCATTGGTGGAGAAAACCTAGCTCAAGAAAGTTACATGTTTTCCCAGCATCATACAGTTAGTGAGAGTAATAGGCAACACACATTATTGTCATTTGATTCGGGCCAGTGTCTCCTGTCCCACAGATGTAATCATAACAATGTAATAGCTAGTACTCTTAAAAAAAAAAAAAAAGTCTTCTAAAGTACAACTTGTCTCTTCCACCCACCCTTGCTTTATTCTTCTGAACCTTTTCCATTTCCCCCGTGACTAATGAATGTCCCCAGCATATGGACATTATCCAGCCTGCCAGGTATAAGTCAGGAAATGTTGCTGTGAAAAATAATAATAGGATCTGCTTTTCAGTATTTGTTAGTGTAAAAACAACACCACACTCTTTATTTTCCAGCACATGTGGGTCATTCCACTCATTGGCATGTGGAATTGTTCTTCCTTCCTACTGAGTCAGTCAGAACTGGAACATTTGAGTGGGTGTATGTCTACCTCCTATGAAGGAAAAATATGAACATAAATGATGTAATTTATAAATATTGAGAATTATAAGGTTCATAGCCTATCCACAAAGATTGCATCACTTGATTCTTACAAATCTCTAAGATGTAGATACCATACATAATATTACTGTCCCCAATTTACAGGTGAAGAAATCGAGGCTGAGAAAATTCAATTTACTGAAAGTTAGTATGTGGCCAAGTCTTCACTTGAATCTAAGTTTTTGCTTATTTTTTTCAAATTATCTTTCCCCCACATGCCAGGAAAGGAGTTGAATGGAATGAAACCAGTCACATGACAAGGCTTGGACAAGGGTAAACATGCACAAGAATCTAAGAGCCCTCAGCCACGTGAAGAGAAGCCCCCTCTGTAATTGAAGGAAGACTCGACATAACATGGGAAGAGGAAGAAGGGAGGGAAAGGAGGGTGGACACCTGCAGCTTGGGAGCCGGCAGGAGAGACTGTTCTCCAATGTTCTTGTTCAGAAAGTAAGTATATTTGAAATGCTGGGAACTCCACATATATTCTGTTAATAATTTACCAACCAAGCCATTAAAGATGTTGACAAAAGCTTTTCCATTTACTATGGGTGTCTATGGGTGATTTGAAACCACTCATTACCTTTATAAGCTCCTAGGTTATTTCTGAGAGTCCTAACTAATTGCCGGCAGCAAAAGCAGCTTGGACTGGCATTGGATGGAGTTTTAGTTTGAACATACAAAAACCCTGATTCCACACTTAGGCATTTTGCCACTAATTCACTGAGAGACTGTTGACCCAGGCCTCTGTAGGCAAATTGTATCTGCCAATAGATGAAATTCATAGTGTAACTGGATATCCCTGCCTAAGGAGCTCGGTATTAAAAAGTAAATATATTCCCAGAAGCAGCCCATCCAGATGTGACTAGAGTTGGACATTTATGGAAATGAGGAAGCTGAATATCCTTGTAATCAAATAATTATTCTTTCAGAACCTTCTAAGTTGACAGGGACTAAAGTTCCTGAAGTGAAAGAAACAAACTGCCTTTACAGGGCAGAATGAATGAATTCTTTAAAGCGATTATTCGTAAATAAAACCAAGCAATTTCACGCTTACTATTTTAAAGTTTTGGATATTGTTCCAATTCTGACATCTCCAACCCCCTTGGATAAGTGTATCAGATAGGATGCATTTGGCTACAAAGAAGTAGACACGACGGCTGAAACAATGACTTCTCTTTCACAGCACGAGGCCCAGAGTTATGACAGTTCCAGCATGCTTGAGTTGGCATGATGTGTGTGTTCTTCTCTCTATTTCATCATGCCTTCTGGACCAGTTGTCCCTGTAGGCCAGCTTCCTCCCTGGCCCTCAGGCGGCTGCTGAAGTGTCCATGTTACATATAGGTGATAAGATCTACAGGTAGCAGGGGAATGTCTATTAGTCGTGCTTCTTTTTTAAAGTGAAAGAAACTTGCAAAGAAGCTTTGTCAGACCATGTCACAGACCCAAGCGTAAACCCAGTCGCTTAGCAAGATCCATAGACAGAGTGTCCATAACTGACTTACCCCAATCAAGATGCATTTGCAGGGGCTGAAGGGGTGACTCAGCCTGCCCATGGCCACTCAGAAGAGGGCAAACACAGTTAGAGAAGAGGAGGGAAGGTCAATTTTGCAGGCAATGGGATCATCTGCCGTATCAAGGCAGCTTCTGTCTTCTTTATGGCTCAGTTTTTTGTGTGTGTTCCTGTAATAACTAGGCTAGAGGTCACCACTAAGATTCTTCAAACGGTTAAAATTCCACAATTCAAAAATAAAGATGACTCTATAACCCTACTTAATTGAAGAATCAACATGATTTAGCATAAAATGATTTTCCCAGAAAACAGTAGAAGTTAGAAGGAATTAATATACAATATACCAAACTGACTTCATTTTTAGAATCAAGTGTACCATCCATTGATCTCTACATTTCTTGGAGATAAGCCTATATCATCAAAAGAGATAAACTGAGGCAGACAGCAGCATAATGAGTAGCCAAATCCTGCAGTTTCTGACTATGTCCAAATCACCAAGTCGTAAGTGGGAAAAATGGGAGAAGTCACATTATAGTAGTGGCCTCCAAACTGGGCTGTGCCGTCCACATAAGGCACAATAGAGTCCATCTAGGCCTGAAGAGATAGAGCTGAAGTTTCTATATATATTGTTATCTCATCTCTTAATTTATGTGCGGCGTGTTTTATAATGTGCATGATGCACTAGCATAGTAGTAGCACATGCATATAATTTATAGCTACGTAGAAAAAGAAGATGTGAGCTGATACATTTTTGACTTATGGAGAACACGGTTTAACATTTTGAAGACGATTGGCATAGATCATGCTAGCATTTTGATGGCTCCAACTAAACTAAAGAACTGGGAGGGAAAAACACATGCAAAAACTGACACACTGGATTTGTGATCGCCCCAGTCTCATAAAGCAAGGCGGCCCCGGATCTGGCTTTAGAATACTCAATTTGTAGTAAAGCAGAGATTTCCAGCTTATTTTCATTTGTTGATCCTTTCAAAGGTTCTTATTTTGTTTACCAGGAGACCATTTCTATCATTGTTTTCCTCCTCCTCCTTCTCCAAACTATCTCCTATTTTAAAGAGTGTTAGGCTTGGGCCGTCTGACTCAATATAAACACGGCTTCCTGGCACAGTCAGGAAGTCAGAAGAGCCTTGTGGGCTCCCGCAGTTTGTTTGCTCATTCAGTTAACAATTGTGCATCTACTAAGTGCTAGACAGGAGGCTACAAAGATTTACGAAGACTCCTGGAGTCCCAGTGTCTAGAAGGAATGCTCCTCAGGCTGGAGAGAGAATGCCAAGAAAGTGGTACGATAAAGTAGTAGCCACCAACAGAGGATAGGACAAAAAGCAGCAGGCTGAGGGGGGAAGTCAGAGGGTAGGAGAGGGTGTCAGAAAGCCGCTCTAGGAAGAAAGGGCTCTCAACCCTTTACTGAGTCTTGAAATAGAGAAGAGCAAGTCAAGAGACACATTCCTTTCATCTAAACAAACAATAACGGCAAGGCCCTGGACTCTACTAGAAGAAGAGATTCAGGCAGAGGGAGAGAAGGGGGAATCTTTTTCCCTTTGTGAATCTCACCTCTGTCTCCTTCCAGCCTCAAGTGACCGAAGATGTGGCCTTACATTTGGGGACTCAGCTTTCTCTGAACACACAGGAGACACCTATCTCAGGGCACTTAGGGGCATGGGAATCCATGGCTCCCACAGCTGCTCAAGTGCTGGGAATGCCAAAGCAAATGTGTTTTCAAGGGCCCTTTGCAAAAAGAAATGAGATAGTAATAGTTTTCATAGATGTAGAGGTAGAGGAGTGGGGAGAAGGTGGAGAATGTAATCTCTATGTATATCCCATGTAAAGGTTTAAAAGGGTGTATTCAATGAGTTTAATTACAAAATCTACTATAAGAAAAGTGTAACCTGAACTTCAAATTCGTGCCAATGAGTCAGCAGTTTTAAACTGTACACTAGAAGAAAGATCCAACTTTTTACTCAAGAAAGGTGGTTTTCCTTCAGTGCTTTCTCCTTCCTCTATACTTCTATCTTTCCAGGTTCAGCGTCAGTAGTAGCTTAGAATCAGCCTTCCTGTTTTAGGTTAAAATGGTCTGAGTCGTGTAGGAAAAGTATCTATGTCATGACAACATATGCGATATGCATTCTCAAAGACACTTTCCTTGCTACTTTCAGAAGAAACGTCGCTTAATTTGTCCTTCCCGAAACACCAAGGATGGGATGCAGGGAAAGGAGGCAGAAGACCCAAGATTACAGTTTCATTAGAAGCAGAGGAGATCTTTTTTGTAAGAAATACAAGGATTTTATCATCAAAGTAGAAAATCCATTAAACCACTGTGGTGACTCGTCCTTGGCAGTCAAAAACCATTGGTGGGCAGGGCGATGGTGAAGGGAGAGAGTTAATCTATATCCAAAATTCTTTAATTAGGTGATTAAAAACAACATGAAACAAAACAAAAAGATGGGTGGAGGAGCCATTATAGTTGACTTTTGAGTATTGTTCAAGTTAAACAAGGAAACTGGAATTTGAACTTAACTTGCATAGCATCACCAAGTGGGTGCCCTCTGAGCAGAGCCGCCAGGGGACATTCCAGAGCTTTCCTTCCTCCTTGGAGAACACCTTAACAACTTCATCCATTCTTTCTGAAGTCGATGTTGATTTTTAAAAAATGTAAAAAATTTAAAACAAATAGGCTTCTATTTTTGCCTCTATTTACAAAGGTTTCTCCCATAATGTAATGCTGATATCGTTTACAAAAGTCTAGATATAGGACCTTTGAAAGGAGAGCCCTCATTTCTTTTTATCCATTTTCCCCTCTTCCTTATTGTTGGATGTGACATGTACCAAACAGGCTTCAAAACCAGCTTTAAAAAAAAACAAGGGCATATGCAAGAAAAAGAGTACAGAAGGGTGACTTTGGCAATTTTTTGGTAATTTGTCAAAAAGAAGGGGAACAAGTTGCATTCACTGGGTAACTCAGAGGCAGACAGTTATGGAAGCATAGCTGTCTGAAGTCTCATTAATTTAATACAGACACCTCTGTTCCAATCATTCTCTCCCCTCTCTCAAAGTACACTTTCATTTGTGGCTGTAATTCTGTTATATATTTATCTGGTTGACTGAAAACATCCTTTAAAAAAAAAAGTCTAAAGCAAACATGGATGTTGACTGCATTTCTGAATAGATTCCATCTCGGAAACCTTGTTGAGAGACACGCAGAAAAAAGAATTCCAAGGAGTCAGTGGTGGCGGGTCCCAGACTCCAGGTACATGTCTGGCTAAAGCATGTAAAATTTTAAAAATTAATTGATACTATTTTGTTCTTCATCGACCTTTTATTCCTCTTTGTGACTGCAGCCAGAAAATTTGAAGCTGAGGTAAAAATAAAGAGAGGATGAGGTGACCACACTTCACTGTAAATATGTTTTCAATTTTATATATTTTTCCAAATTTATATCGTTAAGGTGGGTATCAGTTTATAAAAATACAAAGTAATATCCATTAATCTCAGATTCTCATCAACTATTTGCTTTCCACTGTAAATTTTTTTTTTCTTTTATGGCTGCTGCTTCCTTTATAAAATTATTTCTCTATTTATTTCTTTGAAGCTATAAATGTGATGGAAGTGGAACTTCAAAGTTCTGGACAATTTCTTTGCCCTGTTTCTCTCTGAGAGCAATCCTAACTGCTATCACTAAAAAGGAGTCACAAGGCAAACAGAAAAAAAATCAGATTCAAAAAAAAAAAAAATGACATTGCCCAGGAATGAGAAATGTTGTTGAAATTTAGGAAATAATTTTATAAATTATAATTTTCTGGGCAACTGTCACAGTTGAATTCTCCATAGTATAGCTCTCTAGATCTGATTGCTGACCTTACTTCAGCAAAATGTGCACGTGTCACACATGGTCCCTGTGGCCACATCACCTGACATGTTTGATTTACACAAAATGGGACATAGACTCTGAAGTTCTAGGCAACATGTGAATGATAACAACCACAATCTACTTTGTCTTTATTCAGCTTGTCATCTCCATTGAAGAAAGCTTGAAAATTGTTTTTGATGTTACTTGCAGTATGTTTGGTCCCTAGACTCAAGGCTTCTCAATCTAGAGATAAGAATAGCAAACAAAAGAAATCCACTCTCACAAGATAGACAAGCACGCAATGTCCTTCTCCTTTTGCCTTATAGGCATAAAGGGATCATCAGAAACAAACCAAGTAACCAAAAAACAAAATTCAAAAAAAATATATAGATCACTATGTAACTGTAAGAAAGGTAATCAATCAATAAATATATAAACTGCCACCACTTATAAGAGAATACCACAAAAATCTGGTGTTTTCCCAAGATTAATGGAGGGTACAGCAATCTCCCACAGTGCATATAGAGATATAAACAGAAATTCATTGCTGAGCCTGAAAATCTCAGCTCAGGATAAGATAAAACTGAAACCCTCAACATCCTCAGCTTAACAGAAGAGAAAGGCTTTTTTGAGCACATCATGCAGACAGACATGGGGTCATCTTAATCATAACAATAGCCAATATTTTTCTTAGTGGCAATTATGTGCCACTTGCCCAGTGAAGTATGATTACCTGCTGTTGGTAGATGATGAAACTGCAACTCAGAGGGATTAAATAACTTCTTGGTGAGTAGTAGAGTCAGAACTTAAACCTAGGTCTGTCTTACTTTAAAACCATATTTGATCACCTCAGTTCTGTTTCTCTTTTCTATTCGAGAACATTTGGCTGGGTAAGGCCCCAGACTACCTTCCCCAGCATCACTGTCATAGCTTGGATCCATCTCTATTTCTAGGAATTGTTTATAATTATTCTAAGTAAGTTATACATAGCAATAGATATTATATATCCTGCCTACACTAACTCTTTCGGTAACAAGGCCACGAGTTTGTTACTAAATGAGTGTACCATAACATCCTCGTCGTGTCCTATATTTACTTTGCCAGCTATTTCATGAATAATTTTGGTGTCTACTTTAGTCATGTTAGTTGTGATTTCATAGATATTAATATCAGCCTTTTCTCAATCTTTATTCTTGAAAATAAAATCTTTTCTTCGAACTTCCCTTTTCATTTGTTTGGCCATTTTTACTGCTAATCTTCTTCTATTGATTCCCCTTTAAAGTAATTTGACGAGAGCTCCCCACGAAAATGCAGGATTATAGCCTAATTATTAACCAATAGAAAACATTTGGCTTGATTTTTAAGTACTCTTTCTGATGTTCTGCCTTTTTATCACCCTTTTTTCTTCCTTTCTGGTAGCGTTTCCTCAATGAATAATATTCTGGATCTTTCATCTCTTCCCTGGATTCTATTCCCTTCATCTCCTATGTGATGTCTCCTAGGGGATCAGGCACGCAATTTCTGAACCAGGCTCCCCAGGTTTAAATCTAGCTCTACCATTTACTATTTGTATAAAATTAGGCAAGTTAATTATCTGAGCTTCATCACTAATAAATTGAAAATAATAATAGCACTAACTTCATACGATGGTTAGGAGGCTAAGTAAAATTATGGATGTCAAGTGCTTAGAACAGTAGCTAGTACGTGGTAAACTCTTGATAAATAATAGTTTTTGCTATTACCTAAAACCTCACAAATGTTCTAGCTGTAATTTTTATCCCCACTTACATGGATTTATCAACTTTCTGCATTTGTCTATTTTTTAGTTTGCCTCCCACTCGAAAAAATTTTTTTCAATCCGATATAGTTAATGAGTGAGCATGATTACTATCGTGCTTCATGAAATTTAAGAATAAATGGTAAGCATTGAATTTTGGCATTAAAGTATTTATCTGTTGAAGAACATTAGAAACATAATTCCATAAAACATATTTTGTATTAACTTTAAGAACGCTATTGAGGGTAAGATAGAATACATTACATATTATTTTCTACATGAGTACTATGGACGAAATTTGTCTCTGTTCTTTGTACTAGGAATAGTTAAACTGCTCCTAAACTATTGTTTTGTTTACCTTTTAAGAACCCGTATCTTTTTTCCAAAAGAAGCTTTGTCATTCACAGATTTGGAAATTAAAATTTATTTATAAAGAATTTGTTTAAAACAAGGGCTTATACATTGCTCCCTTTATATTTCCCAATGTGAAAATGTTTAGCACACCTTTCATTTCCTGCTTTTAATTCAGTGCCCCAACTGTGAGTAATCACCTTCTCTCCCCCAGTAAGAAAATCACTGAGATACTCCCCTGAAATTTGAATTAACAAATGCACTATGAAAATCTACATATACTCCACCCACAGTTTTCTCCTTTTCTGCATGCAAATTTACATCATACTACAAGGCAATTAGGGCTCATAATTGCCTATTGGAGAAATCTTTTCTTCCTCTTTTCTGTATGTTAATGTTCAATGATCCTAGCTTTATAGTCTGCCTAAAACAGAGGAGAATCAGAGATCGTTATCTCTGGGGACTGTGCTAGATTTCTTCTTGGTTCTGAATATAAATTGTAATCTGTTTGAGATTACAAATCTGACTAAAGAGTTTTTCAATTCCCTCCATCAGCTCCTTCAGATCCCGAGGAACCACTTTTGCTAGCTCGTGTTTTGTGACACAGGTCAGTTTAGAATGGCCATTTTCAAGAAAAGCAAGAAGATGAGTTTGACAGCATCCAGAGAAGGAATAGAGAGGGAGATGGAAAGAGACACCCTGGACATTATCCAAAGAATACTTTAGTTCTTTTTAGGGACCAAGATTGCACTGAATCAGAGATGCTCTCGCCAGTGGCTCTCATCACACCCAGCAATGCTCTTTACTCAGTCATCAATTCAACACTGGTGAGGGCTGAATACTGTGCTAGATGCTGAAGATGCAGAGTGGCTCATAAAAGAAAAGTCCTAACCTTCACATAGCTGAGATTCTAGTAGAGAAGTAAAGATAAGTGAGAAAATATAAAATAATTTTAAGACAGTGTTAGTGAATAAGTACTATGAATGAATTACCAGAGAAATTTAATGAAGAAAACCAAATACCCCCTGGTTATGGAAATCTACCACCAGTCTTTAAACTTGGAGATATTAGAGGAATAATTGTTTCCACTGAACAACATGAGGACTTTTGATCTGGTTGCCTCTCGAGATCACAAGCAAGAACTGTCTTGGATCAAAGCAAAGAGCAACCTGAGCAAAGGGCTAAAATGATAAGTCAAAATTTCATAATCAGAGCAGCACTAAAGCATGCAGTTATCTCAGTCAGCCCAGCCTGCCATAGCAGAATACCACAGGCTGCGTGGTTTACACAACAGGAATTTACTGAGTTCGTTTATTTAGTTTAGTTCTGAAGGCTGAGAAGTTCATATCAAGATGCCAGCCGATTTGGTTCCCCTATGTGGGCCTCCTTCCTGGTTTGCAGACTGACAACTTTTCACTGTGTCTTCACATTGGGGGGCAGGAGCGGGGAGTGAGGGAGGAAGTGAGGGAGGCAGGGAGGGAGAGAGAGAATGAGGGAGACAGAGACGAGAGAAAGTCTCTTTCTCTTCTTATAAGGGCACTAATTCCATCATGGAGCCTCACCCTATGATCTCTTCTAAACCTAATTACCTCTCGATGTCCTCACTTGCAAATATCAGTCACATTAGAGGTTGGGGTTTCAGCATACAAATTTTGGGGAGACATATTCGTTCTATAACATCAAATGTGAACATCCTACACAAGTATGTTTGAAAATGCTTTGTCCTGCCTGTAGAGACCAGAGCTTTCACACCACAAATCCATGGACTGGCTCCAACGGCAAAGGTAGGCTTTGCCTCTCTCACAGGACTCTGTTTCCATGGTAGCCCACAGGCAAGTCGCCAGTGCTGTCCAATCTAGACTATCAATGTACTGCGGTACCAAGTTTCTACGACAAATATCTTGTCACCTTCAGGCATATTTCCAGGGGGAGAACTGAGATGCTACATACAATTTCTCTTTTCATATTGCAAGAACTTTCTTTCTTACACAACTGAGAAAGGAAAAAATTAAGAGTGTTTTTTGATAAACTTCGATATAGTTACAAAGCAATTTAAAAACCTATTTATTCTAATTCTAAGAAATTCTAATTTCAAAATTCTAACTCTGATCTGGGTTAGATATGTTTCTGTGCTTTTAATATAACAAGAGAAAAAAGGACATCTTATATACATTGATAATTATAGGCTTTGCTTTTAGGTGCCTACTTGGAGTTATAAGGAATGTTTTAGTGCTGCAGGGTGGAGGATAAACAGCAGAACACTTTGTTCTTTGTAAACACAGATGATAAGCCCATGCTCAGAAAGAATCTCCTTTAAAAGATACTCTTTCTCTCCGTGGTCATTTTCAGAACTATGTACACAGACTAAAAACAATGCCAACTTTATTACTCTTGGAGAGTAGGGGTGGTAGCATACAGAAATGCCAACCAGTCACTGATGACGATCCACAGTAACATGTTAATAAAAATGGGGAACAACATGTCCTTCTGTTAATGCTTCAGAAACTACTTATGATCACTATTTAAAAAGTGGTTCCAAAATAAATGTTGCCTATCCATTATGGCCAGACTTACAGAGGGCCTCAAAAAATGGCCCATGTTAAACCAAATCAGGATGTACACAAGTAAGAATCCTCAAACCAGTGAAACCCAACTGGAAATTCATAGAGCCCCCAACCACCTCAGATGCCTCATGGTTGCTGCTGCCAGAAGCACTACCTCAAGGGTGAAACAGGGCCCACTGTGGGGGACGGAAGGCAGTTGAGCCGAGGATGGCAAATTTACAGATATAAACCCCCAGCAATGATGACCCATTGCCTGGCACTTCCAGAAGTCTGCCTTGAATCGTCTCCTTTCGTGATATGTTTTACTGTGACTGAATAGAAGAGATGAGCCTAGCCTCCCTTTTTGAGAGTATTTGTGAATCACGGCAACAATTAAACCTGTCATCAGAGTTGGGCAGGGAGATATGAGTTGGTCTTTAAGGATTATGAGCCTGCGTGTATCTGTATTTATGCACTCTTGGAACTGTGAATCCTGGTAGCATAATATTGAAGTTTTCTTACGAAATATTTTGGAGCATGATTTCAAAAGAGGAAGACCAATTCACACCCACACTTGAGAAGTCTAATTAGTGCCACAGGAGACCTCTGTGTTGGCTGTGTATTACTCCAGGGTGGAAAGAATAAGTCTGGGGGCTCAGACCGCCTGGCTGAGAAGCCTGGTTCCACCAGCAGCAACCTGTTTGACTGGAAAAATCACATGATACCCTGGAATCACAGTTGTCCTCATCTGGAAAGATGAGTTGGCTTTACTGACCTTTCAGGGTTGGAGTGAGGTATTGCTATTTTCTAAAGAAAATCTGAAATTATACCCATTCCTGTTGCTAAACAAGGGGCCAAACAATTTTCCCTGGTGGCAAACATTGGAATCTCATGACCTGATGTTATTAGAGGATTTAAAAAGTTATTATTAAAAGAAGTCTTGAATAGATTAACTACAAAACAACAAAACAAAACAAGACAGATAAATTATCTTTGAGGTGAAAAGCGAAATGGTTATGGGACAGTGGTTGAAGGGAAATCGACTTCTCACTGGACACAGTGAGAATTATACATCATATGTATGTATAACCTAATAAAAAAATGATTTTTAATGTAGCCTTTGAAACCGGTCCCGCTTTGTGCATTTACCTTTATTATAGGAGTAGTAGTGACTTTCAGCTTTCCTCTGCTCCTTGGAAATCATTCAATATGAAGGGCATCTCACATGAAATTTAGAAAATCATAGCATCTTACTGTCAAAAGATGGAATAAAAGGCAGTAATTATTGCAAAATTTCATAATAGGAAACATGGAATGTATTAACTTGTGAGATCCTGATATTTTGTTTTATCCATTTATCCAGACTTATCAATAGGAATATTAGAACTTTCCCTTACTCCTCCAATCAGTCTTGTTTCCTCTAATCAGCTGCCTGTTTTCTCTACAACGAAAGTATGCTCATATACCTCCTTACCTTTCCTTATCTCCAAACATTAACTTTCAATGGAAAGAATCTGTGTCCAGGGCCTGAAGATAAAAAAAAAAAAAAAAAAAAAAGTAAGGTCTTTTAATTTCCTTTATTTGGAAAAGAAAAAGAAAAACTACTAATCAGGCTGACTTTAAGGTCTCAGAGGGCAGAGCATTTCCCCTTTTTTTTAGCATCTCAAACATCGAGGACAAGTCTCTCTCTGTTTAAAAGTAAACATTGTTTGAAAAGAATGTTACTTATTCCTCATGTGACTCAGAGGCGGTTTTGTGTAACAACTCATTCCATAGCAAAGCAAAACTCAGGTATTCCATCACGCCTCACACCCTCAGTCCGCCTCTGGGCTCGCCATCACCATAGCACCCAGTGGCAGTCTGTCTAGAATGAGAGGACCTAGGTTCACATTCTGAGCTCCCATCCTAGCAGAGTTCTCAAACCACAGTGCCCTCCATGCTAAACAACAGGAGTCCCCGAACTCCTCATGAAGTTACTGAAAAATCTCCCTCAGTGGAAATGATGTTCTTCAACTCTTCCTTGGTTTCACCTCTGGTATTTTTGCTTATCCATGTTTTAATCAGCCTATTAATACTCTGGAAACCTGAGAAGATCTCTTCAGGAAGATAACATATCTTACTCTATGAGTTAGAAAAGTGAAGATTTGTGAAAACAATTTTCTGTACTATAGTTTCTAGACTTCCATACAAGTAATTTACATATGGTAGAGAGATTTGTGGAGGAAATCTCTTAATTCTAACAATTAAGACTGCTGTAAGTTTATTATATTAAGAATGTGTTGTTTTAGTGATTCATGTTTCAATTAAACCATTATTTTCTAGATTCTGACAAAAACTTAACACAACTCATTCTTATAATTTTATTACAAATCAAGATCCCCATAATTTTGAGAGAGAGAAATACATTTTAAAGTCTCTTGGGAAGGGAAGACCTGTGCTTCAGGGCAATGAATTGCCCCGAAAAGTAGAACAAAGGAAAGGCTCTTGTTATACTGCTGGTGAACCGGAAAGTAGGGCCAGTGTCATTTCAGTAGTTCTGTGGTGATGTACAGAGAGGCCTCGTGAACACATGTCAGGGATACAGCCAAGGCCTAGCAAGATTTACTCAAAAGGAGGTACAAAGAGAGAGTGGGAGTGTTTATAAAAGGTTTAAAGATTTTTGTTTTTTGTTTTTTATAGATGGATCAACCATCCCCATAGCCTTTGTCCAACAAGAAATCAGAAATAAGATCGATAAAAGATTACACACCATTTTTTTTTCTTTTAAATTTTCCTTTCAGGAAGAGAGGTATTATCTCTTCCTTGCAAGTGGAGATAAGAACTTCTTGAACTCTACGGAGGGGTAGAAGGATCGGAATAAGAGAATAAAAGGAAAGAGAGGGACCACCTCTCTGCCAGTAAGCCCAGAGCACAGCTGCTAGAATCACATGGCCTACAAAGGCATAGAAAGTTGAAAACTTTTCTCCGATCTTTAATTCTTTCCCACTTCGAATATTTGCTGCTATCCTATTTAATTTTCTTTACTCACGGAAGCCTTCAGGCCAGGTTGGTGATGCTTCAACATTATTTGGAACAAAAGTTTTCACTATAATGTCGCATTGCTTTGCATGCCAGGTATGTGTGTTCCATAAACACAAGCATATATTGATTATGTCCACAATAACAGCTCTGTAAAAAGTGAAGTCATCAATGAAGCACTATGAAATTTCCATATAAACAGGCAAAACTTGGGAGTAATTTCTCTCAATATCTACGAGTCCTGCGCTGTTTTCAGTGCCAAGAGCTCATAAAAGTGCATTTGAGTCACTTCTAGCTCTTAATTAAAGTTTTCCCACATTTATATTCCTACCGATAAATCTGCAACAAAAAAAAAAACACAACACATTAACCCCTAATTCAACAGTGTCATGAATTATTGCCAGGGATGACATCAACAAAATGACAAAAATATTACTGCAGTCATCTTTATTCCCTGTGAAATTAGTGATTATGACAGCATAACCAAAATTTAGTGGTAGATTTTCTTAGTATTCCATATGTTAAGAGAAAAAATATATACGTACAGAGAAAAATCTGGTGCCCTCACTGGGGCAAAATAAAAATCAGTGTATGTTATTGTAGGTGTAGAGTAGAAATTTCCCTGCAGGTTGGAGGAATCCTGGCAATTTAGCAAGTTCTTTGTCTTTATCCAAACTCCACAATCCATGATGAAATTGTGGATTTATTTTCACTCACAGTCTTTGAGAGTAGCTGGTTCTGTGTATATAAATTGTTTAAAATGATATCTGGGTTTTCAGTTTATTAATAACAAAAATATGACTCCAGATTTCATCAACTCTGACATCCCACTGTTGTTTCCCTGTGACCTATAGTACCTGGATTACAGGAAGGTACAGTCTGTAACTATGAAAGAACATTTCGTCACCATCAACGAAAAGGCATGTAAGTGCTAATTCTACTTGGTGCTTTGCTGATCACAGGAAGGGAAGGGAAAGGAAGAGAAGGGAAGAGAAGGGAAGGGAAGGGAAGGGAAGGAAGGGAAGGGAAGGAAGGGAAGGGAAGGGAAGGGAAGGGAAGGGAAGGGAAGGGAAAGGAAGGGAAAGGAAGGGAAGGGAAGGAAAGGGAAGGGAAGGGAGGATAGTCTTTTCATTCTAACTGCACAGTTTATTACTGAAATAATGCCCTGAACCAATGTGATAAGGACATACAGATGGCAAAATGAAACAGCAAAATTAATCAAAGAAGCACAGATTTATATATGAGAGTAAGAAACAAGGGAGCAGGGGCATTATTAAATATATAATTGAGATGGGAACAATCAATATAAAGGTCTAGGAGAGTTAAGATAAGATTTTAAATATATATATGTATGTATTCATACATATATATATTTATAAGATATATATCTTATATATATATCTTACACACACATACATACATATATATATGTATATATACATACATATATATATGTTCTTATCAATCTGGGAAGACTTCCTGGAACTGGCAAGATTTTCAGAGGAGAAATGTCCTTTGATTGGTCAGTTGTGGGCTTGGGAAAGGCTAAAAAAAAACAAGTAAGAAAATCAATCTAGAGCGTTTTCACCTTGGGATCTGCTTATGTAGGTCTGCTCTCCCTGGGGTCTTAGACCCGCCACACAATCTTTGGAGAAGAGGAAGGCTCGGCAGCTAACTACTTGCTGACAAGGGCTGGTAAGAGACAAGAAGTCTGATGATTACATGGAGACAGTGGTCCTGATAAATGAGGACAAAGTTCTGTACCCAGACAGAGCATAGCAAAGAGAGAAAGCAGTCTGTTAGGAATATATTGGAAAGGATGGTATTTTCTTCAGCAGCAGATGGCTTCTGACATGTCTCACCAGCACCACAGGGCATTTTGCTACTGAATACCTTAGTACTGAGTATCTGACAACAGTGACCCATTTACCTCTAGTATCTTAATATGCCAAAAGTTACCACAAACTTGTAGTTTCTGTAGGATATTATAAAATGGTTCGCACCCCTAAATCATTCCTTCTCAATTGCTCCTCGAAGGCTTAAAAATAGCGCTAGACACAGTGATTCAACTGGCTTAAAATAATTCACAAACATCTTCCTCAAAGGAAGTAGGGGAAAGATAGGAGGTGGAATGCCAATAAGCTGACAGGTTTTGTCAACCCTGAGAGAGGTGACTAGATTGGAACTCACAGATAGAATGGAATCTGGGGTTAGCAGTAAATTCCATCTTGATCAGATTATTGCAGCCAGAAGTTTGTGTTGTGTGTTGTGTGTGTGTGTGTGTGTGTGTGTGTGAATTCATATACAAATGAATACACACATAGGTATAAATGTTAGAATTCAACCCCTAATTAAAGAATCCTTATACTCTTGGCTACATAAAAATGAGGTTGGATTTAGATTACAGAAGTTAATAAAACTCAGAGAGACTGGTCTCTAGACAATAAACTAGGTAGATTAAGGCAGTGACGAAGAGGAGAGAAAAATCTTCTTATCTCTTAAGCCACACCTACATGGAATTAACTATCAAAGACTCTGTATCTACAGAGTAGCAGCTGATTTTCCCAAGGAAAGACAGTGCCCAAGGATTGGCACCAGACAGGATATTTGGGGAAAGGAATCAGAGGGAGAAGTGTGTGGGGTTATTCCTTGAGTCTACAAACACTACAAAAAGACATTTTTTTTCTTTAATTTTAAAGCCATATTCTGAAAACTTATAAATCAATTCATTCATTCATCAGAAGTTTATTTTGCCCCCATCACACATCGGGCACTATGCCAGACACTGCGGATACAAAAATAAGTAAACAATATAACTGATCATTAGAACAGCTTCCACGACTAGGTGCTAATATGTGCCAGGAACTTTATGTCCATTATGCCATGGAATGCGCACAAAACAGACTCTAAATGAAGCATTGTGTTCCTTCCTACTTTGCCAGTGAAAAAGTCGAAGAAAAGAAGGCTCTGAAAGATTAAATGAACGTGACAGATCTCTCAATGAACTCCAGTGCAGGAGAAAGATAAACAAACTAATGTTTACAATATTCTATGGTAAATGCTAAAACAGAGATAAAAAAAAAAAAAAGGACCGCCTAACTCAGCATATGGGAAAGGAGATAGGAGGGGAGAGGGGGAGAGAGGGAAGTAGGAAGTAGTGTGTGTGTCTGGGTGTCTGGGTGTCCGTATTTCTGAATATGAAAAGGGGAGAGAGAGAAAGAGACAGAGAGAGAGACCTGGGTGATGGGAGAGTAGCGGCCCACAAGGAAGATAAATAGTCCGGGAAGAGAGAGAGGGATAGTATGCGCAGTCACTCACGCCCACAAAAGCGTCCCTCTACATTTTCGCATAAGAATGTTGTTAAGAGGGAGCAGCAGGGGTCATGTACAGTGTTTCTAGGATGACAGAGAGGAGAGGCTCGAGAGGCTCCGGCAAGACACTTTTTATCAGCCTGAGGAAGAGGGGGCATTTATCATGACAGACTAATTGCTCATTTTGAATTAGATACTCGTTTCATCTATCTACGTACCCTATGTGGCTTTATAGTAATGACAGGTTTTTAAAACAATCCAAAGCTTATATGTCCAGATAAATGCTCCAGAGTGGTTAGTCACCTTAAGTTTAAATGTTGATCTCAGTGTCTCTACCTTGCTCAGAGCATTTCAGGTAAACCTCATTTGAAACTGCCTCCTCAGCTTGCAATACATTCTTTTCAATATCCTTAATTGTGACAAATCTTCACTAGCTAAAGTATAATATTTTTTTGTTTTGCTTTGTCTGAGTCAAAAATCATTTTGAGCCAAATCCACGATGAGTGATTAAATATAAAAATAATTGAAAAATGCCAACCAAAAGCCAGATACTAACTGTATTCTATAAATCATCTCACCTAAGGTGGATATTAATGTTCCCGTTTAAAACTTTTTCAATAATTATAAAATGAGTACTTGTTTATTGAAGAAAGTTTGAAAAATCTAGAAGAGTAGAAAGAAGGAGCCACACCTCCTGGGTTTCTCCACTCAGATCTAACCACGACTGGCATTACTGTGCTCATCAGTCTAGTCTTTCTTCTATGAGCAAGTGTATAAATATGCTCTTTCCCCCCAAATTAAGTACAATGTACATAACTTCATAATTGTTCACTTATTACATCCTGAAGAGTTTTTCACATCACTAAATTTCTTCTACAAAATCATCTTTACTCACTGTTTGGTATTCCTCTATGTGGATATGTCATTACCTACTCAAAGAATTCCAATATTTCAATACTCCAAATGAACCTTCTTCCCAGATAAGTCTTTGTGGATTTCCATGATCATTTCCTTTAGATAAGTTCCTAGAAGCAGAGTTGCTAGGTTCAAGGCATGCCTATTTTTAGAGAACATTGTTATACTTTCCTCAATTTTTAGATGAGTAAATGAAAATTCAAAGAAACACTTTCCAATGTCATAAACCCAGACTGTAGCAGAGGGCAGATGTGACCCAGGTCTGTGACTCTCTAAAGCCTGTGATTTTTTTTTTACTGTGACAAAAAAAAAAATTTTTTTCATCAAAAAGAGAAATATCAGTTAAAAACAGAATGTTCACCTATACAACCAAAAACTATTCCTGAAAGACTTTTTTTTAAAGAGTTAAACAAAATGTTTTAGATTTACATTGTTTTTCTAATGTTTCTTTAAAGGATCAAGCTCATTTATTTCTAAGTTTGTTTTTGTCATATTCATTTCTAAAGTACTCACTTTACCTCATTGTTGCATTCTTAGAAAATGTCAGTTCTGTCCTTTATGAATTGACAATACTATTAATATTCTAACCTAGAACTGGGCTTCTGGTTGAACTCCCAAAAAGTGTAATCTCTCTGGCATTTAAGCAATATAATTGGGACAAAGTTGGTCGCAATTCAGGCAAGCCACAGCCAGGTGGGGAGTCCACACCCAAGTGCTTAGAATACCAAATGACTAATAGATAACTAGTCTTCTTTAGGTCTGGATACATTCTGATAACAGGGAGAAAAAACATCTCCCACCAAAGCGCTAACGGTTTGTTATAAACATATAGCCTGTTCTCCTGGAAGGATGAGTAGAATGAGCAATATAAGTACAATCCGTGCTCTCCCTTGCACATTCATCACCAGAATAAAGTTCAAAACACATTAGAGAAAACCAGACTGGAGGGGAAGACACACTGGAAGGCATGGGTGGGGATACTGCACTGAAATTGCATTTTTATAGTTGAGTATACAACCTTTCCAAATTGTCCTTAATTCATTGGCCCCAGGCCCTTGCCCCTCTTGGGGGCTGGAGAAGGTTTTAAAGGTAAGGTGAGGATTTTAAAGATAAAAAGGAGAAAGTTGACTTAGGAATTCTGACTCCAGTCTTTCAAAGCTTTGGTAAGGATTTTTTCAACCTCCTTGGGAGTCCCGCTGGCTTTCCCCAGTGCTCTATAGATCAGATGATCAACACATAAACCTGCTTTCACCTCCTGATCTCTAATCCCAACATGAGTGTTTCACGGACATTTCACCCAGCCCATCATCTCCCTCTACTTCCCTACCCCATCCTACCCCTGCTCCAACATACCATGTTAGCGATGGCACACCAGGCGCTGAGATGTTCAAGTCATTCGAGGTTCTGCTTCTTCCCTTAACCCAGCATCCTGAAGGCTTTACCTCCAAAACACATACCCCTTCCATCCACTGACCCTTCTCTGCATCTCCACTGCTCTCCCGCTAGTGTAATCCTCAAAAGGCTATCATCTAAAAATCTTGTTTCTACTTCTGTCCCTTAACAATGATTTCTTTACGCAATAATTAGGGTGATCTTTCAAAACAGAAATCAAGCCGGTGGCCTGCCTAAAACCCTCCAACGGCTTGTTGTCACAGAAGTCCAGACTCCTCACTGTGGTCTATAAAACCAAGTCCCTGCCCACCTCTCTGCCCTCATCCTCTACCCTAGGCTCCCTTCCTGCTCACCACTCAGGCCTGACTGTCTCTCTCGAGCTAGCCTTGCCTCCAGCTTGAAACTTACTGTTCCTGCTGCCTGGAATATGCACCCTCTCAGACCTTCAGAAAGCTCGTTTATTTTTACCAGAGTTCAGCTCAAATATTATTTACGCAGACGGCTTCCCTGACTCCCCTCACAAGAAGTTGCCCCATTTCATTTTCTTTTTATCACTCCTTACTAGCAGAAATCATCTTCTACTTGTCTGTGTAATTCTTTATTGCTCTGTCTCCCTCACTAAAATATAGGCTCCTAAAAGATGGACTTGACTAACTTATTCAACATTCTACACCAGTGCATAAAACAGTGCCTAGCTCAGAGGAAGGCACTTGGAAAATACGTGTCAAATAAAAGAATCAATAAATGACTGAGAGATGGGTGGGCGGAACCGATTTCCTTATCCCTACCTTAAATTTCTCAAGGAAAAAAACTATCTGATTCTTTTGAGATCTGGGCAATAACACCATAATGAGTTAAATTCAGCCACTAGGTAACTTATTCTGAGTTATAAATTAGGCACTTTTAATAGTCACATCAATTCTTAAGTCTATTAGTATGTTAATGCTGAAAAAATTGACAAAGCTTCTAAAGTACATTTCTCATGACTAGCAGGTTGGTGATGATAAAGAGAATCTGGCACACTGGATTTTGTACAAGTAACGTCTGTGGCCTTCTTGATTTTAAACCTAATTCTTTTTGCCTAAAGAATTATGGATTTACAAAGTAAATTCTTAAAGTATCAGACTATAATCGTATGTCAAAGTGCATAAATAATTGATGAAATTCAGATTATTCATCTTGTCATCTAGAAAAAGGTATGCATTTGTACCAAAAAAGATGTGTGTAGTAGGTATGTATGTATGTACCCACACATATAAATGCACAGCCATAGGAACATCTTTGGTGTTAATGAATTTGCCGTATGCATAAAACTTTCTGTGGTATATAACGCACGAGTGTCAGAATAGGTCAAACAGTGGCTCCATGTCTTTGAAATGTTTATGAATACAGTGCTTTCTCCACGTGGTCCCTTGCCTCAAAGCTCCAAAATGGTCTTGTGAGGAATGTGGAGCAAAATAAAAATCCTAGCTCTTGTGTGGCAAATTGAAGCAATGCTGCAGTCTAGGGCTCGGGTGTCATATGCATGGGGACACATTCTTGTGGCTAAAACGGTGCTTCTAGGTTGTCTGCCCTGAATGCAAAAGGATTTTCCGTATGTGTTTCCATAATGAGTGTTAAGAGTTTAGCTACATATTGTAACCAAACTGTCAAAAGCCAATGGTAGCTATTCAGTACTCTAGCAGTTATTTAAATGTCATGCTTATTTTGTTTATGGAAACTTTATAAGAGAACACTCTTTAAGCCACTCTCTTGATGCTAGGCTTATTTTTTATTTCAGCATTTATTTCATTATACTTTCCCCTGTATGAGACACAGCTCCTACTCTCGCCTGCCATTTCAGTAGAGCTATATCTGTGTCAGATAAGAAAACTAGGCTATTTAGAAGCAAAGAATAGAAAAGGTTTTGTGCAGGAATCATTGTGGTGGCTCAGATGTTCCCTGAGTTACTTTTGGGGAATGAACATTCATATTTCTCGAAGTATCCAATAAAAATGTTAGCAACCATAGGGCTCATCTTTCTCAGATTTACCTCCTCTCTCCCAGGTCATTTTGTGTTTCAAAAAAACTTCTTTCTCTGACCATGTCTGTAGCAGATGTTGCTTTATTGTTTGCTAACATTATGTTAGCCTTACACTTACAAAACAGCCTGCAGAGCCGAACTTCTGTCAACACCGTCTACAGGTTACAGCGCAAGCTGGGGGGTTTTCCTAGCTCTCGTCAATGACTCCCTTTAGGCATGTTGCTTGATGTCATCAGTGTCCACATGTATAACCGGGATCCATAAAAATATATAGCTGAAGTCTTTGGAGGAAAGGCCACATTCCTCGTTTCTCAAACTTCCTCCTTGCAGACACATTAAAAGCCTTCTGACATTTTGGACAAGAGAAAGACCCATCGTTTTAAAATGACTTTTTTTTTAGATCCTTGCTTTTTAGGTACGTCTTTATAGTTCATGTAGACAATGATCTCTTTTGAAATTTTTAAGTATTTTTCAAAACCTGAATGCATACTTAAAGACAGATCATCAAGGTATAATTTCGGAGATAGACTATGTTATCAATTTATTTTACTAATACATAGCTAACATATTATTCTATGAAAAGCATGCTTGTCAAGCTGAGCAAAATGAATTGTTTATTCTTTCCTTTAAGGCTAAGTGAAGTTCAAATCAACAGTTTTTAAGCACAATCCAGTGCCAAGGACAGTGGAGAAATAATTGCAAATAAGGCATGGTGGTTCATCCCTTAAGGAAATAATGATTCAAGAGGGGGCAGGGACTCTAAAAGGACTGTAGTATACAGCTCAATAAAGGAAGACTAAATAAAATGCAAACTTGCTCTGAATCAAGGACTGAGACTGTTAAGATTTGTGAAGGCTTCAAGAAGGGGATGACTTTTAAGGTGGATCTTGAATGAAAAAAGAACTGAATTTCCATACCTGAATCGATGACTACAGATTTAGAATCTTGAAGGAAGTAATACTTGGTTTTAGGAATTCTATTTTTTGTCATGCTGCACTATTTTTAAGTGCTGTTGCTTATGGTATAATACCCTTATTTCAAATTACTGAAAATCTGTC
This sequence comes from Eonycteris spelaea, assembly GCA_003508835.1. Lineage (NCBI taxonomy): Eukaryota > Metazoa > Chordata > Mammalia > Chiroptera > Pteropodidae > Eonycteris > Eonycteris spelaea. Next base: position 1,496,814 of record PUFA01000265.1, on the reverse strand, counting down.
ATTGAAATCATGTACATCTTGAAATTATTACTGCAGTTAAAAGTTCGAATCAAACAAAAGTATATTTATTTAAGAAGACTTTTGACCACATTTCCTCACCTCTCGGAAACTCTTCCAAGATATTTTATTATTGCTTTAATTTCTATTTCTGGGGTTTATATTTATTAGTCTCTTGCATTTCCTTGTAGAGGGTAGGAGAAGTTAAGTGAAATGTGAAAATGTATGATGAAGGATTAGGGCAGGAGAGAAAGGCAAGACCCAGGCCCAATCCCAAGTTTTCCTATCCTTCCCCAGCCCCACCTCCCAGCCTAACCTCTCTTCTTCAGAGTTAGATTCTCTTGGTCAGAGCCATTCTCTGAGAACAATTTATCTTTGCCTACATCTTCTTTCCAATCATACTGCCGAGATAGAATCCAGCAGAAGGAGGGGGGAATCTCAGTCCCGAAGGATGGTGGACTAGCATTTGATTGGAAAGAAATATCATCAGAGCTCACTGTTCTATAAATGTATCATATGAACTAAATACCAAAATTTCCATATTCTTGTTTCACTCCAGAATTACAATCACTACATGAGAATTATTAATATAAATACTTGAGGCATTGATAGTACTTTGTACTGAAATGAATGTGTTTAGAGGCAGGAAATGAAGGGCATATATTTGGGACATTTAGAACACACTTATAGTAAAATGTTATAATCTGTTTACCTGAAATTCAAAGTTAACTTTGAATACTGTATTTTGATTTGCTAAATCTTGCAGGTCTAAATAAGAGGCCATTGGATTTGGAAATTATAAGGTCACCGCAATCTTTGAAAGATCGGTTTCCAAGCAAATCACAGAGGGAAGCCAGATCACTGGAGTGAAGGAGTGAGTGATTATAAGAAAGGAGAGAGAAGGATAGACTATTTTTCCCAGAAATTAGATGCTGGAAAGAAGAAAGAGATATGTTGCTATTTGATTTTCTTAGAGTCTTTTTGGATATACCCAAAATGATGACAAGTTTTCATCAAATAAATAAAGAAATCTATTTGGTTAAGTCAAGATATCAGCATTTCAATAGATTTCATTGGAAATTCTATCAGGAAACATATCTCTGCCATTTTGCCTTTTAAAATAATGAATGCAAATGTATTGTATCATTTTTAATACCTATGTTTGAATAAAAATTTTGATTGTTGTAATTAATCTGGTTTTACCACTTTAAATATTAAGCAGAAAATATTAGTTTATCTTGGTAAAGTTTTTGGAGAAATCACAGACTGTGTCAAAAGAAATTGAAAAGGTAACAATTACCTGAGGGATGTTTGCAACATACATGCATAATCAAAAAAAAAAAACCACTTATATCTAGAACATATAAAGAACTAAAAAAAGACAAGAAAAGTCAACAATCCAATAGTAAAATGGGTAGGCAAAATGAACAGATATTCAACCAAAGCAGAATCCTATCATCAGAAGCTCAACCTTTTTAAAAACAAGGGAAATAATACTAAATCCACAAAATACCATTGCACACCCACAAAATTGGCAAGAATTTGAAAGTCTAACTGTCCCAAAGGTTGGAGAGGATACAGGCCACCGTTGGTGGGCGTGTGAATTGATTCACTGATTGTGGAAAACAATCTGACATTATACAGTAAAGCTGCAGCTGTGCACATTCCACTCACCAGTAATTCTACTTCTTATAACCTGGAGAAAATCTTGCCTGTGAACAGCAGGAGAAATATGCAAGAATGTTCCTGATAGGCTGTAAACAACCCAGCCATCAGTCAAAGGAGAGTAAGTAATGGTATATTTAAGCAATTAAATACTCTACAGCAGACAAAATTGATGAGTTACATGCATATGAATGAATCTCACAAATAAAATTCTGAACAAATATCGTGGAAGAAGGCATAAAATATACTTTTCTTATAAAGCTAGAAAACTTTATGACTATTTTGTTAGGGAGATACATATATATCTTTTTGCTTATAATTTTACTAGTAAAATATACTATATATTTATGTTTACATAATATATTTATATAGTGTATTTATATATATATTCAGAAACTGTAAAAAATCTAAGAAAGTGAATGAGAAAGATAAATAGAAAGTCAAGAGAGTGGCTACCTCTAAAGTGGTGGAGAATGAGAAATAATTATAGGAAACTTCAAGAGGATTGGAAAAATCTTTCTTAAACTAGGTGGTAAAGACAGGGGTATAAATTTTATTGTTATAACTTATGCTTATATTTATTATTTTATATGTATGAAATATTCATAGTCTTCAAAAAGAGAAATATATGTAAAATACTCACTGTCAAATAACTTCTGCAGAAACTGAATTTACTAGGATAAAGATGAAAAATGCGTGCCACCCGCTCTTTAGCCCTCTTCCGTCAACATACGGCGCCAGACGCGTCAGCCCAGCACGGGGTTAGAGCATTCCGAACACTGCACAGTCAGCATAGCTGTGGAACTGTTGCATCAGTACTAGTCACCGCTCTTACAGCTCTGTTTTGTGTTTAAGATTGAGCCTTTTACAAACCGCCCCACCCAGAATGTTACACAGAATCTTCAAAACATGTTTTTCAAGTGCTCTGAGAGCCAAATATTACTTGGTAGAATGACAGATGACCCAGTGAACACTGGGTCCAAAATATTCTGAGGTTTGAAAGACTCAGGTACAGGATTGCAGAAAAGGTACAATCAGGTTTTCTCCTTGGTATATGTTTATGTGTAGGTATAAAGAAGCTGAATCCTTTTTCATCTTTATTCCATGCCAAGTAGGGTCCACAAAATCTAAAATCTGAAACTTACCTTGGTCAATTGATGGGGGTCTAGCTAGCACCATTCCTATTGTTCTCTGCCAGTCCTGCTCAGTGAAGTCCCCATGCCTTCTTCTATGGTAACTCTCACTTCTGTTGTCATCACCAGGTGTTCCCATCAACACATCATTAGCAGCAACATCAAGACCCTCTGACAATTGTCAAAGGGCCAGCACATATCTTACTCACTGATTGGTTAAGGCTCCAGACTTATATTGAATAAAAGACAATTTATTCTCTTTGAAGGAAAGGAAGAGCTCTTCATTTTCTGATATATGTCATTTCAGGGCTTTTTTTTTTTTCTTTTTTTTTTTAAGCCATTTCTAATATTAGTTTTCAAAGTAGAATTCGAAATGTCTGATCACATAGATAAACATAATATAACTTCATTCTAATAAATCTCACTAAGAGCTATCATCACATCAAATTAACCTTACCTATTTACCACTGCCATTTTGTTCCTTGTCTCAGCGCTATGTAAAGAAGAGAATGTTTCCAAATTACTGTGAAAAAGGACTAGAGACAAGTTTCAATAACTGGGCTATTGTCATTTTAAGGGATTTGGATTTTTCCCTAGGAATATTCAAAATCCCCTATATAATCTCATCATCTATAGCAAACAGTTTTTTAGAACTCTCTCCCTTTTTTTCAGTTGTTATTTCTTACTGATGTCAGTAGATCAATATTTTATTACCATTTGATTTACTTTTCACATGTTTGGGTGATTAAACTAGTGCTGTCTTCTACAAAGCAAGGTTCATGGGCTTTGTGACAGCAATTCCCTACCTAGGGTCAGTCTTAGCTCACATCTGGGATTGTGGCTGTATTCCCGGTGGCTAAACAACTGAAAGGTAACCTCTAGATAAATGGGATAAAACAAAGCCCTGATATAGTACAACAATTGAAATAGAAGTTTAAAGATGATACCTCATAAAACAAAATATTTATTAAACTATCTATGAGACGATTTTTGAATAATCTAATGGAAAAGCAAAGAAAAATGACAAAAGCACAAAATCAGAACAGAGATACATCATTTATACAATATAGTTACAGCATCAAGAATCAAAAGGCTATGTAGGTCATATTTGTATGGTCACTGGTGAACATGAAGCTCAAGTTCCCTCTTTTCTAATTTTCTACTAGTTAAATGGGAATAACAACTCCATTCACCCCTTAAGGATGTTGGAAGGATCCATAAGGCAATGCTTATGAAACACTCACATTTCTTTCAATGAAAGATTCAATGTAAACACAATCTACTACTTTTCTACCCAACCATAATCCCACTCTGCTTGTTGAAAACTCAACATCTATATATCCCAAAAAGGAGAAGTTAACATTTCTAGTATAATATTCCCTGTAGTTAGCTGATTCTGACAAATAGGATGACATAAATAGATAAATAAAATTAAAAATGTATTTTGAGATATGTGCTATCTCACTCAATCTTATTTCTTTCTCTCTGCAAAATATTATTTATAACATCAAAAGCTTATTTTTAATCAGTGCCCTGTTTTCATTATCTCTAATTGTAGTGTTATGGGCAATATCAAATACCAATCAAGAGAATGCTTTGGAAAATATCACTCTTCTCATTTGTCTGAGAAAGAGATGTTAATGAAGAAAATGAGGGTAAAGTGCATAGAAAAAGAAAACCTGTATCTCGAAAAGGGCAAAATAGCCTGTACAGAATTAGAAAACTAAAACCCACATCACCTCAGCAGCGGGATGGAAATAAGAGAGAAATAAACTTACTGTTGGTTCCAGATTCCTGCCCCACAGCTGTGTTTTGAATTGCACCATGGATCTGATGTCACATCATCTGCTTACCTGGTCTCATGGTTCTTATCTCCACCCTCAGGAGTTCCTGACAGTTCTTGCCTATGCCTAATAGGACATGGCCATTATTATATGGGGACACCATTCTGTCCTTAGTCTTTAAAACTTTTTGAAGGAAAATTCAAGGATCTTTTCCAATGAAAATTGTACTAGGGACGATAGTATGAGTTCATCAAAGAACCTTAGTTAAGTATTGCCCGCATATGAAGCCCTCCTCTCCCAGATTTGAGAAGTTGGAAAGATAAAAAGCATGCATGCAAGTGTCAAAAAAAGGCAGCTCACATTTATTTGAATTTATTAATAATTTATTGAACTCCAGTAGTAAAGATTGTGCTTATTGCTTTAAGCAATATAAAAATGATTTAGGTAAAAGCTTGTTCTGAAGATTATATTCTAGCAATGCAGGTGGGCAGGGTGGGAAGGAAAGATAAAATGGTAAAATAAACACAGAAGTAAATATAATTAAGTAGATATGAAGGAGAGCAAATTGCATCGGGATGACCAATGAAGAAGAGATGACATTTGATTGAGGTATAAAGAAAATCTTTATGGAGATTGTGGTATTTGAAATGGACCTTGAAATATCATTGGAATTTTATAAAGGAGAGATAATAGAAGAGAGAAAAATTGAGACAAATGTAGGAAGAAGAAAATTTTACAGTACATTTGGAGGAGAGCAAGTAGTCTACTTTAAATAAAGCATGGGATATTTATTCTAGATTAGAGGATGATAGGTGAAAATAGCAGAGGCTAAATAAGGAAAGCTTTTGAAGGTCCTAATAAGGATAATAACCTAACTAAATGGATTGGGGCACTGCCAAAATCTTTGAGCAGGAAAACAGCATGATTTGAGCTATGCTTTAGGATAAGTAATTTGTCTACAGTTGTGTAGATTGAGTATAGATGGAGAGCCGGTGAGAAGAGGAACCAATTATAAAGCATTTGCAATTTTCTAAGTAAGAAATAATTGGGGTGTGCACATGGGTGTAGCAGTGGGCATGAAAAGGAGATATCAGAGGTAGATTTCCCCCAAGAACATACTGAGACTTTGAGATGATTATGCAGGGAGTTTATTGGGAGTTTCTCTCAGAAATCTCTTGTAGGCTGTGAGGAAGTTCGGATTGGGTAGAGAAGAAGTTCAATTGAAAAGTACTTGCAGCAGAGAACTGAGCCAATCCAGATGAGCTTCTGAAGTTAGGATGGTCCTTCAGAGGTCTCCAATGGGAGCAATGCGTCTGGGCCTTTGCACCCATCAAATAGACCAGCCATTAGATGTATGGAAAAGGAAAAAGTTTGCTAAAGTGAAATCTGTATGAATTGGCAGGTGATGATGTAAAGGTGAAAGGAGAAAGAAGAGTCAGGGCTAAAACCAAGGTTCAGGAACACCCAGGAAATACCTAGAAATGTGGCAGAAGACCTGATTTGGAGGTGGAGGTGATAACTTCAACCGGAGACATACTGGCACATTCCTTGTTTTTTGTAATACTGTCGCTAAGATCATGGCTAGGCAACTACTGTAGAGCCTGTAGTGTATCATACCTGCATTCATTCTGGTGTCTTATTGATAAAGAAAAGACAAAGACAACTTAAGTTTATATTAATGGCAAATAATCATTAGAGAGTACGAAAGATCAGAAGAAGATTCCAGATAGACATGATATAAAAATTAGAAAACAAAGCTTAAATTATCGTTATTGTTAAATTAATATTGTTAAATTAATTCTTATTAATTATCACCTATTTGTAGAAGATATCATGGAATCTTTGGGAAACCTTGGCCACTCAGTGATAAGACAAAACAATAAAACAGTCCCATGAGATATCAGGATTCTAAATTAACATATAAAATTCAATGGCCTTCAAATATACCAATTAGAAAATATGACGCTTTTGCAAGAGCACAAAAAAGAGATAAAATAATTAGGAGTAAATTTAACAAGGAATATGTGAATCCTACATAAGATTTAATGCTTTAAAGTAATTTGATGCTTTAAATTATTCCCGAAAGACACTAAAGAATACTTCAAAAAAAAAAAAAATGAAAAGATTCTCTTTTCTCGTAGATAGAATGACTCAATGTTACAAAGATATTAATCAGTTCTCCTCAAATTAACATAAATTTAATGAAATCCCAATAAAAATACAACTTTTACTGAAGTGAGTCAAGTGCATTCTAAAATTCATATGAAAAATAAACAAGCATGCAAAAATAGTTAGGAAGACCCTAAAGGGAAAAAAAAACAACAACAACAAGAACAATGTGGAATGGGGGAACTAGTCATACCAGATTTAATGCACAGTATAAATTCTATATAATTAAAAAAGTAAGGTACTCTAACATGAATAGAGACAGACTGCGGAAGATAAGAGAAAATAGACCCAAAGATACGATAAAGGTGATGTCACCAGTCAATGCGAAAAAGAAAGACTCTTTATTAAATGATATACAGAAAAACGTGGCCTCATTTGGAAAAAAATAAAGTTAGATCCATCCACCAGAATAAAATTCAAGTATATTATAGATTTAAATGTAAAATATGAAAAAATTCAAGTAGTAGAAGAAAACATAGGTGAATACCTTTATAATTTGGTATGGGGAAAATTTTCTAATTATCATTCATACCTAGACATGAAAAAATACATTAACAAGAATATCCAAATAAATTGTTTAAAAAGGGGGGGAAATTGGCATGGCAAAAAATAGTCCTAAGTAAAATTAAAAGGTAAATGACAAGTTGAGGGAAAATATTTCAGACATGTATAATGAATTAAAACCTAGTACACCGATAGTTGTAAAAATGTCAGGAAATAACCAAAGTCCAAATGGGAAAAGAATCAAAAGATATACAGACAGGACACACACACATACACCTACAAAGGTCTGTAAGGACATAAACATATGCAAAGATGTTCATCTTTACTCATAATAAAAGAAATACAAGTCAACACTACACTAACTTTATACTGAGATACTTTCTCACCTATCAGACTGACACAAATTTTAAAGCTTGACAAAACATTCTCTCACGTCTTGCTGGTGGGAATGCAAAATGGTACAAACCCCATGGAGGAAGGAGAATTTAGCACTCTCTATCAAAACTACATATGCATTTACCCTTTGAAACCACAAGTCTATTTTTAGGAATTTATCTCAAAGATGCTTCTTCACAAATTCAAAATAAAGCATGCACAAGGTTATTCACTGTGGAATTATTTCTATTATCAAAATACTGTAAACAATCTAAATGCTCATATCTAAGAGATGGTAGAATAAGTTATAAAACAGCCACACAATGGAAAACATAGGTGTAAAGAAAAAAAAATAGCTGTAAAAAAAAAAAAGTGATGGCAATCTCTATGAATTGTTTTGGAGTGATATCCAAGATATGTACTTAAGTGAAGAAAACAAGGTCCAAAGAGAATATTTAAAAATGACACATTTTGTGTAAGAAAAGATAAACCAGAAATTAATGAAAATAGTTACCTGTAGATGGTAGGTGAGAACAGTACCAGAAATAGAGAGAGAAATGAGGCTTTACTGAGTATATCTTCAAGTTTTAACTTTGGAACCGTGTAGATGCTTTACTTATTGGGAAAAGAAAATTTAATTTAAAAATGATAAATGTAAATCCTAAGATTGAACATGAAATAGAGAGAAATCAGTATCAAATTGATAATATAACCAACAGCATAATAAAATTAATTGACATAGCTTTTGAAAACAGTCCTCAGGCTGTATGTACTTCTTTATAGTTTTTCCACTGAGAGCAATTTTGCCCCCAGGAAACATTTGATGATATCTACAGCCATTTTTGATTGGCACCACCATGGGAAGGAGTGAGAGGAGGTTGTGGGGAGATAACTGGCATCCAATACCTAAAGACCAGGGATGCTATCAAACATCCTACAAAACACAGGACAGCCACAACAAAGAATTTGCAGTCTAACATGTCAAAACTGTCGAGGTTAAGAAACCCTGTTTTAGTGGGAGATAATCTGAGGACCAAAAGAACAAAAAAACTGCAAAGAAATTTTTTCATTTTACCATAGGTTTTTTTATTGGGAGAGGTACTGATGTAATAATTCTGAAAAAAAAAAATGACTATTATGGAATAGAGAGAATGAACAAATTTATTAATATTGTTGAGAACCAAGGCTCTCATGGTGGTAGGAAGAAGACAGAAATGCAAAGTAGGGAAATGTGAGGATCCCTGTGATTGGTGAGCATGTATTTCTGGTCTAAGAAAAAGAAAAAACAGATATCTCCTAGCTTTTCCCACTGAAAGGGCCTGAAGTAATGACATCTCAGTAGCAATAAGCACACCTGGCACCCAGATCACAGTTTCTAAAAGACCATTATTTACAGAAAAGAACCAGGGCTTGGAGAAGCTGCTGACTCAAGTACTGATGAACAAGGTGAGCCAGAATATCTAGCTATGCCAGAAACTGAAGAAATGCTCAAAGACCAGTGAGGATATATTTAAAAACAAACAAACGAAAAACAAAAAACAAAATATAGGAGCCATCTCGAAGGAACCCACATAGACCAAATTTGGAACAATTTGATCATGAAAAAAAAAATCATGATGATAACAAATTACAGAATCAGAAAAGAATCTATGAGTCTACAGCATTGTTTTAAAAAAATGAAAGAGTAGACAAAGCTCTTTTTCACAGAAGAATATCCACTTTAGAAGCTATATTAACATTAGAAAATCACTGTTTTGCAATTACCAATGTCATAATTGATTTAGAGAAGATCAGAACCAGATGTTAAGACCTTTGGGGAGGGCAGAAGGTCCAAACAATCTCAAAATACTATGCCACAATATGACTGATTAGTCATAAAAGAAAAAAATTCCCTTTGCAAGTATGAAATCTGGCACACTTCAACTTAACTAAAGAAGCAAGCTTTAAATGACCAGTACTGTTACACAGTGCCATTATATGCTTCTTGATGTGATGCAGTGGGAAGTAAATAGCATCACCTATGAAATATACTTGCATGACCCTCAAGAAAGCATAATGGGCTCTGAGTCAGACAAACTTTGGTTCTTACCCCAACAAGAGGAAATAAGCAGAAGAATAAAGGAGACTAAAGGGACATTTATCATAATTTTTCATTGGTTCCTGGATTTTTTAAAAACAGTTTTAACGGACATTATCAGGCAATTTGAATATGAATTAATTATTAAGTACTATATTTATATTAAATTTCTTCATTGTGCTAATAGTATCATAATAGCATTTCTGTAAGAAAATGTCTTAATTCTTACAAAATATATGTTGAAGTATTTATGGATGAACTGTCACGATGGCTACCACTTCCTTTCAGGAAGTAATTAATATATATATATATATATATATATATATATACATTGAGAGAGAAAGTAAATGTGGCAATATTTTAACAACTGGTGTATTTAGGTAAGGGTCACCCTCTGTCAATTTTTCTACAAATTTGAAATGTTTCATTTTTTAAAAGTTTGTGGAAAAAAAAAAACTTATTTGAATCCATAAATTGACTGGGAACCAATACATTATTTGAAAACTGGTAAAGAGAAGAAAATTTACTCTGTGTTCCTTAGATGAACTATAACTCAGCATAACCAAATAATTAATTAGAAGAGTTTCTCTACATAAAAGTCTTCTGTATCATAAATAAAGCAGAATAGGAGTAGAGTGGTACCATTTGCAACCCGTAATGATTTAATGGATCTAGGCATAATTACCAATGATGGCCAACATATCAAAAAGAGAAATATCAGAAAGGGTACCTCCCCAGGGAAGCAGACAACACCATCTATAAAGTAGTCTTGCCCGTGCAAAACAACAACAGCAACAACAAACCTGAATCTGACAGCTTCTAGAGCTACTGATACATAGGAAAAACAGGGACGAGGGGAATAAAGTAAACATCACTGTGGATTCAGTCATCCACACCGGGAAGTGTTCCCTGGGAAACCTACAGGACAAACAAGCCAGTTCTTTCCCAATTAAATGAGTAAAGAAAAAATTGTGCAGAAGGAGAGCTATAAATTAAAAGAAACTTAAGGACACAGCAACTGATCGCAGTTTATGGACCTTATTTATAATTTTAAGTCATACAAACTTGCAGGCGAAAAGGTATAAGAATCGGAAATGTAAACATTGCTGAGATATCCGATGATGTTAAAGAGTTATTTTTAGATATAATAATGGTATTTTGATTATGTGTTTTTAAAGATTTCTTGTCTTTTAGTGATATACATTGAAATATTTATGGGTGAAATAATACAATACTGGAGATTTACTTTAAAACAATGTAGAAAGAAGTATAGATAAAACAAGAGTGTCTATCTGTTGATATTTGGTGAGGCTGGGTGAAGCGTTCATTCCATCAATCTCTTTACTTTTGAAAACAATTAAAAATTTGATTTTTTTTTGAAATAAAAGATTAATTAAAAAATAAAACAAAGACAGCCTTGGAGGAAAAAAAAATGTAGGGAGACAGGTGCTCTGCCTTTTTCCCTTGCATTTATTGAACTCCTACAATGGACCACCTCTTGATAAAGCTTTTACTATATTATCCCATTTAATCTTCATGAAGTCATACCACCATTACACAGTGGGTATTACAGAGATTAAGCACATACACTCTGGTGTCAGACCTCCCAGTGGCAAATCTCCATTCTGTCACCAGCTGTTGAGTCAATTAGCCTCCATGTCCTTATCTCTAAAATGGCAATGACAGTACTATCTACCTCATAGTGTTACAGTGAGGGTTAAACAATGAATTATTTTAAGTAAAGTGCTTAGGACACTCTCTGGTATATAGTGACACAATGTAAATATTACTGCTTGTTATTAATAAGTGATAGAACTGAGATAGAATCTAAGGTTTGGTAGGCCAGAGCCCATTATCCTGCAAGATGCTGCCTCAAGAATGGCATGTATGTATGTATATGTACACCAGTTTTGCAGTACTCTCTGTAAAAGTCACTCCATCCACCCTATTGGAGCACATCCAAATTGTTTAAAATCAGCAGCAGAGTTTCAGACATGTCTAGAAAGAAATATAGGTATTATTAGAATCTTGCATAATAACTTTGGTGAATACTCATTCATTCATTTATTCAATACATATTTACTAAGCTGGGCTCTGCAATAAATGCTAGGGTTTTAATAGTTAGGTAGATACAGGTGCTGTCCTTACAAGTTTACTAACAAGGGTCCATGCTTGGATTCTACCACCCAGCTGGCTGGGAGGCAGAGGATGCCATGTAGAGCAGGATGGGGGTGCTAAGCATACAGATCTATCATCTGAGGCCAGCTCGGCAATGGCCGCCATGCACTGTGTCCAGGATATCACCAACTCAAGCATGATTCTGGAAATTAGCACTACTAGATCCAAACCAAAAGGCAGGTTCCAGCTACGGTGACTCCAGGCAATAGTCAAATGTATGTGAACCAGCTAAGGACCAAAAGAATTTTTCTGAACTGCACCTATCCATGGAAGAATTTTCTTAAGCAGTTGAAAAATGAAGAGGCAGATTCTAATCCTAGGAAGGGAAACTGGCAAGAATATGAAAGAATATTTGGATTCAGTCATACCGGAAAGGTCTTTAGGGTTCTGCAGTCCCAGCCAGGAAAAGTATGGAGATCTGGCATTATCAAGGTCAGAGTCAAATCCTGAGGACTGCCATAATGGATGGATAGGGACAGGGAGTCCTGCACCACAGCAGCTGTCTGAGTGCTCACTGTGGCCCCTTATCTTACACGGGTTCCTGGAACCAGACCATGAGACAAGAATTCATGTGCAAGTGGCTTATTAAGAAGTTCCAGGAGAAACCAAAAAGGGAATGAAAGAAAATAGGAACTGGAAAGAAGAAAGCAGCAGCAGCAGCAGCAGCCAAACAAGGCTGCCATTACAGGTGAAATCCCAGAGGGCAGCTTCAACTGGATCTTACAAAACTCCTGACATATATATTTTGCCCCAGAGTTTGTCCCAACTAGAGGCAAGAAAGCTAGGCTTTTCTACTCCTACACCAGGCTGTCCCTGGCTAAGGGTTGCCCCAGAGGAACCTGAGCTGTAGATACCTGCAGGATTTTGCACTTGTGTCCAAAGTGGCTCAAGTGTTCCCAGGACTGGCCTCTGAAGACAGCCTTGAGTGTGGGCTTGTCAAAGCAAAATAACACAGAAGTTGGGAGAAGAGCACCCAGATGGTTAAAAGGATTCTGAAGAGCTCTGGGCCAAGCACCAGTCATGGCCACTCACGTCTGTACTCCAGATTCTGGGTTTAATTTGGCAGTAAAAAATAATTTGAGAGGATGTCCATGGGCCTAGATCTTGTGAGCATGCTACAGATCATTAGTGTGTACCTTACAAATTACGTTCAACTTCCAAGTATAATGGGACTAAGTTGCTGGCAGACGGAGACTCTGAGAGTTGACTCAGAAATTGGTAATACTGGGCCAATAGGTGCAGGGATTGAGCTCTCACCTGTGCCTGCTGCCTGCGGTGGTTACGTGGAGTGCTTTGCTGACCTCAGGGCCACTGGGAACCAAGACTGATAGATTTTCTGCTTCACTGCCATCTCTGCTTCTCTTTAATATTCCTAATCAGCAGGAGAGACTTGGAAAAATGTTCTTTGGGTAAACTGCCAGAAACAGAACCCTTAACATTTTTGTAGAATTGGCATAAAACTTTCCTAAATTTAACCCCAACGTCAGTAAGAAAAAGGCACGTGGCTTACAAAGTCATTCTCCTTTCTATGTCTTTTGGATGTCCACACTCTGTTTTGGTCCAGTCATGTGAGCTAGATGATCCCAAAGCTGTTCCCCAGACACTCAGATCACTCCCCATTCCTCCGGTCCATCCCTTGAAGCTATTCCTGACCTTCAATGCTTCATATTATAGCAGAGGTCCCCCACGTGAGACCCACAGAACTTTTAAATCAGAAGTCAGGGTAATCTGTGATAGCCAATAGAAAGAAAATATGCTGACTTTTGTGTCCATTCAGGTATATTATTCCTGAAAGGCAAAGGAGAAAAGATTGTCTCTTTAAGAGTTCTTGACTAGAGCAGAGCCGTAGATAATACGTCAGGAGTGCACTGGCCGAAGGGGAGACGAAGACCCCCAGAAACTGAAATGGTTGAGGCCAAAAAAATTATACTCATGGAGACACCAAGGCCAAGCCAGAGAGGAGATTCCATAGACACTTAAAAGAATGAAAAGACTGTTCAAAAATATCCTCTTAGCCTTACCAGTGTTTCTTGTCATATAGCAACAGGACAATGCAATAGTATTTCTCTCACCTTAAAAACTGAGACATCTAGAAGTAATAACTTCAATTACTTAACCTCAATATAGATCAATGCAAAAGACTTCAAATTGTTCCACTAGTTTACCAACAACTAGAAATGATATCATTTACTCTACTTGTACTGCCAAAATTTCAGGGTGAGAATCACTGTGGTCAGTAATATTACGTCTTGAAAAGATTGTAGTCATAATTCTACATGCCTATAAATGCAAACTATGTTTACCTGTTTTTATAGAGTCGTTGTTCTGGAAGAATGTTCAATAAATCATATAAAACTTTCTTTTGACTTTCAGGCTGGTAAATAATAAAAATTTTTAAGCAAGACTATTATACATTATGGATCTACTGATGGATGTGTGTGATACTACCAGTAACATAGTCTGGTCGAAAACAAACAAACAAAAAATCAATTCTTAATCTGATCCAGCCTTTAGCTCTAACTACTACTTTATAGACAATTCAAAATTCAAAGGAAAATGTGTTCCTGAAGTTACATCTACTGTCTCTCTGTGGTGGAAATACTACATAATGATGTCCTACTGCACATTTCTTCCCAACTCTGCTTTCTGTGACCTAATGCTGATAGCTTTGAAATTGGCCGTGGTGGGAGTCCCTACACCACAGAAAATGACAAGTGCTACAAACCCATGGCTTTCATTTCCTGAGAATTGGTCATCAAACATTGACCAGCACGCTATTGCCTTAGCCTATTCACAAAAATACCCATGGCCAAACACCTAATACAAGAAGAAGTACAATAGCCCTCCCTTATCCATGGGGAATATGTTCTAAGACCTCCAGTGGATACCTGAAACCACATATAGTACAAAACCCTACATATACTGTTTTTTCCTATATATGCATACTTATGATAGTGTTTAATTTATAAATTAAGCACAGTAAGAGATAAACAGTAACCAATAATAAAATAGAAATTATAACAATGTACTGTAACAAAATTGATATAAATGTGGCCCTTTCTCTTTCTCTCTCTCTCTCCCTCTCTCTCTCTCTCTCGTACCATATCTTATTATAGCATAATCACCACCTTTTCGCATAAAGGAAGCTCTTTACAGCTTCTCTTTGGCATGTCCAAATTGCCAGCATCACTACTCTTGCATTTTGGGGTCATTATTAAGTAAATAAGGGTTACTTGAACACAGGCATGCAAAACCATGACAACTGATTCAATAACTGAGATGGCTACAAAGTGACTAACAGGTAGGCAGAGTGTACTGAACATACGCTGGACAAAGAGATGATTTACATCTCTGATAAGACAGAGCAAGGCAGTGAGAGATTTCATCACACTACTCAGAATAGCATGCAATTTAAAACTTGTGAATTGCTTATTTCTGAAATGTTCCAAAAATAAGGTTGACCATGGATAACTAAAAGTGTAGAAAGCAAAACCTTGGATAAGGGGGGACCACTGAATGCCAGAGGGGAAGTCAGAAAGGAAAGAGGCAGCAGCCTTAACTGATAGCAGTTAAAATATATCATTTTGCAATATTATAAAAGCATAGGACCACCACCAGAACCTCTCCCAGGGCTCCAGGTTGAGGAGCCCTAAAATGTACAATTTTATTAGTTTCTTGATCTGCTTGGCTTATTCTTATGGGTCATTCAAATCTTGTTCAAATGTCACCTCATCAGAAAGGTCTTCTCTAACCACTCTAGCTAGTCACCCTTTTTGTCATTTTCTACTCCTACTACTTTTCTATTTTTCTTCAGAACGCTACCTAGCATTACATTATCTATTCATAATGAACTTAACCTCTATGAACACAGCCTGTTCTGTTTTTTTCAGTGCCTCTCAGCACTAAGCCCAGTGCCTGGTAGTTGCTCAACAAACATGGGATGAATGAACTAAAGACCGTATAAAATAACATGGAAGGAACTCTATAAATATTGTTGAATAGGAAAACAAAAACACATTATTCACATCTGTGACTAATGAGGATTGACTGAGTAGGAAGATATTCAGTCAGTCCTCATTATTCATAGATTCTGTATTTCTGAATTTGCCTGATCATTAAAATTGATATGTAACCCCAAAATCAATACTCATAGCAAGCACTTTGGCAATCATTCACAGAAATGCACAGAGCAGGGAAATTTTTAAGTCATACAATCTGCATGTTGCCAGCTGAGGCTGAACAAGGTGACTCTCTGCCTTCTTATTTCAGTCCTCATACTGTAAGCAAGGGTCCTTTGCATGGTCTTTAGTGCTATGTTTTTTGCATTTGATTTTGGTCTTTAAAATGCCCCAAACATAGTGCTCAAGTGCTGTCTACTGTCCTTAAGCACAAGGAGACTGTAACATGCACTGCAAATAAATATGTGTGCTGATGAGCTTCACTCAGACGCATGTTTTAGTGCCCGTAATCAGCTGTAAGCTCAGTGTTAATGAATTAACAATATATATTGAATAAGATTTTTTTTAAACAGAAACACAGGTCAAACATGGTTATTTATTGATCGGTTGACAAAATGTCATGACCAGAGGCTCACAGGAGCCTAACCCTGTACTTCCCCTAGAAACAACAGTTCAGTGTTCACTAATTAAGTATTCATGGCAACTTTATAGAATATAACTATCACAGATGAGAATCAACTGCACATAGTATGTTCCATTTGTTTAAAAAATATGTTAGGTAGAAGGGTAGATAGAAAGATATAGAAATAAATTTGTGTAGACAGAAAAATATCTGGACGTATATATACCAAACTGTTAATAGTGGTTGTCTCTGGAGAGGGAATTAAGGCAACATAAAGAGACTTTCATTTTGTGCCCTTTTATACTTTAGTATTTTTTACAATTTTTCAACAAGTAATTACTATTTTGCTAATTTTTCAAACCAGTGTTCTTTAACAAAGTAAAACAATAAATTCTTCTTTAAAAATACCCATAAACAAAAACTATAAACAAAACTCATATAATCTCCGAATATTTTCATTGTAAAAGAAACATCAAGTGCAGGCCTATGAAGAAATAAAATTAAAATAGACCAGATAAGTGATAGAAGAAGCAAAATAGTATAGAAAATAACATTTCTTAATCGGATTGCTAAATAAATAACAAGTATCTATGAGAATGAGGCTGCCTTTAAGCCAGCAATGATGTAAGTAAAGAGAGTATGCAAGAAAAGAGGAGAGTTGTCAGGCTTGAAATAACTTTTGTCATCAGAGAACCAAGTCAGAAAAACAAAATAAATCAAAAAAGCTCGGAACAAACAAAACTATCTTATTCACAAGATCATGAAAACAAATAGAAAGCAAAGGAATCTTCTTGGATTTGACTCTTTTTAGCATCCTACATTTAAGCAACTAGAATTTTTTTAAAAAAGTAGCATCCTATTCAATCTTTTTAAAAATATTGGTCCTTTAATAAGAAATATGATTTTTATTAATTTCAAAAAAGACTACCGTGTCATGTTAGCTTAGATATTCTCTACCAGAGCAGGTCAGTTTTCATATGGTGCTGGACAGTGAGTAAAGACAAGGATTGCTGTTAATTTATTCCAGGCATAAGAGAATCGGGGTATGCACAGGTAGATGGAGAAACAAGATTTAGTGCTCATTCTAAGCATAATTTTGAAAGTTGACAGCTCTTCTCAGAGTTGAAAACATTCTTATTTCATGAACAGAAACTCATGAGGTAAGAAGAATTAGGGTGATGTTTCTCCTCTTTCTATCAGACAGCAGCAATCCAGAATAGCACCAGTTGGGCCTTGGAATCAGCAAAAGTTGATTATTATTCTCTCCACTGCCTCACCTCTCCATCCCCTCCCCATCACCATTCCTATAGCTTCCTTTTTCATGAGGCTCCCTGTCAGATGTCACTTTTAAAAAGAATTCTGTAGATTAAACCTTTGAACTAATAGATTCCCAATTAATCCAAGTGTAAGAAAATCTAGACAATCAAAAAAGCCATCTTGGAGCTTTTTCCCTGCAAGGAAAAGAGAAGTTGAAGGCATTAGTCCACAAAAGAAACCACTGTAGTATCAGAGTGTCATTCAGGAAGATGCCCTGTATGACATTGGGTCAATGTTTTATAACCACTGTAGACTCAACCGGCATACTTTGTCATCATCAACCAAAAATGCCATACAGATAAAATTTGACCTCTAAAGTCAAGCATTGTATAATATATTTCAGAGTAGAAATTAGAAAACTTCAAATGAGTGGGTTTTTCCAAAAGAGCCACAGGTAGAATGAGTATATGCCTAGTCAATGAGCATGAAATTATACTATTTATTTCCCACATACATCTGTTTCCTTAAACAGGCAAAA
Source organism: Eonycteris spelaea (assembly GCA_003508835.1). Classification (NCBI taxonomy): domain Eukaryota; kingdom Metazoa; phylum Chordata; class Mammalia; order Chiroptera; family Pteropodidae; genus Eonycteris; species Eonycteris spelaea. The sequence continues at coordinate 1,478,556 of PUFA01000265.1, read as the reverse complement.
TTTCTTTAATTAAAAAAAGTTTCCAAGGCAATTATTGATCTTTCAGCATGAGCATTTATACTAATGGTTGAGAATAAAATTTGAGCATTTAAAGAAAAAAAAAAATCACTATGCAAGCTAATCTTATGCCAAGCCTGCAGACAATCTAATTAAATTTTAAGTGTGGTTGTGAGTGTGCCCTTCTTCTCACCTCTAACGTATTTCACTGAATGCAGAATTAATTTTTTCACTGAATATTTTTAAAAATCCATTAACAGACAATATTATAGCTCATGGTAGGCTAAGAAGAGGCTTCTCCTGGGGTTTTTGTTTTCCATCTTCCTTTATAAATTTTCAAGAAAGGAAAAAAGGTGGACCGTAATGAAAAATTTGGCCCTGGCCATTTTTAAGGCAGGTAAATTCTGGGGAAACCCTCTAGAAGGTGTCACTAATACTCATTAAGATAAATACATCTGAGGAGCTCAGAGTTAACTTCATCTAATGAGCCAATAATGAAATTTTTTTTTCTAGGACTGTTTGCCTGAGGGATTTATTGTTATTGGAAAATAAGAAATTCTAGACTCCGAGTAAGGCCACTTGGCTCAGCATGGCTGACACTTTCAAATTCCCTGATTCCAGCTCCCTATAGTTTTTCAATTTACAAATTCATCTATTCATCTCTTTGAAAAAATAAAATAAGGCTTCTAGCTTCTCTAGAGTTTTTTGGCAACTGCTTATTTGTGACACTTATTTTCCAGGTGAGAACATTTTTGGCAATAACATCTTTTTTTTCTTACTGTCTTATTTGTATAAGGTCAGGTTGGCCTCTATACTGTGAGCATGAAGAGCTTAATCGGAACAATATTATTATCCTTCACAATTTACAGAAATATATTTGGCCTCTGTGAAGAGTCATTTTCTTCAAAGAGAATAAGTGGCTTCCTTATTAAGCCCTTCGGAAAAACAGAAATAGTTCCTCTGAACCCTCTCGTATTCACAAAGCATTCTATCGTGTTGCTCTTAAAGCAAAAGAACAGAGGAAACAAAATGGCTTTGAATTCTTATTATAAAACAATCTCCAAACGTGAAAATCTGAAAAATCACTGAGTCTTGGAATTGGTAGTGTTCAGAGGAAGAATACCACTGAATCCACATAGGAAGAGGTTTAGTTATGAGCATTCAGGAACTGCCCTTCATGTGATCTCCACGTGTGAACCATCTTATCCATCTCCTTAGTAAACCCAGTCTCACCTGTTCCTATGACTTCAGCTGCCTTTTACGCCAGGAGGGCACCGGTTTCAGGTAGTCATATTTCTTGGCTCTCTTGCCCTGAAAAGTTTAGCCAGAAAAGCTTCAACTAGAAATTTTACCTTCTCTGGATCAACATGAATGGAACCGTTGACTTTCTATAATTCTTCTTTTTATTCCACTGTTCAGATTCTTCTCAGTCATTTTTATATCTATTACTTATCTTCACTTTAACATCAGAATTTATCATCATGTGCTCAAATACCGCATCTCCCTCAGTTTCCCCATGTTCCCCTCAATGATATTCTATTTCTCTTAGCCTTTTGGTCCTTAGACCATCTGGCTTTTTTTCACTGCCTCTTCTCTGATCTTCTATGAATAGTATCTTCTCAATTCTTCCTCTGAGTTTCCACAACCACTGCCCCAATGCCAGACACTCTTTATCACATACCCTTAATCACTAGAAAATCTTAATTATTGGTATTCAATTTACCTGCATCCAGCCCCTCCATCACATCATTTTTTAGTCTCTCATTCCTCATGCAGCCATCTCTATCTTCCTAAAATTTTGTTTTCAGTATTTTTCCCTCTGTTCCCATCTTTTTCAGAGTTCTCCACTCAAGCTGAATCATCTGCTTCAAAACAACAGCTACCATCCATGAGCTGAGTACCTTCAACAATCATACTAAGTGCTATAGCAATTGCTTTACAAACATTATATTTAATCCTCACTACCACCCTAAAAGTTAAGTTTTGTTGTTCCCATTTTATAATAGAGAAAACTGAGCCTTAAAATATGAATAAGCAATGTTTCCAGTAATGATGAGAGCTGAATCAGAATGCTCATTAGTTTGACTTCCAAATCCATGCTTTTGCCCGATTATGGAGGTCTCCAATTGCCTGATGAATCTATCCAAACTCTTCCAGCCTGCAATTTTGACAACATCATCACCTGGCCCATCATTACAAACTTTGTGCTCCAAAGGATGGTGATTAAGGTCACACATTCTGGAAGCCGCTTTTCTGGTTCAGGTCATCACTGCATGGCTCACCAATTCAGCTCGAAGCTACTTAACCTCTCTTCATGTCCACTTTCTCATAAATTCTGATAATAGCACCCATCTCAGAGAAATGTTGTGAGATAAATGAGACAATGCCTCTCTTCACATGAATTCTATTTCCTCTGTCAAAAATGGTCTTCCCTCCACTTTCGACTTTTGAAGATGGAATGCAAACTAAACACTAATCCTTTAGTAATTAATTTTATCTCACCAATTTTGTTTCCTAATTTCAATTTCATAATCTCACAAATATATTTGCAATATATCACATTATCTTGGTCTTGATTACATATTACCTACTGTTCATCTTTTCTTCTTCCTTACATAGTGTTTTTCCTCTTCCAAAATGATTACAAATTTCCAAAAGATGCAGACATATTTCCTGTGTGCCTCTCAATAAGAATTAATACTATGCCAAGCACAAATCATTTTACCCCCAAGATGAGAACCTCAGATTTACATTTCATAAATTTTTATTTACTAACCAAAATATCAGTTACATTTCATTCTTTCTTCTCTTTGCTGTGGTCAAATTCCTCCTCTAGATTCTAATCATCTTCAGCCTAGATCCTAAGATCCTAACTATATTATCTGCACCCTTAGTAATTCATTCACTCATTCATGACCAGTAAGAGAAACTACAGAAGGGCCAGCGTGACTGAAATGAGAGAAGGTGTGAAGACACATAGCAAGATTAAGCGTGAAAGGAAGACAGAGCCAGAACAGGCAGAGCCCATCTGTTTTTCTTGTCTTATTTTAAGATAGAGCATAGTGTTCATTCTGGATCTAGAGTAGTCGATCTAAATCCTGACTGTGTAACTGTGGGCTTGTTACTCATTCTCTGTGCCTTCGTTTCCTTACCTATAAAATGAGAATTATAATGAAGTGGGTGTGATTATCCAATTCCCTAGGAAACAGATTCTGAGATGGAAGTTTATGCAGAGAGTCCTCATAGGGAAAACGGTCAGAAAGGCAGTGAGGAAAGCCAGTTTTAGGAGAGGATGAGGTTGAACTGTGAAATAGTTGCAAAAGAACCTCAGCTGATCCCCCAAAAAGCTTTGAAGCTGGAGTGGCCCTGCAGAGATATGCTGAATTGAGGCAAGTAAACCAAACCTTTGTACCCCTAAATAGACCAATCATTGGATGCAGGATATCCTTGGGAAGGTGTGGAACCTTGCTTGCGCAAGGCAACTCCTTTCTGCCAGGGCAATTTTTGCCAAGGGCTTCTTTCTGCCAATGGAGGGATTTAGCTAAAAACTGTCAGGAAATGAGAGAACAAATGGCTTAGTCCTGTAGGGGGGAATCTGTTTGACAAACCACAACATCCACTACAGCTCGTATAAAGATTAAATGAATTAATACTTATAAATTCCTTAGGATGGTATACTGTATATTTTAGCCTAAGGTAGTGTTAACTATTACATCAGTTTCATTGCCTAGAAGGTCTCTTTGCTTTACCTGAAGGCTTCCTTACTAAAATTTTAAAGAAAGGTTACAGTGCTTCTTTTTATTTCAGTGCCCTAGCAGCTAAACTCTGTAAATATTTTTGCATTCATTTGGTTATTTACAGGTTTGCTTCTCCCTATTACATAATGCCCTGGCTTGTTGTACTTTCAAGTGTTTATTTCCATACTGTCTATCACTGCTTACAGCAAACAGAGAACAGTGCCCTGCTAACTAAACATGGTCATCACTAAACACACGCTAGAGCAACTGCTGGTTATTTAAAAAGTAAATTAATACAGATAGTGTTGAAGAGAAAGAAGAAATTTTAGAAACAATACCAAACTTAAAGACATGCTCACATGCCATGAGGACTGGAACCTGGCAAATCCCTGAATGGACACCCCTCCGGGTCTACTCTGGGACTTCTCTGTCCCCTTGACAATATTCTCAAAACATTGATTTCCTCATCCTGAGCCCTAGATACTCAGTAACCAAAGCTTGGAGACTCCAGGGCTAATATAAGGGTCTAATATAAGTCTGTAGCTACTAAACTTTAAATTTAACAAAAATTGATAGTATATATCTCTCGCCATATATACTGCCATCCCTCAAAATAATACTCCAATTTACAATGGGTAAACTTACATTATTGGTCCAATGTTTGTGTGCCCAATGCTTTGAAAGGCCAAAACTCAAAATGTCAGAATTTGGAGTAAGAGAAGGTTTATTGATCAAGAAGGTACTAACCAAGAAGGTGGGAGCCCTAACAATATCTCAAATCTATCTTAAGAAAGTATAGAGTTCAGGCTTCTTTTATGAAAAGGAAGGGAAAATGGGAGGGACAAGAGGTGATTGACAGCACAGACATCTGGGCATCAGCAGGGGTCCGAGAAATTTCTAAATCTCTTTGTTCCCAGTTTGTTGACCCCAGCAGATCTGAGTCCAGTCTTGAGGCTTCTGCAAATCTTTGGTAAACAATCATTATTTTTGTACATATTTTCCCCCATCTCCTCAGGAGAGACACCCTCCAGCAAGAGGCTGTTTTTGTAAAAACTTAAGCCGCAAGCAGAATTCCTCTAATTTTTAGTATGTGTGTCTGCAAGAACACAGCAGGCTTGAACAAGATGGAGTCAGAGAGGCTGAGCATTTCACTCTGTTACACTTACTTAATAGTATTACTGAATGTAGTTTTCGATCATCATGAATTTTCTTAACTGATGTTAATAAATATAACTACTTTATATTTTATGGGAAGTAAATATTTCCATACTCAATCACTAGACCTTTTCATTCTTCCTCAACCTCAACACAATATGTCTTTTCCAATCTGAAGGCATCAGAGACGCTAGGTTTCCCCTTAAAACTAGAGACAATATCTTATTTATCTATGTATTCCTATAGTACCTTTTATACAGTAGAAAAAGCAAAAAATAAAATCATTTTACAAATATTTCCTGCATACTTAGTTTATGCCAGACACTGTGCTAAGTGTTAGAATTATAATACTGAATTAAAAAAATCTACCTCATGTAGCTACAATTAGCAGAAAGAAACAAACATTAAAAATCTATCATACTTTACATAAATTATATAAAGGAAAAATTAAGGGTGTGATGAGTAATTATTTTAAGGCAAGTTGTTTCAGATTGGATGGGTAGGAGGAGAGAACGGGATGCCAGGAAAGGAAGCAGAATTCAAGCTAAGATCAAAAGTTTATGTAGGTCCCGGCCAACGAGACTGATAGGGTAGAGGACTCCAGGCAGTGGGTATATCATATGTAAAGTCTGATATGAAAGTCTGAATCTTCCACATCACTGTTGGCAGATGGACAGGACCGTTTGCAATGTAAAATGCAAGTCGGAGATAAATGTGATAGAAAGCTTAACGTGAAAGTTTTTTTTAAACTTGCTTACTTCGAAAACAATTATAAGAAAACATGTGTTTGGCTTGACGGTGAAATATTTAAACCACCATCTTGATAAGGGCTAAAAACACAGGGTGAACAAGATAGTGTTAGCCCTCTAGGAGCCTGCAGTTCAGCCAGAAGGGAAGGTCAGCGAACAGTTATCTGAAGAGGGGCAAGTGCTGGGAAAGGGGCTAGTCCATGGAGATAAGACAACCCAGAAGAGGCCATTAAATGCACAGAGGGCCTCCTGACAGGAAGTAGCATATAATTGGAGACGGCTCTATGGTAACTGCTACAAGAGCAGGCTGAGCAAAAAGCTCAGGATCCCTCATGGGAGAGGATTAGCTTGCCTGCAAATAGTGGGATACCTGAAAAGAAGTCCTAACCCAAGAGAGGAGCTTTAAAAGAAGACAGAATATGAGGTGGAATTTGAAGAGGGTGAAGAGCATATGACCATTTAAACCTTAAAAGGTTTTTTTTTTTTAAGAACTGACCTAAATTGAGTTACATTAAAATTAAATTAACACTTCAAAAAAAAAAAAACAATTCCACACTTTTTAAAAAGCAAATCCAACCCATTCAGTATTATTTCACTTAATTATTTACTGTTTTTCTCAACTCGATGATAGTGCGTTTTCTTTACATTTACTCCATTGTTTATATTTCAGTCGCAATTCTTCAATTTAGCAGATCTCATCTGCCAAATCATAAGAGAGTCAGTTTTTACATGTGGACCTTATCCTATATACTACATATATTTTTTAAATAATACTAATACTAATAATGGAAACCACACCATCTCGGCATTTCCTGAGTGTTGTGGCTTCGATAGCAGACTCTTTACAGTGTCTTGGCACTTTACTGGCATTTGGAGGCTTTTTTATTATCTCTTCAGACATAACCCTGAGTACTGGCTCTTCCTTAATCAGCTAAACTGTTGAATGGCAAAAGCCTCTTTTCCTTGGGGAACTAGAACATTGTAATATAATCTTTCTGCCATTCCCAGCAAAAGACTGTGTCACCTGACCTCCACAGTTGTCACAGGTCCCATTTAAGTACTTATTCTGCATACTTGTGAGTTAGAGAGGAACACTGAGTAAAGAAGAAGCAGTAAGAGGTAGAGGAAGCAGAAAACCAGAAGGAAGTAGCAAAAGGACTAGAAAGGACAAAAGCAAGAACAGTTTACTACAGAAAATGGAAGAGAATGCCAAAGAACTTGAATGCCTTCCCTTTCATGTAGATTACCTGAATTTCTAAAGTCGGACAAGTTTTACTAGCTATTTCTTTACAAATTTGGTCACATTTTATAATGATCAGGTATTCCCAGGAGTTTGAATGTCTTAAATTTTTAATAACAACTCAGTTCTAATTATAGTTCCAAATACACTGGACTCAATAAATTTTACTCAGTGGGCTTGTTCTAAGAACAAACCTTTCTCCTAAAGAACTCTATACATCTTACCATAATTAATCAACACACATGGTAAGAAAAAAGAAATAGAAATAGCTGTTATCTGCACTTTGCATTCAGTGAACGTATCATAGAAATGTATTCCAATGTCTAGGGTCACACACCAATCAAAGGCGATGTCAAGCCTGGGTGCCATGCATTGCCCTGTGGATTCAACCTGCCCCCTCACTGTATCACAATGGGTTATTAATTTAAATACAGCCACTCTTTAGCAGAAAAGAAACGTAAGTGGGTTCTTTCATGATGGGTATATTTTTTCTTTTAAAAAAATACCCTTTGGAGAATATATCTATTTACCCTTACATAACAAAATGTAGTAAAACATTTATAACACCTCGCTAAACTTCCTTCTACTAATAGTGAAACATCGAAACACACATGTGCATTGCACAGTAGAAGAACCATTAACCCCCACTGGGGTTTTTTAATATCTACTTTAAAGAGCCACTTTTATCTGGCATCATGCTTTACTTCATGCTTTCAAAGGAGCTGCAGCTAAGAAGGCAGGGAGTTGATTTACAGAAACTACTGCACATACAACAGATTTCAGCACTGCGTTTGCCTCTAGTAACTTTTGTATGTCCAATGCGGTCTCCTGCTTTCTCTAAGCTGTTCTTGGGGACCCTGAACAACACACGAGTTCCTGACACTCACAGAGGCACAGCAGCACAGCCTTGGCTTTTTTCAAATGGAGTCGTTCCCTTAAACCCAAGTGTAGCAAAGGGAAGTAAGGGATCCGCTCTCCAGCTGCTGTTAAATGTGCAACATATTATCAGATCCTTTCCCACGGCTGGCATTTTTCCTTCTACTCAGTAATTCTCTCTGCAAAATCCAAATTCTTCAAGATTCAAGATTTCGTGATGAGCACCGACAATTACTCTATATTTTCTGCAGGGGACATACACACACGAGGTAGGCAGCTCAAAACTGTCGACAGCTTAAATGATTTCTATGAACTCTGCTTCCCTGCAACAATCAAGTCTGATAATATTTGCCACCACCTTGTAACACACTATGAGAGTATTTTACTTTATAGTGTCATTAAATGTAGACGCCAGAAAAGAATTTAGGAAAAAAAAAAAGTTTCATAAATGAAGGAAGAGTTTCTGAGAGTTAAAGTGACTTACTTGCTCAGTGTTACCTCAACAAATGGCGACACAACCAAGACTTGAATCCTGGTGTCTTGGCTACAGCCTGACTCTCATTGTATCATGTTCCCTACACTGTAAGCCGTGGGAGTGCAGGGACCACACCTAGCTCATTTGTCATTGCACATCCAGCTTCTGGCACAGTGCCTAATATATAGCACTGGCGGGTGGTAGAGGGAGAAAGAAGGAATATTTCATGGTTGAGTACTGAATTTAACTAATATTTTTTAGAAGTATGAATTATTTTAGCTCATGTCGCTGAGCCTGTGAGGATGAGGTTCTGGTGAAAAAAGATGCTATCAGACGAAAGGACCACAACACACATCGGGAGTAGGTTACCAGTTTTGCAGAGAAGGGTAGAGTTGAGTGGCAATATCAGACGCTTATAACTGAGAAAAGCACATCAGGATAGGAAGTCTGGGCCCAAAGCGCGGCTCTCTGAAGTCACATGTCTCAAAGAAGTTGTGTGGTTGGAATGTGAAGGGAGTATAAAGGACCCAGGACAGAGTGGCTGATACACTCCTTTTCCTACCAAGAGAGCAGTGAAGCTTAGGGCATGGATTCTTACAGGGCTCTCTGTCCACTTTGGACCCACTCCCCACTCCCATGAGTCTTTTTGGCCTCCTTGAAGCATTAGTTCTGAAAGAGACATACAATAATGAACTTGAATCCAATCCCCTGGGCCCTTCTCATGGATGTTACTCAGAGCCCGACGTACATCAAATTCCACTGCAGGGTGTGGAGGGACACAGTGCAGGTAGGAGCTCATCTGCTGAGGATCCAGAGTTCCTCCAGGGCTCCACCATACTCTGCCAGCCCTGTCTCTGCCGTCACAATGGCCACATCCCTCTTTCTCCATCTCTACACCATGCACGTGAATAATTTCTTATGACCCTCAACAATTTCTTATATAGTCGCATGGTTCAGCCATTTAAATACTATTGTATCTCAGTATCTATTTTCTGGATCGACATCTGTCCTGAATTTTAACATCGTGTCTTAAAGGTACCTCATAAGCAAAATCTTCATATCTTAATGAAGGCAGTCAATCCTCATTATTCACAGGTTCAAATTGCAATTTTGCCTACTTACTAAAATTTATTTGTAACCCCAAATCAATACACACGATGTTTTCATGGCAATCCACAGATATGCGTAGAGTGGAGAAAATTTGAGACGTGGGATCTATACACTCCTAGTGAGGTGGAACAGGGCAGTGCTCTGCCTTCCTGATAAAGCTCTCAAACAGGAAACAAGTGTTCTTTTTGCAGTCTATTTAGTGCCACCTTTTCCACATTTTTGTGTTTTGTTGGGGATTTCACTTTTAAAATGAACATCCCAAGCAGACTGCAGAAATGTTGCTAGTATTCCCAAGCACAAGACCCTACAGAGAAAACCCATGTACAAGGTAAGCTTTGTTCAGGCGTGAGTTATACTGTTATAGGCTGTGAGTTTAATGTGAATGAATCAACAATATACATTGAATACGGTATCTGTGATGGTTAATTTTGAGTCAACTTTACTGCTCCTAGGGGTGCCCAGATTAAACATTATTTGAGGAGGGGGTGAGAGGGTATTTTCTGATGAGATTAGCATTTGAATCAGTTGGCTCAGTAAAGTTGCTTGTCTTCCCCAATGTGGGTGGGCATCATACAATCCTTTGAGGGCCTGAATAGAACAAAAGATGGAAGAAGGAAGAATTTGCCACTTTTTCCTCCTGCCTGCTAGATTGAGCTAAGTCTGCTGCCCTTGGACTGGGAGTCACACCATCTGCTCCCTGGGGTCTCTGATCTTCGGACTCAGACTAGAATTACACCACCACCTTCCTGTATCTCCAGCTTGCAATGGCAAACGGTGAGACTTCTCAGCCTCCATAATCACATGAGCTAATTCCTCATAATAGATTTCCTCTGTGTGTGTGTGTGTGCGCGCGTGTGTGTGTTTCCCATTGATTCTGTTTCTTTGAAGAATGTTGACTAATACAGTGTCCTTAAACAGAAATATACATAAAATAAGAGTATGCATTAATCAGTTGATAAAAAATGTTGTGACTACATGCTTACGTGAACCTAACCCTGTATTTCCCCTAGAAGCAATGGTTCAAGATTCACTAATTCAGTGTTTATAATGACTTTACGGAATATATCTACAGTAAGTAAAGAGAATTGACTGTACTTATCTCTTTAGTGCGTCTTAAATGATCTCCTTATCCACAAGTTCAATTAATGTCCCAGAAACCTGGGAGTTAGCCTTCTCCCTCTCTGTTGTGGGTGAAGAAGGGGTTTTACAGAAAGTAACCTCACAGGGCGATCTGATCATAAATTCCTAACTGGGCAGTTCACGCCCCAGGAATACCACATCTTTAGTAAAAGGCTTATCTCTGCCTTAAACAAGCCCTGTCCATTGTTTCTGTGCATTTGGTTAACACACCTTGAAATGTCTCTTTCAAAAAACTCCCATAATCTTAACTTCCCCACCTTACTTTCTCTCACCTTCATATATTCTTCCTTGCGTTCCTTCCTTAATCTCAAATGCATTAAAAAAAAAAAAAAAAAAAAAGAAAAAATTGTTATTCTGGGAGTATATGAGATCTTGCTTCTGAGCAACAGTCAGCAGTTTGGCTCAAATAAAACCTTATTGAAAAATCTCGACCGATTTGGACTTGCTTACGCGCTATCATCCACACTCCATCAGTCCTCAATGTGCATGTGTTCACTCTCTCCTCCTCAGCTCATTCTCTCCTCCTCGGCCCTAACACATTTGGGATCATCTAGCACCAAAAGGATCACAGTGGGCTCCTAACATGTCTTCCTACATCCATCTTTCCATCTTTTCCCTTCCATTTCTTGCCCTGCCTGTGTGAACTGACTGTGACTCTTCCCTGCTTAGAATCCTAACTTCGAGGTCTCACCACACCTGAAACCACACCTTAACTCCAAATTCCAGCGGAGGCCTTAAAGCTCCTGTGATAAACTGTTGGAATTCTCTACATTTGTCACACTCCCCACCTCTGCTCGTTTGCATATGTTGATCTCCCTGCCTAGGTTGCCTTTGTTACCTTTTCAAGTTGGTAAAAAACAAACAAACAAACAAACAAAAACAAAAAACAAAAAAAAAACCAAAAAACCATTTATCTTTTGAAACACAACTCAAATGGCACCTCCAACTTCTCTGCTCCAAATACAGGAAGAGGCAAGATTTCTTCACTCAGGGCTACCTCTGCATCTGCTCCAGATTGTTCTAACTTCCTGAATCATCTTCAATAGTAATTCTTTAAGATTTTCCTATTCCTTTGCCCTACTACACGAGCTTCTTGAGGACAGGCTCTTTTCATGTTTGATTCTATAGGCATTCAATAAGTAATGATGAAAATGAATGAGTGAATAATTGATATTATTCCCACGAGCTCACTTTGGCTTACTCTCTTGTATCTTGTGTGAATCTCATCTTGATCTCAGCTTTCTACCTGATTCAAGCAATTATGATTTGGTAACTACCCACTCAGAGAAGGAGCGGAGGTTTCTAGGCCAAAACTGTAACTGCCAGGTGTTGACTATTTTAAAGCTTATGGCTGAAAACCAGAAAAATATCTAGCCTCTTGCCTAACCTTTGTTTTGGCCTGAAAACCCCTCCTCCCTCTTTTCCATTATCAACAGTATTTCTTACCTTTAAGGTCTAATTTTTTCCTTTTCTAGAAAGCCTTTCCAGCGACTCACCCATCAACTCCAGTTTTTGACCATCTCGTGTCCTGAGCTCCTTGAGAGATTCTTAGCACATCCTGTCTGGTACTTTTAGTTATCCTTCTATGGCTCGTGACCTGTTTCTGAGCAAGAATGGAAGGTTTCTGAGAGCAAGTGTCATTGCATGGCTGGCACACAGCAGGTGAGAAACAGATGTTTGCTAAATAAGTGAATCACGGTAACTCCAAAAGTATGGGTTATACTCGCATTGGAGCAGTACAACATTATGACTGAGAACAAATGTGCTGTCGATCCAACTGCCTGGGCTGTAGTCCTGATCAAATTCTACCTGGGAAAACACAAGTTGCTCAATGGCTTTGTGCCTCAACTTCGCCATCTGTAAAATGGGATTAACAATAGTATATACCTCGTAGGTCTTTGCCATGATTAAAAGAGATAATGCATGTTGATCGCTTAGCCTGTTCCTTGGCACAACACCTAGCCCACAGTGCATACTCAATAAGCAGTTGGCTGTTATGAATCTATTTTATATAGATTAATCGCTTAGCCTGAATTTTAGCGCGAATTTTCACTATCACTGAGGGAGAAATTGAGAGGTGGGGTTGAAGTAGTGGAAAGTTAAGAAGGTTTCAAAATGGTAAAAAGACAACTGAATTGGGAAAAATAAGGGCGTGCTGACTCCGAGGCGAGAGTCTCAGAGACAGCCCTGTTGGATCTTATCTGTACCAGTGGGGAATGTACATAGATAGAGGCCTCTAGAATGGTGATCCTGAATATGCAAGGTTTAGGACTAAAGGATAAGCAGTACAAAAAAAAAGGAGCATACATTCTAGAACAGGGTCCAAGGGGATATTGGCTCAGATAAGGCACACAGGGCTAAAGACAGAGGCCACTAAGGCCTAGAAAGGAATTCAAAAGTATGGCAAACTGGGGACAGAAGGCGGGGAAAAGGTAGCTTCCATAGGTGACCAACTCTGAGAATGCGCCTATAAAACAGCTGAACTCAGCAGGCGAGCCCATGACAAAGGAGTGTCTGGAATGAACTGCGAATGCTTTAACCTGAGGACAGGAGTCTACGTGTGTGGTGTTTCTCAGTCATACTTGATTTGTTCACCCAAGTTATCTTCCCCTTGGGTAAGAATCAGTTGTGTGCCCCAGGGTCTGTGATACTTTTAGTAGTCCACGAAAATTTTTCATTTTTCTTCCTTTAAAAATCAGAAGGGGAAAAGGGCAAAATAATGATGAATACAGAAAAATGAATCCAGCCTGGATGATATTTACCTTTAGACCAACACAGTCATAAAATATGATTATCATTATGAAGGAAGGAGTCCTCGAAGGCAAAAGTCCTTAGCTAAGTGAGTGAACCTCTTTTCAGACAAAGCACAAAAGTCATAATGCAGCCCTGCCAATCACGTGAGCTGGAATCAGTGAACAAGGAAAAAGTTGGGAAGAAGTAGAGGAAGTCCAGAACACTAGGTCCCCTATGTGAGGGGACGAAATTTTTCTCTTTTGGGTGAGGACAAAGAAGTTCCCGTATCCTGCCGCTCGCTCACCCCCACCCCCACCCCAGCAAAAAGTAACTCATAGAACACTCTGCGTCCCACCACATTAATTACACCTATGAGACCCATTCACTCATTTTCATGCAACATCAAAGATCACCCACTTTTACACCTTCATTTGTATCTTTTGCTCAAGCTCCTCCTTACTTTCAGGCTGCCCATTGGTGGTGCCTCAAAATGTTTAAAAAGCGACAGTGTCATTTCCCCTATATTTTATTTTCAGCTCTTGAGTTCAAAATTTAGAAGAATGGAATTTCCATACTGCATTCTATAACCCATAATATTAGGATCAATTAAGAACAGCTCTCATCAGTGAAATATTTTAAATGAGTAAGAAAGAAAGGGGTTATTTCTTCCTTATTTCGCACTGAAGACAGTCCATTGGGGTTTACAAATACACTTTATCAAATCCCTCTGAGCAAGTAGTCCAGAGTGTTCCCCACAACCCTGCACCATGAGAGAATGAATAAATGAATATCTAACAGAGCACACACAATACCCACGAGATAATCGGCATTCTGAAAGTGTCTGAAGATATCATGTATTATAGACACCAAAGAGTGACCCTGTGCATTTTACCCCTGAATTACTGGTTGGCAGAAATGGCTGAGCAACACATACAGATCTGAGGAGGACACAAGAGATAAACTCAGAAAACAGGGTCTGCATGATTAGTAGATGTCAGAAATGATACTTTTCTGTCCCCCGCCCCCTTCTGATTTATGCAGACACAGTTTCTGGTTTCCTTTGTTTTTCAATCCCAATATGTTCCAGCTCCAGTTCTTTACCACAAATGGCCACACTGTTTACTAAAGCCCGGTATGTCAGCTGTTGAAGGTAGGAGGCCACCTCCAGAGGCCCAATTCTCAACCCCTCCGATGGCGCTTAGGGTTCCAGCCTCCTAGGAAGTAAATAAAGATTGCCAAAGGTTGATCTCCAGATCAAGTTTCTGCAAGGCCAGCTGGCAGCGGCTTGCCATCAGCAGAAGAGGACACTGAGGGACGATCCCCCAATACCCACACTGAAAATATTTATTTTGATCCATAAACACCAGCCCAACTCTGAGAATGCGCCTATAAGCAAGGTTTGCTTTAATGGAAACATAAGTATTATGCATTGTGGTCTATTATAAATTGGTTGTAATTTTCTCCTGACACTTTCTGAATTAAACTAGTTAGTATACAAAAAAAATAATAATAATAAATAATAAATGCCACAAAGCAAAAAGCAAACTCGGTGTCTGAAGGTTAATGATTGCTCATGAAAGCCACAGAAATAAATTATCTGCCTAGGGACACTGTCACATGATCAGCACAAAAGCTGCAACAGCCAAAAATGTTTATGTAAAGGAAAAAAACACTGTCAGCGTCACAGAACCCTTCCCCCACAGCTAAATTCGAGTCCTGAGCCAGCCAGCTGCTCCTGACTGCTTACATTAAACTAATTTGTGCTGCTACATTGCAGCTGCTTAATTTTTAGTCTGAACTTTATCACCAATAAGTGTTACAATAACAAGCGATATGATGGTATCTCCGAAGAAATATCTATCAGCCCCCAAACAATGACAGCTTCACAAGAGTAGATTGCAGAAAAACAAATTTAAAAGAAGAAAATTACCCCCACACTGCCTCTTTAAAGGGGGGAGGGGCGAACTTTTAGTGGGAAAGGCTTTAAAACGCTGCTTTGTTCTGAAGGCCATTCTGAAATGAAGAAGGGGGATGATTGAAAAGGTTAGCAAGCAGGGGAGGAGTGAACAAGTAAGATGTGCTTTTGCTAAGAGAGGTTGATTTGCAAGGTGAGAGGCTTAGAAGGGAGAAGGCCATTTCACTACAACAATGCAAGCCACACTGTTTTTCTTGCTCACTGCACCCCAAAATGTTACGCAAACCCAACTACGGCTTCAGCAGTAATCCCTAAGTTGCTCTAAACATTATTCTTTGGCCAGCTGGGCACAGGAGCTTACAATATTACTTCTCATTCCCCATGTTTTCCTGTTATTTTCCTAGCCCAGTGTAAATGCAGAAACTCTTCTTCAGGCAGAAAAAGACACTGACTGACCTGAACTGCTGTAAATTCCTGCCAAATATGCAGGCACTGTTTTTGCTACATTTTGGAATTTGGCTTAGATCCGTATGTCAGGCATTATTTGTACTCAGAACTAGAATAGAGATCTCACGACTTAAAAAATAAATGATTAAAAAAAGCATTAGGAATGCACCGAAACTTTTCCATTATTAATTAATCTGAATATGACAAATGTTTTTAGTTGAGATATCTCATTACACTCTCCTGTTTACTGCGGGAGGGACAATTCAACTTCACTCTGCTCAGTAATTGCAAAAACAATTCCTTTGAAAGCAGGGGAAGAACACTTATGTCAGCTATTTACAGCATTTTTTAAATTCTGTGGTTTTCGGAATTAAAGTTCAAAGTGAGTGTTACTAATGTTGAGTAATAAAGTAGTTTTTCTGGCACAAAGATATCCTAAATTTAAAAAGATAATTTAGGGGATCATTTTCTAAGAGTGGGAAGTGGGTGGGTGGGGGGAAACATAGACCTACCCTTGTTTTTTCGACTTGACACCTTTGCCCCTCATAGTTCCAGCTCAGGTCCTAGAAGTGTTTTCTTTCTTCAGACAGCTGGTAAATCACACTACAGGGCAGACTCAGAATGCCAGGGGGCAGGGCCCTGTTTCTGTGGGTTTCTGTCGATGACCCTAGACTATATAGCAGGACAACTGTGTTTGTGAGCGTTCTGCATGGGATGATCCCAAGGGACGCGAATGAGGAGTCTGTCCCTGGAGCCCATCAGGATTGCTCTGCCCCTGTGCCAAGTGGGTCACTATTGCACAACACAAGGCTTTCTCTCCACCCAGGGCTCTGTGGGATGCTTCTATCGGCTGATGGCAAGGCTTTAAGCCTGCTGGGAACTAAGACAAAAGCATCCTGGGGCCTGGAGGTGTGGCAGGGTGTAACTTGAATGAGGGCAACTTTTTAAAAGTCACCTAACTATAGGCAGGCAGAGAAGGATTCTAGATCGAAGGACAACAGAAGGGAGGATCCTTGACAGGCAATGCTTTTCTTAATGTTAAAATTGGCAGCTTCATTTGGCTGCTTTTGAACAGACTAAAAGATCTTCTCCTTACAGTCAGAGGCCAGATCCTGTCAAAACTTCCATTGTGAAATGAAGGATTAATTTGATGGAATGTATCAGTCTACCTTAGCTATCTGGGTTTTTTTCAGACCTGGACTGAACAGGTCTAACTGGGACACTTGAAGGCTTATGAGTAAGTTCACGCAGTTGGTGGGAAAGGCAGGTATAAAGATCTGGGTGCTGGCGTGTGTGTGTGAACACAAGCGCAGATAGAGAGCATTCATTTGAGCGCAGCAGAAGCAGTAGGTATAATGATATTCTTCTTTCTCATGAAAGCCTCGCAATGACAGAAAGAATTCACTACCAGCCAGAAATGATCTCACAGAGTTGAGCAGTTTGAATTAGCTGTTTTCTTGAAAACTCTCGAGAACAAATTTTTTTTTCGATGTAGTGTTTTCCGTACTTGTAGACTCTGCAAATCTTGAATTAGGATCGTAATTCGGGAACGTGGTTATTTGCCCCTTTGTGAGCTCCGTCAACAGCAAGGCCCTGTAGTCACAGGTTCCCTCGACATGGCTCTGAGCCTCACTTTGCTTTTTAGCTAGAAATTATGCCTTCTGGCTTCTAATTGCCAGAAAAGTGGAAACAATTAATGAGGTATATTGTAATTTCCAATTCACAGCATTAAAACGTTTATGTTCATAGGCTTGAAATGTATCATTTTTCACAAAGACAGTGTGTAAAGTAATATATACAGAAGTACAAATTTTATTTCGCACTTTTGTTACCATGTGAGAGCATAGGCCAATATAAAGTGACAAAAGTCAGATATATAACTATTCTTTCTTAGTTTATAAATGACAAATAACATCTGAAATTAAAACCACTGTTACTATCAATATTTCACATAAGTAGATTATAAAATATTTTCCTCCTAAGATCAACTATGGTTTTATAGATCATCAAAAGAGACGATGTACATAAAAGTGTTTTGCAAACTGTGGATGCTAATTTAAATATAAGAAATATTAACATTATTAACATTATTAAATTTGTCTTCAAATTGTAACTATAATCCTTTCTAACTTTTATTTCCAACATAGGTAAAGAAAGGTATAGTTATCAAGCAGAATAGTCCAAGAAACAGGAGTAAAAGACAACGGTCTTATCACAATCTACACTCAGCTAGAATTTATTTTGTGTTTACTATGTGTATGCTGAGGGGGCTATACTGATGTCCTATGATTTAAGAGACACTTTGAATTTCTTCCCACTCAAAAATGTGTAACCTCGCCAATGTAAAATTTCCCTTCATTCAAATATCAAGAGGTTAGACAACAAAACAAGAAGTCAGTAACTCTCAGATCCCTGAATTGGCATGCAATTTGCCCATAGTTAGAGCAGACCTGTCCATTAGGCACACTTGGCTCCATTTATAGAGCCCACAATACTTTTAGATACCCATAAAGACATTTAATTCTTTTAAAATCATACAAAATACGAACTTTTAAGTCAAAGAATGTTTTAATATATATTAATACATTCATCTTTGTAACAACATAATCATAAAATGTAATTTTTAATATTTTTTAATGGAAGAAAGAGCCCATGAAGGCAAAACATGCCTGTATAATTTTCCCTCTTGCTGTTATAACAAACTATAACAAATTTGATGACATCATTATCTTATCTGGTAATCTGAAGTCTAAAACTGGTCCTATACGGCTAGAATCAAAGTATCACAGGATTGCTTATCCCCTACAGAGAGTAAGAATCGAGGACCCTACATCCTGTTAGGGGATGGCGAGAGCCATCTTTAAGTTCAAGGCCAGATCTTACTGGGAACCTCTGGTACTATACTGTACTGTTTGTAGGAGGGGTATGAGGAGTCCCTCTCACCTTCTACTCATGAATACACACTGATGCCATTCGGCTCATTCACTTTATAATAAACTCTCTCAAACCAATGCTAATGGCCACAGGTAAAAGGAACAAGGTTGTCATAATACCTCCACTCAGTTAATTGGAAGTTTTCTATAGGCAGATTTTTGTTTCAAACCTAGTTCTCCGAGGTGACAGACAAATGATTTTAAGATGACCATTCAGAATCTGGTGGACACATTTTCAGGATTCAGATTATAATTACAAAAAAAGAATGTTGACGATTTAACAAACAGGATAGTGATGTTTATGAAAACAAATTTAAGTGCAGCCATGATCCAGCAGATTTCATCCCACTGGGGAAGATTATTGAGCCAAAAGGACCCCTACTTTCTTTACTGCAAGGGATGTTTCTCTCCATAATGGTATGT
Source organism: Eonycteris spelaea (assembly GCA_003508835.1). Classification (NCBI taxonomy): domain Eukaryota; kingdom Metazoa; phylum Chordata; class Mammalia; order Chiroptera; family Pteropodidae; genus Eonycteris; species Eonycteris spelaea. The sequence goes on along the minus strand of PUFA01000265.1, from coordinate 1,459,626 downwards.
TGTTGATTTGCACCTCTTCATTTTCTATTTACAAACCCAGAAAAAGCCCCAGAGATGCCAAGTCCTTCCATATTTCATGCTTGACACACAGATACACAATTGTAGTCTCCAGTTTAAACTGAACAATGTTCTGGGAAACTTTTGTGATTGAGGTTCTAATTTCAACTCCCTTGTAATCCATTCTTCTGTATTCCCACTTATAAAATGGATATAGTAATAATAAACCAAGTCATGAAATTATTTATGGAAATAAACACTGATGGGATTGTATAGCACTTTACACATATAAAATTCTAAATAGTCTAAGCATAAAAATTAACATTTCCCAATGACATCTACATGAAAATCACTTTCTTCTGAACAAGTAAAAACTTTCCACAGAATGTGAAACCTACTGTACTATACAGATAGACAGGAAATGTAAACCTGATAGAAAATAGCGAAATGTAACTAAATCTGAATCTGAAAATTGGAATTTTATTACAATCTCAATACATCCAACAGTCTTTCGTTGTTGTTGTTGTTGTTACTTCATACTGTTTTGTTTTCCATCATGAAAAAGAAAACATAAAAAACTATTTTACAGAAAGGTCTACCAAATACTTTCTGAATCTTTTGGTGAAAGATTAGGTTTTCAAAATGCCCCTCCAAGGGAAAAACTCTTTGAAGTATTTTTACTGTCATTTGACCATTGGAGACTTTGCTTATTCAATTATTTTTTAAAAGTCTTCATTCTCTAAAGTCTGGTAATAAGAAGAATAATTGTGAGGGAGAGATTGATAAGTAAGAAAAAACTAACAAATAACAGTGTAAAATACACGTGGAATTCCTGACTGAGGACAACTGAATGGGGAGAGGGTGGTTAAAATAAAAGTTAACAACTGAAATTTGCCACAGTTTTATTTTTAAGGGAAAAAAATAATTCTCTACCATTGATGTGTAATTTGTACAAGGACAAGTTTTTTAAAAAGTAAAAGAGCAAAGTCAGGAAGGTCGGGGTGTTAAGTGGGAGTTCTGCAGAGAAATTCTATAATAATACTTTGGAAAGAAAACCTAGGTGAAACTAGAATACTGACATCTTGAACACTGGCTGCAAACAGTAAAACTTTCTCCCTTTGTAATACCTCTCACTTCATCTCTGCAAGATAAGATGGGAACAGAGAGAACTCTGAACATCAGAGAACTACATCCAACCTGCACCAGCAAAGAGGAAAGAAACCATGAATGTGGGATGTTGCCTTATTCCAAAATATTTGTTGACAGTCGCTAGATTTTTTTTTCTTCTATTTTGCTACTGTACTTGCCCAACCATGCTGGGTGTTATGCTATTTTAGACATGAGTTAACAGGTCTCTTACACACACACACACACACATTTCCACATTCCAATGAGACCTATTATATTCTTTTCCTCCCTACCCTACCCTGCCCCCCACCATGCCACTCTCTCCTTCGCCACCCACACAGTGCCCTCTCCCTCCACTTATTATTCCTTGTTATTTAACACTTCCCGATGACTGAAATGTTTCCAAGGCCACGCAAAACCCACAGGACTGAGAATGGTTTCCTACCACGTGACTTGGTTGATTCTGCAAAATGAAATTGCTGCAGACAGACAGCAGGTAAAAGGGAACAAATGGCAAAGAAAAGGAAGAGCTTTGACTCAGCTGATAATTAAGTGAGTGGTAGAAATAGGCCACAAGAGACTTGCAGCCAGCCCTTGCTGCTCACCCTGAGATTTGCAGACCGGCAGCATCAGCTGGGATCTTGTCAGAAATTCAAAACTCTGGGCCCACTCTGAATCAGACCTACTGAACCAAAATCTGCATTTTAGCAAAATCCCTAGATAAATCAGAGGCACATTAAGGACAGAGAAACGCTTTACTGTGTCAGTCTCCTAGAACCAGCAAACTAAAGAAAGTTGTCAATAATTTAAACATTTATATCCAATAGGGGAAAAATTATAACTTCCTTTGATAACATATTTCAAGAACTATTACCCTTAGGAATCAAGATGCAATTACGCAGCTCCTTAGTCCTTCTTTTATTACCTTTCTCATAATTTACTAGGAGTTTCTTTGCTCTACATGCAGATTCTTTTTCTCCCAATATTTCCATGTCAATGTAAGAAAACTGCTATCTAAAATGTGGGCTTTGGACAGAAACCTAAGGCCTGCATACCTTCTACCCAGCCAGATGTTTGATGCTGTGTTGGGTACTCCAACTTCCACAACCCAATGTAATGTATCATGGAGGGGGGAAGACTGAGAGTCGTGTTAACCCTCCCAGAGCATTTTCACTCGACTCAAAAAAAAAAAAAAAAATTCTGAATATATAGTAGTTGATAAAGGAGATGGACATCTATTTTTTTTCCATTTTATGCTAAGAAGTTGAACTTGAGGACATTCAGGAACTGCTATATCATGTCTCACAGGTATCAATTCCCTTCATAAGGCCAGTCCTGCACTCACTACAGATGAGAAAGGTGGGGTTTTTTTTTTGGGGGGGGGGGAGGATGTTCTTTTTTTCTTTTTCTTTCTTTTTTTTTTTTGTTTTGACATCACTTGGGGTTTTATTGGAAAATGCCTTCTAAAACTTAGAAGTGATGGAAAATAACAAGTGAACAAACAAGGCAGAGTTGTGCAGTCAGCTTAAAAAGGGGAAGAACTGCTCTATGGAGAGAACAGTCGATACAAAGAGGGGTTCGTTGCCGTGGAAACCTATTCAAGGAAGAGTTCCAAGGGCAACCAGAGGCAGCACCCATCTCCGCACTCTGATGAAGGCACTCTCCAAGATCAGAATTTGAGTTTGAGCATTTCCTGTCCCACTAAAAATTCATCCTTATGATGGAAATGGATGTAGAACATGTGACCACAGACTATTTCTGGTCCCATTTATGAGATCATTTCTATTAGGGCTTGGGCGTTTTAAGCCAACTTAACTTGATGCCCCTAATCAACCAATTTATCTAAATTCTAGTTTTCAGATTCCACCCTATAGAAAAAAAAAATGAATAAAGATTTGACTTTCCTTAAAGCATGATTACAGCAAGGAAAAGTCTAATTAATCATGTGAATTCTTCTATTCTGGTTCTTAATACCATAACTTCTCGCAATGAATGAATGGTCTGACTTTCTAAATTACAAATCAATCCAAAACCTGAGATAATGTCAGTCTCCCCTTGAGAAAGGGACACCCAGTCAAGATGATGACAAATCATCTTTTGGGTCTACAAGCCTCAGAGCTAAAGATAGACCGTGGTAACTTTATCAAGGCCCAAATGGCTGTTCTAGTAGGATCTAGTAAGCTTATCAAGTAAGAGACAGTCCTGAGCCCTTATCCTCTGGTAACCACATTATGGTTAACATGGAATTATAATTGATCAGTAGGGTCTGTAGTCCATGAAACTTCTAGAACTCTTTAGAAATATTTGTTCCTCATATGGTGCTGGGAATGCCACAGGGATATCAAAAGACAATTATAAAGCCATCAAGGAGGGGTCATCTATCTATTTTTCAACAAATATTTTCTGGTGTTTCTCCCATGTGCCTGGCACTGTGAGTAATGCTGGGAATACTTTGAATCAGGAACTAGACTAACAAGAATCTATAGTGTGAAGTGTTAGTGCCATAATAGAAGAATGTAAGAAATGCACAGCAGAAGAGGTACCCAAATCTTCCTGAGAGGTCAGGCCAGTGTTCTAAATGAAAGTTGTATTTAAGCTGAGACTTGAAGGGTAAGAAAGACTGGTTCTGCAAAATAAAATGGCTGAAGCTATAAAGCAGTTAACAATGAATGAATGGTAAAGAGAAGAAATGACTCTGACTGTCAGTAACTAAGGATAAGAATAGATCCCGTAGCCTTGCTACTGAAGTGTGCTCTGTGGAGCAGCAGCATCAGCTGAGCTCTTATTAGAAATACAGAATCTCAGGTCCCATCTGAATCAGATCTTCTGAATCAGATTCCGCTTTGGGGCATGATTGGAGAACTGTATGTATTTCTGTAGTAGGATGTGAGCCTAAAAAGTAGTGCAGGGCTAGCTCAAAAGGGTCATATTTGCCAAACAAAAGAGTAACTTTAAGAACTTGAGACTGGAGAAATACTGGATTTGCATATTCAATGTGTCTCTAATCGTAGGATGGAAAATGGACCGGATCTGAGTTCACAAGTTCTAGTAAAAAAAAAAAAAAAATCTAAATTAAGAAGGAGCAGTGGAAGAGAGAGAAACATTGAAAAGCTTTGAAGAAGCAGACAAAGCAAGAACTGATGATGATGCATCTGAGAAACGTGGTTCCCAAGTTTATGACTTGGATTCTTAATTGGATGATGATGATACTGTTCACATAGATGAAGACAATGAGAAGGAAAGTAGGTATGAGGGGTCCAAACAATCTCCTCCAGACATATGGAATATGAGGAGTTCTGGGCACAAGAATGCAGAAATATCTACTAGGAATTGAATATATTTGTACCTGAGCTAAGGAGAAATACAGAAGTATGGATTTAGAAGTTATCAACAAAGGGAATTACTAACACTAAGAACAGAGAGATTATTCTCCAAGGAGGTTATGTAGCGTGAGAAGACAATCTTCACCTGCTTATTTCTCCACAAAGTCTCCTCCTCCTATTCCCACCACAAAATTTCTAGGGCGTTGTTGCTATTACTGGTAATGAGCAAGGTCTGGGTTCTGAAATTTTTTGTAACATCTTTAATTATCTCTAAAACAATTCTGTCCAAAACCTCACTTCATTATGGTCATACCTTGAATTGGATGATTTTACGTGATTCTAATTTTTAAATGCATACTAATAATTTCTGAAAATTAACATGTTTCCCATTTTAAGAAGTACATGGGCATTTTACAAGATTGTTTACCTAGTGCCTAAATTTAGCACCATAGGATATGTAAGTCCTTGGCAATTTACAAGGCCACAGCCCACCAATAACAAGCATTCTTGGGGAACAGGTGAATTTTGTGTTGATTCTCCTACTACAGTACTAGATGGAAAGCTACCAGGACCCCCTCAATAAAAGGCTTGTTAAAACCAGGAATGAAGTGATACAATGTATGGGATTATCTTTAAAATAATCCAGTGGAGTTCAAGGAAAGAGAAAAGGGAATATATATATGAAAACAAGACTGCTCGTGAGTTGGTAAAGCTGGGTGAGTAGAACTTGGAGTTACTCTTGAATACGCTTAAAACTTCCATAATAAAATGTTTTTGTAAAAAATACAAGTAATGACAATCAAAACTTGGACTGAACTTTTTGCTCTAGACCAGTCAGATTTCCAAGGACAGGGCAGGACACAAAGTAAATAACAGTTTTATCTTTGGATTTGCCAATAGTTTCAAACTATCTCTCTTTGCTTAAGGCATTTTTGTCATTCCAATTAATCCAACATCATTCAACACATTCATTAACATTATACTTACTACATCTTCCAAATCATAATTAATAGAAATAAGACCAAGTATTTTATGGTGATATAAATCACTGGAATAATCTTCTCAATTATATAGTTGATGAAAGCAATAAATGATAATAATTCTGCAAATTTACCTCAAGATGATCCTCAAAAGATCCATAAGGCACATTCATTTAATTTAAATTCCTACATAGCACATTGAAATATATCCAATATTTCAAAAACCAAAGATAAAAAGAGAAAATATAATGGTAGTTATGTCTAATTTGGCTTTTAATTTGGGACAGGGAGATATTTTTCATGAGATAGGCTTATAAATAGAGGCTCAAAGTCTTTCCCTTAGTTTGCCATTTAGAAAGAAATTAGAAAAAAATATTTCTTATAACATTGAATTTTTTGTCACATTACAAAAATTCCTAACATCAAGTAACCAAAAAAAAAAAAGTGTTTATTTTTGATGCCATACGTACTATTAAAATAATATAGAAATAGAGAATCAATAAGGTGATTGGCAATGTTATCTATTGCCGTAAATAGGACTCCTAAGTCTAAAAAAGTTGAGAAATAATTAAGGCTGTTCTTTAGTTCACACTGATATTCTTACCCAAATATACCCAAATATGTTGTATAAGATAATTAATATGACTAAATATACCTTAAAAATTTTGTCTAGAACTTGACTATTATCTGAGTAGAATATTTTTTCCCATCATTATACCATTTGTCCAGGTCATTTGCCTATTTGCTTTTAGAACCAATCCTGATTCTTCCTTCAATCTACACTATTCCAGGGGGCAAACTCAGTAAACTGCAATTCCCAGGGTCCCTTTCAAACTGACTTCCTGTTAGATTCAATCAATGGGAGATTTGAGGGTGGGGAGCCAAGAGAAGCCAGAGTATTTTTTCCCCTCTTTCTACTTTGAGTAGTGACTGTGTCTCTTAAGTAGACCACTTTTCATCAGAGAGCCTCACCCTTTACAGTTCCAGACCCCAATGGATCGCCCCTCTCTTTGTAACTCTGGGCAGTCCCAGTTCCTACCCAGTGCTGCTGGCCATAAGGCCCAGATAACACTACTTTCTGCCTTGACTCCTGCAGCTCTAAACGTGATAGAGGCTTCCTGCTATTGTTAATCTGTGGGTTGCCTTCCTTCCCAGGTCTGACTTTTAGCTTTCCCAACACCTTTGTAATTATTTCTCCATAAGAAATGTGTTCACTGAAATATATCTGATATAGGCTCTGTTTTTTTGACTGGACCCTGACTAATATACAGTTCACCTTTAATTTTGCAATTTTATACTCTATTTCCTAATGTCTTTATGTGTGTTGGCATAATTTTTACCCTTATGAAATGATTCTATTTGTTGTTTATGATCAACTGCTTCCTAAATAGTTACAAGTATTCTTACCAGCAATTCTATTATTTTGCTGTACTGATGAAAGATTGTTTCCAGACATTTGGAACAGATTTTTATTTTTTTAAAGTGCTATCAATGTTGTTCTGTTTTGCCCAGAAGGTCAGTCTATAATAATTGTAATAACAATTACATATTAATTTTGTATCACATATGAAATAGGAAAAATAGATTTTTAAAATATGAGCCCTCTCTGAAAAAAAGACTTACCACCTTTCTATAGACCATTGAACTTATTGATTGAAAAAAACTATAAAATATTAGCAATACATGTTTGTATTACAACATAAGTATCTACAGGTACCTTTACTTTTTTGTAGAATAGGTGCATTCCCAAAAATTAAATATAAATCAAGCTAAATATTATTGTTAAATAATGTAAAATGTAAACAATATAAAGGTTTATAAAATAAAAATCCACCATTCTACCTACTTTCCCCTTCAATTCTCTCCCAGCTTTGCTAATTATATTCCCCAGAGGTGGGTACTGTTAACAATTTGGTGTGTATTCTTCCAGACACTGTTCAATGCATATATTGATTAATTCAATTATTCAACAACTATTTATAAGCATCTACGATAGGTCAGGAACTTTGTAGGCACAGGAGATATAGCAGTGGACAAAAGAGACCAAGCTGTTACATGAAGCATATATTCCAGTGAGGAGACAAGACAAACAAATAACCACATGAATACACAGCATGCAGGTGGTAACAGAGGCTAAGAAGCAAAGCAAACAGGGAAGAGGGAAGCAGCTATCTTCCCACTTTAGTGTCTTCTCAAGAATATGTTGGTCTACAGATTTTAGGGGGTTATCTTTCCATACAAATGATTAAATGGTTGACAACCACATCTCTCTTAGAGTAGGAAGATGATCTAGACAATCTCTTGAGTGTCCTTTCTGCCCTATCATTTTGCTATCAACAACTTGACAATTAACCACATAATTTACAACTCTATTTTAACAATTTCTTCAAAATGTAATATTTATGAAATTCTAACAGTTTCATGGTCCTTCTTTCCTCATTCACTTTCTATTCTAACAAACAGTTTCTTTCTCTGTTCCCTGGGCCACCAGCCGCACAAATTACTGACTTAGGTCACATAGACATTCAAGGTAGAAATAAATCAACAATATGTTTATGCTGGAAAAGCAAAGCAACTTGTTTGACAGTTTCACAACACCCTTCTTGATTCTCAGGGTATCCGATGCACCCAGAACTTCCTGCAGAAACCTCCCGATATATCGAATGTTAAGCATCACCACAGCCTGGTCATAAATTACTGGACAGGATTCAGCTCCTGAGTCAAGGGCAAGTGGTTTAAGACTGACCATGAGCTCATGAGGGACCAGTACCAAACCTCTGTCCTAAACCAGGTGCCTTAAACCAGGTCCCATTGGATACTATCTCATGAGGAATATAAACTGATGCTTACAACTATGCAGCAAACATAGAGCACTATGGAAACAAATATGAAGTAGGTGCCATGAAGCAATGGAAGCAGGGTATAATAAGAAGGGATGTGCAATCAAGAATAAACATGGAGAGAGAATTGAATGATGGAGAAAAAGAAGGCAGAGGCTTGCTGTCTGCCTAACTGTCTCTTCTAAGAGATGTTGCTGACTCACCAGGTATCCTGCTAGCCCTCTTGAAGTATCGCTATATCACAAATGCCAGGAACTTTCTGGTCTGTGTGTAAACTAAAATAGTCTTGGCTCCTCCTTACTTCTCCAGGGTTTATCCTTACTTAAAACCCTATTAACTGAAGTCATCTCATGGCAATAAAGCAGAATTAAAACTGCATTTAAGGAAGTTTGCCAACATCATTTATACAAGATGACACTCTCTGCCTGACTAGTGAGGTCAATTATCAATAACACATTCCAAAGGTCCATTAAATGCAGAGAATTTGGGAAAACATCAATGACATGGCCCACAGGGACATTATGACCCAAAGAAAGTGAAATATATAAATACTAATTCCCTAGTAAAGTTTTACAGGAAGTTTAACACAAAGAATTACCTCATTGCAATACAGTCATGATGAAAAGCACAGACTCTAGACCTATACTTCCAGGGTTCAGTTCCCAGTTCCCCAGATTAAAAGCTGTTTAATTCTGAGTAAATCACTTTTATCTTTCTATGCCTCAAACTTTTCACTCATAAAATAGAAATATTAATAGTTTACCTGTCACAGTATAATGAAGATTAAATTAGTTAATACATGTAAAATGTTTACTATTATTATTTGTAGCTTATAACAGTGGAAAAGATGGAGCATACAAACATGGAGAATGATAAAAAGAAAAAAAATTATTTCCATTATATATTTATCTTTTATACCTGCGCTACTAATTTAAGGTACATAAAGGCTTCCCCACAAGGCTGTAAGATCTGAGAATTCAGAGACTACGTTTAGAGTGCAGCTATCACAGTTTCTAGCACATAAGAGATGCTCAAAAATATTTGTTAAATTAATAAATGGTTACTCTAAGCCCATATTTATATCCTATATCAATACACTCAATTAATAGTAAGTGTTGCCCTATTATTTCCTTTTCATTTTTCCAATATAAGTTTTATCTATTTACCTTGGTGCTTCATTGATCTGACACGTAAGTTTTCTCAGTAATAGTATAAGATTTCAACTTGCTGTGACCTTCTTACTTGATTAAGCACTTCTCTCACTTAGAATTTTTTTCTATATATTCTTTAAGTACAAACAATTTATTGCATCTATTCTTTATTCTGGATTCTGCCAAAAATAGACTATGGAAACCCTGAAACACTCAGTACCCAGCACCCACCCTCCACCGCCCCCCATAGATGGCCTCTGAATCTGTTCTAATTAATTCACCATGACCTGCATGTGCACAAGAGTAGGCTGGAATTCCTCATGGCAACCTAAGATCTTTTTTTGCCACATTCTTTGCCCTGACTCTAAGAGAAAGCCAACCCTCTCTCCTCTGGCCTGTGCCACAGATGTCTTCCACACTAATACCATCTGTGATCCTGATGGAAATGATAGTTAAAATTTGTTGCATCTGTTATTGGACCTATCTTTGTAGTAAGAGTAATGAAATTTGTCTTCCAAACTAATTCATCTTTACGCACAGAGTTAAAAATAACCTGTGGTTAAAGCACTAAAGGTAGAAATAACTAGGAGATACAAAATGTGGGGAGAAGTTCTTTTTCAATGAAGAAACATGACAGTTTTGAAAAACATCAATCCCAAGACCTATATATAATCTATGCTAGTAGAGAATAAAATTATGGAAAGATAGCTTTTTATCAGCAGAACTGAAGCTATAAAAGAATAGAGCATTCAATAACCTGAAATTTGCTCTTTCTAAAGCACCATTTTTACAGAAGAATTGAGAGGAGGCTATTGTTTTATTATTTTAATTATTTGTGAACTTTTAGGGTAAAGAGCAGGAACAAAAAATGAGTGCATCATCGTAAGTTAATCGTGAATATTTATTTTGACATAAGTGATAAAATAATATTTGCTTTCAACAAAAATAAAGAATTTTGCAAAACAAAGATTTAAGTGATAACTAATGTTTTGTTGTTATGAAAAACTATGAAGATTACTGAATAAAACATTCATAGGGCCATTTCACATTGAAGAATCAAAAGTTCTATCTTGAGGAGTAAAAACAAAACCAAAAATTAAATGCTATTCAAAGAAACACATTTTGAGCCCTATCCCACTCTATTGGTTGCACCAGGTGATAAAGCAGGATTAAAATTTCATTTAAAGAAGTTTACCAGCATAACTTATACAATAACATGACCATCTGCAGAAAGGAACATAGCTCTGGGATTAGATGTCTGGATTCCAGTCCAGGCTCTATCATCTTCTAGATGGCACTTGGAGCAATGTACTCACTCTATCTCAGTGCCTGTTTCCTCATATGGGAAAAAGACGAATAACAATAATAACAATCTTAAAGGATTGTTGTGTGAATTAGAAAGTTAGCCTATAAAGTTCTTAGAATTGCCTTGGTACATAGTAAGTACTCAATAAATATTATGTCACTATTATTGTTGTTATTATTATCAGTGTTAGGTTAGGAGGCCATCAAGAACAAATATCCATGGAATGTGAGTGCTTTAGAAGACACTGTGAGATGTTGCAAAGGAATAATATGATTCCTTAAGAAGGTTATGATGCAGCAGAATAAGAAGGAAAGATGCAAACATAAGTGATAATAACAAAAATATTGATGGTATAATAAAATCTACCTAGATTAAGTGGAATAATGTAAACAAATGTCACACATGTTAACTATTATTATAATTGTCCTACTACTATGCATTAATGATCAATAAATTAGTAAATTATGCCTATGTTGATACTTTCACTCTCAACATAATGGTTTTTTAAACAGATGGCTACAAAATTCTTAAGAAAGTCTTATTCAAAAAACATTTTTTAAGAGCCACTATTAAATACTTAGCATAAAAAGTAAAATCTATCTCAAAACAGCAGCTAACATGATATATATCTATAAAACATTGAAGACAATTTCCTTAAATACAGATGTCAGAATTATTCATCTTGTTCTTGACATTCTAGTCAATGTAATAAGACATGAAATGGAAAGAAAAGGTGTTAGATAGCTAGTTGAACATGAATGACAGGAGGAACAAAGGAATAGGGGCCCAGCCCAGAGATGGCACAAAGAACATCCTTCCTGCATCCCCAGAGACAAAGGACAGGAGGGTCATAATCGTAGCTAGTCTAATCTAGCTATAGACACCTGCACAGAAGGTACTACTCTAATTTGCTTACAATTTAAGCTTCATCATAATACTACGTTTATGCCTAGAAATTCATGACTCTAACAGACTGAATTCTGGGTAAGCACATGCGCACTAGGCAAGTGTCAATCAAAATGACCTCACTTGCCAATCACCTAAGAACTCTTTGGTAACTATCCATCACAGCCCTAAATATAACTGTAGACCTCTCCCTCCCCCAGGGTCACTGCTCTCCATCTTCCCTGGCTCAAACCGGTACCCGCCCCCAAGGGGTATGTATTCTTGTGTCCACATGGTTAGCCTGTTTTAGGCTTGACCTGTCTTCTACTTTATAACGAGCTTTTAATAAATGAATATTTCTCATATTCGGTGAATTGAAATTTATTTCCTCATCAGTGATGGTAAGAACTTTGAGGGGTGCGTGTTACCAGAACTACAATCGCTGTAACAGTAACAAGGGTATGTCTATTCTCATTGGCTGACGGCGCTGTGATCTATGAAAAGTATCCAAGGAACAAACTGAAAACTAACATATCTAATAAGAAAATATATGAATATGGTTGAAGACAAAGTAAACACAAAAACTCAGTAATTTTCTTTAAAAAATGACATTAATAGTGAATGTAAGGATAAAAAATTTTTTTCACAATTGTATAAAAAATGTTAAACATCTAGAAGTAACTTAGAAAAGGGTAGAACCTCTGCATCCTTCCCCACCCTCCAGAAAACTATAACATGTAACCTAGAGACGAAAGAAAATTTGAAGAAAGTTATGTAGACCATATTCTTAGATGCAAAATCGAATATTATAAAAATGCCTAATCTTCATGTATTTATAATTTTCAGTCAATTATAAGTATTAATAACATGTTCTAAAATTTGGCAAGTTAAATGCAATATCCTCTGGAAGGATGGCTGAAGGATAAAGTCAGATTTCCTTTGAATGTAAGAAAATAAGAAAACATCTCATGTAACCAAGCTTATGAGTAAGGGCCATGCACACACATATGCGTAGGATAAGTTTAGAAGGAAATTACTTTTAAAATGTTCATCTCTGGATGATGAGATTATGGATCGATTTAATTTTCTTGTTGTCCTTTTGTATTTGCCAAAATCTTTACAATAACTATTTATTAATTTTAGAATCAGAGGAAATATATACATTGCTGAGAGAAAAGAAAGAATAAAGGAATAAAGGAAAGAAAGAATAAAAGAATAAAGGAATAACTTGGGCTTTGGAAGCAAGAATGAACTCCAGCAAAAATGATAATTTTGTCATGTTCAATAAAAACTGACTCAATATAGTGAAAAGCCATTTGCAAGGCCTGTAAGCATACACTTATTATTAAATCCTCTGCTGAAACTAGGCAATCACACAGGTATAATCTATTAACTTGTTAATTATTGGCAAAAAAAAAAATTTTAATGCCATATATCTAGATTTTGCATTCAAAAAAAAAAGGGACTATCTGTGAGAAAAACCTAGAAATTTTCCCAAACTGAAGATGCTTTCGAGGAGAACAATATAGGTGGTTGGGCCAGGAAAGTACTGGCAGAGAAATGAGATGTAAACTGGCTGCCAAAGAGCACAAATAGATTTTGTGGATTCTGTCCTGGCCCTGGGTCAAGATTACCAAGGCTACTTATTGAATTGGGTTCCACTCTTCAAGGATTGAAGGAAGTCTCCTGCAAGCTCAGCACACTATTAGATGCTGTGATGGTCACAAAAGCAGTGTAAAACATGGCACTTGATCTCCAGACCATTCAATCTGGCTATGGGGGCAAGATAACATATGAACAATGTGAAAATAAGACAAAAGACTAAACAGATTAAGAGCCTATATGAGAAGGATAAAATTTAGGGGCCAGAGTAGAAAGGAGAATGTTCATGCCCCAGGAAACATGTGACTTATAAATTCATCCTTGTATTCTCCATTTTCTCTTTGATGTTGCACAAGAGTCACAAATCCCACGGAGCAGCCAGTCTCCAGACTGTAATCAGTCCTTAAAAATTTAACCCACCTCTTCTTAAACAATAGCTTCTTTTGGAATCACGTTTTTAAAATCATATCAGGGCTTAATGCATACCACTTTTCTCTGACACAACTTTACTTTTCCTTAATTTGCGAAGCTGATATGCCAAGATGTTTTCCACTAACGCCAATTTATCCAAGCTGTGATAATGTAAGAGACTCGAGAGAAACTTTGTTTTAAACAGCTTTGAATCAGATACAAAAAAACCAATGTGGGCAAAGATCCAGCAGGAGAGCATGCTTTTTACATAGATTGCTCTTGAGATCGATGTCAACATCAGATTGCATCAAAAATTTCAAAGGGAATTGGATTATTCAGTTTTCTTTGATTGGAATTCAGAGGCAAATGGAATTCAGGGTGAGATCTAAAAAGATAAGGCCTTTCCTTTTGAAGGGATACTAAGGTTTTAAAGTGGTCAGAGATCACTCCAGTGGAGAGGGGTTCAGATTACAGAAGGAATTCAGCCTCACACACACAACATTGGCTCCCACAGGTAAACATGGCATTGCAATCATAGTAGGATGACAATAAAATCACAATATATCTCACTACGACACGTTTTTCACCATGTCGTATGGGAAGAGGAGATCAATAGGAATTGGTGCATTATGTTACAGGGAATTAATTTAATCATCCAGGATATTTCTAGCACATTATGAAATTGAACTTGGAGTTGGGAGTTAAGCATTTCCTGGATGAAGATGCTTGGTCCTGCCCTTGTGTCAAGTAATAACACCGATTTTAAAATCCACTCAAAGTGTGCTTTAGCTTTTTGGGGTAGAATTTCTTTGACAACTGTTAAATGTTAAAGAGTTCTGTGAAAAGCGTTTGTTTGTTTGTTTGTTTTTTAACTATTCCAATGGTTCTTGATTCATTTATGGAATGAATAGAAATTTTCTGAAAGCTTAAAATTGAAATTATATACTAACATCTTTTCTCAGGTGTGATGTGAATTGCTGAGTGGACAACTATGTAGACATATCATGTTGATAAAGCCAAAAGTACCATATAAACCATGCCACAGAACAGCTGATGGTCACAGAGAGGTACTTAAATCCATACACCAGAATTTACAAACTCTTCCCACTGGGTCCATTCTTCACTCTTCTGCGTCATTGGAATATTTGATCTCTCTGAATACCCTTCTCTTCTTTGCCCGGCTAATCCCTTTAGGAACCACCACATCCAGGATGTCTTCTCTGATTTGAGTTACAGAGATCAGGCTTCCAATACTTTCATTATATAAAGCGCCTGAAGCAAACACTTCTGAGAAAACAGACAACCTGGATTTAGATCCTGGCTTGGTCATTTGCTAGTTGCGTGGGCCTACCCATGTGCTCTGTCAACTTTCATTTCCTCCTATGAAAAATAGGGTTATGACAGTGCTTACCTCATAGGGCTGATGTGAGAATTAAGGAAGGCTGCTTCTACAAACAGTAGAGAGGAACCTGGCACACAGCAACGTTTGATAAAGATTAGCCCATGGAACCCTCATACATTGTTGGTGCGATGGCAAATTGGTACAGCTACTATGGAAAACAATCTAGAGGTTCCTCAAGAAATTAAAAATAGAACAACTTTTTGAACCAGTAATTGCACTTCTGGGTATTTATACAAAGAAAACCAAAACATTAATTCTTAAAGGTTAGTGCACTTCTATATTCACTGCAGTGTTATTTACAATAGCCAAGATATGGAAGCCATCTAAGTGCCCATCAATAGATGACTGGATAAAGAAAGTATGGTACATAGATACAACAGAATAGTCCTCAGCCATAAGAAAATGAAATCTTTACCATTTCCAAGGACATGGGATGGACAAAGGTATTATGCTGAGTGAGATAAGTCAGACAGGCAAAGAGGAATGCCACATGACTTCATTTTATTATGGAATCTAAGAAATAATAAACAAACAAACAAACAAAACCAAAAACAGACTCACATATACAAGAACAAACTGGTGATTGCCAGAAGGGAAGGGGGATTGGGGGCTGGGTGAAAAAAGGTGAAGAGATTAAGAAGTACAAATTAGTAGTTACAAAATAGCTACAGGGATGGGGAGTACAGCACAGGGAATATAGTCAATAATATTGTAATGGCTGTGTGTAGTGCCAGATGGGTGCTAGAGTAATCGTGAGAATCACTTCATGAATTATATAAATGTCTAACCATTGTGCTGTATATCTGAAACTAATACAAAAAAAAAAAAATTAGCCCATGGATAGTCAGTAAGACCCACTGTTTTTCCTTTAATACATTTAAGCTACTTAATTAACCTAGGGAATTTTTGTTGATATTTTGCATGTTAAGTTATATATTAATACATTTTTCAGAAAATTCAGGCAATCTAAATATGTCATCTAAATTCATTAAATTGTTGAAAATGATTTGATAATGAATGGTACCAAATTATTATTCAGATTAGCCCATCTCTAATTGTATTAAGAAAATGAATGAGAATATAAGTTTTGGGCACAAAAAGAAGATTTTTCCCTCCAGGGATACATTGATTCTATAATCTAAGTTTCTTGAGTCTGGCTGTAAATAACTATGTAGCTCTCATGACCAGAATGATAGCATTATCTTTAAATATTCAAATTTATTAGTAGGAAGATATAGAATAATTGTTCATAATAAAACAATGATCGAACAACAGCTGAGATTTTTTTTTTGAATTATGGACTTGCAAATGTTCTTTATCCTTCTCTGTCAATTGTTTGGGTTTTCCTCACAGCTTGTTCATTTTTTCTTTTAAAAGGTATCAAACATAAATAATGATAAAGGAAAATTTAGAATATCCTTGCCATGAGAGTTTTAGAAACCAAGAATCTAAATGTCCTTTCTGAAAATGGCTGACAAAGTGCTGAGTCAGAAAAAATTTAAAAGCAAACAAACAAAAACACAAAGGAATCCTAGTGAGATTATTAAATTCCAAGGACAAAGAGGAACTCCAAAATTTTTCCAAGGAGAAAAATAAATGGATTACCTAAAAGAACAAAAATCAGTTTACCATCATAGTTCATATGAACTATTGAGCACTAAAGGGTAATAGAAAAATTTTTTCAAAAAACTAAGAAAAAAAATCTTCAACCTAGATTCCCATAATCAGATAAAATATCAAACCAGTTTGAGGAAAAAATAAAATATTGTTATACATGCAATGATTCATAAAACTTACTACCCAGGCATTTTTCCGGGTAGAAAAAAAAAAATGCCAAATACAAAACAGGAATTTAAAACAAAAGAGATTTTTTTTTTAAGTATAACATGTTATAAAAGGATGAGGAAAAAAACTATTAGTACTTATAGTTAAGTCTAAGTAATTTTTGACAAGGTAGCTTAGAAACTCAATGCAATTAGGAAATGTCATAAGAAATTGAGAGATAACATTTTTAAAATGAGTAAGTCTTGAAAATTCTAAATGACTTAATCAAAAATCGAAAAGTAGGGGAGGAGAGGGAAAAGTAAAAGCATTCTACCAGTCTTATTGAATACAGGGGGAGGAACACATTATAGATTCAGATTAATTCTTAATGTTGATTAAAATATACAGATTTAATTTAACTATGTTTATTAAAATTGTAAGGATTGGCACCCCAGATTTAATGTGAGAAGGTTTTAAGGATGTGAATATAGGAGGCATGGTCTGGTGGGGGCCATCATTCGAGATCAGCTGTCAAAATGGTAATGTATACTCTCTGACCTAGCAACTCTACTTCTAGGAGCTTAACTACAGAATTGTTGCACATGAGCACAAAGATATGTATATTTAGCATTGTGGAGGCCAATCTACGTATTCTTCTAAGTGGAATTGGTTTATAAGACATGTACTCCTTAACATGAAATACTATACAGCCATTAAAAAGATTGAAATAGGTTTATTACATGAACATGGAGAGACACAGTGTTTCATCAAAAAAAAACATGCTAAAGATAGTAATATGATATCTTGGATTATAAAACTAAAATTCAATGTGTGTACATTTACACACATTTATGTTTATAATGCACAGTAAAAATATAGTGTTACAAGCAAAAAAAGTTGAGGAGTAGAACTGGAAATACATGACAAGAAGGATTTTTAAATTTTACTCTATGTAACTTTGGATTCTAGATGTTTTCCACAATAAACATGTACTAGTTTTGTAATTTTATAAACAAACAAAACAAGAAAAAAATACATATATTATGTTTTATTGATACAAAATATTGTATTTTATGGTTTAAAAACCACAAAATCGACCTGTTTTACAGAGGGTGAAGAGATGGAGATTCTGTTGTTAGACATAAGATGCATATTAGATTTTATATGACATCAGCAGCAAGCAGTGACATCCAGCTATTAGAAAGAGAGAGGGAAGGAAGGAGGAAGAGAGGGAAAGAGGCAGGGTGAGAAGAAGAGAGAAATAGAGCTAACAAATATCTAAGATGGGCAGATGCTGCCTCACTCAAGAGAAAATGACCTCTTTAAGCCATGACATGACTTAAAGATGTTGTCAGCTTATATTCTATGAAATGTGGTATTTGTCTCTAAATGGATTATGGTTCTCTTCAACTAAACCTTCCATCTGGACGCAACAGCCAAAAACTGCTAAAGGGAGAGGGAAGCAGATACGGACTGTCAGGGCAGCGATTATTTTACCTTTGGGAACTGAAACTGTTTTTACTCAAAAAGAAAGTTTGCAGAGACAAGCATTTTCATATTTGCCTTTATAATGCTACACACACATACACACACACACACAAAAGGATTCGCTGGGAAAAACATATAACAAAGTGGATGCATATCAGTTGTCCTTAAAAAAACCACCCAAAGATAGCAAGAGCCAATATGTTTATCAGCCTCTCCTTCTCTCCACATTTACTGAACTTCCATTCTGTGACTAGATATAGAGGATAAAAAGTCCTAAAGGACATAATCTGGGTCCTCAAGGAGCTGAAGGAAGAGTGAAAAATATCCTAAGTAGTTAATTATAGAGCAATTTGGAAAGTTCTATAATATGATAGATAAAGTACATCCTGAGTTGGCTACTTCGGGAGCTGTGCAATTTTGAGCGAGTTGCTTCATCTATTCTTGCCTCAGTTTCCTCATTCATAAAATAGATATAACAACTGTACTACTTCATAAGAGTGTTCTGAGAACTAAATAAGATAAAACACAGAAATCCACCCACAAAGTAAGCAGTTATTCAAAGTGAATGACCATTGTTTTGGGGAGGCCAGGTAAGGACTCGGGACTTGGACTGCCTGGGTTTGAAACTTTGAGTCTTAGGTTTCTCATCCAAAATTGGCATGTACTTGCACCAGAGGCTGATGTGAAGATTGAATGAGATCATCCATGAGAAGGTTTTAGATCAGAGACTGGCACCCGAGAAGTCAATTAATGTTAGTCATTCTCACTATCAAAATGCTTCAAAGGAAATAACAAAACATTCCTCTTAAGGGTGACAGAGAAAGTTCTGAAGAAGAGGTAGCAGCAGAATAACTGGTCTCGAATAATTAGCATGAGTGCTCCAAGCAGAGAATGTGAAGGAGGATCATGGCAGGCCAACAAAACAGCAAGAGTAAAAGCATAGAGAATTTAATGATAATGATGATTGATGATGATGATGATAATGATGATATTGCATATTCAGAGAAAATGGTTGAAAATGTTCTATAGGCTCTAGGAAATATACACTGGAGTTCAGCAGAGAAATTATAAGCCAGAAAACTTCATCAGGGCTTATGGGGTTATTGAAGAAATTAGAACAGAACAAGGGTGTGTGGGGTGAGCAAATCGTAAATAGATCCCCTAGAAAAACATCAAAAGGCAGGAGGAACCGGCAAAGGAAGCCCAAGAAGAAAGCTTATAGTGGGAGAGCTGATGAAATAAAAGAGGCTGAGAAGGGCAAGAGTTTCAATAAAAAGTGACTGGTCAACCATGTCAAATGGTGCATAGATGTCAAGTAGGGTGACAAGGAAAAGTGAGGCCATTGAACTGGCCATTTAGAAGGATACTGGTGAGAGAGAATTTTTAATTGTGTGGTGTTGGTGGAAGCCAGAGTGTAATGGGTTGTGGAATTAATGAGATGTGAAGACACTAAGTATTGAGTAAGTATAGACCTCTTTCAGGAAGTTTTAATGATCGAAATAGTGAGAGAAACCAGTCTCACGGGAACTAGAAGACATTAATTTTTATAAATCCAAATAAGCAGAATTCACATGTGGTAAAAAGGGTAAACTTCACAAGGCATCCAAAAAAACATTTGGGAGAAAATAAAGAAGAAAAAGGAATCCCATACTTTGCTTAAATGGGACTAGGGGTTACGACACTTGTGGGGGTAGGTGAGAGAGTTGAAAAACAGAAAACATTAAATGATTAGTAAATTGAGATTCCAAAAAAGAAGAAAGGAGGAAAAGTAAGGACAAGCTTGTGCATTTGTTGAAAGGGCAAGAGGCCGGTTAAAACTGCTACAAAGAAGTGATCAAAACAAAACAGCTGAATGGTGTTCAGTTCTAAGCCATGGGGAGATTGCTAAACATGAAGGCCTGCTTTGGCAGCTACAGAGGTTTGTCTCTAGCTGGAGTTAGGGTCCCCTTGAGCCAGGGTCAGACTTCAGGTCTTCTCCTCGAATAGTCAACCTCCTAAGGCAGTTTGCTCAAAGGGAAACCTGTCCTGAATAAGCCAGCATGAGACATTTGAGAAAAATATAGGAAAGGACTACCAGGCAATATGAATGATTGAATTTTGGAAAGAAAGAGAATATTGGATGTGTTCTTGTTTGGTTTTTTGTTTTTGTTTTGAAATGTTTGGGAAAATCTGCCTTGAATATTTCCGTCAGCTCTAGGATCATAGGCTAAGTGTTTTTAGAAAATGTGATCATTCACTGTGCTCTGTGTGGTTTTCAGTTCCTGCCCACATCTATAGCATAAGGAAGATTCGTTTTAAGTCTCTTCAGCTCTGTACATGATGAAATTTAATGATCCTCTCCTTTGCACGGCCTTCGTTTTCACAGGAACATGTGTCTCTGGAACAACACTAATGCCCTATCTTCCTAACCATATTGTTAGCCCCAATTTTGTTTTGATTTCCTTCTTTTGTCTACAAGAAGTTAGAAAATGTGTTAAAGATAAGACAGTTGCAGGACACCCTGGGTGAGGCCAGTTCTTATCCAATCAGGAGGCATTTATGTGGAGAACACCCCTTCACTGGGCTGAGCCTGCTGGTTTGAAATAAACAGTTTGATGAAACATTCTGCAGAGAACTGGTTCTTACATGAGGAAATTAATGCCTACATCCCACTGCAATAGTGAATTCCTTCCTGAAACATTTTCTTGTTGTTATGTAAACATAACCTAAGTGGGTCTGTTAGAGATAATTGCTAATATTCTCCTATTACCTAGTGACTCAGGGAAGAATAAAAGTAGAGCAGAATTATTAAGAGGGAATATAGAAGCAATGAGGGGAAGGGCCAGTTAACTTTTAATGACCAAATGTATCTTTTGTAGGCCAGAGACTGTGAGAAATTATTTTTATACTACCTGGTTTGTATTTCTTTTTCTGTTCTAGTTACTAAGTATGATTACAGATCATACTGTTTACAGATGATTTCTCAGGATCTCTTTGAGTACTTTTTTCTCTGTATATGCAAGTTTGTGTATTAGAATACCTTTTGCATCTTGATAGTAAATGTGGACAAAACTCACATCTAGGTCAAAACATTTAAATTCATGATTTTTAGAGATAAGAGAATTTTATTTTTAGCATCTTTTAATCTATTCTCATCATATTCTATTTTGCTAACTTATTTCATAGGAAAAGAACTAAGACTTGGTTTTCTGATTAACCTCATTGTAAAAATGTAGAAGACTTTACATAGGAACTCACCATTTGGAAAATTATATCTGATTTCAGTGTTTATGGGCTGGCTGAGACACGTGTAGACTCTACACGAGCCGAGCCTTGGTATTTTAAACCAGAGGAGTGGGATGAACCCCTCAGGTTAAAAAGGACCTGGCTGCGCTGCCGGGTCCCGCTGCCCTTTAAACCTCCCGAGACACTTAGAGGTCACTGCCATTCACAGCAGAAGTCCCACCAACCAGCAGTCTTTGAAGGAAAGACTCCCAGCTGTAAGATCGGGCCTTCCTCTATGGAGCTGACTCTTTCTAAACCATTTAGGTTACTTTGCCTTTCATTGCCCTTTCAGAAAAAATTTCATGTTTAATAAGAACCAAAAAAAAAAAAAAAAACCCTGGAAGAGGGCAGTGCTCTAACACTAACCTGCAGAATTTAAAATTCTGGCCAAGATTCTTGTGTTTGTTTTACCTCTGGCTTGCCAGGAGACCTTAAACCAGCAGCAAAACATCTTGGTGACTTAGTTTACCTCTCTGTGAAACATTTGCCTACTCCCGGGTATTGTGAAATAAAATGTCCTCAGAGTGTTGTAAACTCCCATGTTTGCATAATCTTCTCTCTAGCATTTAAAGTTTGTTGAGCTAATCCAGATGGGGACATGAAGCAAAATCAGAATTCAAATGAACCAGGTGGAAGCAAGTTACTATTATTGTGCTCTGAATGAGGCTGCACCAAACTGAGTTATATTAGCAAGGAACAGATGCCTGCACCACCTCTGTGAGCTGCTGCAGTTTCTGGTGGGAGTTTTGTTTGTTATTCTCCTTGAGTGGATCCTTAACAGAATACACTTGGGAGACTGGTGTGAGACAAAGCAAGTTTAGGCTTTTATTTTTCTTATACTTTGATTAGGGGAAATAGTTTGACTCCAAAAGGATGTCATTGAATGCAAACACAAACCTGGGACTAGGCCCCTTGGGTGTGAATCTCAGGGGCTATTAATCTACAAACTTCAATTTGTAAATATGCAGGAGACTGAGTCAGGAGGAAAAAAAAAATTTTTAAACATCTGTGGTATTCTTTCTGTTCCAGATTAATTACACTGCTTGTTTGTTGACGCTGACCAGAATTTTCAATCTTCTGATGCTGTGCTTGGAACGTCATATTTTTCTATGTGTTTATCACTTATGTCCCATGAAAATTTATCTCTGCCACAGTTTGTCTTTCATAATTTATCTTAGATTCTAACTTTGTTATTTTACTCACATACCCTAGACTTCTTGTTTTTCCTTTTATGTTGAGCAATGTGCAACTCTTTTATATCAAGAATTTATTATTACTTTGAAGAAATACCTTGTTAATACAATCTCTCTCTCTCTGTGTCATCATTCAATCAAAATGATGATATAAATGAAAATCCAAACATGCTGTTTAATCATTTGGAGAGGTTGAAAATTATTTTCAATCAGCTAGGATTGCTCTGCCAGTTCAAAGAATTATTAATGAGAGCCAAATTTGTTAATAGTTTGTGAGCAGCCTTTTTCGGGGGGGGGGCAGAGAGTGGGGGGGAGGAAGGTATCAGAAAGGCTGTTCTAGAAGTTGCTATTATATCATTATATCATACCTTCATGAAGCCCATACCTTCTCTGTCTATCTCTGAGTTCACCAAGAGTTCAACTGCTATAATCTCCCGTCTACAATCCCTGAGCTTTCCCAAACTGAATCTTTGACAGCTCAAAATCGAGAATCACAAAATGTTTTAGGTTTTTTTGTTTTTGTTTTTTTAAATACCCCAATTGGGAAATGAGAACGGGCAGGTCCTTTGCAATGTGTAAAGTAGCCATCATCCCCACATCCACCTCCAGTTTGCCTTGTGAATCATTCTCTCATTTCTTCCCTTTCTTTGCCAAGCAATATCACCTGCTTTCTGTGGCCCCAAGATGACAAACGAGTCCCCATTTGGGGACTCACACTCCCTTCCCCAAGAGCTATTCCTCAGATCCCAGCTTGCTCCCATGATCTTCTTTTCCTCTTTGCCAAAGACTCCAGGTCTTGGCCAGCTTTGGGTTTCTTTTTAACTTTATTATTTAACTTTATTCCCTTATTCTCTCTTCATTCAGAGGCTCACTCTATGCAGCTCACTTCCTCTTTCTAATGCTAGCCACATGCCCTTTTTGGTCTGTGTGTTTAACTGAGAATCACCAAGGAGAAAAAGAGAAAATAACAAAAGAGCCCACGTGGAAGAGATGTGACAGTATAAGAATGCTTATATAATTGTTGAATTCAATAATCACTATTGGTTGATCACTTCCTACATGTTGAGCACTGCCCTCTGGGAGACCCCATTGGCCACTTCCTTCCCCAAATAGCTCACAAACATCTCCTCTCAACAAGGACAAAATAAATAGCGAGCAGTGCTTTCTCCTTGAGTAATTTTTATCTCTCTATAGCTCTTTGGATGGGTAGTATATGTATCATTAGTCTCCTACCCATATTGATATTAAGATCTTAACATAACACAAATTAAATTTTAAATTTAATACGTATGTGTACACACACACACAAGATGTAACTCTAATAATTGAGACTATTTTGCAAACCAGAATATCTGCTCATTTTCTCATACTCATCCTACCTGATCCCCTCCTACCACTGTTTTGACCAATGAGGGCTTTCTGCGGGAATCCAATAATTTAGCATCTCTCCAGTGATGTGCTCGTAAACTGGCTCTCTCTAAAGGACAAGCAAACAAAAGCCCTGATCCACGGTGTTTGCTGACTCCTACAATGTAAACACTTTCCCTACAGTCGATTTCAAGCTACCAGTGATTTAACAACCAGCTGGCAAGAGTTCTTGCAAGCCAGTCGGAACCAGTTCTAGCATACCACTTATCCTCCCAGCCTTTTCCCATCAAGACTTGTTCTGTGCCTCATCTCCAAAACACTGTTTTGGAATTGCTTTTCATTTGGAAAAGCGATATAGTAAGTGAATCCCTGCAGAATGTCTGTCAATGGCTGGATGAAAACAGCTCTGTGCTGACCCACCAGAAGAGCTCCTGGAGGAGGGTCTCGACTCAATGAATGAAATTCACCGTCAACATTGGCAGGGACCTTAGACTGAGGGTGCACCCTCAGTGGCAGTACAAGGAGGGACAAGGGAAAGCCATGCCAAATACCAGTAAAGGTGCATGGTAGCTAACAGCACAGACTCCTGAGCCAGAATGCCCAGGTTGTGACATTGGTCACGTTGCCTGACCTCTCTGTGCCTTAGTTCTTCAGTAAACTGAAGACAGTAATATTGTATTTCATGGAATCTAAGCTGTTCTCTATTGTAAAGCATACCATTCTTTTATGTTCCATGAAGAAATTCAAAAATGCTGCCAATTAAACTCTGACATGCCATCAAAAGACACATTCTAACTCCATAGATGCTAAAATGTGAGAGAAAAATGTGTTAGAATTGATGAAGAGTAGTACCTTCCTTGTGGGGTTGTTGGAAAGAGTAAATGAGTTGATATATGTCAAGTGCTTAGAAAAGGACCTGGCACATTGTAGGAGTGATAATTTTGCAGTTATGGATTGTTATTATAGTATTATTACAGAGATTAATGAAAATAGATGCAAAATATCTGACTCAAACATTAAAACTTCAAATGTCCTCATAAGACTAAGTACGAACTAAAGTGAATCTAAACTAGCATTTTTCAAGCTATTTTAAAACCAAACATGGGCCTCGGGAACTGCAGTTGAAAGGAAGTAAAAGTGAGGTTAAGGGTCAGGTGAAGGCCAGGCGAGTGAAATTCTCAGTCACCTAATTCAAAACTCATCTGAAGCAGTTCTGTCTTTATCAACTTGAATGGATTGGAGTTCAATATAAAGTTTTATTTTAATTGCCCCCGTGCTTAAATATACGTAGCTGGGTCCCAGCCAGCTAACAAAACATTGCCTCCTGGTAGATAGGGACCTTGGCAGCTGCACAGTGATGATCTTTCCCAATAGTAAGCTAATTCCCACTCAAGTTCCCAGATCCCCGAGTCCAGAAAGTGCTCTTCTTGGTCAGAGGACATGAGTAGCTCTCTTTCCTTCTCTCCAGCAGCCCGCACTGTCCCTTCTGCCAGTGCCCTCTGCCAAGACTAGGTCCCTCACCCCCAGGACATTTCTGTCTTGACTGGAGCTGTTTAAATTTTCAAGTCCAGTAAGCAAGGACTGCAGCAAGAAATTTAAATAGCACAGCAAAGTTTATACCCTAAATGTCTCTCTAGTGGTTCCCTTAGTAACAGCTCTTACTTTTCAGGACTCACCTTGGCTACACACTGCTTTAGCAATTGTCTGTCTGACTGATTTCCAAAACAGCTCATATCCCTCTTAGAACCAAAGATACTAAGCAGGATTTGAAGTAGAAAATAACATATTTTTGAACAGAGGTTTAAAATCTCCTTGAAAGTACTCATAGTCTCCCTTGAGATCCAAGCTGATGAAAATATATATATGAAAAATAAGTAGGAAAAGACAAAGTAAATACCAAAGCTGTTGCCTTGTGATTTCGTGATGTCACAAATGTACATAGAGATGAAGAATAATATCCGAAACAGTTGTTTCGAGGTATGGTGAAAGCGGGAGATTAAAAAAATAAATTTATAATATTGAAATTTGATATTGTTATATTTGTTTTTTACTTAAAAATGTCAAAATACCTCTCACACATTCATTCAATGAATATTTATTGTACATATAACTTGTGTTTACCTTAATTTACTCCATACCACCCTCATATCTTCTTCACTTCTCTTATGTCATCATTTGTTTGATAAGTTTTTAGATATCTGTGGCCGGCACTTGTAGAATTTTGGATGGCAAATGATTGTCTATTTTTCCCCTGTAAACCTCGCCTATTCTTCTCCTATGGATGGTATAATACTTCAGTTACATAAAATAAGTTCAAGTTTTCAAGTTCAGTAACATACCAGATGAATTACAGGAAAAAAATCTTCAATGCCTTCCCAAAAACAGTATAAAAGGCATCCGAACTCCAAGGCCACTATTTGAAAAGGGATACGGGTATTCATTTAGGATAAGAATAGTGTATCAATCAAGGTTCAGCTAAAGAAGCAGAATTATCATGAGTAATGGAGAAAAGGGATTTATTATAGAGGCTAAACTTTACCCAAGTATGGGAGCTGGTGGAAAAGTAAGTTTATGCGAGTTGCTTCTGTGACCGGTGTTGGGGATGAAGTGGATGTGTGTGCCTGAGCCAGCAGTCAGGAAGGAAAGCTGAACATGAAGTAGGGGAGAGCAAGGACAAACCAGAACCTGAGACGATAAACTGGAGCCCATAAGGTCAAACTGGAACTCACATCTGTCAAACTGGAGGTAAAACTGGAACTCAAACTGGAACTCACAATTGTCTTTCATCACCCCCAGTCTCAGTGTTGCGGTGATCTACGTGATAAAGCCAATGTGATTTACTATGGAGTTGGATACACATCTGGCTTGGGACTCAGAGAAGCTGAAAGAGAATCTGGTAGTTGCTGGAGGAGTTGTGGCCTTGGGTGGTCCTCAAGTGAGCTAGCAGATCAGCACCAACATGCATGACTCGCCATTGCCCCTTCAGTGGGTAAAGGATGGCCGGCTGCTGCTTCACTCCACCCCCCCCCTCCCCCAAATCTTGTTTAAATGTATTTTTTTTTGTTCAATAGTAACCTGGAGCCATACAAGGAAAGGGACTGTGGGAAACATTGTTTCAGTTTAGCAAATTGAACAAAGCTACACAAGAGACCTCTCCATTCCTCTCTAGTTTGTAAAAACGATGCCTGTAATTCTAAATTCAATTTAATCCTATGTTTGGCACCCAATCTCAAGGCCCTTGAAGGTCTCATTCTCATACCTAAATTTGGGGATGGAGAAGTCAACACAATGGGAGAGAAAACGGATAGAAATTCAGGACTTACACTGGAAACTATTTGAAACTATATTAATAGTCAGGTCTTCTATTGCATAAAAAGCATCCACTATACCAGTAATGTACTGAGGAATTTTACAAGTGCCTCACTCCTCCCTGGCCCCATACGTGCATGTGTGTGTGCGCACACACACACACACACACACACACAGAGACAGAGAGAAAGAATGAATCAGAGGGAGGAGCAGGTTTCTCTTCACACAGATATTTGTGTATTTATTACAAGAAGGAGCAACAAACCATTTACAGAGTACCTAACCAGTTCCTCTCATGAGCTAGATACTCTGCTGATATAGCATCCTGCATGGCAAGGTCTTAAGGGAGAACTAGGACACGGGTCAGAATTAGTTCTCAACATGTTTGAACAGAGAGTTTCTATATAACAGCCTCTCACCTAAGCAAAATGCTGACCGCTGGCCTTGAGCCGTGGCACAGCCAAGGGCAAGTATAGGAACTGACGCAGGAGCATTTTCTCAGAGATAAATCCCACTGCCAGAGTACCCCTGAGACCTCTAAATTAAAAATTATGTACACATATCCACCAAAACGTTAGCGCAGCCAACTAAAAGTAGCATCATTATCATCATCACTGTCATTATCATTGTCATGACTACTGCTACCTTCACAATTGGCAACTCTCGTCCTTCTACACAGACGTGGAGTCCAGCCAAAGAACTTTGTGGGCTAGAGCTACTGCAGGTCACAGATCCAGTCAATAGAGGGTGAGTGACTGGATGAGGGCCAGGAAATTCTCTACGTTTCTCTCTGCCGCTCAGGAGAATGAGAACACCGAGCTGCATTGGTAAAGACAACTGCTCTGCTCGTGCCTTTCCAAAAGGCAGGCTGAGCATCATGATTTTGGAAACATGACATTTTTTACATTCGTGAGTTGGGTTGGGTTTTGTTTGGCTGGGACTGTGTCCTGTATGATGATTATTCACGTACACCTGCCCAACCACCTGTCAAATTAAAAGCATTAAGAGCCTCCCTCCCATCAGGAGTTTTGAAGATTTGCTTGCCTCACCATGGAGGCCTCATCGGGAATTACCAGTCAGAACCAGCCGGATGGCCACAGCTGATTGCATGCTCACGATTGCCCCACGGTCTCTTCCACCACTTCCAAGAGTCCAGGCAGGTTCCTGCGAAGTCTGACCCCATTGGGGGATATTTAGTTGAAGTAAGCTGGGAAAATGCTGTCATCTCTCTCCCATCTGGATGCAGAGTGTTGCAATAACATCCATCCTATCAGTTTCAGTAAGGTTTACTTGACTGTATCTGCTTTTATTCTAAAAGAGCTAGTCAGAAGTTTGACCTGCTGTGGATCACACATTGTCCTATGCAAGTTAATTGGTAATGCCAAAAATGAGCCTAATAATGGATTTGACTAGGTGTTAAAGAAATATAATCAAATGAACACAATTATATTGAAACATTCATATAAACTCTAGTCAGTGCACTTGGTCTCTCAGTTATTCTTCTACGGCAAACCAACAGGTATTAAATGGGTGTATATTAAGTGGTAACGATTCTTCAAGTTAAGTAAAAACTCCAGTCAGTTCAGTATTTCACTAACCTATAAGCAGCTGACTTTTACATTCATCTCATTTTTATTAATGATTATAAGGATATAGAAAATTATGCTCATCGGTATGAAACAGATCTACTTAACTCATTTGTATTTTATACATTTATAAAATTTATAAAGTATGAGTACCCATTTAATGGCATTTCCTGCTATGCTTCACTAGAGAATAAAAATTCTATTTTTTGAAAAATTTTATTTGTTTATTTGGCCTTTCCGTTGGTCTCATAATTCCCTGGCAAAAAAAATTATATATATAATATATTATTAATATTATATATATATATATTAATATATATAATATAATAATATATAAATATATAATATATAATATAATAATATATAATAATAATATATATATTCAGTACAGACCCAGCATTTGAAAACATGACAATGAAGAAATGATCACATTTATATCTGTTAAATGTAATAAAAATGTATTATATACCATCACTAAGAATTTGCTTTATGCCAGGAGCGGGGCTAAGCACATTATGTCTGTTATCTCTTTAATTCTCATAACATTCCTATATATAAGTACCAGTGGTATTAGACCCATTTCATGCATGAATAACATAAGACACACAGGTAAAGCAGATACTTGAGGCTATGCCAGAGATAAGTGGTACAACTGGGATTTCAGTAACAGGTTGCTGCTACAGTCTGAGCTCTTGGCGACCCAGCCATGCTAGTGATAAACCAGTGGTTCTTAACTTACAGGACATTATGGATCACTCTGAGAATCTGATTAAAGTTATGGAACCTCTCCTCAGAAAAATGCTCCCTCCACCCCCCCACACACAAATATATACCACACACACACACACACACTCTCTCTCTCTCTCTCTCTCTCTCTCTCTCTTCTCTCTCTCGCTCTCTCCATATAATTTCAGAGGGTTTCTAGACATCCTTGAAAACCATGCTGAGTTTCCTTGGGGTTCATAAGCTCTAAATTATGGAACTCCAATTTAAATATTTCCTTAAGGATCAATATGTGGGAAATTGATTGTTGTCAATTTAAGGGGCTATGCTGTGCAAATGAAAATCGTACTTGAATATAGAGAAAGACTGACCTGGATACGGGGGACATCTGAATGCCCTGCTAATGGCCAGAGTAGTTGAATCAGAATTAAGGAGTCCTGCCCTAAGGGTTTCTATGTTAGGTTGTTTACCAAAAAGAAATGAGGAAGGGGTGATGGTTGTAAGGATACACGCTGGAGAAAGAACCTCACAGAGATAAGAAGGAACCATGGTAGAGCCAGACTGCCACACCTGAAATCGGACCAGAAGGCCATGCAGATTCAAGACAGCCATCCAGACACAGCAGCAGGTGAGTCTGATCCCCCTCTTTCTCTCCTCGTCCATTCTGTTCTCTTCTTTCTGACCTGCTTATTCTTTACTTCAGATTCTGTACCTTTCAGAGGCACCGATATGTAAGTATAATCTCTTAAGATTTGGGCACCCCAGTGTCTGCTTCCTCCTAACTTCTGGTGACCATGACACTTCATGGTTCTAACTTTACCTCAGAACTTCTCTTTTGTGTCTTTTCAGCTACTATTTCCACCACTGAAATGAATAGGGTTAGTTGCCCCGTTCTTTCATTTTTTCTGAGTCCACAAGCCTGATTGCAGCTAACGTGGTTTTTGTTTTTTGTTTTTTGTTTTTTTGTTTTTTGCATGAGGTCTTGTCACACGTTTTTTAACCGGCTTATGGTTTGGTTGTGCTTGTGACAGATGCCGCCCCAATCCAATTCGCTGCAGCCGGGGGCAGAGAGGGTAGGGCACTCCTCTGTGGAGCGAATATGTCCCTGCCTGGGCATGCTTTTCTCATTAGAAGATGCAGGTCAGGGCATTTCTGCAGACAAGAATGATGATGAACTATCCAGTGCAGACCCTCAGGGCCTGGCTGTGGGAGACACCAGTGAAACTTTCCATATTTGTAACTAGGTCCACCTGCTACTGGGTTCTCTACACCATTAGGCGAGTGTATGTGTAGGAAGGGATTAAAGAGCAATAGGGTCCTCACTACTGAGGAAAGGCCAGAGATTGGGGAAAACATATGGACCGAGACCAGCCAGAAATGCTGTCCAGGGTGCCTGTGCCAAGAGACCTTTGTGACAAGCTTCAAGAAATATCATACCTCATTTCACCTACAGTTCACTGAAATTTTTAAGGAGAAAGTAGCTAAAAGGGCACTGTGATGCCTGCAGTGTAAAAGGGTTACAGAGTTAGAACTTCGAAGACCATGTAATCTGCTCATATATACTACAGAGAGGGAGGCTGAGACAGAAAGAAGCTACATGCTAAAAGAGAAACACGCGGAGTTGGTGGTGCCCCCCCCCCGCCCCCCGGATTTCCAGCCCACTGCTTCCTTTACCACATCTGTACTGTCGGCCACATTGCTCTTCATTCTTTTGCTGTCACTGAGTGCTACCGTTCTGTACCAAATAGAAAAATAGGAAAGATTGTAAAACAGCTTACGCTATATTCAATTCTAATGTGCATATATCTATAGCGTCTCTCTAACCACAGATAGATGATTTATTAGAAATAATCCTAGATTAGAAAACTCACTGTGTCACTCTTAAACCTGTGAATCACCTCTATTTCTTCCTCTGAGAGAGCAATTCATTATGCCTCATCATTTACCTAAAAAATATTAACTGGGTAGTTGCTATATTCCAGGCTCTGAGTGTAAGGCGACGTAGAATGATCGTCTAGCTCCTCACAGAGCTTTTACACTTTAGAGAGCATAAGAGAATTGCTACGTGAGGAAGGGGCAATGAACTCATTGCCCGCAGGGGATCAGGAACAGCTTTCCGGATGGCTTGAAATGCAGAGGCACAGGTAAAAGAGGGGTTAGGCAAGCAGGGGCCAGGGCCCGGCAGGCAGATGAGGGAGAGCTTTGCATATCTGAGGAAAATGTGCAGTATGACTTCAGAGTTCAAAGGGAAAGAAGGGTGGGAATGGCAAGAGATGAGGCAGGCAAGTAAGCAGGGGCCTGGCGACAAAGAACTTCACACACCACCCCTCTGTTTATCTATTGGCCACGAGTTACATGCGAGATTTTTGTTTTTTAAAAAATATTGTACTGGCAGTCTGAAGAATGTGTATCAAGAGCTTAAGACCGAGAGCATGCAAATGAGTTAGGAGCCCTTTTCAGTAATTTGGGAGAGTGATTTACATTGCAGTGGCAATGGGACCAGAGAGAAGTGGGCATATTCCAGAGAGTCTTAAAGATAGAATTTAAAGGGCTTGGAGATTGATAGTTAGAATTGCGCCACTGCATTCCATGATTCTCTTCACACCATGGAGAGTGGGGGATGTGAGCGGGGAGGGAGGGGTAGAGGATGCAGCCACGTTCCAGACTTGGGTGGGAGTGTAACAGAGTAAAATGCTTAGTCTCTCTGACTTCATCTTGTTGGAGCCTGCATTGTTCCCATGGCCTTCAGGCTAATAACTTCTGCTTTAGACATGCTAATCATTAAAGGAATTCTGCTTGGGCTTGAGTTTTTACAAAAACAGCCCCTCCCATTTTCCCTTCCCTTGACCTAAAAGAAGCCTGAACTCTGTACTTTCTTTAAAAGGATTTGAGGATTAGGTCTCCCATCTTCTTGATTGGGGCCTTCTCCATCAATAAACCTTTTCTTATTCCAAACTCTGACATTTTGAGATTCGGCCTCTGAAGATTGAAGATTCGAAGAAGATTCGGGGCTTATGAACTTTGAACCGGTAATAGGGGAGCAGGCACTAGTAGGTTTGACTGGGACATCTGAGTGAGGTTCTGGTGCAATAGCCATGCCATAAAGTTCCTGAAGAAAACTGGACAGTAGGCCCAGAGTTCACAGAGAAGTTGGCTGGGAATATAACCATCAGCAGGTATAGGTAAGTGGTCCTCAAAACGGAGAGAAGGGAAGGCTGTCAGAATTACCTAGGGAGCTTTTCCCAACTGTGCATACCACCCCTTTGAAGTTCTCCAATGTTTTCCTCCCTATCCCTAACTACTACACTCTCATTCTTCCGCCTCCCAGCCATGATAAGGCAAACCATTGCCGCCTGTGTATGAAATGAAAGACAAGAGAAGAATAAGAGTCAGCACCCTTAGGGACTCTGACCTTTACAGGACGAGCTAAAAGAGTGGAGTTAGCACCTGAGGAGCATCCAGGCAGATGGAAAGAAAACTGCTACTGCAAAGTCTCCCAGGAGCCGGGGCAGGAGAGAACACCCGAAAGGAAGGCGTGGCCAGCCATGTTAACCACGGTCGTGAGGTGCAGTGAAATAGACTCCAAAAGTGTTAATGCCCTCTGCAGCCCAACACCCAGAGCTGTGACGAGACCCAAACAAGGTCCTGCATGCGACGGTGCTTTCTAAAATACGAAATATTATACAACATAAGCAGTGGTTATTATTATAAATTAAGACTGAACTCAGTTCCCACCAACTCCTGGAATCCCTTCCTGGACCCTCCAGGCCACCGTCCTGAGGGTCCCTCGACACCAAGTTTAGTTGGCCTGCACCCAGCACTAAAATAGAGCCCAGCCTGCAGGAGACAGGGATCACGTGCCTGTGGAATGCATGGATGGGTAGAATTGCGTCACTGCATTCCATGATTCCCTTCAACACAGAAAAGATCCAGATTCAGGTTACTTTTTAAAAAATGGAATGTAATATGCTTATTTCTTTTTCTTGGCATACCCTTGTTTCTATTTTACCTTCCGCCTCACAGTTAGGCAAAACTAATCAGCTCCTTATAGTTATTGAAAAAGATACATAAAAAAAAAAAATTCCTAACAGAAGAAAAAAATACATAAAAAGTATTTCCTCCTACTTATATCTCCCTTTCTGCTGGAGGCCTTAGATCTCTCCGGAGCTCCTATCTGTTGTTTGGTTTCCAGCATGTTCGTATCCAAATCAATCTGAACTAATTTTGCAAGTAAAATGTTTTGAGAGCTCACCCTAAGTGCTTTCTTAAATTTTAAGCATTTAACATCTGCTTGGCTGAACTCAACTCCTAGTCTTGTAAATCCACTTAAATCCGCCAGTTTGACTTGCCATAATTTATCATTTCAAAATCTATATTATTTATTGCCCTTGATTCCATTATCATAGGTGTTCTGTACTACTATATTCCCTCAATTTTTCTTACATTCTCATCCGAAATCATCCTAATTTACCAGGAGGTCATTTCTACTCTTTTTCTAGCTTTTACAAAGTTATTCCTGAATCTACTCATAGCTCTCGTATACATTTTTTAAGGATGATAAACTCAGGAAGTTTATCTTCCAGACTTGCAGATTTTCAGGGCATTTACATTTCAGAGACCTACTTTTTTATGAGCAGATTATTTTTACAAAGTGTTTCTACTAATCATCTAGTCTTTATTCTCAGGTGCTTATTTTGTTTCTCCAGGGATGGGATGAGCTTTTCCTGTACATAGAGTATGCACCCCTCCCCCACCAAGCTCCTCCATGCTAGCATACTCTCTCCCAAAGCAGAGCAGACTAGCCTTCTTCTTCCTCCTTTCATGCCCAACAGAGAGGAGTGAAAAAAAAACCAGCCCCACCCTGCAACCTTTGGTCAGATTTTTTTCTATTGCTTTCAGCCTCACTACCCACACCTTTCAACCTCAGACCTGGATAATAGCAGATAGGGTGATTGCTGAGCAAATAGAGTAACATAAACAAGTTTAGGAGACTCTCAGGTGCCTCTGAGCCCACCCCACAACCCACAAAGATGGAATGGATTTCTGCCTCTTCCTGCAGACACGGAGTTCAAGGCAGAAGAAAGATCAAAACACCAGAGCTGCACATGCTTTGCCCATATGACATACAGATGCCTGCTAGTTTACTCCCAGCCTCCCTCAGGATTTGTAAAGATCAGACGCGCAAGGCATTCACATAGTAGAGAAATAGATACTTATCAAAATTTGAGGAGCAGACAATTAGGACCAACCCCTTCCAGTGGTAAGTTTATTCAGCACCCAGAGCTTCTAGTCTTATATCTCTGGATGCCAGACTGACAGGAGAGAGAAGCCTACTTACCAGGCTTGAGTCAAGAATATCTGAACCAGTCAGCCACTGGTCAAGAGCAAAGAGTTGATATAGATATGAACATTAGAGAAATTGCTGTCGACCGTGGAGCTATCTTAATTTGTACCTATTACTTCTAAAATATCAGCTCTTACTGAGAAAACAAACTTGTTGCTCAGACTCCCACGCCTCTGCTAAAGGGTCTTGGTTCTCCCAACTGATGTGTGTTTCTCTCGCAAACCTCTTAAACATTCTTTTCCTTGGTCGACAGTGGAAATAAAGCTGTAGAGCTGCTTCTTTTCTTCCAGTCTTTTGGAAAAAAGGAAAAAGAACAACTCAGAAAAGCCATTGGTTAACATGTTAGTATGCAAATAAGATAAGAGAGAGAGCATCTGCAAGCCTCATTTTGCTTATTTATAAAGTGGAAATAATTATACTTATCTCTTAGGGTTGTTGTGAAGACTGAACAACATATCTAATGTAAAGCAAGAACCGTCTTACCTAGAAAGAGCTCCATAAACACAATCTATGATTATGTATGTATATATTATCTCCCTTTAAGATGCATTGCTTTGCTGGAATTACACCAGTAAGATCCCCCTCACCTCATAGATAAAAATCTGGGTTTTCAATGAACTCACATTCCTTTGTATTATGAATTAGATCATTAGTATGTATAGCAACCATGGCTCCCTGGGTGATGCTTAAGTATCTTACTGTTGGAATGCTGTTTTCATCTATCTCTCTAGGTGCTTCAGCCCTCTCAATGTCTTCTGCTGTTCCCTGGGCCCCCTCCCCTCTTCTGTGGCTGGTCCCAAAGGTCCTGATGGGTAAATAATTGATTCAGCCTGAATCTCATTGGAAGGCATTCCACCAACCTAAGGGAAACGACCCATCTGGCAGAGGCACGATGGCCGTGGAAAATTACTGATCCACACTGAACTGTACAAAAATCCATTCGTAAAAATCCTAAGAACAAACACTTCCCCTGGCAAGTTCTCCAGCAGGGTCTTTGGCTGGCAGGAGCAACCACCCTCACTAGGCACCAACCAAAAGGCCAGTCCTGAGCGGTGACAAATCTGGAATCCTCTGGCAGATGCCAGTCCAGGGCCCACTGCACAAAGAGGCCCTTCTTACTAACTCAGCACTGAGTCTGAACACACTGAGAATTCGTTTTGGCTGTAAGGGAAAAGCCAAATGTGGAAAATATAATCTGATGACAGGATTCGAAGTGAAAGGGACAATATAGCCCAAGCTTCCAGGGCCTAAACTCTACAGGGCAGAAGCATAAACACTTTTTGGAAGCTGAGATCAGGACACAATATGATACCTCAGCAAAAACTCAAGAGTAGCAAGGGGTTTGAACCTTAAAAGACTAACACCGATTTTTGCACTGTGAATCACCAAAATCTAAATAGAGAGGAAAAGGTGTATCGGCCAGCAGTTACCTTGCCTGGCCTGTGCTGAAAAACTCTCCTGGTGCCTGTGGCACTCCCTCACAAAGATGAATAAGACAAGTCCTGGCTTTTTTGTACCTGATGGGGGAGGCTGGCAGGTAGTTAAAATATAAGCCTTAGTATGGAAAGCACCAAAAGCTGAATAAAAGCAAAGAGCAGCAGGATCGCTCTAATCACCAGGGGTGTGTGGGTTCCACCCAGAAGAGGCGTCATTCCATCTGGGTCTTGGAGGCACAGCAGTATTTTGAGAGAACTCTCCAGGCAGAGGAAGCAGAGTGAACAGAGGCAGTTCGGAGGGGAAAGGGCAGGTATGGCAAGCAACTGGGCTCAGTTTGCCTACGGCAGCAGCTGAGCCGGGTGGGTGGTGCAGGGGAATTGGGGATGGCTTTGAACACCCAGAAAGATGAGCCTCGACTCCCTGGGCCTCTCAAGCATTTCTGATCCGCTTTCAAAAGCAAAGCCTCTGCCATGGGTGTCAGGAATGAATTGGAGTCAAGGAGAGAGTTGAAACGTATATCTTTGCATATGTATTTCCTGCTAGTTGAAAAAGGGATCACATATGCAAATCGACAATTGGCTGGTCACTGCATGAAGCAAATACTTGTTCCTGAACAGAGGTTTACTCTCCACAGCCATGATTCTCCACTGTAGGGATCCCTTCACCACTGCTGGACTCCTTCCACTAGACTAGAGGCCAAGGGTGACACCTCTGTGCCCAAGGGCACCTTGATAACCCTACAGAATTATCTTACCTCCAATCCAACACAGCTCATGGTTCTGCTTTATTCTGCTCACCAAGCATGGAGTAGAGAGAGACCTTATGATGTGATGAAAAACATATTGTGAAGGTGATGAAAACAAAAATCTTCTGCCGCTTTCTAAGTCCCTATCAGGCCAGATCAGCTTTTGTGTTAGAGAACTTGTCTCTCCTGTGTTCACAATGCGTGGAAGGCTAACTTTCAATGCAAAGGAGGCATTATTATCACTGCAAATGCACAAGTCCTCACAATTATTTATGATTTTGTTCCTGCTTTGTTTTTGTTTCGTTTACTGGGTCTCCTCTGTGTATTCTGGATGCAAATAGAATTTAAGAAGTAATTCTAAGGGGATGTTATTAAGTACTTAGCTTTTTTTGTACATCATAAAAACACAATCCCATGCCTTGTGGCTAAAATGGAAAATTTTTTATGACAATTTAAACATGAATAATCCAGCAGAGACAAACCATGATTATTTATGAAAAGCTCTATCAAGAAATTATTTACCTCTTTGGGCAATTTCTACTTTGTTCATGATTTAAGTCCTAAGAGTATATGCATCTAGTTATTCACACAAAGTTAATGGAGCTGTTTCTTATTATGTTTTTGATAGACGGCATTGCTGAATCTGACTCCCGTCTTACATCTTACTTCTCCTAATTATTTGTAAGCTTTCCTCACCTCTGTTTTATTTCTTTTGCGGCGCCGTTTTTCATTTCAATAAGGGAGGCAACGTGTGCCGTGTTAGATGTGGTTGGGATTTTGGAATGTTCTCTTGCTGGAGCCCTTATCCAGGTGCTGACCGCTCAGATTACAAGAATAAGAGTAATTTTCACTTGTCACTTGGAGAAGCTCTTGTCTGTGATATCGGTAACTTCCTATACCCTTTTCACTGATTCAGAGAACAGAGGAGAAGGGATCCTGGTGGGACCGTTACACTTTCCCAAAGTGCCCGTAGTCCTCCAAACGGTGGCTTTGTTTCCTCAGTGCAGAAGTCACTGTGATTTTTCCAGCCATCAAGCTAAGAAGCAATTGATTACAGGATGGGTCATTGGCCGGAAACTCACTCCTGCGGTAGTGACGGCAAAGAACGTTTAGTCACAGCATTTCAGAAGAAGGAGACACTTATGAAGGACGAAGCCCGAAGACTATCAGTTATTTCTCCAGCACACTATCCAGTTAGATGAGCAGAGCTGATCTCCTAATTCCCAAACCCATGGATTATAGGGGGCAAACAGTCACACCCGCAATACTGAAAGACATCAGCCCCAAGGCAGGCTCTTGTCATTTTCAGCCACAGGTTTAGATGAGTGTCTTTTAATCAACACAGTGATGAAGAAGATACATTTCCCACCACCACACATGGGGAGCCATACCACCACAGCGCACCACAAACTGCTCACGCAGCACGAAGTGTCCTAATGGAGAAATAAACCTGTCACAATAAAAACTTCATTCTGGAGAAAGCTTTATTACCAAACTACGGGGAAGGGGATGGAAAAGAGAAATGGAAACTAACATTTTTTAAAAGTATAGGCTATCTAAATGCCAGGCGCTTTTTCCCTTATGCCTTTTAATCTCTAAAAACAACTTGTAAGAAGCACTTTTCCTCCATTTTACAGAAAAAGAAACTAGGTTGTAGAGAAGTAATAAATAAGCCAAAGTCATAGAACTAGAAAACATCATGTCAGGCTCCCTGTTGGAAAGCCCCTCTTCCCTCCAAGTCACCACACTGCCTAACTAATTTAACCGGCTATAACTAATTCAGTATTAGGTGGATATTCTTAAAAAGGAAGAAGGTGGTAAAGACCCAAACTTGAAACCTCCCAGCTTTTCATATTACTTGTAAAAGCAACATTTTAGATTATTAAGGATAAGGTCCAAAACAAAAATCATTTATAGTTAGTGTTTTTTGAACATATTACATAATCATATTTTTTACACAGCAGTAGAAGTAAACTTTCCATCCTTAGCATTTTCTGGTTGTACTAATACTGAAATTAGACTGTGGGCACTGAGCATACAGCAACTGATGAATATGTACCCAAGAGCTCTCATGTGGAAACAGTCTGGGGACAGAAGTTTCAGCAGAGATTCCTGTGGTAGGAGAAGAATGCCCTGTGCAGAAGGGGGTGGGGTGGAGAAAAGGGAGGGAGGAATCAAGGAAAGGAATTCAGAGATAAAACTTTTATAGCTTATCAAATTATAGACTTATAGGTTCTGAATGTACTTAGGCAAATTCCCTAGGAACTTCAGGAACTTGTGTGTGTGTGTGTGTGTGTGTGTGTGTGTGTGTGTGTGTGTGTGTCCCATTTGCCCCGAAAGAAGACTTGCCCAGATTATACCCAAGGATGTGACTGATTTCCAGAAGATACAGGTGATGGTAAATCCAGAAGACAGGCAACAAGAGGATGAAGCAGAACGTGCTGATATTCACCGGCATCATCAGAAAGAGTTTACCAAAGAATGGAAAAATATTTCACACTTCATCAGTTTTATGTGGTGCGAAACAACAACAACAACAAACAACAACAACAACAACAACAACAAAAACCTCTCCACCATCATGGGTCGAACGAGTCACCAGCTCACGAAGAAATCGTGTGGCCCCGAGGATAACCCTGGTATCCGAACCACAGTGGTGACCATCAAGAGCACATGGAAGTAAATTCCTTTTAACTATCACTTTCCTAGAATGGCAGATATCTCATATGCCCCACATATCGACCTAAAGTAATCACAATGTTAGAAGTTCCCAAGGAATAGGCAGGTTTGTTCCAAATATCTGTTTGCGGTCAATAATTATTCAACATTTCTAACACTTTTTCCCCAAAGAAAAAGCTTAACATCGTGCCTATTAATTTTACAAAAGAACGCAAGAAAAAGTCAAGATGCTGAACTTTGTGAAGATCCTTTTTGTCAGCACTGGGGTGGTCAAGAAGGGAAGGCTTGGGTGGTGAGACGCCCAGATGAAAGAAGCACGAGGAGGGACAGGAGAATGAAGCGGCAGGCACCAGCTTTACCGTGGGGAGCGTGTGCTTCTGCACTAGGGGACCGCGTGGGCTTTATATGTGTCAGAGAACAACAGTGGCATTCTGCCATGCATGCGTGATAAACCATAAGCTGAGGCACACTGAAACAAGTCAGGCACCTTACTACATTACTGTAACATTTTAAATCCCGAGTCCTGTCCCTAGCCACGAGCCTGGGTCACAGCCAGACCTGAGACCCACACTTTCAACCTCAGTCTCCTGATCTGCAAAATGGGGGTAATAAATTCTCTGCCCATCTCACAGAAGAGTTGAAAGGAAATTTTGGAAAATGTCACTGAAGAAATACAAAGTATTGTAACATATTTTAACTCATAAAATTGTTATAATGCAGTATGAAATTAGTCTCAAATAATAGTCACTTCAGTGATGAAAAAACTGAAGAATAAGAAATTGTAAGAAGGAAAATATTGGGGGGGGTGTTATTCTAAATGCTGGGGTGAGAGGAAAAGTAAAGAAGGAAGGTGAAATACATGGCATCTTTTCTTTTCTTTTCATTGCTCGGCTCCATCACTTTCTAACATGCTGTTTAAGTTACTTGTTATCTTTATTGTCCATCCTCTGTTCACTGATGTACCTCAAGCATCTGGTATACTGCCTGGTACATAATCATGGTTCAGTACATATCTTTTAACAGATGAGTTTATAATGTGATATGATGCAAAGCTTCCAGGGCACCTTTAAGAAAGATGATGGAATGAATTTCTTTGGGCCTAGGAAAACCTGGCAGCTTCATTCAAGTAGAGCTTTGTGATTATGGAGGAATTTGGGCCTGCTCTGGACTTGGGCAGATAAGTCTTCAGGAGCCAGGATTTTGCTTTCTGAATGGGCCACACCATGATTCACTGTGAGTCTTTGGCGTGAGAACACTTCCATCACCCCTTGTTCACCACTGCTGCTCCTTTCTCTCTCGGAGAGTGCAGAGTGCATGCTAACAGCATGCTGATAACAACCCCCTATGGTTCTTGCTCGGAAGAATGTCTAATATTCACAGTGCCCAGGACATGGAAGCAACTGAAGTGTCCTACGATACATAATTGGACAAAGAAGCTGTGGTACATATATACAATGGAATATTACTCAGCCATAAGAAGAGATGAAATACTGCCATTTGTGACAACGTGGATGGACCTCAAGATAATCATGCTAAGTGAAATAAGCCAGAGAGAAAAAGTCAAAAATCACACGATATCACTTATATGTGGGATATATAAATAAAGCAACAAGTGAACAGGACAAATAGAGACTCATGGACATGGACTATAGACTAGTGGTTACCAGACGACGGTAGGGGGTGGAGGGAAGTAGAAGGGGTAAGGGGGTCAAATATGTGATGACAGAAAGAAATCTAACTACGGGAGGTGAACACACAGTGCAAATATACACATGCCTCACACTTAAAGTGTACAGCTGAAACTGATTGGATTTCATTAACCAATGTCCCTATAAAATAATTAATGAATTCATTAACCAATCAATTTTTAAAAAATGACTCCACCATGGGTCTTCCTCTTTCTTCCTCTGGGCCTGTGGCATTTTGCTTAGCAGGCTCTCACGGGCTTTCCTAGCACTGATCTCTTTTATCAACAGCACTGAGCTGGGGAGGAGGGGAGGCAGGGAGCAGCTTGTTGTGTGCAGCTCTCCAGCCATCTCAACAAGTGAGAGAGCCCCCACCCACCACTTCCTTCAGGGTGGGAAGAGAGCTCAGGGTCTGACGATTCAGGAGGAGCCAGCTCCCCAGCCTTGCTGAAGAAGTCAGTGTTTGTTCCAAAGCCTTGTTCTTAACCCATGATTCTGGCTTCACTCATACAATTTTAGAGTTTTAAGAAAACTTAGAAATCAAAATCAACTCCCTCGTTTAGAAAGAAAGAAATTGAAGCCCCGAGAGGGGAAACTGACTTGCCAGAGGTCACATAACCAGCCAGTCTCAAAGCAGGGAAGACTTGTCCACCTGCCTTCTTTTGAAAATCAGAACCAGGACTTCCCAAGAGTCAACACTAGTAGTATCATAAGAGCAGCAGCCAAAGTTTGCACACATTTGTAGAAATAAATCAGATTTTGATGCTTTTTGAAATGTCTATATCCAGAAAAATCCAGTAGTAATTATTTGATTTCTTTTTTAAAAAATACTCTCCTTTTTCAAAAGTCTTTCCCAGCAGCTTGCTTTAAATAACCCATTCTCCCTAATGTATCTGAAATATGGTTTTCATTCACACACTTTGCTGCTATAATCTTAAAGCACAGTGCAGTCGTATAAGGTGTGACTGAACGACTGAACTCAAATTACTTGATGTGATCACTGTAATAAGGAGCGTCTACTTCAAGAGATGCGACTAAGTTTTCCAAAATTTTCCTTACGAGTTAATAAAGTTAGGTTCTGGGAGGAAAAAGTATAGATGAAATAAAGCAAGTAGATAAACTCGACTCCGAACATTTTTTGTAAAAATAGGTTATGTTGGTGTCATTGAGGTCTGAACTGGCAGATTAAAGAAGCCAAGAAAAATAAGAACATTCTGACCATAATAGTCTAGAGCTGAAAGGCCATGAAGATATATTATCTAGTCCAACTGTTTCCAAGTGTGGATAAGAAAACAAAAGCCCAGAACAGGGACTGGCTCACCCAAGGTCA
Organism: Eonycteris spelaea; assembly: GCA_003508835.1. Taxonomy (NCBI): domain Eukaryota; kingdom Metazoa; phylum Chordata; class Mammalia; order Chiroptera; family Pteropodidae; genus Eonycteris; species Eonycteris spelaea. The sequence goes on along the minus strand of PUFA01000265.1, from coordinate 1,416,686 downwards.
CTGAGGTCTGCGGCTTCGCAGGAAGGTTCTCGTTGTATCACAGCTTTCGCACTGAGTGGGAAAAAAGAGAGGAGTAATAGGGTAAAACCAGTGAGGAGCATGGAATTTTTAGGAAATGTCATGAGTTTCTCTCACCCAATAAAGGAGCTCTCAAAGTGTTTTTGTCAAGTCTAGCTAGTTCTGGAAAAAAAAAAAGCATAAATTGATCTTTCAGAATCACTAGACTAAAAGCACGAACAAAGGCTGGGTAAGGAAGCAGGCCTCATTAGAGGAAAACTTATTTCCAGGGATCAAGACCAGTCTGCCCCTGGGTGGGGAGAGATTCTCCGTAGGTGGAAGTGGGAGGTTTGGCAAAGCCTCTCGCAGAATCCTATAGTACATTTTTAAGAACCGTGCCTCTAAGTCAGGGTTCTAAACCTGGAGACTTTGGAAAATGTCTGTAGGTATTTTGGGTTGTCATAACTGGGGAGGGGAATTGCTACTGGCGTCCAGGGCATAGAGGCCAAGGATGCTGCAAAACATCTTACAATACACAGGCCGGCCCTCAATTCTATAAAAAAGTACCTGGCCCCAGATGTCGATAGTACCAAAGCTGAGAAGGCTTGTTCTAACTGCTACTTGTCAATCAGTGTTCTGCTCAAATTCAGTATTACTTTACCGAATGTTCCCTTCTAAACTCAAGAAATCACAAAACAATTCTAAAGACTCATCTCTTTCTCCTCAGATATTTGGATTTTTAACTCCCTCTCCCCCTACTCCCCCCCACCCCCAAAAAATCCTGATGAAAAGGGGATACACAGGAGAACAGGAAACAGTGATTTCAATAAAAATACTTAGTGCTGAAAATACATGCGTAGGAGAGACTATTTTCCATGTACTTATATTTTTCTTGCTCTTTGTTGTGGTTCCACCATCCTTGGTAAATTTGTTTTCATTTTAAGTGTTACAAGCAGTTATTATGTATTCCAGGCAGGGCTCCCAAGCAGTGACAATTTAAATGAGGAAGACTTTTTTAAGGAAAAAAAATGATAAAAGTATAAGTGGTTTGTTGAAACACTGAAAAAAAGCTTACCTCAGAGAGCAAAATGCTTTTTTATGTAGTCTTAATATTAATCCAAAATGAAAATGTCCTTCACTTCAAAAGGATAAGATTTGGCAGGTAGATGATGTAAGAGGACAAGGATCTGTACCCCCCCCACCCCCACATTTAAAACTGCACGTCTCCTGAAAAGATTTTGAAATAAATAGTATATAAGAAGCTGCACATCATTTTTTAAATAACTCGAATCTTTTACACATTCAACTCAAAGAAACAGAACTCATAATAGTAGCATAGAGGGGACTTCAGATGAAAGATCTGAAAACTTGGGTAGTAGTCTAGGGTCATTAAGATGCCCCATGGCCTTGGGGAAATAGTGCACCTCTTATGTGTTAGTTTACTTTACAATTAAATAATAAGAAAAATAAATAAATTCCCTTACAGACCTCACAAAGTCTACAAATGTAAATGCCAGCATGTAGCCTCCTTACTATTTCCCATACAGAACCAGCACCATCAATGTCCTCATCAAGATAAGGAAGAACCATCACTGGCAAACATCACCCAGGTGAGATCCCGAGTTATGCAAAAGAGAGCTTTTGATGGATTACCTATTACACATTTTTAAATTTCTCTTTTTTTTTTTTTTATTCCAAAAAGAATAAAAAACACTGGGCCAAAGGTACTGGGCTGTCAATCATGGGTTAAAAGTGAGTTAAAAGATAGAAAGGGAATGAAAGAATAAATGACCAGCTCTCAACGTAGAATAGAGTTAATAGTGTCAGCAATCAGTATTAGAATAGTGTCCTCCAGGATATTTAACACCCTTGAAAATGGACTAAATAATGAAGTGATGAAATCTGCTGATTAAACAAAACTATTTTGGTTCCTCAAGTCTATACAGATGGATGTGAGAAACAGAATCCAAACTCTGTAATTGGGCAAAACAGTGGCAGATGAAACTCGGAGGGAACAAGTGCAAAGTAATGCATGTTAGAAACAGCACTTTAAATTACATATCCACTTGAGTGAGTTCTGAATTAGTTCTAAACTTACAGGGAAAAGATTTAAGGTCATGAAAGGCATCTTAATGAAGATGTATGCATGATGCTCAGCAGAGTTTTTTAAAAAAAAAAAAAAAAAAGAAAGCAAATATACTGTTAAATTGCAGTAAGAATGAAAGAATATTCCAAAGTCATTACAGAAATTGATGACACACACTTGTTCCACATTCAGTAAAAATCACCATATTTCCTAAAGAAGATGGCAAAAATAGAAAGAAACATCTTAAAACACCCTGGAAACTCATTAGAAGCAGTGGAAAAGAAAGGCACAATTTCACATGGAAGTTTTTTAAATCTGCGAGTAGTTGATAATTTGAATGAAGAAAAGATGAACATATGTAGCATATAGGTTTTCATAAAGATAAAAACCTATATTAATTTTTGCAACTTAGATTGTAGATAGACTAGAAACTATAACTTCCCAGACACACAAATCATTTCACACTCTCCTTTTTCCCTCTTCCCTAGGAGGTAATTAATCCATGGATCCGACCACCAAGAACAGTAAGACTGCCCACCCTTCTGCCCTTTCCCTCTCCTCAAATGTTTAACTGAGAATGGCAACTGTCTCAATCAATCCCCAGGTTTCTAGGGATCAAGCATCTGCTGACGGAGGTCAGAAAGAAATGCTCTCTCACAATGCCCAAGTACTTTATAATTGACCCAGTGCTAGTTAGAAAATGACATCCTCACACTTAAGCTAAGGATTGCACAATTGGGCAGGTGCATGAAGGACTGGGTACTGTGGGGGGAGGGGAGATAGTTATTCGCTAATTCTCTTCCCACAGCTTTTAGACCTTACCAAAAGATTGGGACTGAGCTATTGGAGTCTTAATATTTCTTAGCCAGTATTTACAATGTTGAGGCAATTGATGTGGTATGGAACTTCAGAAGTACTTTCCTTGTTTGTTTTTCTTCCTGAAATCTAATCCCTGAGCACTGTGGTAAACAAAACTAAACTAAAAATGACTAGCAATAAAACATGAGCAAGAACAAACCAAATATTAATGTAAAAATAGCATTAATAAAAGCTAAAAATTGAATTTCACCACAGAAGAGTCACAGCATAGCATTTTTTAAAATTTTAATCTTGCAAGTGGAGTGTAAGCATTCTGTTAGGGATCAGCTTACCCTTAAGAAATTTTTTTTTTTTCAAATAGGCAGTTGAATGCTTAATAAAACATTTTAAATAACAAATATTTTTCTCTTCAAATATGTAGAATCTTTCTAAAAGAGGGCATAAGGTAACATTTTCACAGCAATTCTGCAAAGTATGAAAGGCAGAACATTTTACTGGGTATTGGCTTAATGCAAGAGCATTACATTAAATGGAAAGTTACTAGGTTGGTGTTTACACAAGTATCTTCACCTCTATAATCTTTGTACCAAAATATCTTACAAGCTTCTTTTCAAAAGGAAACACACACACACCACACACACACACACACACACACACACACACACACACTGTTGAATAGTTTGCTATTTTTAGGCTGTAAAAGGTCATTTAGAGTTCTGGTCAAGATGGTGGAGCAGGTAAACGCTGTGCTCGCCTCCTCTCATGTCATTACAATTATGACTAAATTATAGAACAATCAACCTGAAGAACTATCTGAAGATTAACTAAAAAGAACTCCTATAACTAAAGATTAAAGAAAGGGCCACATCAAGACTGGTAAGAGGGGTGGAGACACAAAACAGGCTGGCCCCATACACACATGTGGCAGTTAAGCATCGGAAGGGCTACCTTGGGCACAGAGCCCCCCCCCCTTGGGAGGAGTGAGGGGCTCCAGCCCTACACCAAGTCTCCTCAGCCCAGGGTTCCAGTGCCGAGGAGTCCCCACAAACCCTGGCTGTGAAAATCAGCAGGGATCCCAACCACCCTGGTAAGATGGAAGGCTGCTCAAAACCCAGACATCCTCTTTAAAGGACTCATACACAGACTCACTCACTTTCAGGTACTCACCCTAGGCTCTGATGGAGGGACAGGAGCTCGGAAGGCACCAGAGACATATCAGGAAAGGCTGAATTGCGTGGCTTTAGTGCGAGGGCTAGAGAAAGTAATCATTACCCCTGCTTAAGCCGTCCTCCTGTGCAGCCTGCAGGTGGGCGCCATCTTGCCTGTGTTGAGCCCTCCCCACATGGCCAAATCTGAATCTGCATTGGCCTGATAAACTCTGCTCACTTCACCCTAGTGCCTCCCTGGTACCCTGCCCCATCCAACTCTGGCATTGCCAGAGGCACCTTTATGGCTGGGCAACCAGCCCCACCCCACCCACAGTAGAAAACTCCCTAAGCCTCAGTCAGTCAACAGGCCTTGGCTTTCGTGCCTCCAGAGGCACTTGGTGGCAGGCAACCAGCCCTGGCCTAAGCTGCAGCATTGCTTGAACAAATCTCAGGGGTCTTTAGGCCCGAGGCAGGTAGCAGCTGGCCTCAGTGTGAATCTGAGACTTTTGTGAGTGGCCACAGGCTCAGCACTGGCACCAAATCTGAGTCTGAAATAACCTGGCGAACACCAGTCACCCCACCCTGGTGATTCCCTGGGTCTGTGCCTCACCCAACTCTCACACTGCCCAAGACTCTTTCAGCTGCTGAGCCTTACAGGCAGCCAGCAAGCAGCCTCAGGCCTTGGTGTACCCTGGGCCTTTTGCTGAGCTGCCCTAGGCTCAGTACTGGTGGCAGCTGGCCTGGGCGTAAAGCATGGCCTCTCCTACAGGCCTAGCACAGGCAGCAACCAACCACGAATAGCTCTGTAGCTCCTACCGGGTAGCCTCCATGGGTCATGGGCAGTGACTGACCTTGGCCTGCACAGGAGCCTCTTCCAAGGGGCTCCAAACAAACACATGCAAAGGCTAATATCAGACCACAGCAGAGCACTATCTGATTAACCCCCAAAGCAGCAGGGTGGTCTCAACAAGCATACACACCTACCGCAGCGCATCCCACTCCAAACAGCAGCTATCAACAAACAAGCAAGCAAACAGACAAATAAATAAATAAAGGTCCTCTAAAACTCTGATATGGCAAGCATCTCATTCGGTTAGATGAACATCACTTATTTGAGAAAGTAACTCTCTAGAATATTGCCAAAAAGAAAAACAAAAGAGTTCCTTAACAGCCAAAACAGATGTAAAAATTCCATACTCTTCCCTTTTAGATGAGCTCTTCAGGTTGTCTCTCAAAGCCCAGGTTGCTTTTTTTTTTTTTTTTTTTAGGTTAATTAATGTATTACTTGCATAAGATACTTCCTTAGGTTTAGACCATGCTGGCAGTGTATGAATTAAACCTTACTTTAGAATTATTTTTAAAGAAAATTTCAACAGTTTTATTGAGATATAATTTACACAGCGTGCAATTTATCCATTTTAAGTATACAATTCAATGTTTTTTTAGTACATTCACAGCTATGCACAACCGTATTTTAGAACATTTCCATCACCTCAAAAAGAAGCCCCATAACCTTTAGCTATCACTCTCCTGTTCCCCTGTCCTGTCCTTACCCTAGTCCTAAGCAATCTACCTGTTTCTACAGATTGCTCTGTTCCAAGCTTTCATATGAAGGGAATCATATAATATATGGTCTTTGTGACTGGCTTTTTCCACTTACATATTTTCAAGGTTTATTCATATTGTAGCATGTATTAGTACTTCATTCCTTTTTATGACCAAATATATTCTATTGTATAGATGTACCACATTTTATTTATCCATTTGTCAGTTGATGGACATTTAAGCGATTCCCAGTTTTTGCCTATTATAAATTAATGCTGCTGTAAACAGTCTTGTATAAGTTTCTGTGTAGACATATGTTTTCATTTCTCTTGAATGTATGCCTAGGAGTGGAATTGATGGGTCATATGGTTTGAGTCTATGGGTCTATGCTTAATCATTTGGCAAACTGCCAGACTTTTCCAACGCAGCTGCACTATTTTGCATTCCAATCAAGTACATGAGGGTTCAAATTTCCCCACATCCTTATCAACACTTGTTATTATTGGACTTTTGGATTGTGGCCATTCTGATGGGTGTGAAATGGCATCTCATTTTGATTTTCATTTTCCTGATGACTAATGATGTTAAGCATTTTTTCACATTCTTATTTTCCGTTGGTATACCTTTCTCACAGAAATATCAATTTGAATTCTTTGCCCATTTTTAAATTGGGAGCCAGTTTACTTTTACTTTATACATTATTTATTAGCTAACAAACAAGAAATAGAAAATAGTAAATGTGGAGGAGCTATTAAAGACAGATATACCAGCTCACCTGATATAACTAGAGAAGGGAAAAAATTATAAAAAGCAAACATAAAACCTCAAAAAGCAGGACATTCATCAGAACCACAGGATGGGGACAATGGTTTCAATGGGCCCTGATAGCATCTGTGTTACAATATGGAAAATGAGTGAAGTTTGCTGTGATTACCTTAAATCCTCTTCCCAGGATCATTTTAAAGTCTATATGGACTGTTTATAAAGCTGGCAGGTTTATAATATAATTCGAAGCTGTGATGAAGAGGGATTAACACTTGTTATCAATAATGTGCTCTTCAATGTTTAACAACCAACTCTCCAGGGAGAAGAAAAGGTCTAATTTGTACTTTTATAGCTGATTTCAAGCTACCTACCAAAGTGATATCAACAGGCATAAGAACTTCCTGAAATTTTAGCAATTGGCTCACAAGCTAGTAGAAGCCAACGTGGACACACCCTAACTTGAAGTAGAAGTGTGACTGACATAAGCTAGTCAACTGTGTTAGTCTCTTTACATACATTACCTCATTTATTGCTCTCAACAACCTTTAAGAGGAAATAAGTGTATTTATGCCCAAAATAAACTGAGGTTCAGAAAGATGCAATAAACTTGCCCAGGGAGATACATCTAGGAAGTACCATTCTGGTCTTTCCAAAGATTGTTACTCTTGGTACATGAAATCGATTCCTCATTTTTAAACATCAGTCAAAAACAAAAAACAATTTTTAAGTTGGGTTAAAAGGCACTTCTTAAGAAGAGTCATCCAATATTCTGAAATTTTACTCATTTGCAATACCATAGGCCTTGTCCTTGGTGGGCAAGTGAGGTGTAATACATAGGAATTTAAAATCAGAAACAGCTAGCTGCAGCTTCACCAAAATAAATGGGCAGAGACCTGTTCAGTGATAAACCTAAGCCAAGCAGGAATTTGCAAATAAAGCTTCCCAGTACCCTAGCAGTATAGAAAGTGGCTCTGAATAATTAGAGAGAGTCCTTTCCAGCTTCACATTTACCCAGAGCTCCTGCCAAGACCAGCTCCTCCCAGGGCTGGGCAGGAACTCTCACCATACCAGTTCCACATGCCCCCAGTTGGTGCATTCACACATGCAGTAAGGGTATTAACACACCTTAACAAACAGCCTTACGGCAAATTGCAAGAAATTCCATTTCAGCATGTATCATGTGACATTATTCTCCCCAACTTGCGCTGTGCATAAAAAACTCAAGTAGCACCTAATCATATTTTTTGAAAGCAGAGTAAGTATATCTTGGGACCGAACGTTACCAGGATTCTATTCAAATAAAATACCAGATTCTCCACCCAGAAGCTAATGATCACTATACTTAAAAATTTGTAATTAGACAAATTGTATGGAAGGATTCACTTATGCAATCAGTGGCAAGTTTCAACTTCTGTTTCCAGCCAGTATCAAAGAGGTGGGTCGATCTACCACAGGATAAGACATTCCCTTTGCCCTCCCTGGCACCCAATGTGGAATATGTTACTCTATTATGGAAGCTGCAATTGTGCGCCTATTAGGTAAATAAGATTTGTAATTCAGCAACCAAAGTTTGGTAATTATCTCTGTGTCAGCCAAGCTTCCAACCTCACCATATACCAGTGTCCAAAGGCTTCAGTACTACAAACAGCCTAAGAATGATATCGGTCAAGGCTTTGGAAGGTCTGCTTTTAACTTATAGCAAGACTAGAGCTATATTCTCTCAATATCTTTAAGAAAATGAGACTATTAATGTACAATGCTCTTCATTGTATTTTGCTCTGCTCTATATTAAAACCTGAATGAACTGGATTTTAAAATAATACAGGCACTTTTTTTAACCTTTCACCCAACAAAGAATACAATAAACAGTAGCTTCATTCAGAGATCTTTGGTACAAGGCAGAATGCTTTGACACTTAATATTGTCATTATTATAGGCTTAGTAGTAGCCATACAGGGGAATTAGAGGAGAAAAGACAAGAAAGCCATGATGGGCAAAGTTTGGGTAACTCCCCCGCAGCCACCCCTCTCACTGCTCACATCATTGGCTGCCATGTCTCCACCCCTATGGATAGCCCATTAGTAAACAGGAATGCTTTCCTGGGCATCGCAGCATTCTAACCCAACTTCATCAAGGCATGCTTTCCTCATCTTCCCCCCACCCCTCTCATGTTCCACTTTGTAGGTTAGCCACCTGGAATCTTGTCTCCTAAGGGCCAGGTTTTTGGTTGTTAGAAAATACAATAAACTAGTCCTATGAGCTAATAGAAAAAGAGTTGAGTAGATGGCACCACTCATTCCCTTGCCCCCTACAGGTACATTCAAACTGCTACCTCAGGCTCCCAGAGGGGACAGCTATTCTCTTATTGACTCACCCAAGAGTGGTAAGAACACCAGTCCAGGCTGTAAGAAAAGATAACACTGTGTCCTTAGCCACTAGGGTGGAGATGATTAAAGTGAGGACCAGGTGAAGTGAAATCACAAGGCTAGGCCTGCCTCATGGGTATATACAATCCTTAACAGTATACAGATAGTCAACCAGAAATCCAGCCAGCCTTCCCTGAGGGAATCATTTCCATTCCCACCTCTGTGTAGATTAACCACAATCAACATCTGAGTCTGAGTCGCAACACCCAACAAAGTGGATGGTTTGTAGAAAACAACCTTTTAGAGTTCTAGCACCAGAAGCACTGGTCTCTAGGAACGGCCTTATAATCAAGATGTTGTGAGTTATGCAATCAATTTCATGTGTCTGGAAGGTTCTTTAATTTGGCAGCCAGGTAAAACAAGGGTTGACTCCTTTAAATGATCTCCCTTCCCCTACATACCCTTCATACACAGAATTCCTTTTGAAGCCACCGAAAATCCCTTTCACAGAACAGAGGGATGGGAACAATCTGTTTGTTTTTATTTGAACCTATCTATGCTCTCCCTCCAACTAGCCTAGCTCGTTCCCTTTTCTTGTTCAGAACTCTTGTCAAAATTCTCACATTCCAGGAAGGCTTTTCCTACAATGGGTCTCCTCTAAATCAAAATGGCTACGGTCCAAAGGTTGTGCCAAAGAAAAATTCAGCTAGCTGCCAGCCTTGTCTTGGCAGTATGGTTGACCTTTCCTTCCTCTATGTTTTTATTTCTTAATTGTCATGTCTGTCTCAGTAAAGTGACAAACATGAGATAGGAATTGCTTTTATCCTTGTGTTTTTATAGTGCTTCAGATGATGACTCTACTCAATAAATTGAAAATCATTATTATACACAAATGCATATGCTAATGCATGACCTGCAAGCTCAGATGGCAGAATGAATAAACAATTACTGGCAAACACCATGGTATGGCATTTCAATGAAGTCATCACAGACTCACTAGCAATTATCTTTGCAGACTTGAGGTGCGGTATCTATGAACAGAGAGAGAAATACACACTTGTATTTTAAAAAGAAAAATTGGAAAACAAAAAATTATACTCAAAACCTTAACATTCAGATCCAGAAATACATTATAATTTTCTAAACACACACGCGCACCCGTGCTCTCTCTCTCTCTCTCTCTCTCTCTCTCTCTCTCTCTCTCTCTCACACACACACACACACACACACACACACACACACACACACACACAGTAGCATGCTGGATAAAATCAAGGCAGTCTGACTTTTTAAAAAACCCTATCACATTAGTCAAATGCTATTCTTCAGAAGCATGACAAGTCTGGTAAAACCAAGTAAAAGACAAAGACATGAAATAGTTTTGACTACGGTACAACCTTGAGTTTTGTCTTCCTTGACATCAGGCAATTAAAGAATTTCATCCTGAAATCATCTTCTCATTAGACAAATTCATAAGTGATTAGCAGGTCTTTCTAAGTAAGTAATTATTAATGGTCCAGTGTCAGCCCAGAGAGGCATACCTCATGGGATTCCAAAGTGATTGGTCTTAACCTAATGCTATTTTTAGTAGTGACTTAGATGATGGTAGAGAACATGGTTATTAGGTCTGGAGATGACATCAAACCAGGTGTGGTACATTCCACTTTGGAAAACTGGATAGAAGTGCAAATGATCTTGATGAGTTGGAGAAGTGGGTGGACGTAAATAGATTGAGGCTCTATAGTGTAATTCCCATGGGAAGAAAAACAAACCACACAATTGTAGGATTCATTTTTTGATGTCAATAAAAAAATTTGAAGGTCATAGTCAACAAAAACTATTGGTGCTCATGCTTTAACCTTAAAAGCATAATTGATTTAGTAAAAAGAAAACAAGAAGTCTTTTCCTTGATGCTCAGTGCAGATACAGGCTCTCCTAGAACTCTCTGTACTGTCTTTAGCCTCACATTTTAAAGTCGGATATGGAGAATGTGGGGGCATTTAAGAAGAAATGGATTTTTTTTTATTATTGATTACAAGTTCGAGGAATAGCCCTTAGAGAAAATGACTATAATGATAAAGCAATTTGGACTAGAAAAAGGACTTAACTGAGGGACTTAAACATTTTCGAACTTAGAAAGAGAAAGAAAGATGGAAAAAAATCAGTTTTGATGATGTTAGAAAATCTTCCTAGCAGAAAAAAAACACAAAACATGGAAACCAGAGCGCATGCAACTGGAATTGGACATCCACTGAAAATGTCAAAGAAGGAGCCTGTTTCCAAATTTGGGGACAGCTTTATATATAGACAGAAGATTAGACTACACATATGAGAGTAAAAACAAAAGGAAAAATTTTGTGTCCTGTTTATCTTGTTTTCCCCCCTTTTATTTAAAAGAAAAGCACTGGGGTGGGGGAGGAAAAGGAAGAAATGTCCACTGTCTTTTGGGACCCTCACTTCTCCAGAGGAGACTATCTGGAGCAACTCAATCCCTATCACTCATTCATGTTTCCCAAGATCTAGATATTGCGTTGTTCAGATTCTTTGCTATATATCGTTTCAGGATTGGTCATTGCCAGTAATGGTGAGTTCTGAAGAAACTACAAAACCCAAGCCCTTTACCACCCCTGAGGGGGTGCAGCCCTATTTCTGATGAAGTGTAAATGTGAAATTACACTTTGCTATTTCCCACCACTGGGCTTATGGTCAAACCTTGGGCTCTGGTTTGGAATGCATAATATTCCTATTCACAACCTCCTAGGATCTTCTAACCTTTCAAGGTTGCATACCATCCTACCTGTCATGGAGCTTGTCTAACCTCTCCTTGTCACAGCAATTTCTCCTTCCCAGGAACTCAGAGCATATGCGTACTATCAATACATTCACTTGATATATAGGCATACATAGCCTTGTGACATCTCAGGTACTGATGAATCACCAGGTAACATTTCCTGCTTGTCTGTACTTAGACTGTAAACTCTCTGAAGGTGAGGATTATTTATTAAATTATTTTGTATGATCCGATAGCACCTAACTGAGCAAGTATTATGTTCACAGTAGGGGATAAGTTAATATTAGCTTAATGAATAAAGGAATGAGTAAGAGGAATGTTTAAATTCAATCTTCACCTAGAAAGTTACTTTCTACCTTGGAAAACTTCTGCTAAGAAGGGATATTTCACATAGAGAATGTAGTCAATGTTATTGTAATGGCTATGGGTAGTGCCAGATGAACGCTAGAGTAATGGGGGGGATCCCTTCATAAATTATATAAATGTCTACCAATTGTACTGTATACCTAAAACTAATATAAAGTAATATAAAATAAATCTTTAAAAATTAAAATAAATAAAGTAACATATCAAGGAAATAAAAGAACAGATTGTTTCATGAGAAAATAAAAACCAATTAAGGAGGAAAAAACAACATTTTATAAATTCTTAGTGGGAAGAGTAAATGTTAACTTTATAAAACCCAATAACACCATCACAATACTTCCTTAAACATAGAAAATATTAAATTACAGAGTCTCCAAATGGTATAGATTATAAAAATTATGACATTGTTGCTATTTTAATGAGTAAAACATTTCTTATCAGTACATGCAATTAGAAAAGCAAAAAGAAACGATTACATGAGTGTGTGCCCATATGTGTTTCTTTTAAGATGACTTAATCTAATAACATTCGAACACCTCTCCTTTTTTAAGATTAATGTTTTATGTACAGTCTACCTCACTATAAATAGTCTTTCTACTGTGACCATCAATAAGCTATCCATAGTAGGGGCCATATTGAAATTGTATCTAATCACATAGAAGATTTTGAGTTAGAATACTGGTACATTTTACAAAGATACACATGCCATGATAGTCACTAATCTGCGTGACATTTGAACCTATCGCCTGGAACCTAAATGCACTATATTTACAGCCCCTTTTTGAAAATCTCAGTGTGACGCATTATCTGAGAATGAGCAGATCTTGCTATTGTACGCACAGTTTGGTTGATTGTTTTCTAAATATCGTAAGTGGTCAGATGTCTAGATCTTTGACAAATACCAAGCGGGCAATATGATGTGCACTGGTTGAGGAGATTGCTTGACAGCCGAGGAAAACTTTTCTTTGCTTGATTTACACTTTGAAGTAAGTTCCTAGGAACTCATTGCACATAGTAACACAGAATATCCCCAAATTTTCCAAAGTAATTTAGGATATCCAAAGTTCTTGTACAAGCAAGTGAAATAGGTCGAGGGCAAGCAAACGAATTTTGGCATAAACTGAGGGTTTGGGAATCAGTCAAAAATAATAATTTCCAGCTAAAATCTACATATAGAAGTCTGTTTTTATATGAAATCTTATGGATTTCCATTGATGCTTAACTACTACCCCCCATAATTCAGTCACAAATGCTTGTCCAGTTGCTGGGGGTGGGAGTGGGGGAGGCATGTTTTTGACTCTCTTTAGGACAGTGACCAGGACAGTCAGTTGTATAATAGAACTCCTGCATTAAGCCAGTTATTGCAGGACAGCAGAAGAGCGAAGGGACCCGAGAACACAGTGCACCCCTGAGTATTCTCAAAGCCTTTTGGTTGTTGGAGGCACATCACCTACTCAGTGCTCAGAAAGGGATCTTCACTCTCTTGAGTCTTTGTTTGAGATTATCGATAAGAGATGAGCTATAAATTCAGGAACAGGGAAATGGGGAAGGTTTTAAATACTTTCTGCCAAAGGCTGGCAGGAGAAGACGCAGGTCGAATCAGGTAACAGCTGAGAAACTGGCTCCAGAGCCCTACCAATCCCGGTTCTGCCATCAGCACTCGTACAAGCTGGGTGACTTTACACGAATCATTTAGCCTCTCTCCACTTCAGTTTCTTCATCTAAAAATAATCTTTACATGGGTTGATGTGAGGATTAAATGAAAGAATACTTGTGCACCTAAGCACCTAAGACGTACTAATCTCCCAACTAATTGGGCCTTGTGGGATTATCACTATTATTAGGGGAAAAAGAGCTCATAAAACACCCAGGGCAGTTAGGATAACCTGCACTGGAATCGCTTATACTGAGGCAAACTTGCAATAGAGGATATCACTAACCAGGTGTTTGGACAAACAGAAGTGGAGGAGTGGCAAGGGCCCTATCTTTCATCTTTTTTTCGCAGTGCCTCTGGCAATACCCTAGGCGCAATAAGCATTTTTCAAGTATTTCCTGAATAAACTGAACAAAAGAACAAGGTGCAGAGGGGCAGGAGCAGAAGCAACATCTTCACGAATCTAAGGACTACACTAAAGCAATTATAAACTTAAGTTCTGGAAATTTCTTTTAAAGTCAATTTTTCCTCTTCTTTGGGTGCTTTATCCTGACACACTTTTTTCTCCCATCTCCTACTCTCCTCATCTTTTGGCAAAGATTTGTAAATTTCAAAAAAACAAAACAAAACAAAACAAAACAAAACAAAAAAACTCAACTAGATGTATTCATTATAAAAATTACCAAGTATGCCTTCATTCGTTTTTCAATATTTCAATATTTTCAATATTTGTGAGCAGGTCAGAGTATGACAGACAGTATTAGGTGCTCAAAGACTGTGACAGATTTCAGTAATTCTGACTCGTCCAATGAGTATTCCCATGGATGAGAGAAACTATAGGCAGTGAGGAGGAAATGGGAAAAGCTCATCAATCTCTCTCTAAATACTCTTTTTCTAGGCCTGGTAGCACATCAGACCTGTTTTTACTGTTTTTCTATGCCAAAGGCATCATTTCTTGGCCTTGGATTGAAGTGAGAGAAGAGAATGAATTTTTTTCCCAAGAAAAGTGCATATATGCGATTTATAAATTCTTCTGATAGGAAACAGATCACTCTCTTTCCAGCCCAATTCAAAAGCTCTTTCTGAAATTTCAATCACCCAAATACTCAGGATTTAGAAAATTGACTGAAATTAAGCCAAGAAGATACAGAATAATTATGAGGTAAGGAGAGATTCACTTTGTTTCTAGTTGAGTCACATTAAACAGAATTTCCCTCCAAATTTCCAAAATATTTCCTGTGCAATTGACAGTCTTAAAAAAATTGATTCTGGACATCCCTTCAAAAATTTCAAAGCCAGAATACTAGTTAGAAGATTATAAGTCCAGGAGTTATTAATGAAAAATGATGCAAAAGACCCAAAGATCAGTTACATTTCATATGAAATCATAATTTGGTATTTAGTATCAGATATATTAATTTCAACAAATAGTAAGGTAACATTTATTAAAATGTAAAAACAATTTCAATTCCAACTATGTGACTATGTGTTAGATAGTAAAGGCAATTATTAAAAAAAATTTAATGGGTTTGCCACCTAAAAGCTATAGCAATTCCATAGTTATGCTTAATTCAACTGACATTTATTAAAACGGTACTGGGTGATTGAAAATCAGAGATGAAAAAGATGTAGCCTTTGCCTCACACACAACTCACCCTAGCTGCTAAAGGCAAGAAAGTAAGCAAATTGGTGTAATACAAAGCAGTGCATGCTCATTGCTGTCACGCATCCCAGAATGAGCTCCTAATCCAATCTGGGGGAAATTAGGGGAAGTTTCTCTGAAAATTATGCACAGGAGAATCCTGAATGGTGAAGAAGAATTTTCCAGGTGAACATGGAAGAGCAACAGCAATGGCGGAAACCATCATGAACTCTAGGCAGTTTGGTGAGGCTAGAGTGAAGCATCCATATTGGATGGCTGGCAGGGAAAGAGATTGGGGTAAAGATAAAACTGAAAATCAGGTGAAAGCAAGGACATCTAAAGGCTTGAGTGATTGGTAGGGTGACAATCTAGCCTATATGGCCTCAGTAAATGTAAATTTGATTTATACCTGTGGCCCTGATGTATTTATTAAAAGTGCCACCTTGCACTCTCAAAAGTGTCCCAAATTGATTGATATGTTTTATGACCTTCCTAGTGATTAGAAGCCATTATCCCTGAGGATACAAATATAAATAAAATCTGAACCCTGTTTTCAAAGAGTTTATAGGAATGAAAGAGGTAGCCTCAGAAACAGCTAATTATAACACAAACCAAAAGATGATACGTGCTACAATGTAAGAATGAGTAAATACTCTCAGAAGTGATAACATCTGAGCAGAGCTTTGGAGGATGAGTTGGAATCGAACAGGAATGAAAGACCATTCTAGGCCTGAAAGGTCATGCCATGTGGGAGAAAGGCACGCATCCGAAGGTGTTTGGAGGGGAAAGGACCTCAGTGACTCTGGTGACAATTGAAGCTGAAAAGTTAGCCTTGGAGACAAATTGTTAAGGATCTTAAACGCCCTATCAAGGAATTTGGAGTCAGAAATGTCAGCAATGAGGAGCCGCCAAAGATCTCTAATCAGGGGACTAACGTGATCTAATTTGGCTTTTGAATTGAAAATTCCAGCTTTTCAGTGGAAGATGAACTAGAGCAAGGGGAGAGAGAATGGCTGTACTTTAAATGGAAAAGAATGTGGTGCTGCGGTTGTGAGAGCCTGATTGGTGACTTTTATGAAGCTTGATTACTGTCCTTGGAAGTTCAGCTATGCAGGAAAGAATAGTCTTATCAATAAATGATAGTAAACAAGAAATGGAAGAATATTTACAATCCTAGGAAGGTGTGCCAGCCAACTAATAGAAGGGACTGAGGAGGTAATACGAAAGGTTTGATGAGTTTACTACTCCAAAGGTTATGGCAAAGTTTACACACTATAAATTTTATAATAAATCTTAAGACCAAATGAGCCCATGGAAAGGATTGTGACAGCCAGAACTACTAATGAAAGACCTTTAGCCTTGACTGACAGGGATGAAATAATTTATAATAGTGGTGTATTCCAAACCAAGTCAGTAAAAATCTGACAAATTGGAGATTGGGATTTTATTTCAATAAAGAAGCCTGCTGGCTATTTGTATAACCAAAACAGACCAGCCAGAAGTCTTAAGAAAGACCAAAAAACTCATTTGTTTCTTTTGCTCTCTTATCTTTTATTTTTTTTCTTTCTCTTATTTTGGAAGATGGTAATAATAAAATTTTTGAAAAGAACATAAATTCAGCTCAATAAGTTATATTAAATTTAATGATCAATGGGTGGCAGATAAAGAAACCAGATTACTCTCACATCCAATTGTCAATGGAAAAGATTTTTTTAAAATATTCAATAGAAAAGCTATATTGGTCCAATCATAATTTCCTCGGCTTTCTGAAAAGAAGATTCTGTGTAAATAAGAAGCTTGTAGACTGTACATGAGTCCATTAATGAAGGCAGAGACTTCTCCATATTGTACCATGAAAGATTACTTTTGCTAGGAATTTTCCCCTATGACTACAATCTTTGGAAAAACATTTACCCTAAATAAGCAGTATTTAAATAACAGATGATTTATTTTCTTTTTGTTTTATTAATCACATGTAGCTTTTTCCGCCAATTGGAATTCCTGATTACTAGAAGAAAAATTTCTGTTCCCACACCAGATTACAACTTTAGCCGAAAGCAAAGAAACTTGACATTTTATTTAGTCTGTATGAACTTAATTAATTTAATTAATATAACAGTTTCTGTTAGCCGCTTTGGAAATATTAAAAATAGCTCAAGGAGTTTATACCATCCTCAAGGATCCTGAAGGATGTAGAAACCTTTGACGGGGAACTTTGGCACCAGAGAATGGATTTTCAAAGGGCGATCGAGAATAAGCAAACCTTGTATGTATTATACTCCCCCAGTGCTCATCGGCTCACTCTTACATTTGTTCTGTTTGACGAGAATTTATTGAGTACCAACTAGTCATGTGTTAGGCACTGAAGCAGACATTGAGAAGACAAAGACAAAGCCCCTTGCCTTCACAAAGCTTACAGTCTAGTCAGAGAAATAGAGCTGTAAAGCACCCTCTACAATTTCTAATTCGAAGCTGCGACTGCAGAGATGTCATTTTCTAACCTTGCGGTGGGGCGCCTGGGAAAGCTTCCAGAGACATTCATGACTGCACAGAGACATTACAGCGGAGAAGGAGCCAGCCAGTTGAACAAATGCAAACAGGACGTGAAAGAGCAGAAACACCATGAGAAAGAACGAATGGGATGTGCGGAAACAGCTAGCGATTCAGCAGGAGAGGCCGTGTAGTTGAGCGGTTAAACCCAGGGACCTTGACATCAGACCACCTGGGAGGGGCTCTAGTTTCTCCCACTTAGACGTTGGTGCCTTGTCACAACTTATTCAACCTGTCTAAGCCTCTATTTTCCCCCATGTGAAATGGGGACTTCTACTTCGTGGGGTCATTAAGAGAATCGAGGCGCATAAAGCATTGGTTCTTGGTAACCAGTACTGAGGCCTGTCTATCCTCTAACGCTCTGAGAAAGTACACTGATGGTAGAGGGGAAAGTTGGGCAGGATGGCAGCAGCCACAGCCTGAAGGATTTTTCTGCCATGTTAAAAAGGTGTCATAGCCTTCGGTGAGTCCCTGAATTTTAAGTGGGGAAACAAGGAGTTACATAATATGAGTTTTATTTAGAAAGTTTGCTTTAGCTGTAGCGTGTAAGATGGATTAGAGAAATAGGAGACTGAAGGCATAGAGCTAACGCAGACTATGGCAATGGCACCAAACAAGGTTAGTGTCAATAAATGATAATAGTTATAACTGATTGGCAAGGTGAATCCGCTGAGGGAAGAAAAATATTAGTTTCATTTACTCGCATCAGGTCTAAAATATTCTGTGAAAACTTCTCTTTCTAAAGTGTGTTTTTCTCCTTAGAGCAACAAAGCATCTTTTGAAATAGCATAGCAAACAATGAGGGAATTTCTTTGTCAGCTCAACACAGGGAATATATACAAAGTCCTTTATAAAGAGATCCACACCTGTAAAAAGCCTCTGCCTTAAATGTGCCGACTAAACTAATGGGATAAATAAACCCTCTTTGAAATGCAGAAGCAGCTTAGAAAGAGCCTCTAGGAAGTCGTATTTGATATGCACAAGCATCTTGAAAAATAGTTTCCCACTCTCAGTCTCCACTTGGGAATAGATAGAAGACAATTCTTCAAGCCAAGCAAGAACACCAACAGAGCAAGGGTCCTCACAGCTTGGTCTCCACCCCCCAGCAGCTGGGCTTTGAGAAAAGTACATATTGCCTTTTGCCAGAAATCTCTGATTTCAAGCTAACACAAGACCGCCAAGGGAGATGGGGAGCTTGAGAGCTGTAAACCAGAAAAAGGAGAAGACCAAAGCTAGGGAATCTTGAGAGAATGATGCAAAACGAATTCTGCCCACCAGAAATATGACTCTATCATCAGTCTTCCCCTTCCTCTGAAAAAGTATACCATTAAAAAAAACTGTACTTGATAGATAACTACAAAGGGAATGCCCCAACAGCCTTACATAAAAGTTCTTAGGCAAGGGGTAGGGGGGGGGGAGGGGAGGAATAAAGGAGAGAAAAGAAAAGAAAGATACTTAGGGCAGAAAGCAAAGTGCCATTATTTGAAGATAGTATGTTTTGTCAAAATGGTTTTTTCACAGCCTTTTAACTAACAGCTGAGGCTCTTTCCACACCGAAGACCACCCAGATGTGATAATTTGGTGTTGGACTCATCTTACTGGCATGTATAAAGAAAGGCAGCTGCCCACAGCCCAGGGAGTTAGAAGCAACCCACAGAGCAATTCCAGTCAAATACAAGTTCAAGGTATATGGTTTTGCAAGCAGTGCTGCTATAGAGAGTCGTCTGTTATCACCTCAACCTCCTCTGGAGTCCTTGGAAAGTACTTCTAAAAAGCACTGAAAAAAAAAAAATCCTAAAGTGTCAACTTAGGAAAACTGGCAATTTTTGTTATCTTTTTAAAAAATATCTTTTTATATTTTCAATGAAAGATATTTTTTTAATAATGGAAAGTTAGTTTTAAAAATAATTTTACTCCTCTATAATGTGTTTATATCCGTTTCTTTCATTACGATCATATAAAATTTATTAGAAATCAACTGTAAATTTATTGTGCTGTTACAATATAATTTCCTCCTTGGTTTTCCTGCAAACTTCAGTAAAGTGTACTCTATACACAAACAACAACGAAAAATTATACACCCGTATAATAATGTCAGAGATACATAAAATCAATGGATGCAGAAACTGTCCTCAAAGAATACATGAGTATCGATGCAACTGAAGAACTATTATCAATAAGAAAAAAACTGGAAAAATAACTAGAAATAGTCATGATTCTAATAAATGTGAAAAGAAGAAATAGATTAAAGTTCAAATTAAGTGCCCTATAGAAAGTTTCTCTTTCTGACATGTACAGCAAGAAACAAAGCACAGAGAAATACTCATGAATGCTTGGATACAAAAGTATAAACAAGAGCTTTATTCAAGGAGACAAATACATCAGTGAGTCATAGGTCAGGTGTAAAAGGTATGGTTTAATGAATAAAATTTAGACATCTTGCATGATTGTTATGTTTCCCAAGTATATATTGTAGGTTGTTTTAAATCATAAAACATTATGAAAATCCAGTGCCGTGTACTGTTGTGGGAGGTGTGTGGGTGTGTATTTTATACCAAGCACAAGGAGCCAGCAAGGCCCTTCACATTTTCAATCAAAAATATAGTTAGACAGGAAGGAAGAGACTCCTATTTAAAAACTTACAGGAGAAATATTCTGAGTGAAATCACGGAAGGAGTTTATTGAAGACTCTCCAGTGAAGACTTTCTTTGATTAAGATGTCAAAAGTTACAGCGCCATACTGAATAAACAAACAAAACATGAAAATTTACCTCTCTGGAGCTGTCTGTCAAGGAGACGTTAATAGTCGACAAAAAAATATTTTAGCTTAATTTTTTTTTTAAGTAAAACTAGTTTCTAGTACTTTCTCACTTATGTTATTCAATATCCCTTTTAGGATAACTCCTTTCAGAGCTAAGAGGAATTAATTAATTAATTAATTAATTAATGCTTATATTAATGAACTAGTAGTCCTTTTCTTATTTAACAATGAAAGCCATGAAACACAACATATTTCTCCCTTTGCCTTGTCTACCAGGAAGCTCTAAGAAAATTTGCTTCCCTCAGGGTTTACTGCAACCATTATCCATTGTTTTTCCTCCTTTGATGTTTATCTTTTGCTATTCTTCTGTTAAGGTTTTTCTGTCTCATTGTATCTTTTAAAAGGCTGTTCTTTCATTCAAAGTTAAAAGGTAGAGGGTGGGAGAAAAAAGAGGAAGGACTTTGTCTTTCCTTTCTGTCCAGGATAATGTTGCCTACTATGTCCTTTCTGCAAAGTGAAGGAGAGAGGGATGAAAGGCTAAAGACTTTTGGATAGTTTTTCTGGATTTTGGAGTTTTCTTTTGCAAAACTTAATTTTGGTCTGGAGTCATATTCGACCCCCTGTCTGAAAGGTAATAGGCAATAATAAAAGCTTTCAACTGTGAAGTCAGGCTGACTTCATTTGAAACCCCAGCTCTCCCACTGGGCAGACTACAGTCAAATCACCTGACTCTGGGCCTCAGATAATAAATAATACTTTTTTTTTCTTTTTTAAGCAGTGTTGACACTGAAATTAAATTAGACAATACATGGCATACTATATGGCATAGAATAGGCCCTTAGCATATGCAATCTCTCTTTTTCTTTCTTTCTTTCTTCCCTAGGGGCACTGTTTATCTCTAAGTTATTAGGCTTAATGTGATCTAAGGAAGAGAATTCAGTGTGGATTTGATAACAACAAAAGCTATCACCAAAGACCTCTTGTATTTTATTTTTTCTCCCTTAGAGACTGTTTTGGGGGAAGGAGTATTGGGAAGATTTCTAGCCAACAGAAAAAGAAACTAATAATTAATTTTTCTATTCTTATTAAATAAAATAATATATACTTGCCAATTAGAGTTTCTGATCAACTTGAGGTTCCCACTGTTACCAATATTAGTTGAAATAATTATTTAAGTCAAAAGTAAAACCATCTGAACATTTAAAATAGCCTAAGCAGTCTTATGGCCTATAGACTTCGGAAGTATTGAAAGGCATTAGAAAGCTTATCTCACTACCTTGGCTGATCTGTAGGAGTCTAGAAGCTTCCAGTATAGTGGCTAATGTGGCAGGTATTTCTGATGATATCTACCAGGCAAGATAAACAATATTAAGGGTATCGGAAGCAAAGATGCAGTCTTCATAGAAAATGAGTTGTCTCTCTATGCTGTAGAGGGGGTCTAGTTAGTTAACAAGTGACAATGCTTGGGTGGGGATTGCCATGTTGCAGAATATAATTCTTAGCTTTCAGGTCCAGAAATTCAATTTTTTAAGCGCTTAGCAGACTCTATAGTCTGACATGTCTTCACTAAATTTAAGATAAAATACATATTCATCCTTGGATTTATTAATTTTTAATAGAAAAGAGACATGCTTTTTCAGTGGCTGAAACACTTATGTCCACCAAATTGAATATATTTTTACATTTATCATCCTATCCTGATTCTTACAAGTTGAACTATTTATCAGAAATTTCCTTGGAGGGCATGAAATCAGAGCATGGAGAAGAATGATCATGGATACAGTTGATAGGGACCATGGTAAAGCCACTGAGAAAAACCTCCCACATAGAATAACCCAAACCTGTGACTTTTTTTTTTTTTTTTTTTTTTTTTGTCTAGGGCAGATAAACACAGCAAGATTCCTTGCTTTTCAAATCCTTCTTCTAGATCTCCTTTGCTCTTGACCTTTTTCAGACATTCTTCAGTTCACAGTTGATTCTAATCATTTATGTTATTTAGTGGCTTTTTCAAAGTGGTTTCATCACTCTGTTTTCATAAGAGTGGTTCCCTGAGACTTGTAACCTGGTCATCTTGATTAGATATGGTGATCCCTCTTCGTCCCAGCCAAACATGTATAGACAATCCCGTGATAGTTAATGTATAGACAGTCTCTAGATAGCTAACCTCACTCTTGGGTGGTCATTCCCAGTATCACTCACTTTCAGAGGGTGAACGCTATGTCTGTACTTCAAAATTCCAGGGCTGCCTTACTCACCTCTATGTTCTGAAAATTAAAAGAACCTTATAATAGGTTCTTTAATATGGTAATTTGGAAAGAAAAGTGACCCAATAGTCTCTCTGGCACTAATAAGGACACGATTCGGTTAACAGAAGCACCTGTTTAACTTGTCAGTGTAATCCATATTAGGCACTTTTTTAGAGTCTATTTGTCTACTGAGCAGGCGCCACCTAGGTCAGAACTGTAATGTTCTCCAGTTTTCCAGTTATGGACCCTGATGTCCACTTTCTATAGCACCATGTGTGCCCCCCATCCCAGTATTCAAACCAGCACTTCTGCCTATCACAAAGAGTTCTCATGAAATAATCTGAAGGCAGAACATCAAGATGTTATCCGTCCTGAACCTCTGTCTAAATAGGGATCCATGATCTCTTCTCTAATCTGCCTCAGAGTACACTCCTCGCCACACATATGCTCCAGCCCAAATTCTGCTACAGACTTGGCTTTCTAGAGACTCCAGAGAACTAAGAATAACCCTAGAAGTCTCACGATGGCAGTCTTTGGTCTGTGCGGTGAGGGTCAGTTACATGTAGGTTTTCTCTGTTGCCAACTGGTGTATAGTCGATCCCTTCAGGCTTGTCAGCAAGGCACATGCCACAGGGCATGAATGCTACAAGACAGTCCATTATAGATAACCTTGTGCAAATCTTTCTGGCTTGTTCTTTATCCCCGCTGTGTCCTTTGGCAAGTCATTTGGCCTGAATTTCTATCATTTCTAAATAAAATGAACTGGATTAGATGGTTTTTATGGGCCCTCCCATCTGTAATTTACTATGATTCCATTATTCTCATGAGTCTACTTCAAAAATTCCATCACCGGCATTCAAGGTGTGACTAGAAGCAGGCACATTTTTGCGTGTGGCTTGTGAAATCCTCCCCATTATTTTGTAGTCACACTTTGTGCACACACTGCTAGATAAACTCCTCAAAGATTTTTTGTTGAGATATAGTTGACATATAACAACATATTAGGTTTAGGTATACAACATACTGATTGGACATTTGTATATATAGCAAATGGTCACCACACTAAGTCTAGTTAACATCCATCACAACACATACAATTCTTTTTCTTGTGATGGCAACTTTTAAGATCTACTATCTTAGCAACTTTCAAATATAAAATACAGTATTACTAACTACAGTCACCATGCTATACATTATATCCCCATGACTTATCTATAACTGGAAATTTGTATCATTTAACCACAGAGAGTAGTGTTCATCCAGCGCCTTCAACTCTGAACATTTTTAGTGTCCGCTTTAGCTTCTTCTATGTCCTTTTCAAGGTCTCACAATTAAGCAACAAGGACCATGAAAAAAACAATTTATTGGTGTTATGATGCTCTGGAACTTATATCTAAATTAATATTTCATAAAAAGCATTGTTATGATTCAGTATGGCACCTGATAATATGGGAATACATTGCATGTGGGTTCATCTTTTTTTGGGTCCACTGCTATAAAGTCCTTGTAAATGTGGAAAGAGATGAAGATGACTAACCCCTACCTCCAGGTAGAGAACTGATTTTTTTTTTTTTTGATTTTCAGAATTCTCTTCCTCCTGATGATGTATGATAAAGGATCAATAAAATCAATTAAAAATACAGGAACAGGGGCCTAGAGAAGAGATTAAATTACTGGTGAGGATTTGGAATATTGAGAAGGTGGTAAAGAAAAGGACTGAAAAAAATTGAAAACAAACAATAATTAATTTTATAAATGGTCTTTCTAAACTATTTAGCAAAAATTATACAGTTATAGAGAAAATTTTTAGAGGGTCCACAAAGTGGCAAACAGATGATTAGAAAACATTTTCATTTTTTTAAAAAAGAAGGTTTAAAATTAGATCTCAATTGCTTAACTGTAAGGGTGAAAGGAATTAGAATTTTTAGCTTCATGATCATGGAGTCTGAGTCAGGTACTATTTTGCATTAATACAATACTATGACAAAAAGATAAGATAGAAGTGTGGTTCCTACTATTATGAGGACAGTAGTCAATGAGTCACAAAATAAATGTGTAACTACCCATTGTGAGAAGGACTATGAAGGAAAATCACAAGGCATTAGATATAATAAGGTCAATACTGGGGGGTATAACTTGTCTGGGGCAAAATCACAGTGCAGTTTCATAGAAAAGCAAGGTATTATAAGATATCAGTAGGTAGAATTCTGACGATTCCGGATTTCAAATTGTTTCAACGGACCCACTGTAGTTTAGCACAGAAATAACAGGAAGGGAGGAAGGCAGAAGGATCAGTCAGTACGCCTATGTCCTTCCTTAATGCCACCAGAGACTAAGGCCTGGTCTTCAGTTTGGCTGGTTTGTCCATCCAGAGCTGAACTGGCTCCCACACTCATCAGACCTCAGGAGACTGATAAAGAGGAGTTTCTTAATTTACAACAGAAGGTATGCCCTTCTGGTGCCTGAAATTCTTGTGCCTACTAACTGGCTACTGAGGTATCCAGGAAGCCTAAGAAGCTGGAGTTTTCCTGCTAAAGATGCTGAACATATATATACATGTTTATACTCCTTCATTTCTTTTTATTCCCAGAATATAATCTTATCTCAGAGTTCTGAGGATACATCTCTGGTGTCTCTACACACTGATTCCTGAAGCTGGGAGGCACATCGAATTAGCTTAGAAATCCTTTGCTCACTACAAATTAGTGGTGTGAACAAGATTGTTAAAAATACTTAAAAGTTAACTGAAGCACCTACAAGCACTTCAAAAAACATCCAAAACACAAATAATTGGCACACTAATGCAAATCATTCTTATCCAGTTATTGCACAGGCATTTAAATGAATGGAAGAAGGAACTAAAGAACCAACAAGTAAAAGATTGAATTTGCAGACAACTTTGGAATTATGTATTTATTTGATATAGGAAAGAAACCTGTATTTTTAAAAGGAATTGGCTAGCATTCAGACTTCCCTGTGGTTTAAACTCTCTATTCCTTCTCCTGCCTCAGCCATTGATCCAAATTATTTATTATAATAAATATATGGTCCGAAGTATTTATAATAAAGACGATACCACCAAAACCAGTTTTTATTCAACTGAAGTTCATAGACTCTTCATAGTCCTTAAATAATTCTTTGGGTTTCTCTTTTTCTCTGTAAGAAACTGATTTGTGTTCCCTCTGTTGGTAATTGTTAACGTATTGTCACAGATATATCGCGACTCATCTCAATGACTATCTTTCAATATTTGAATTTGTTTTTACAACCATGGTGATGCCAGGCCACCTTACTTTAAATGCTAAACAGTATTAAGAAAAAAAAACAAAACAAAACCAGAGATGGCTTTGATATATACCTGATGCATCCACACCATGTGAAAAACAAATGAAGTCATTGTGCACCGTACACAAGCTTTTGTCGTGATTCAGAGAATTTCATTACATGGCAAGCAATAGCACAAACAGACTAAACTTAGTTAAAAAAAAAAAGAAGTATGCTGTGATTCTTATTGCTAGATTCACACTGCAAGGGATGACATAATTTTGCAAAAACCTGTTATGTAAATGTTGTTAATTTCAATTTTTTATTGGTTCTGTAGTTTTACTTTTATTTAGCTTATAAATATGTTCTAGTGTTACGGTTGTGTGGGTGTTATAAACAAAAAAAGTCAGATATTGTTTTCTACTTTTACATAGTTAAATATAATAACAATAATTTAGGTAAGCATTTGAGGCTTTAGGGATTCTTTTCTGTTGAAAGGGGTCCCTTTGGTACTTTTGAGAAACACAGATTTAAACAAGCATTTTTCAATACTTCTGTCCTATGAGTCCCCATAATTATTACCTTCATGAAATACTCAGGCATTTTTAGGTCATTTAAAAAATATTTGTGTGATACCTAAAAAGAGAGATCACATAAAATATTATATTTTTGATAAATATTATTAAAGTTTATTTTGTGGAGTTCATTTTAATCTAAACTTTAATAACATTTATTACACAAAAAATAAAAATAAATTCTTTTTTCTTTTGTAGTGAACTTCTATTATATGATTTCTCTAGAATCAATTACAAAAGGAAAGCATCACTTGTTGAAAAATTAAAAATTAATATATTTTTTCAGATTTTGTACTAAAAGCATATTTAAACAGATTGAAATATAACTAGATACTACAATATCAGAACTGACACAAAATACTTTCATTTCTTGATGCTTGTAGTTCTTGCATTTTGTACTTAAAAGCCAGCTGGGAGTTTTACAAACAATTTTTGTGTTTTGTTTGTAACTAATGAGATAAGAGAAATAGCTTCAGGCAATTATGTGCAAACATACATCCACAATTATTATATGTAGATATAAATTATTACATAAATCATATATACATTATTATAATAATTTTTATAGAGTTCTATATTTGTGCTATATAAAAATTTTTCATTGTATGAATACAATCACTGGATGTGGTGAACATCACCATAAGTCATTTGCAAAATAATAATCATGATTACATTTCTCATTGATCTATTTTATTCAGGGCCATTTGTCCTCAATCTTAAAAAAAAAAATCGATATCTGGATGAGATTTCAAACAACTTAAAGCTGTAAAACATTAAAATACCTTCTAACAAAGGTATTTAGCAAGAGAGTAACTGAAGTGTCTGCTCATTGAATGTTGCTAAAATGTCTATGACCAGCTCAGTAGGCTCACGCAGTATGCACTCAGAGACTCCCAAACTTCCATTCTGAACTGCAAAAATACGTTTAAATGATTTTATTTCTCACCTTTTAAAAAGTAGAAATTGATACAGATATTGTTACTGCCTTTTACAACCTGCCCACCTGTAACACAGAACGCCAGTTGGGAAACACTGATCTAAACCATTCACCACATCTCTATCCTATTTCACTAAAGTCTTCATAAAGACTTAGTTACCTCTGATAATCTGCTCTGGTGTTTTAAAATCCTGATGTTTAGGAAGCCCTTTATGAGCAAGTCACTTAACCTCTCAGGACCTCAGATTTCTCTTCTAGAAAATTGAGGGGGTTTGGATAAGATTCTTTTTAAAATCCCATGCAGAGTTAGAATTTTATGATTTTTGTTTCATCCAAAGCTTTAGTTTTCATAAGTGTTTAACATCAGAGCAATGTTTTAAAACCAATTCAAACAAGAAATCCTTAATATGTAAAGCACGTAAAAGTGAAGCTGAGAACACTCAAATTCTGCAGTACACAATTTGAAAACCAGTGATCTAAAGCTCTCTTTTAAAACATGCTTTCCTTTTTTCTTTGTCTCAGTGGAAAAGGAAAACATCTGGAAAGGATCCACCATATTAGTTTCCCTATGTTACACCAGAACATATGTATTAAGTCACCTGTCAGCCTTTTCTTCTCCAGATTAAATAGCCATTATAATTCCCATTTCCCATCTCTTTAAAATATATTTCCTTTTTATAAATGAACCTTCTTTAGTTTCTGTAACTCTTTATTAAAATGTAAAGTTACACACCAACCACAATCTCTGAGAAGAGCCAAGTGTAGCGAAAGGATTACTTCAGCTCTATTCATGCGATAGTCTCACTCTTAGTAAATTCCAAGTTGTTTCCTTTTTAATGACAGCATTCCACTGCTGCCTCCCCTTCCACCAATAGCTCAGTTTGACCCACAATTTTTTTTTTTTTGGCCAAACTTGTTATATCTAGCCAATAATTTCCCATCCAATACCCATGTAATTTGTAATTGTCCTCATGGGGCCTTTGAAGTTTTTCTTATTGAATATAATCCTGTTTTTGATGGAGCATTTCTCTAATTAGTTAAGGTCACTGAATTTTTCATCTGCCTTCCAACATACCTCATCCAACTTCATAACCAATGTGAATGTTGTCTTGCTTATTGTTAAAATCGTAGACTAATAAAATGTTAATTACTGTAGTCCCTTGGAGATGCATCCCCAAGACCCCCAGTAGATGCCCAAAACCATGGATAGCACTGAACCTTACATATACTATGTTTTTTTTCCTATATGTGCAGATCTATGATAAAGTTTAATTAACAAATTAGGCACAGTAAGAGTTTAACAACAACAATAATAAAATAGAACAAGATATTGTAATAAATTTATGTGAATGTAGTCTCTTGAAATATCTTATTCTACTGTACTCACTTTCTTCTTCTTGTAATGTATTTGTGCAACTATTTCATAAGTAAGATGGACATAACTGGCACTTTCTGACTTTGTTGCCAGCACACGGACAGATGATTTGGGTTTTGTTTTTGTTAGCACATGGCTTCTTTGTTCTATACACTTGCCTGACTTGATCATGTGCCCTGCAGTCTTACCACATACTACCATGGTTAACCTGTCCATCCATGTTTTATCCCCTGATGCCTCCTTTGCACTTTTATGAATGCAAGCTCTATTAGACATCTTCCTTCAGAAAAGTCCAGTTTCAGTGGAACCAAAGACTTGCTTTGGATGGTATCCTTTCTCCTTAATCAATTTCTTTAACTCTGTTGGAATGTAACAGCAGCTCCTTCATCAGCAGATGCAGCCTCTCCAATAATTTTTGTATTTTTCAGTCCAAACCTATTCCTGGATCTGTGTAACCATCCCTTGCTTGCAGTAAATGGCTTAGAGTCACCCACTTCGGGAGAACATTTGCTGCAGTCCTTTCATGGGCTCAGTGCTTTCTGGCACTACACGTTGCCATCAATGGGAACGTGTTTTCTGTTCATG
Source organism: Eonycteris spelaea (assembly GCA_003508835.1). Taxonomy (NCBI): domain Eukaryota; kingdom Metazoa; phylum Chordata; class Mammalia; order Chiroptera; family Pteropodidae; genus Eonycteris; species Eonycteris spelaea. Next base: position 1,387,214 of record PUFA01000265.1, on the reverse strand, counting down.
TCTCCACCTGCAAATGTAATGCTTTTTCCATCTTAACTAAGCACTTGTTGTGCACAGTGGCCATAATTTTTGTAGTTTGAGGTGAGAAGGCAAAAGTAACACAAATTTATTTTTCCTTTATCACAATCTCACAGATCGAAGATGTAGTCTTACTGTATATCTTAGCAACCTCAGCATATGACATTTTTTCTTTCCTTATTAAGTCAAGAGCTTTCATCTTTTTCCTTAAAAGAAGCGCTTTATGGCTTCTCTTTGGCATATTCAAATTGCTAGCTTCGCTACTCTTGCACTTTGGGGCAATTATTAAGTAAAATAAAGTTTATTTGAACACAAGCATTACAATACCCACTCAGCTATTAAATGACTAATAGGCAAGTAGCTTGGACAGTGTGGAGATGTTGGACGAAGGAATGAGTCACGTCACAAGCAAGATATCATGAGATTTCATTGCACTACTCAGAACAGCACACAATTTAAAACTAATAAATTGTTTACTTCTAGAATTTCCATTTAATATTTTTGGACCACGGTTGACCACAGGTAACTGAAACTATAGAAAGTGGAACCGCAGATAAGGAGGAATTACGATACCTAAAAAGAATCTACACACAAGGTGTGTTACAAGCTGAACAGTGTTCCCCAAAATTCATATGTCAAAATCCCGACCCCTCAGTACCTCAGAATGTAACCGCATTTGGATATAAGGCCTTAAGAGGTAATTAAATTAAAATAAGGCCATGTGGGTGGGTCACAAACAGACACCCAGGGATTCAGCACAGAGGAAACAGGAAAAACCATGTGAAGACACAGCAAGAGGCAGCCATTCACAAGCCAAGGAGAAAAACCTCAGAAGAAACCAACCCTGCTGACACCTGATCTCGGACTTCTAGCCGCCAGAAGTGTGAGAAAATAAATTTCTAAGTGGCATAAACAAAGTTTAGGGTTACTTTGTTATGGAAGCCCTAGGAAACCAATACATCCAATGAGCAGTGTGAAGGTCATACATAGACCACTGCCTTACCCAGGTTCACAAAATAATCCCGTGGATGACTACAGCTGCCCCCTAAATGGACTCCCTGTTCCCAGTCTTACTTTCTCAATAGGTTTTTCCTGTTTCCTCTGTGCTAAATCCCCAGTTTTCTATAGATTGACCCGATCTCCCTAAAACAAAAATTTGATCATCTCACTGGTTCACAAGCCTTCAGCTGCTTCTCATTGTCTTCTGGATACAATCCAAATTCTCAGCTTGGAAACCAAAGCCAGTAGGATCCAGCCCCCGTTTACCTCTCCAATCTTGTTTCTCTCATCTCTGTCCCCCACCCCCCCACCCACCCCGGGGAGGGGTGGGTGGCCTAACTTCTACTTATCTTCCGGCCTCAACTTATTACCGCTTCCACTGGGAAGCCTTCCCAAGGCCGCAAAGACCAAGTTAAGTGTCCTGCTTGTATGCTCTCGGCAGTCTTTTTGTTTAATGCTGTTGTAGCATTTATTATAGTGTGTCCAAGGCCTGTTTGTTCATCTCCTCTTTTCAACCATGAGATCCTGTCTTGGTTGTCTCTCCAGGCATAAGAAAAATGCCTGGCACTTTGAAAACATTCATTGGATGGATGAATAAATGAACAAAGCATGCCATGGTCTAACCAGCTGGTCCCAGAACCAATTTTTTTTCCCCTTTCAGAGGGGGAGGGATGGGGAGGTGACCTTTCAAGGCATTTCCCAGTAGTATGTGGATGGAGCTGGATGGAGCTGCAACTTTCTTTAATGGTTGCAAGAGGAATTTAGATTAGACGTTTAAGAGCTGGTCCTTGTGTTTTAAGATACTACCATAAAAGGAAGGGTAGCAAACAGTCTATCCAGCAATTTTAGAGTCTGGAAGTAACTAATATTTGGAGGCTATTTTTTTTATAGGAAGTGGAACCTTCAGGTCTATTCTAAGGCTCTGATTCTGTAACTTCAAGTCCATGACCTACAGGTAAAGGTGGTGGGTGGACAGGAAAATATAATTGTTGCAACTAACAGTGCAATGAGTTCTGTGCACAAGCCTCCAAAAATAAATATCTTTGAGGTTTAAAAATTATTTCATACACTGTTATAAATGCTGGAGAGCCTGGGGGAAAAAAGAAAGGAAAAAGAAGACAGTAACAGTCTCTCTCACACATATATGTGCGTGTGTATATATGTGTGTATATGTGTGTGTGTGTGTGTGCGTGGGTGTGTGTGTGTCTGTGTCCGTGTGTGTACATATATATGTGTGTATAGCTAGATAGACAGATAGATATAGACGAGGGATAATAGATGAAAATAAACAGGATTCGATCTCATTTGCAAATTTCTGAAAGGGAAAATGTATCAGAATTTTCAGTCCTCAAGACATAAGGCCTAAAGGTCTGTGAACAAGAAGGGAGGAAAAGGGGGAGGGGGAAGCGGGAACTCGCTCTTCCAGCGGGAAGTCTTCAATGGCTATCGAGTTATGAAGAAACAACTCTGAACAGAAGTCCTTATTCGGAGCGCTAAACTCCCTTTTACCACATAAAGAGCAATGTAAAAACTCGGAGCAGCCTCATCATGGTGTTGGGGAAACAACTCAGATTCCCCGTGTGAGAAAGCAAGAGAGCTCCGACCGGGTAGTTGCCCAGACTCACATTAGGGCTTTTATTTGCAAGTCATTGAGCCAAATGGATGACCGGGCTAGTTGTGTCGCGTTCTGGGAAGCACGGTTATTATTATCGCCTATTGCCCCACCGAAGAATTTCACTGAAAAAGAAGAGTCCCAGCAGCGTGTGTGCGCGCGGTGCCTGCCATACGGAACGTGCAGCTACGTGCCCACCTCGAAAACGACTTTATTTACGAAGCGATTACCGTGTTATCTATTTGTTTTCCTTTTCCAGCAACAGCAGCCCTACTCAGCCCTCGAATTTCTTAATTACAAACCCGTTCGCTTCTAAATCAACCCCAAACCGTCAGGCAGAGCCCGGAGGGAGGCTGTGCAAGTTTGCACACACCCCCACCTCCCGGATCAAGGGCAACACAGAAGCAAGAAACTGTGTATGTGCAAAAAGGTGGATCTGGGGACGAGGATCGCTGAGTTTGTTTACAGAGCAGAGACGCCTCAGCTCGGATGCCAAAGCTACCAAGAGCTGCAAAGCAAACTTAGCCCTAGCACACGTACCCCAGGAGCAGCGGGCAGGCCTGAAAGTGCGGATTGGATCGGCGAACACTGGAGCGGAGGTGGCAGGGCGCTCCAGCGCGTTGGGTCCACCTGCAGCCGCTGCCGCTCCCCGCCCCCCAGTTTGTCTTTGAAGGGAGTGGGGGGGGGAATGCATTTACACACTTAATATCTAGATCAGTTTACCTACTGCCCCCGTAAAAACACAAAGGTACAGTCTGGGAAAGCGCGCTCGGGGGAGGGGGCATTATTTGTCCAGAGCTTTAAAACCCCACTCGGAGAAATATAGTCATTCATCGCAGCCCAGGGAGGTTTTTGCAAATCTGGGGAGGTACAAGGGCACTATAGATGCTACGGGCGCTGAGTGAAGCCCCTTTTCCCGTAGAAGGCAGCCCAGGTCGCTAGGTGAGCCGGGTGGGAGAGCTGGGAGCGGTGGATCCGGCTGGAGCAGGGCGGTGAGTTTTTCTCGCTCCTCTGAGGGAAGGCGCTACCTGCAGGCTGGAATTCCAGGGAGGATTTTCTTCTTGCCCCGGGGTGGGCCGGGTGGCCCCACATTTGTGGGCCGGGAGGAAACCGGAGTCGGGGGCAGTGGGGCGGCGCCTGGGCCCGCCGCAGCCTCTGCGCACGTGCCGCTGGCGGCAGGCACGCAGCTCGCCGACCCAGTCCGGTGTGCTCGGAGTTCCGGATCCGCTTTTTCTCACCGCCCTCCCGGGAGGCTTTAGCTCCGCCCTTCCTGAACCCCTTATATTAACTGTGGCCAAAGCCCTAAGAAACACAGCTCATTGTTGGCAGTTGCCGGGCGGTCTTGCTAAGCTGTTGAGGGCAGCGGACAGGGGGGAAAAAAAGGGAACGGCTCCGATTCTGCCCCTGCGGCCGCTGCAAGACCTCGGCGCCGACATCGCGACAGCGAGCGCCCTGCACGCCAGGAAGGACCCTCTATGTACTGCTGAGTCGGTCCTGGACCCGACGATCCCGCCCTCGGTCTTCGGAGCAGAAATCGCAAAGACGGAAGGTAAGCGCGCCGGGCGAAGCTGGCTGGGGCTCCTGCCAGCCCTGTCCTCCGAGGGCTGGGTTTGCCCGGAGGAAGAGCGTGAGGCGGAGCTGGGGAATAACAACAGGATGTGCAACAACAGGATGAGGAGGGCTGATTTAATGCCTGAAGTTAGCGGCAGGGCTACGGGGCACTTCCTTTATTAGGCGACTTCAGGGAGCGGAGGGGGGTGTGGGCTCCGGTTCCCCGCGCCCAGTCGCAGGGGAAGGGGCTGTTTGTGCAGCGCCCGGCTCTGATGTGGGTGGTGGGTCCGCCGTGGTGGCGAGTCTGGGTGCAAAGGCTACTAGTGGCTGGTGATTCTCAGCCGACGTGCGTCCGGGGAAGCAGGGGGGCAGAGGCGAGAAAGAGTGGGGTGCACTGTGGTGGGCGACACGTGTGGCACGAGTCTTATCGTCTGCCCTTTTCACTTGCAGGACTGGAAATGGCAGACCATATGATGGCCATGAACCACGGGCGCTTCCCCGACGGCACCAACGGGCTGCACCACCACCCTGCCCACCGCATGGGCATGGGGCAGTTCCCGAGCCCCCATCACCACCAGCAGCAGCAGCCCCAACACGCCTTCAACACCCTGATGGGCGAGCACATACACTACGGCGCGGGCAACATGAATACCACCAGCGGCATCAGGCACGCCATGGGGCCGGGAACTGTGAACGGAGGGCACCCCCCGAGCGCGCTGGCCCCCGCGGCTAGGTTTAACAACTCCCAGTTCATGGGCCCCCCGGTGGCCAGCCAGGGAGGCTCCCTGCCGGCCAGCATGCAGCTGCAGAAGCTCAACAACCAGTATTTCAACCATCACCCCTACCCCCACAACCACTACATGCCGGATTTGCACCCTGCTGCAGGCCACCAGATGAACGGGACAAACCAGCACTTCCGAGATTGCAACCCTAAGCACAGCGGCGGTAGCAGCACCCCCGGCGGCTCGGGTGGTAGCAGCACCCCCGGCGGCTCGGGCGGCACCTCGGGAGGCGGCGCGAGCAGCAATAGCGGGTGGCAGCGGCGGCGGCGGCAGCAGCAACATGCCCGCCTCCGTGGCCCACGTCCCTGCTGCAATGCTGCCGCCCAATGTCATAGACACTGATTTCATCGACGAGGAGGTGCTTATGTCCTTAGTGATAGAAATGGGTTTGGACCGCATCAAGGAGCTGCCTGAACTCTGGCTGGGGCAAAACGAGTTTGATTTTATGACGGACTTCGTGTGCAAACAGCAGCCCAGCAGAGTGAGCTGTTGACTCGATCAAAACCCTGACGAAAGAAATCAAACCCCCCAACTTCTTCAGTGTGAATTTAAAAAAACATTCCCTTAGACACAGTATCTCACTTTTCAGATCTTGAAAGGTTTGAGAACTTGGAAACAAAGTAAACTATAAACTTGTACAAATTGGTTTAAAAAATTGCTGCCACTTTTTTTTCTGTTTTTGTTTCGTTTTTGTAGCCTTGACATTCACCTCCCTTATGTAGTTGAAATATCTAGCTAACTTGGTCTTTTTTGTTGTTTGTTTTTACTCCTTATTTCCTCACTTTCTCCAGTGCTCAACTGTTAGATATTAATCTTGGCAAACTGCTTAATCTTGTGGATTTTGTAGATGGTTTCAAATGACTGAACTGCATTCAAATTTACCAGTGAAAGGAAAAATTGCATTAGTTGGTTGCATGAACTTTGAAGGGCAGATATTACTGCACAAACTCTGCCATCTCGCTTCATTTTTGTAACTATGCATTTGAGTACAGACTAATTTTTAAATATGCTAAACTGGAAGATTTAACAGATGTGGGCCAAACCGTTCTGGATCAGGAAAAGTCATACTGTTCACTTTCAAGTTGGCTGTCCCCCCTCCCCCGTATGTACAGACAATAATAGGGTGTGGAATGTCGTCAGTGGCAAACATTTCACAGATTTTTATTTTGTTTCTGTCTTCAACATTTTTGACACTGTGCTAATAGTTATATTCAGTACATGAAAAGATACTACTGTGTTGAAAGCTTTTTAGGAAATTTTGACAGTATTTTTGTACAAAACATTTTTTTGAAAAAATACTTGTTAATTTATTCTATTTTAATTTGCCAATGTCAATAAAAAGTTAAGAAATACTTGTTTTCTAGAAGTCATTTGGGGGTGGCTGTTCCCTTTGGTGGCTTTTTTTTCTCTGTGAGCCGAACACTTTATTGAGAGTAAGCATTCCAAAGGGTAAATTACAGGACACTAAAACAGGTCATGATGAGCTTAAGCGGAGAGCAGGATTTAACATAATTGGCATAATGCTTCATTGTTATCATTGTAACATGCCTCTTGGTGTGGTTTAATCAAAACCTGTAAAGTTGTCAAAGAGCATTTTTCCCCTTAATTGCCATCATATTCAAGTGTACTCCAGAGTAAGAAAGGTTTGTAAATACTAAATATTATATTTTTTTTCATAAGGTGGGAGGGGAAAATTGTTTCTGGATAGACCTGATTCAACTACTTCAATGAAGATAGTTTGGAACAATATTCTGTAAGATTGATGAAGATGTCATTATATTTAATCTATCTCAGGTGATGTATCATTACTTCTCAGCAAAAGTCCTAAAGAGAAGCACACACTTCTAGCTTAATCTCTGAAATAACGTGACTGTTTTATAGTTCTAAAGAAGAAGGGGCAGAATTCCACCTCGAGGATTTTTATTTTGTTCTATACTATTTAAAATTTCCTCAGGTTGAGCCAAAGGTCAAATTGCAGTCTTTACAAGATGTTCCCTCCCAAGAATGCCCTCCCTGCTTTCCAGAATTCTGAGCCTTTTCTAGTACAGGCATTGGGTACAAAGGACTTAAGGATAAGATCATTTTAATTTTACTTAAATGGGTTATCAAGAAGACATAACTACGGCTAGGGAAGTGTCAATTTTTTCCTTATATAATCAAAGGAAAATGTAACATTGTTAAACTCTCAAATTATTCCGTTTGGAAGAAGGAATTTTTTGTTTTTAATGTTTTCCTAGCTTGTAAGAGCAACATACCTACATTCAAGAAAAAATAGTCTTTTGTATTTCACCTACTAGAAGAGTAAAGAAATGTAGATTGAATAAAATCTCACGAATAATATGTTAAAAGGGCATTTCACTTAAGAGTCTAATCTTCAAGTTCATATTTTATAATTAAAAAATTAGGAGAGAAGCGTATATAAAAGTGTTAAATTATAGTGAGTCTGGAGTAGAGGCTGATTTCAGTATAATTAAGATCACCTACATTCTATAATTCTGTCCAGGGCAGGCCATTAAAATTAAGATGCACACTCCACTGGATTTTTTTATACCTCTATAGTTGACACTGCCTTATTAAATATTATGTTATAGATAAATAATTTCTCTGAAAATACAGTCTTTGAAACTCTTTTTACCCCATTTTAAAAGCTGATCCAGATTTCCCACATTAATAGTTAAAGCTGAAGTTTTCTTCAGCTAGAACATGTCAATACTAAATCTGCAATCAGCAGTAAATCTTCCTGGCTAAGCATTTTCACAGTAAGTTTTCTTTTTTTTTTTCTAGAGGCTCAAGTGAAAAAATATGTTTGCATACATATTAATACCGCAATTCTAGTTCTTTTTCACTTGTGCCAGGAAAAAAAAGGAAAGCTATTGGAGGCATTGTTCTTTTGCATAAAGGAAGAAGCAAAAGAATTGTCTTGCCACCACCCTCGCCATTTATTCTGCCAGGGAATAAGCCACAACACCTGCTCTGTCACTAAATTCCTCCTGCTGCTCTATCACCGGAACACGTATGTGGCGATGCAGAGCCACATACTATTATTAGATCCTGAGCCCATCTCCGCCAGAGCAGAGGACTCAAACAGAGGAGCTGGGTTAAAAGCACCATTTCTCTTTAGTACAAATACAAACCTCTCCCATTCATTTGAATGATCTCTATTTCATTAAAACTCTTTCTTGATCAACAATTGAGCAGATTCTACATGATATATCTGCAGGTTTCTTAAGCAGAGAAAAATAACTCCTTGTTTGAACAACCTGATTAATGAAACCTGTACAGTGACCTAGATCACCAGGCTACTACTGGCAGACATTTGCAAAACCCTTTGTGGTCTTGCTTCCTAAGTTGCTTATAGCACATGGAGAAATTTGACCTCTGTGCCTTGGCTGTTTTTCAAAAAGTTCTAATATGGTACAAGATAGCTTCTGTTCTTTAAGCTGTGCCCACAAATAGACACCTCATGCTTGATTTTCAAGAAGAGATCAATGATAAGCAATAGTACAACATCAGAAAAATGTCAAGAAAAATAAGTACACATTAATAAAAAAAAAAAAACAACTTGTACCTCTGCCTTGTGGCTGCTAAAAAAGATACTGGTGGCAGTATCTTTGCTAGAGCTGATAAAGATGTTACAGCTAGCTATGGATGGCTCTTTGAAGAACAGTTACCTAATCACCTCTGTTTATGGGGTGCTAGGCTAGAGCATGAGTTCCAGAAGGCTGACATCTATTGTGAAGTTTATGGTCTCCATGACTTTTACTACTGTAAACGCCTGGGATAGCTATAAATTGATGTCAACATTAAGGCCAGATCCTTTAGAGCAAAATATTAATCCATTAATCTATTATGGGTGGCCGGCTTTGAAATACAAACTTTGCAATCCCAGACTATTAGGTGTTTTCGCCCCCTTGTGGAATTTATTTAGAAAGTCAAAGGAAAGCTGTTTGCTCAAGAGGATATTTTCGTTTCATTGTTTGTTTTTATCATTTCTGAAGACTTCATTTTCTTTGTGACACGGACAGACATAGTTCAACAACAAATAGTTTATCAAAGGAAATTCAAAATAAACATCCTTTATGAAAATAAGAGTATTTTTCTTAACAAAGACTTTAACCTATGATTAAATGTGCATAATTGAGACGATGTCATATTTTAAAATATGCATTGGCCAAGGGATTTTCTTTTTAAAAGTATAATGGGCAATGCTTTAGCCTGTCAGTTAAAGCTGACACTCCACACCTTCACAACAAAACTGTTGGTTTGGGATAAGTGCAAATAATAATGTATTTGATGATACCAGGGTTGGAAAGGTGGAGGGGAATATACAGGAATGCAGAAAGCAATTATCTATGTTGGAAGGTGACCAAGCCACAGGCTCTATTCTTGTGAAAAGGACCACAGGATGTTTAATGAAAATGAACATTGCTGTCTAATTGATTCAGTAAAATTTACTTTAAGACAGACTTGGCAGATAACACTGTCTCCAAAAAAATAAATAAATTTAGAATTCAAGGAATTTAGGACCCAAGCCATTGGCGATTGTCTCTTCTCCAATGGTATTGTTTTGCTAGCACAAAAGAGACGTTACACACCAATTCAGAGATGATATTTATCATTTTGGTACTGTACCACTATCATCGAAATCAGAGCTCCGAGGCAGGTTGAAGCAAGAGAACAATAGGTAGCACATCAAGTGACTCAGCCAATGAACCCCTATTATCATGTGTTCTGTTTGTCTTTTCCCCCCAGAATAGAAGGAACGTGGCAATGTCAGAATTTTAATTGCAATGGACTGGCTTAAATTACTTGACCTATTTTTATCCAGCAAGGAGAGAAATGGTTCTTTTTTCCTGGCAGCCATACTTATAATTTAAATTGGAAAGAGAAATATAAGAACATTTTCTATCAAATAATGTATTGTTCATAACTAGTTTTAGTTTGCCTTATAGTAAATAAGACCCACCCATATTTTTGAAAAAATTTAAGACACCTTAAATTAAAAAAAAAAAGATTTTCTAGTACTGGAAGATCTTAACTCATAACTAATATTAAATAATAAGCTGAAAATATGCTAAGAGCTGCTGGTATACATTTCTACAGTATTTTGCTATTTATAAACACAACAAAAGTAAAGCTAAAAGAAATAAGGGTCTACTGCGTTGATGAACTGAATCCATGATGCTCGGGAAAGAGAACATATCAACAACCCCCTTCCACACTTTCTATGAAGAAATCCTGGCTTTTTAGTGGCTGGATCCTTATCATTTGCTTCTTTCCCCAAGATGAGCACTGAAGTTTTCAGAGCCAATCCCAGGAGACAGTTGGTGGTGCTTTGAGGGAACTAAGCTTGGCTAAACCAGGACATGCAAAGTGAACTAAAGCAGATGAAAGATGAATGACATTGGCTAGTATTATTACTTGCTTTAGATATTACAGGTTATCGCTAGGCTGAAAGATTCACGAGGCAGAGCACAATGCAGAGTAAGACCAGCACCTCACCATTGTGCTCTGCAGTGCAATCCCTCCCTTTCTTCCTTCTACAGCAGAGTTGTTCCTGGATTACATTTTAGGTTGCTGAACAAAGCAGACAAGGGATTCTGGTTTCCACGGAGCCTGCGATAAGGCAACAACTTTAGTGTGGTGTGCATTGCGGGGGATCCCAGGCTTTTGAAAAGTTAATGATGCTAAAAGAATCCTACAGGTCCATTCTTGAAATCTGTGTGGGCAGCAAGATTTAAACTTGAGTAAAAGTCTAACTAGCATAAAATCAGAAAAAGTCATCAGAGGACAGTCGACTCCAGGTCGTGATATCATTTTATGAACATTTGTAGGAGGCAATATGCTAGAGTGAAGGAAATTCACTGGAGCTATGGAATCCTTTTCTCATTGTGTCTCCCTAGGAACTGGTATAAAATGTGGCCTTGTGATTTTATTATGTAACCTGGCCACAAAGCTTTTCCTGGTAACCCATCTCCTCACCACTCTTTGGCTTCATGACAGTTGATATCTCCTTCTGACAAACACATAGAACTCAAATTGTGCATGAAAATTCTTAAGTCACCTTATAAATATTGCCCCATTACATTTATTTTGATTAACTCTTTGAGGGAGGGTAAGTGGGATGATGTCTAGTTCCATAGTTCTTTTGCCCAATGTGTTTAGCAAACATATGAACAATGGGGCCAGTGGGTGAAAAGTGATTGAACTACTATATTTCTAATATGAGCCTAAAAGCAACATCTAAATGTTTCTTGTCTGACATCATGTTTTAAATCAATGATTCTCAGCTGGGTTGGGCCACCCCTCTAGGATGGCAGATCAGAATGGGGAGAGGATACAAGAGAGCAGTAACTTGAAGAACTACATTCCATACTATTATATATTTGGGAAAATGTTTAAATACATGTTATTTCAGTAAAACATAATGTAGGGACTTTTAAAAATTTGTTTGACTGAATTGGGCACAGATTTTTATTTTTATTTGTCTATTCATTTTTCAATTATACTTAACATTCGATATTATTTTATACTAGTTTTGGGTGTACAGTGTAGTGGTTAGACATTTATATAACTTATGAAGTGATTCCCCTGATAAGTCTAGTACCCACCTGGCACTATACACAGTTACTACAATATTATCGACTATATTCCCTATGCTATATACTTTACACCCCGTGACTATTTTGTAACTACCAATTTGGGGGCATAGATTTTTAAATGGTGGGAAACACGGTTTAGACTACATGGGACAAAATCAGAGGAATCTACTCTGTGGCCAGCACTATATAACAAATCATGTCATTGATTCATTTCCTGTGGCTGGACTGATTTTGCTGAGCACCTACTATGTGACCAGGCATTGTGGTAGGCACTTTCCATGCATAATCTAATTCAATCCTCACAATATTCTTGTGAGTTCCCTATCAATATTCCAGTTTTAGGTAGAGAAACTGCTACTTAGAAAATGTCTCACAATACAGATAGTAGGAAGCTGAGTGGTTTCTGAGACCTAGCTTACAAAATAGTGTTCTAATACATAACACTATTGTTCTAAATCATATTCTATTCTTAGATGCCACTGATTGTAAGATGATCAGTCAATTTAATAACAATGTTTCAGGAAGAAAACCTTACTACATTATATGTACACAAATCATAAGGTATGCTAACACAAATATGACATGTATCAATGATACCATTTCATACCACATCCTTTTGAGATTCTCGGACTTGAGTCTGCACTTTCGAACACATTTCAAATTCTTCCAAACTAACAGTGCAAGAGTAGCATCAGTGGTGAGTCTGCCTAACTAACCCCTTCTAAACACTTTCACCCCGTTAACACTTCAAGCCAGTGAGTTAAATTATCACTTTGGTTTTTATTTTTCCTTTAACTAAATTTCCTCATTTCCTTTCAGAGATTAAGCCAATGCCTGGGCTTTGTCAATTCTATAATCTAGTAAATGATAATGTCAGCAACTAAATTCTCCCATATAAAGATGACACACTGCCTGAAAGCAATTATGATTTAGCATTGATTATAAGATCCACATTCATATGTGGGAAAATGTACAAAATCTTTCTAGCACATCCCACTTACAAAGATGCAGAAAACCTAGTAACATTCTTCACTGTTGCAGTGGCTTAAATATATGGGTTACTTATTAAAAATAATTTCATCAGTTTCTTATTTCAGGTTCTGCTCTATTTTCTTGTGAATTTCATTTTTTCCAACCACTCAATAGATATTTGAATATCAGATACCAATAAATATTCGAGTCTCTTTCCTTCAAACATCTCTTCCTGGGCCATGATATCATCATCACTGTTCCTGTTGTTTATTTTCTCAAAGAGGCAATTCTATATATAATGCTGAAGTAGAAGAAGCTGGCAGGTTTTAAGTACTGTAAGTTGGTACTGAAGAGTTGTCAAGCAGGTAAAATGCACAAGTCCCTGCCCATTTATTGCACTTTCCCCAACTTCCCAACAGTCTCTTTTTTTTTTCATAACATCACATTCTTCCAGTTTGGAGTGTCAATGACTTACCCTAGACGATAAACCAAGAGATTAGTTGAAAAATAGTTATACAGAGGGAATATTATGATATGTATATCATAATACATAGCTACCCAAGAAATATATTGATCGACATGTAAAAGTAATGCAGTTAAAGAACCATGATAAAGTATTACAGTAAAATATTTTTCCTTTCACTACTTGGCCACTAGGTGTAGCTAGAGGTCCATAAGCTCATATTTGCACTTAATTACCTAGAAGACTAGACTGTCACAAAGCTTCAAGAACTTGGTCCTCACCCCAACACACACACTATCGTTTGCTTTATTGAAACATAAAATATTCTATGTTACCTATTATAACCCTCAGAATTAAAGATAAGCCGAGGACACCTCAACACATTCTGTCTCGGCACCATTGCTCATGACATTAATAAAAATTGGAAATTGACAAAAGGTATCTTTGAGCAATTCTCCACTATTTTTACCTTTTATCTTCTTCCCTTTCTGAAGTACTCTCATCTTGCCTTCCATTCCCTCAAGTATCAGTAGCTAAATTTTCTGTCCTACTGGGAAATATTGATATCTTAAGAGAAAAACTCTAAAAAAGTGCAACATTCAAACTAAAGAAATAAGTTTCGAATGACAGAATTTTATGCACCAGTCAGGAAGAGATTTGAAAGTTGCTAGGTCTTTTTCAAACTTTCTCTGACCTTTAAATTGTTTCTCTCTTGTTTCTCCTCCTACTTCTCAAGCCAGTACTGTTTGACGTTTTAGGCTCAGCTCTTTGCTCTTACCTTAAATACAGGTGTTTGTTTCATACTTCACCTCACTAGCCATTTCCTAAGGGTTCTGATACAATGTAGATACTGAGGATTCCAAAACCCAGATAGATTTATGGCCCCAATCTCCTTCCCAAGTTCTGCCTGCTACTGAATGAACACACACACACACACACACACACACACACACACACGCACGCACGCACACGCACACGCACACACACACACGCATGAAGTCTGATAAGCATTCAAGCACAGCATGTCCAAGCCTGCATTCAGTCTTCTCTCTTCTGCTCCCTGTGTTCTCATTCCTAGTTAATGGAACTACTATTCATCTAGATACTCAAGCCAGAAACCTGGACATTTCTTAGGTTTCTTCCTTCTTATTCACCACCAACCCCCACCAATCTAGTTAGTCAATACATCCAATAATCCCTTTGCCCTTGCTCTCCCTCTGCCTGCAATGTGTTTTCCTTCTTGAACCTCCCTTGGGTTTTTGTCAGAACTTACTTCTTCAATGACCTCAATACTTAAAATGGAAAGTCACCTCCTCCTTTTCTCCATGGCATGCCTGTCTCTATATCCCCATAGTTTCTCCGGAGCCCGTGTGGTGGTTTCAAAATGTGTCTATAAAGTCTTAGACACTCATCCTATCAAAAGGTGGCATCTAGGTCTCGTCCCTGAATCTGCTACGTAACTTCAAGGCTGAGTCAGAAAAGACCAGGCAGCTCCCTCCTGGTTTTCTTGGAACACCACCACTTGGAGTTCTGAGCTGCACATAAGAAGTCAAACTATCCTGAGGCTGCCATGAGCAGATGCTTCCACCAACAGGGCCAGCTCAGATTGCCAGTTGACAGCTAGTAATGATCGCCAGTGGGAGTAAAGATGCCTCCACATGCTTTTGGTCTCCAGTTATTGAACTGCCCTTAGCTGTTGAATCTTTCCAGCTGAGGCTCCAGACATTAGACATATGGAGCAAAGGAAAACCAAGCTCCTGGTATCCTTTCTGATTTCCTGTCCCACAGAATCCATGCGCATCCTAAATGGTAAATTTTGAAGTGATTTAATAGATAGCTATTATAACTGAATAGCACTCCCACCATCTTATTTGAATTATTTATTGATTTCTATCTCTACTTTTAACTGTAAGCTCCATGAGAATAGGACTATTTTTGTCTACTTCATTCACTGTACCTAGAATACAGATACATGGTAGGGCTTGGCAAATATTTGTTGAATAAATGAATGAGTCGGTGAGTGAATAAATTAATTCCACCTTTACCGTACCATTTTCCTCTCTATTCACCTCCCACTGTCTTAGTTGAGGCACTATTTTTTACATAGACTGCAGTAACTTCCCATCTGATCTCACTTCCTCCCATTTTACCCCCTACCATCCATGCTTCATGCTTCAGGAAATTAATTATTCTAAACTATAGATTTGATCCCACTGCTCAAGCCAACTAATATAGTTAATCTAAGTAGTTATGTTTATACCATAATGACCTCCCAATGACACGAAGAATTGGACCATGGGCAAGCAGCTCTCTGAAGGCTAGCACATTGACTGGCCAGGAAAATTCCAACCAAGAAACAGAGAAACTACAGTAAGATCACAATGGTGCTTTAAAGAAATTATCTTGAGACAAGCCCAGAGAAACTAGCTTGCAAAAGTCAACGGGAGAGTGGAACACCTAGTCAGAACAAAGCAACACCACGAAACCATGTGACCCTAAATCCAGATGGAGAGAGAAGATGTATCTGTCCTTGCAGCTATTTAATTCCAATTTAGTATCCATCACACCCACTGTGCACAGTTCCTATGGTACATCCCCAGCCTTTTCTTTATTTGCTCTCACGTCAGCGACTTCAAGAGGAACACGCATTTCATTCCTCTATGGTTTCGTATATGTTGTTCCCTCCACCTGGAATGCCCTCCTTCTCTTCATGCCCTTGTTGAAGTGTCCTTCAAAATCTGTCAAGTATCTTTTTCTCTGAGAGATCTTCTCATATGACCACCTACTATGTGGTACCCCTATATATTATAGGCACCTTGGTTTATTTGAATTTACTACACAGTCCTATGATGATTTAATAATAAGCTCCTCTCTTCCACTTTATATCTATTAAGAAATTTGCAGCCACAAATGATTAAACCATAAGAAGATGGATTATTTATCCTAAGTCAATGGGGGTGAAGGCTCCAAGGTTGGCTAATTCACTGACTCAATAATGTCAATAGGGACTTAGGTTCTTATCTCTCTAGTAGGCTTCTCTCAGTGTTGGCTTCATCTTGGACCAGTGACAGATGTTAGTAACAGAGCTTACATGATGTATAGATGCAACAATGTCCAAAAGAAAAGTCACCTTCTGTAGCCTGTTTTAAGGGGAAGAGAAAACTTTTCACAGAAGTACTCTTTCCCTCATATATCATGTCACATACTCCTTTCTGAACCAACCACTGGGATTGGTTCTACCCTGGGATAGAATTAACGCTATGGACTTGAACTAATGCCCGAGGGGAGGAGATAAATACAGGTAGGAATAGGACCAGTAACCTCATCGCTGGAAGAGTTAAAACCTTAGCTGACCCTTTCTGGAATTTTGGTTTCAAGGCATAGATGTTTTGTTAGAACTGAAAAGGACTATTTTTAAAGTTTTTATATTTTGAATAAGTCTTCATATAAGATGTATAGCCAACAAAATTATATTATAAATCACTCAGAGCAGGTTTATTTGATAAAGGTTAAAATGTTTTCTATAAAATGATACAAATAAATATCCCCTTTAAAAGTAAGTAATGGCTATGTCTTCATTCAAAACCTTCAAAATTTTCTTGTTAATATGATTAATAAACATTTTCTCTGAACCAAGAAAATCATACACATATCGGCAGTGATTAATCTCAGTGGAAAATGAACAGAATCTAATATTTATGAACAAATTACTGATAGCTATATGACCCATTTCCATGATAAAACATGCTGGTCCATGTGCCAAAGCCAAAAAGAACATAAAATTCATCTGCTGAGACTGAAACAGAGAAAAAGTGAAATCTCATATATGACATCTTTTGCTCTATCCTCTAACTGCTTCCTCCGCCTGCCCCACAATGCCCTTTTCCATTCCAGTCATGTATTCACATAAGAACTCCAATTTCTTACTGACACAGTTATTGGTTAGGGTTGCCCTAGAAAGACTCATTTGAACTAATCATCATACTTTATCCTCCTGGCTACAGCTGATTGGTCCACGTATTCACCTGACCTAATAACAACCTTTTCCAGGGAGTTTTTAACTTGACAATTGAGCTTTATTCTCTCTCTAGTGATGAAACCATGAGCCTAGATACTGCTGTTAGCTATATTTCCAACTGTGTGAAAAAAGCTAGTCTGGGAGAAGAAAGACATTATGGAGAGAGAAGCAGAGACAAAAAAGCCATTTACCACCATCTGAATCCCTGAGGTCTAGTTGCAACTTTGTCTCTCCTGAAGTTTGGTTACATGAGACAATAAAATTTCTTGTTCCTGAACTAATTTGACTTAGATTAAATTGCGTGAAACAAAACCGTACTGACTAATACATACTAACACAGATTTCATTTACATTATTTTTTCCTAATGTTTCATTAAAATATATGTTTAAGGAGAACTCTTAGTTTATCTTAAACTAGTAAGTGACTTAAAAATTATCTTTTCCATGAACAATATGAGGTATATATGTGTCAGTATTAAAAGTCCCTTTTTCCCTCCTCAAATGATTATGATAAGCAACAGACTCTGTGATGTGCTGACCAGATTTTGCTTCAGGACCGAAGCGGTATTCACCCAATTGCTGGGAATAGTGCCAGAAGATGGCCAATTCTTTCAGAATTGCCTTGTCACCTTGTCCAAGGTCACGTTTCTTTCCCCAAGCAATCTGCCACCAAAGACCGAGTGGTTAATATCTGTGACAAAGGCCTGGCTTCCTCGTCCTAGCTCAGGGAAACTCTGAAAGGCTATCTAGCTTCAGAGTTTTCCATGGGTTGGGCTGAGGTCTTCATCCAGGCTGCATTGCAGCCATCTATTTCCTTCCCCTTTCTTCCATGGGCATTACTTCCAACAGCACTCTTCAATCAACTCCCAGCATGCCAATCCTATCTCAGAGGTCACCCTAAGGAACCCAACCTGAAACACTTTTCAAAATCCATCCATCCATAAAATATTATGTGGCCCTTTAAGAAAAACTCAGTAACTATTTCATGGCTCTTCAGATTTTTCTAGCATGTTGCTAAGCATTATAATAGAGAACAGAATGAAAGTATAAGGCATAATTCCTGCCCTTAAGGAACTCACATTCTCATTGGAGACATAAAACATATGCGGTGATCTTCATACAGCTCAGCAGTGTGCTCAAATGAAGAAGACTAAAGGGAAGTCAAAGTTGGCACATGGGATACAATTCATAAATATTCATGGAATGAATTAATGAATGAATGAATTAATAGCAAGAGATATATGTGAGCTGAAATAGATCATAATATTTATCTGAGGCCAAACCACGTGGCCAGTGCCACCTTTTAAAAAGTCATTAACCCACTTTACCATTTCCTAATCTTCACATCAAAATATAGAATGATCAAGCAAAACAAAAATATAAGATCCTACTAGGAATTCTGGTTCGGTTTGGGGTTTGGGGCACTTCTTGGGAAAAGGGTTTGCCTTTTTCCCATGTGCCAGAATCTAATCTCTCACATACCCTGCCTGGCCCAAGTAGACAGATCACATTCCTGACTCACAAGTAATTTACAGAGAAAGAGAGCTATCCTATAATCAGTAAGGATCATACTGACATTGATAAAACCTTACATCACTGCAGTGTTTCCGTGACCTGAAACTTACCTTATTCGATCCTTACATTATCCTGGGAGGTAGGAAGGGTAAATATTATTGTATCTCCCTATTTCACAGATGGAGAAACTGAGCTCCAGAGGCTGTACATGTTAGAGATGGAATTAAAATCTTCTTACTCCCATTGCATCCCTACACACTCTCAAATTTTTCATGGGGCTCTAATCTCTGAAGGCTGCCAGTTGAGATTTGTGGTTTATGTTAGTAATAATAAAATTAACATTTTTCGTTCTAGTAACACAGTTAATTTTGGATTCCAAAAGGTAGTTAAGCTTAACCAAACAGAATTTGTATTCTTGCATGTATTTCACAGTAACAATGCGTTTGAATATAAGCCTTGAATTAGAAAAACAGAAAGAAGTTTGTCCAATTAATTATACCCACACTTGAACAGATAAATATGTGTATTACGTTCTAGATAATAAATAGCTTTAATTCCTATCCAGTATACTATTTATAATTACACAGTTCCCCAGGAGATTAAAAATTAGATTGTATTAGAAACCTCTTTCCTTTTCTACTCAGTTGTAAAACATAACATTCTATTCTTAACTGAGATGCACTTATTTTGATGTCTACTTTGGCAGATCCTTGGTGGGGTGCAGGTGGGGGCAGGGGTGAAAATTAATGGAAAAAGAAATTGTGCTGCCAGCTCCTGCAATGCACCTTCAACTCAAATCAGCTTGCTATTTCCTCCACATGTCTTCAGCCAGCATAGGGCAAAAATATCAGTTCATTTTCTCTTCCCTTCATAAGTGAATTGAGGTCATTATTCTGTAAGGATTACTCTGTAGGATAATTTAATTTCCTATTCTCTTGTCTACTCTTGTTTCCACCTATAATAACATCTCATTGATTCTTAGAAATAATGTCTTACTCAGCTCCATCCCATCTGCTTATGTATATAATGAAGATTCAGTTTCTAAAGTGTTCTCTTCCTGAATCTGAATCTCACCCCAGCAGCCTTACTTATGGGCTATATGACCTTGGCCAAGACAGTTATGTTCTCACTGGCTTTATCTTCCTCCTCTAGACAAAGGGATACTTTTAACTGTCCCATTTATTAATGTGTCTTCAAAAATCACAGGGGATCCTTGAAATGTATAGATTTAATGTTCATAGTTATGCATTCACACACACTCCCTGAAAGTCTTGACATCTACAGTAGATTGTCATTTTGAATTAGTGAGTATTAAGGATGGCACCTGAGGTAATCACTGAGAGGTGCTTGAGTCTGGACTGTCCAATACTGTATCTTGTTCAGGATTTGTAGTTTCTTCCTCATCAGCAAAAGTCTGCCCTGAGGAAGAAAAAAATTTTTTAAACATGGATCCAACCATGTTCCCCACCCCCAAAGCAAGCCATCTTCAAATGTTGGGGAAATTGAAGAGAAAGCAGAGGGCTTAAAAAGTGATAATTATTAGTTAGAAAAATTAAAGTTTGAATATTTTAAAGAGTGGAATATGGGATTTGGCAGTGACTAGAGATTCTGTTCTGTGAATGATCTGCCATGTTTATTCAATATGGAAGGAAGTAAAAGCAATTAAAGAAACTATTTCGGCAAGTGCTTTAGCCAATGCAAATATGGATATTTGTGGAAGAAAACTATATGTTAAAATCATTGTGAAACTTACAGGATTCCAAATCAGTTCAGAGGTACCTCTCCTGCAGGTTAAGAGCCTGCAACAGAAGGCAGTGTGGAAATAAATGCTGGGCATGTTATTGTCCCGCCCGATGAGATAGTGCTGACAGTATAAAAGTGACTTTTAAATATTTTTTTGACTGCTACATGAAAAGACTAAGTATTTAAAACCCTATAAAGTTCATACTCCATACTTCTGATGGGAAAACTAGTAAACGGTTTACATGAACCCTAAGTATCTGTTTAAAACTACTGACTAATTATGCTTAGATGACTACCTAAATGCTCTTACCTTTTAATTTATCTGTTTTTCTATGAACCTCATCTAAGAAAGTATGCCAAAGTATTGAAGAATGTTTATGCATTAAAATATTTATTGCAGCATTGTACGTAATGAAAAGATTTTAGAAACCACCTGAATGTCCACTTTTAGGAGTTGATTCAGTAAATTATGGTTTAAGGAAAATGATGCTTTAACAGACTAATGAAATATAGAAATGCTGTGCCAAAATGTTAAGCAATTCAAAATAAGAATCCACTTTACTATTCCATTTAACTCTGTAAAGATATATGTTGACAAAAGTCTGAAAATAAATATGTCAAAATGATAATACAATGGTTTTTGAACATTGGAATTAAGACTACTTTATACTTGATGTACTTTCTAGTTTTTCTATAATGTATGTATGACATTTACAGTCAGGGAAAAAATAAAAAATTTTAAGTAATCTATCTTTTTAAAAATTAGAAATATTATCTGAAGGAATGATGTGCCTTGAATAAATGAGACACTATCCCAATATCAGAAACTGGAACAGTCATTGACAATCCATACAACCTGTGCCCTCCATGTGTGTAAATGTCTCCCAGCTTCCTGTCTACCACCTATGAAATCAGACTGTCTATAACTTTTGAGTGTTTCTAAAGCCAGTAAAACAGAAATTATGGACAAAAACAAGGAAATTTCCAGATGCCTCTGTTTTTATCCAAAGTAGTTCTTAATTTACAAATGTCTAACTAACTATATATTAGGTACTATGTATATTAGGGGCTTGGGAAACAAGACAGAATAAGTAATCCAGAGTTTGCAGTCTAATGAGAAAGCTAAATGAAGTAAATAATAATTCAGCCTGAAGCCAGAAAGATTATTGGGTGGTAGTGAAGCCAAGGTGAGGGCTAAGTCAGACACACGCAGTATATGTAACAACACTTGAGGCAAGAAGATGAGTGGTTAGTGTTCAGCATCCAGTCCTTCCCATGCCTTCGCACAGAGGACTCCACTTCTGAGTTGCCTTGAGATTGGGAAGAGCAATAGGACTAATTCTGTCCACTAAAATGTAAGCAAGTGTGACATGCGGCACTTCCAGGCTAAGGCAGTCTCTCTCCTCCCCATACCTATAACTGAGAAGGTCATATGCTCCAGGGGGCACAGGTTACAGGATTATGCCTTGATCGCTAAGTCACTACGTGGATAATAATGGCCCTGGAGAGTCACCTGGGACCACAGCTGACTTTGTATTGACAAATACGTCTCTGTTGTGTTCAGCAGCAACGTATCTGGGGTTACTTATTTCCATTATAATCTAATACTATTTAAATAAAGAGTTTAAAGGTCAAAACGGTATGATTGAATCAAGTAAATATATCTTGTTTAGCAGAAGGGATGTGCATCTAGAAATGGGAGTGCTAATCACATCATCAATGGCCGACATCATTAGAACATGGTTCCCATGCAGATGCATTCCTCAGCATTGTAAGTTGGTAATAAGTCGGTACTCACTCTCCTGTTCTCAAATCTCCCCCATGAGATGCCTCTAAAATATGTTTTTCCCAGCATCATTTGTTTAATTTCTGGTTAGTTTTCCCCAGTTGCAGTTAAGTTTAGAGAATACTCCACAATAGATTGCCACCAAACCCTAACTGCCTGTTTCCACAACTCTTTCTTTGAATACTCCTCTAGTCGATGTAAAACTTACATGAGGTTCCTTCATTTCACTTTTCTCAAATCCTGTCATCAAATCTATTTGCCAAGTACAAACTAAACGACATAAAGAGAAGCCACAGAAAACTACCATATTGTAATTTATAGTCAACTTTACTCAAAATAGTACAGTAGAGAGCATTTGGGGCATGCCACACAAACGTGCATTACCATGGGTGCAGATTATTGTCTTCTGAGCTAGTTTTCATTGTCTGACTATGTAATAGTAGCTAACATTACATAGTGCTTTTCATATGTTCAAGTTAGAACCAGAACAAAACCTCCAACCACACAAAATTGAGAAATAGAAAAACTACCTCCGATTTTATCTTTACAATGTCTTAGGATTCACCTAACATTTCCTTCTTAATTCAGAACCTCATATCATTTGCATCAACCCTTAAGAAATTAACCAATCCAAAGATTCTTTCCACTTATGATATGTAACAACAGATAATGAACAACAAAAACTGTAGTCATTTTCCTTAATGAGATGCCATTTCAGAATTGAAATATTCTCCCATTTTTGTAAGTTTATAAGGTTCATCCATTTATAGCATAACAGGTTTATTGAAAAGAAGTTTTTTCACAGTTTGGAGGACCCACTAAGATTCAGCGCTGACCTTCCTGCCATGGACCTGCATCCTTGAGCCAGACAACTTCTGTGTGCATTCCTCAAGGCCTTGTGTGTCTCTTCTGCTTGAGGTTCTTGGCTTATGATGAAGAGATTAATCATATACTAGGTCTAAGACATGATTTCTTTAAAGTTTCGAACACTAAATTTGATTTTTTTGCTGAGAAGATTTTATGTTACTTTTTTAATGTCTTAAACTTTCTGATAAGAATTGTTTTACTTAAAATTCTTGGCAATATTTTATTTTCTATGTAAGCTCACCTTTATTTTACTCTGTCTTCTCTTAAACATTATTTGTCAAGAAGAAGGACAACATAGAAAAATCAACAAATAGAGTTCAGTAAGTCTAAGTTAATGGCTAAAATTAGGTCCATTGACTTCTGCTTATGACCAAGATGGAGTAACAGGGACCAGATGTATTATCATCTATCCTGGGACAACCAAAAGTTGTAAATAGACAAAATGTATAAAACAACAGATGTCAAGATACTGGGTATCAGGCAGTGAAGAACACTGATCTCTGAGAAATGGGAAAAATAAGGAGAAGCCTATAACTGCCTCAGCTTACAGCTTTAGAGTTTCTAGGCCATAGCACAGAAAAGGAACCCTGGAGGAGTTTGGCAGACTCCCTGGGTTGAGTAGATGGAGCTAAGAGTCGGAGGAAAATAAGGAGGCTAGTGTTCATAGAACAGAGAACTGGAGATTGCTACTAGAAAACAACCACCCAAAAGGATTAGAGGAAGCAATAGTTGGTGCTCACCCAAGGCTGGGAATAGTGCCTGTTCTCACTAGCCAGATTGAAAAACCTCATAATTCACAAACGATTTGATAAAGTGCCTTGTCTCGCAGTGGGCAATAATTAATCTTAGAATAAATGGTGCAGGAGGACTACTGAATAAATCGCAAACAAGATATAAAAGAATCAAATTTTTTCCAAGTAACTTAACTGCATTCCAGAACAATGCTTAAGAATATTTTTAGGATTATAAAAATATCCAACACCAAACAAGGACAAAATTCTACAATGTCCAGTATCTAAGCAAAGATTACAAGGCATACGAAGAAGCAATATACAATGCATGATATGGAGCAAAGTCAATCGTTTGAAAACAACCTAGGTGTTAGAATTAGCAGACAAAAACATTAAAAGTGTCATTATAACTATTTTTCATATGATCAAGAGTTAAGTAGAGATATAGATGATATAGAGAAGACCTAAATCAAACTTCTAGTGATGAAAAATTTTGATGGGCTAAAAAATACATTGGATGGAATTAAAGATAGATTGGGGGAAAAATAGATTAGTTGTTTCACAACAATGTAAATATACTTAATACTACTGAACTGTACAGTTTAAATGGTTAAGGTAGAAATAATTTCATGCTATGTGTTTTTGCCACAAAAAATTATTTTAAAAAATTAATTAGAAATTACAGAAGAAAACATTGGTGTACTTGAAGACACAGCAATTGAAACAATTGAAAAGAAACAGAGAGAGGTAAAAATAGTAATATAACAGAGGATCTGAGCTGTGGGGAACTTGAAGATGCCTAATATGTATGTACCAGAAGTTTCTGGAAGAAGTGACAGAAAAACATTTGAAGAAATAATAGCTAATAATTTTCCAAAATTAACGAAAACTATATATTTGCATGTCCAAAAGCTCAATGAACCCAAGGCATAAGAACTATGAAGAAAAATACATTGAGGCACATCATAATCAAATTTTTCTAACCAATGATAGAGAAAATATTATAAAAGCATAGAAAATCATCAGAAGAACTAGAGGAAAACATCATACTAAGTACAGAGAAACAAAGATAAGGATGACAGTAGATTCTTGAAGGAAACAACACAAGTGAGAAGACAATGAAGCAACATCTTTAATGTACTGACAGAAACAAGAACCAAAAAAATCTGTCAGCCTAGAATTCTATACCAAGCAAAAATAGCTTTTAAGAACTAAGGTGAGATAAAGACTCTTTCAAATGTATAAAGCTGGAAAAAAACTCATCACCAACAGACCTGCTCTTCAAGCAAACACATCAGAAAAAAATAGAAAAAGAGAAGAGATGGAACAAATAGAAAATGAATGGCAAAATGAAAGACTTAGGCTTAATTATATTAATAATCATATTAAATGTTTATTGTCAAAAATTCCCAATTAAAAAGGAGGAAGTGTCAAATCAGGTTTAAAAGTGCAAAACCCAACTACATGCTGCATGTAATAACTGTGTTATACATATGAAGGAAAAGGAGAGAAAAAGACATACCATGCTAACTCTAATTTTAAAAAAGTTGGAGTAACTATATTAGTATCAGATACAGTAGATTCCAAAGCAAAGAATATTATCAAAAAAATTTAAGTTATTCATAATGCTAAAGGGATTAATTCATCAAGAAGTCATTAAAAATCTAAATATATTAATGTACCTCTTAACAAAATACATAAAGCAAAAACTAATAGAACTACAAAAGTAGACAAATCCACTATAGTAGGAAATTGAAATATTTCTTTCTCAGTAGGTGATAGAATAGACAGAAAATCTGTAAAAACAAAAAGAACCAACAATAGAATCAACCAACTTGACTTGATATTTATAGAACACCCAACCTAACAAAAGTAGGATATGCATTTTTTTAAGTGTACATGAAATATTTACCAAGATAGATCACATTCTGAGCTATGAAAAAATGTCTTAATAAATTTAAAAGAATTCAAGTCATACAAATGATGATTGCTGACCAAAATAGGATTAGAAATTAATGACTGGAAAAATCTCTAGAAAATCTTCAAATGTTTGGAAACTAAGTGACACACTTCTAAATAACCCATGAATCAAACAATAAATCCAAAGAAAAATTACAAAACATTTTAAACTGAGTAAAAATAAAAACCCATCTCCAAATTTATGAGATGTATCTAAAGCATTACATAGGAGAAATTTACAGCATTAGAAAGAAAAATCCAAGTAACAGAGGAAGAAGTAATAAAGATCAGATCAGAAAGCGATGAAATAGAAACACAAAACCCAAAGAGAAAACCTTTAAAACAAAAAGCTAGTTCATTGAAAAAACCAATAAAATTGGTAAATATCTAGCCAAACTGGTTGGGGGGCTGGGGAGGAGGGTAGGGAAACATTAACAAATTACCAATATTTACAATGGGAGATGATAGCAGTCCAGATTTTACAGATATTAAAAGGATAATAAAGAAATATTATTTAAAAATTATGCCAATACATTTGACAGCTTAGATGAAATGGAAAAATTCCTTGAAACATACAAAGTTCAAGAAGAAATAAGAACATGAATAGCCCAATATCTCTGAAAGAAATTGAATTTTGAGCTAAAAACTTTCCCACAGAAAAACTTCAGGCCCAGATTTTTTTACTGGTAAAATTTACCAAACATCTAAGAAAAAAAGAATACCAATTATACACCAAATATTACAGAAAATTAAAGGAGTACTTTCCAACTCACTCAACAAGGCAAGCATTATCCTATACCAATATAAGACAAAGAGCATAAGAAAAGAACACTACAGAACAATACCTGTCATGACACAGATGCAAAATTATTAAGCAAAAACTTTAGCAAATTGAATCCAAAAATATATTAAAAGTCCATCATGACCAAGGAGAGGTTATCCTACAAATTCAACAATGGTTTAACATACAAAAACCAATTAATGTAATTCACCATATCAATACACTTAAAAAAAAAAAAGACACATGATAATCTAAATAAATGCAGAACAAGCATTTAAAAAAAGCCCCTCCCACTCCTGATAAAAGTCCTAGGGGAACTTTCTCAACCTGATAAAGGGGAAAAAGACATCTATGAAAAACCTAACATCATTCTTAATCATGAAAAATGAATGCCTTCCCCCAGAGATCAGAAATAGGACAATGCCAGTAGGCATTGTTGCGGAAATTGACAAGTTGATTTTAAGGTACAAATACAAAGTTTAACAGAAGTAAATGGATCTATAGTAGTCAAACAAATTTGATAAAAGCACAAAGGTGGAGGACTCATATAACCACATTTCAAGACCTACTATAAAGCTACAGCAATCACAATAATACATGTTTGCATAAAGAAAGACAAATACATTAATGGAAGAGAGTCCAAAAATAGACCTACAAATATAGAGAAAACTGATTTTTAAAACAGGTGCAAAGGAGAAAAGACAATCTTTTTAACAAATGTACTGAAATAATTGTACTATACTATACTATACTATACTATACTATACTAATACTATACACAAAAATATAAAGTCCAATCCATGCATCTCACCAAATATAGAAATTAATTAGAAAGAGATCATAAATTTAAATGTAAATCTTAAAGCTATGCAACTTCTAAAAGAAAACAGGGCAATACTGTTGTGACCTTAGGTTGGGCAAAGAGTTCTTAGATATAGCTCCAAAAATATAAAATATTTTTTAAACAGTTAAGAAAGTCTGCTCTTTGAAAGACACTGACAGAATGCAAAGAGAAAACATAGACTAAAGAAAAAAAATTGCAAATATCTGAAAAAACACTAGTGTTCAGATTATATAAAGAATTTCACAAAAATCGAATTTAAAAATGAGCAAAAGACTTAATTGAACAAACACTTCATCTAAGACAATATACAGATGGGAAATAAGTGCAAAAGATGTTCAGTATCACTAGTCATTAGAGAAATGCAAATTAAAATCCCAGTGAGATAGCACCACACATCTAACAAAAATGACTAAAATTAAAAGCATTGACAATACAAATGTTGGTGAGGACATGGAGGAATTAGAACTCTATACAGTGCTGATGAAAACACAAAATGGTACAACCACTTTGGAAAAGTTTGGCAATTTCTTAAGAAGCTAAAGATACACCTACCGTATGAAGTAGCTATACTACACCTAGATATTTACTCAAAGAAAAACAAAGCATATGTCGACATGAAGATTTGTATGTAAACGTGCATAGTAGTTTATTTGTAATAGCAAAAACCTGGAAAGCATGGCAAAGTCCATGTACACGTAAGTGGATAAACAGCTTTGGTATACCCATGTGATGAGATACATATCAACAATAAAAACAAATGAACTATTGACAAACACAACACCATGGATGAGTCTCAAAATAATTATGTGGAGTGAAAGAATCCAGAGAGAAAAGAATACATACTGTATTCCCTTTATCAAAATTTTAGGAAACATTAATCTATAGTGATAGGAAACAGATCAGAGGTTGCTTGAAGACTCGGGGGTGGAGAAGAAAAGGAAGTAGCAAAGAAGTATTATCAAGGTGCATGAGAAAACTTCTGAAAGTGATGGATATTTTTTTATCTTGATTATAAATTGGTTTATGGGCATATACATATCAAAACTTATCACATTTTATACTTTAATTATGTGCATTTTCTGTAGGTCAATTATACCTCAATAAAGCTGTTAATAAAAATCTTGTAAGCTAATGTTCCCCCTTGGATAAAATTTACTTTGAGTTACCATCCAGAAACTTTATGATGTCTGTTTTTCCTCTTTTCTGGATTTACAACCCTGAGAGTTAATTTGGGAGATAAATCTTCACAAATTCTATCTGCTGAAGACCACAGATTATCAAGCATGTTGTCAAAGATGGGCAATCACTGGCTCAGAGCTCGAGACATGAGCCATAGAATCAACACATTACACTGGCCATGATTATTTCTCCAGAGGTAGCTTCAGTCCAAGTTTGCACTTCTGCCAAGACAGACACCTGCTTCTTCTATGTAGTATCATTGTTAAATTCTTGCACACAATTCACAAAATAGAACTATTTCACCAATAATAATTTAGAATCACAATGGCCACTTTGGATGAACTTTAGATATTTCCAAAATTGTTCATCTTAGAGCAATCTTAGAGCAAATGAGCAGTCAAATCTCTAATGTTAAATGTACATCTTTTTTGATTGGTACAGAGACATTTCTAAACAAAATTTTGATTCTCTAACAGCTTTAATTATGAGGAAAGCACCAAAAGCCCATAGCTTGTTAGAGTCTCTCTTTTGATCCTGTAGAAAAGACCTAGTTTGCCTCAAGTCTATAGCAGCCACTGCCAAATTCATGGTGGCTTCTGCTGGCACAGATTCAAGGTTTTCCTTGGAACTAACGCTATACAATTTTGGAACTTAACTGAAAAATACACATTTCTAGCAAGCTGGCTTACATCCTACTAGATAGTCTTACTCCTTTGAAAATTATTAGCCATTGTTATAACATTTTATACCTTGCTCAGAAAAGAGAAATGCACATAACCGGGGGTCACATAATCCATGACACCTCCCTAAAATTAGATGTCACTTGAGCAAACTGAAATTTAAGGGAAGAAGGCTAAATTGAATGAGTTTACTCTGAAGTATTTTCTTTTTTAATCCTGATTTGGTTAGGGTTATTCTGAATTGGCAAAATTAAATTTTTTATTACGAGGTGGAAACTACATTTATGATAGAAATTAAATACGGTTATAGAAAAAAATTAAAGTTCTATTTTATTCACATTTAGGTAAAAGATTAAGATATTTCATCCACTAAAAAAGCATCAGTTTCTACTCCAGTGCCTAGATCATCACATTCAAACAATGATGAGCTCTTAGACAAGGGTCTCAAGTTAGAATTGAAAATCATTTCATTGCAAGAATAAAGGAAGTTATGAGACAAATTGGTTGAAGGCTCTGGAGCAGAAATGGGAAACTGAGCCAGATGCACACCCAAGCTTATTTGAATTTAAACTGTGCTCTCTCTTTCTAAAGAGGTAGCACAGATTTGAAATCGAATTCACTAGCTTGGTATCTGGGCATCACCGCCTCTTATGTAAAACAGGATATTGATTATAGTGATCTTAAAGTATGAGATGGTACCTATAAATGTCTAACATTGATGTTTATTACATTTTATTTAAAGTTATAACATTATCTAGCAGAATGCCAGATGATATATAGAGAACCTGAGGAACCAACAACAACAACAAAAAAGGCTTTCATACCTTCTGGCCAAGGAGAATTTGCATTCAAATTGGCAGAAAATAGGCAGCAGGATTTTTGAACTGCCTGTACACGATTAGGTGAAAGTCAGAGAGCGTCACAAGAGTATTTATACTTGCCTTCTCAGCTCTTGTCTACAGTATCATTCTCCACATAAATCTTGTACGTGCTTTGTTCAGACCAGTTCTAAATGCCTGCAGAGCTAATGGCCCCACCTTTTGGAGATTATTACTTCAACTACTTCTGTTGGGAGACAAACTAATAGAATTTCCCATTAAGAGTATTTCTGGATACTAAATTTACTCATTTTTCTCCATAGTCTGACTCAATTTTTTAAAATATTTACCAGTATTTAATGATTTCACTTTGATTTATTCTTATTTTGCCTTGACTCATACTTTCAGACTACTCCATCCTCAAATAAGCTTGCCCCCATTGCATAACCCCTCCCCCAAAAAAATTCTCCCAAAAAACATTCTGAGTGTCTCAAAATAATAGCCTTCTCCCATAGGTTTTAGTCTCTAAGATTCTAAAATAAATACGAATGTTTTTCTTTTGAGACAGATTTCATCATCGCAGCAGTGAAACATAAGATGATTTTTGGTGCTGATTTTCTGAAGATGAAGTTGCCTAAAGAAAGTTCCATTTGATGGAAGATGAGTCACATTTGGTAAAGGTTTAAATGAAATAGCAAGTTTGATAAATCTTTCCAAGGTTTAAGAATATTCAGACACCTTTTCTTCCCCCTAAATCCCCACAAATCTCTTCAGGGACAAAAGATTCTCTCCAATGGCTCCAAATGATTCAGACATAGCTTCCTGTATATGCCACCAAAGGGATTTCTTTACTTTCAGTAAGACCATTAGCTGGCTTGCCAAATTCTTCAGCATAACAAAATTATCGGCCGTTTCTCTCTTGGGCATGCTGAAGTGGTGAAAATTGCCCGGAGAAAATTGAAACCCTGATAATTGATTTTTTTTGATGTTTTCAAAAGACCCAAACCTTTCTATGATTAAATTGAAACTTTTCAAGATGAACACAGTCAAAACCATAGGGAATACCTCTCCATTCTTAGAACAGTGTTGCAGCTAAAACCTTTATGTGACACTTCTTCAGACACAGATTTAGAATCAAATTATTTTTTTCTAAAATAAAACTCTTCTCTTTGGGCTCAGGGAGAATCAGCTAATTTAACTGTATTATTATTCACTTTGTCCTTGGTATCTGGCAACAAAAATTAAAGATAAAAAAAAAAAACAGGTAAAACTTGGCTGTGAAACAAATGTTTCACATCATAAACTAAAAACTGACAAATAAATCTCTCCCCCATTAGTGAATTGTGTGAGATAGAGACTTTGTTGACAAAATGATTGAACTGTAAGATCTTTAGTTTCCCCATAAAATACTTTTAAAATGATTAGATAATGTTGTCAATATGAATATGTGGTATACATGTTTCTAAATCAAGATGCTCTGTGACTGCCCACAAGACACAGATGAGGCTGCACACTACCACTGTTCGATGATGTGTGAGAAAACATGTTGGGCCAAGGCTGAGTTGCTCATTCTGCCACATTCCCCACCCCCCACCCCCAGCCAGAGAAGGATGTGTGTGAATCTCTAGAGTTATGAAGAAGTTACAGGAAGTGATTCTTCCTCAGAAGAAAAAACAAAATTAATCTGAATCTGCTGTGGGCCACAGAGTAAGGCCTAGAAACAGACCTTAGTGGCATTGTTTGAGCATGGAATCAAGCAGTATCTAAAAGTAGCTCATTTTCATCAAAAGGAACATCAAATACTAGTCAGAGTTCAATCTTCAAACATTTGCAATAAAAAAAACCTGATTGGCATTTGAGTTTCTCAACTATTCAAGATACAACATGTTCCTTCTATATCTTAATTATTATTAGAGACAAATTTTCAAAAGAAACTTTCATTAATCTGAGAGAAAATAAAGCAACTTAAATGCATAAATAGCTATGTATATAACTTATAATTGAGTTATGTTACTCAGCTCTATAGACTTATAACAATTTCTCCTCATTCATAGCTCCAAGAACTTTTCCCATTCAGTAGTTTACTTGAATAAACTTTTATAGCTGAATGGTTAAATCTATTCAGTAACCTCAAGAGACATGGAGACTCAACAGATGATTTTTTTTTTTTTTTTTTTTTTTTTTTTTGCTATAAAATCTTTAGAGACTATTCTGAGGGACATCTCAATTCTTGTCAATTCTTTACTCGCATTAATATCTCGGATATAGTTTCCTTAGAATGGACTCTGTGTGGAATCAATATTCTATGCAAAAGATAATTCTGCTGCCAATCCAAGTAACAAGTTATTTCTCTTCCTTCGAAGGTGTAGGACAGATTTCAGACGTCAGGTCTAGGTTTCTCAATCTTTTGCAAAAGGAAAAGACATGACCATCTGACCACAGACTACTGTTTTATC
Organism: Eonycteris spelaea; assembly: GCA_003508835.1. Classification (NCBI taxonomy): domain Eukaryota; kingdom Metazoa; phylum Chordata; class Mammalia; order Chiroptera; family Pteropodidae; genus Eonycteris; species Eonycteris spelaea. The sequence goes on along the minus strand of PUFA01000265.1, from coordinate 1,354,838 downwards.
TTCCTTTCAGTCTCATGAGGTCAAATTAATGTCAGAATCATGTTGGCATTCATAAATCATTTTAACTGGTTTTCTTTCCATGTATAGGATTGTGGTTTAGAAACTATCCTTTGAACTCTTTTCCAGCCAGTATCTTAATATTCTAGTGGAATGAGAATGGGCAAGAGTAACATTCTGACAGAGTTTTAATTTTAATTTTTTTAAACTTGAGTGTCTTTTAGACCTTTTAATTTATGTGTATATATGTTTATAGGTAAAGGATATTATTTATATCTTAGTTAAATAGAGGTATACTAACCATCTGAATAGAAAGATGCTCTGGTTAGATGTTCTTGGTTGCATACAACAGATAATTGAATTCAAATTGGTCTAAACAAAAATAATATTTCTTCAAACTGGCTGAATTCATGGCTCAAAAACCATCATCACAAACAGACACTCATGGAAATGGAAAATAGACTAGTGGTTAACAGAGAATAGAGGGTAGGAGGGAAGGCAGAAGTAGACAGGGAGTCAAATACGTGGTGACAGAAATAAATCTAACTATAGGAGGTGAACATCCAGTGTAAATATATATATGCCTTATTATTAAAAAAAAAAAAGCTGTCATCGAGCCATCTCTTTACCTATCTTTACACTGTGTAGCCTTTTGTCTTGGCTCTTTATGGTAGCAAGATAGGGGCAGCAGATAGGACTTCCATCCTGTGAGGTTTTTTATCTGTGTGGTAAAATTTCCCAGAAATCAGTGAATATCATTGCACCTCCTTGACTGATTGGGTGGCTGGACAATCTGAACCAATCAGGGAATGTCATGTGCAGATTGGCTCCACAAATTCTTGTCACCAGAATGGTGAAGATGATAGAAAGCCAAGACAACTATCTTCTATGAAAAGTTTATTACAAAAGATAACAATTCTCTTTCATTTTTCAAGTATTTGTATAAAACTCAATGAGGACATTTAGAAAGCAGTTGAACTTATCTAATTATGGTCAGAAGATTCAGCTTAGGATAAACTACACTAAAATACTTTGGGACATTCTTTAAATTCATATGGACAATAAAAAGAAAACTCCACATAACAAGTTAGTTTATCTTGCAGGTAAGGGTATATGTTTTGCAAATAATTCTCAGACTGTGATTCTAATTAAAATGATGGTTAGAATGATGCCCTATATAACCCTGGAACTCAGGGTGGAAAGTTGGGTAGGAGGCAGAGAAGGGAACAACCTTTTCTGCTTCATGTTAAGGATCTATTATTATAAGTGACATTTGAGAAGGGCCTCTACTTGTGTCTTTTTTAAATAAACTTTGCCTTTCTCTTAGATTAGTTCATCAAAAAGCAACATGCATATCTTAACTCCTCACTGAAAAGCCTCTTAGTGAGGCTTATTGTCTCAGTGACTGTCAAAAGTTGATATAAAAAACTGATAATTCCTGGACCTATTTACATCTTCTACAAAAAAAATAAAAAATAAAAAAATTTAAAGGTACTGCCCATTGTGTTATCAGTTGCTCCTCTGTATGGATCCATGCAAAGAATTCCTCTTGGAATATAATTCCTGCCTGAATACAAGGTTAAGAATACTGCTTCTTTCTTTTTTTCCTGACTGAATACGTGTTTCTTTTATAATAAGTAAAGGGCTCTCTGGAACTCATTTTTGGTTATGTCTGCCAGAAAACTGAAAAATACATATTGCTAAATTTATGTTAGATTATATTTATATATTAAATTACATTAATAATACAATAATCCTGACCATTCTTTTTATTTTCATATTAATTGCTTTGTCTGATGTCTGGAAAATGTCTTAATAGCATGAAAGTGGCCTCAATTTTATTTGGAAGTAAGGGTAAAACAACATATTTTAAATACATACTACCTTCCTAATTTACAGATAGTTAAAGTTTAATGAATGTTATATATAAGAACATTTTGATACTAAAGCTAAAAGCATTGTAGAAATGGAAAGTATTATATAGGCTCGCTAACCATAAAGCATTAGTTTAAGCTTTTTTCAAAAAACAGATGAGGTAACACAAAAGTAGTGATTAAGTAGTGAGTAATAATAGCAAATGAGGTAACACAAAATGAAATACTATATGTCTCTTGATATAATGGTACTCTAAATTTTGCTCTAACTTTTTCATTGCTTTATATATATTGTATATATATACTGCTATCTGAAAAAGGATTCCTTTGCTCTCTCAGAGAAGTTCAATCCTTTTAAAATACATGGAGCTGTGAGAAAGGAAGAAGATACTCTACCCAGTCTGTCATTTATTCATTCTTTCAACAAATATTTATTGAACACTCACTATGTGGATAGGCATTACATTTTCAACCCCATTCTTATTAAACTTACAACCAAATGGAGGAAACAGATATTGAACAAACAAAACAAAAATGTCAGATAAATACATCATTACAAAATGATAAGTGCTATGCAGAATTCAAGAACATAGTGGTAGGAGGGACAATTATATGAGGGAATTGGAGAAAGCAGCTTTGAGGAAATGTTATTGATGCTGGCATCTGAAAAAACAATTAGCCAAATTAAGAAGGGCAAGAGAGAGAACATTCCTAGCAGAGGAAAAATGGGACAGACAGCCCAAGGCAAAAAAGAGGATGGCTCATTTGAGGAACTGAAAGACCAGTGTGGCTGCACCTTGAAGAGTAAGGGAATGAGTGGCAGAAACATGGTACAGAAATGAACACCTGTTTAAACTGCCAGATCATTCAAACAAAGATAACAGTGGGGCAGAGAGATACAGATATGGTGAGTGAATAGCTCCTAGGATCTCACTGTTATGTGACTGAATTCAAGGTTACTAAATGTGTATGTAGTATCAATTTTTAATAAAGTGAGTTTTTCAAAAGAGAGACCGGTAGTGCATACCGCCTGCTACTAGTTGATGCTGAGTTGTCCTCTCATTAGTCAACAAATATTTATTGCACTGAGGTTGGGTATACAAAGGGAATATGATAGGCGCCTCCCCTGCTCTCATGTAGCCTAAAGAAGATAGACGAACAAGCAGACAAATACCTAGGGCTTTTTCGTAGACCTACAGTGGCCATTCTAACAAGGAAAAGGAGGAGAAAGCAGTGGTGAGCAATGGCCACAGTCATGTGGGTGAAGCAGTTGTGAAGATTTTACAGGAGCCCTAGGCTCCTGTGGGCAAAGGAAATATTTCCCAGGCAAGAGACACGGACTGACAGGTGTGGGGGAAGGCTGTTCTGGTGTGGCCATGTCGGTAATGCCCAGAGCTAATCTCTTCTTAGTTCTTAATTCTCCAAGGAGGCTTCGTTTTATCTCCACCATAAAATAAAGGTACTACTGACTTGGAAAATCATGCAGTTTAGAGTTTGGGCTTTTTAAGAAAACAATTTATGTTTTTATACTATGACATAAAATATTTGATAATAAATGTCAAGTTATATAACTCTGTGTTTGCATTTGAGGGAAATTGTGGTTATAAGCAGACATAAAAATCAACATCCCTTGAAGAATGAGGAAGTAGCTCTTGCAGTTAGTAAATTGTTTTGGTCTCTGACCACAGAAGCAGAGGTTAGCAACAAATTTGATTTACAAAGTAAATATAATTTCTACCGTTGGGTTTAGCCTGTTGTTTTCATAAAAGAAATATATTTTAGTTTGCACTGTGAAAAACACAGATTAGCATTTTTTCAGAACATTAGGAATCAAACACAGTATCATAAAAGCATAGAAAAAAAGGAACTAATTTTATCTTCCAGTCACGGATGATGTTCAGAATCAAAATGACATGTGACTAATACTCAGATATTCAAATTAGTAGGGCTCTGCTCCTACATATTTCTCCATATTTGTTTCATCTGTGTGATGAGGATATGAATATACCAGAATTTTTCTATGCCATCTGATTGAGAACAGTTTCAATATTTCCTGACTGAAAAGTATTGGCATATATTTGAACTATACTCAGAATTTTTTTCAATCTAAGCCTAAACTTAAAAAATGTATTCTATATTCAAATTAAAACAATTTTAATAGAACTTTCCTTTCCAGAAAACAGTAACATGCCAAGAAAGTCATTTCAGAAACTGTGGTCTTGAACAATTCACAGTACAAAAATAAATGTACATTGAATACATTCCTCAAAACAGAGATGACTGTCTGTCCCTCTAGCTTGGAAAGAAGCTGAACGGCAGCCTACTCAAAATTTTGGGCAGTGGTTTCCGGAAACAAAGCTAAGCTCAAGCATTAAGGCTGCATGTTTAACATTTGGTATGAGGCTAGCTTGATCAAAGATGGGAATTATAAATCAATGTCGGTATCCCAGAATAAACTTTTCCAGGTCAAAAGTGGAGATGTAAGAGTTAAACAATAATCTAAATAGAACCCATTTGTATGGAGATGACACAGGGTGGGGGGAGGAGTGACTTCCATTTACCCTCTTACTTGGAAGCTCCTGGGAGCATATTTTGGTTCATGGTTTGGTTTCCAAACCCTTAAGTCACCAGACTGGTCACGGGTGGGCACTAACCAGAACAATCCACGACTCTCTTCTTAGAAACAAGAGAGGACCAATTTTGAAAAACAGAGGCTGAATCAGTCAGAAGTGGGGGATGGGAGCAGACATGAAAGGAAGCCCAGAGGTAGACCAAGGCCCTTGCAAACTGAAGAGGAAACAGAAATTATGAGTAAGCAACGGACGTTTGTAAGTGAGCCAAAAGATGAAAATGGAGCACATGCGCAGAGGCAACATGCTGAGAAGCTGCACCTCATGATTCTCGGTGACTTTCCCATTTATCGCCAGCTCAAGTTCACATGTGTTCTTCTTATTACATAAGTTAAAAAAGGAAAGGAACACTTGTTCTTGGGATCACTATGATAAATATCTAGGGGTTTCTTGCAAACAAGAAGTTCCTAATTATATACTAATTCAAATCTCTACCTTATCTTGTGCTGACCAGAAATGTCGATACTAAAGAAAATGATTTCATATCTTTAAGTGAAGGAAACTTCGCAGCCATGGACCCACAACAAAGCTTCCTACTGAAAAGACCATTGAATTACTCCTGCTGTCTCACAGAAATACTGGCTTAATATTTGTAAATGAGGAAAGGACCAGAGAAGATAAAAGAATTTAGGAAAATGGGCATCAAATCAGTGACTGCTCCAAGAGTCTTTGCCTGGAGACACTCCCTATTCAAGGAGCAAATGTTTATGGAGATTTCAGCAGAAGTAAAAACTGACAAAAATTCCTGCCCCCAGGGAACACACAGACTGAAAGAGAAGATGAAGAATGAAATACAGTGTTTTAGATTAAGTTCTAAAGAGTACACTGATGCAAACGGTGGAGATATAAAGCTGACGATGGGGGGCATTGATATTTTAGAGGGGTGACACAAAGCACTTGCTACTAAAGTACTTTTATATGAAAACTGAAGAAAGTAAAGGATCTTTCCTTACAGATATCTGGAAAAGCAGCTTTTAAGACACAGTAAAGAGCTAGTGCAAAAGCCCTGGGGCAGAGGGTTGCAGTGTTGGTATATTAGTAATGAGGGGAATGTGGCTGCCCTTGAGAAAACCAGGGAGAGAGGTGAGCAAAGTCAGGGGTTGGGGGCTGGGGAGGGGAATGATAGGAGGAGGGGTACAGGTGGCCAGGTTATGCTGGGCTTAGAGGGCATTGTACTGGCTTTGGCTTTTACTTTGCGGAGATGGGAAACCACTGGAGGTTTTAAGCATGAATGATACGACCTAATGTACATTTTTGATGAGAAAACAGTGACTGCTGTGTTGAAAGCTGATGGAAGGGGGAAAGGGAGGAAGCAGGGAGGTAAGTAAGAGATTATCTTAACTCAGGGGAGAGGTGGTGGTGATTGAAGCAGGCTTATGGCCATAAAGATAACAAGTGGTTGGATCTGGAAGAGAGACCAGATAGGACTTGGTGTGGGGTCAGATGTGGGAAGGACAAGAAAGAGAGGAGTCAGGAATGACTCCAAAGTTTAGGTCTAAGTAATTAAAAGACTGGAATCTCCACTTTGTACAATGGAGAAGACTGAAGGAAGAACCTCTTTGGAGAGGAATATTAAGAGATACGTTTTATACAATTAAAAACATATTTGTCCATTAAATATGCCCAAGTATAGATGTCAATAGGCAGTTGGATATATGAATCCGAAGTTCAAGGGTTAAAGACATACACATACTGTGGATGGAGTGAGTAGAGACAGAGAAGAGATCCCATGACTGAGTGCTAGGAGGCTCCCACAGTGAGAGGCTCTCAGTTAGGATTCAATCCTTTGGATATAATAGAAAGTCCAAATAACAATGTGGATTTAGAAATGTCTGTGATAGAAGGAGATGGTGTAAAAATCCCTAGACTAAAAGTCCTACTCTGGCTCTGCTGCTCTGTCGATGTGGAGACTTGGATAATTCAACCATTGTGAAGATGACTTTAGGCATCTGTTAAATAGAAATAAAAACACCTCCCCAGATGCCTCCTCTGGCATATTGTAAGGATCGGATGAGTTAATGTTTGCGAAGAGTTTGTGCACCGTGAAGTGTTATATGAAGCAGGGTCTTTATTAAATGGTCATAAGATTTCTTCCCCTTCTGCGATAAAGAAGTGGCATGAGAACTACAGAAATTGACTAGTTGTGTTCAAAGCCTACAGCGTGGGAGAACCTACGGGAAAAAGAGGACGATTCCTGCTGGGTTTACTAGCGAAGCCTCTCCCCACACCATGGAGGGAAAGCAGAGTCTTTGAGTCATACCCTCCACCAAATAAACCAACCATTCAGTCCCTGCGGCCGGACCACAGGGAACCTGTAGAACAAAGGCTGGGATTGCCCCGGCACCATCTAGCGGTGCCTTTCACGCTGCATACCCATACTATCAACAGGAAATAGGTAAACAAAGTCTTCACACTGCAATTCATAGAAATCAAGAGCAGTGTAAAAACTAAATCCCCTGAACACTCCTGGTCCCTCTCAGTCCCTCTCAGTCCCTCTCATTGACTCTCTCATTCTCTGACTCTGAGAGGAGACCATGCTCTGTCTATGGAGCATTATTCCTACCTTAACAAATTTTCCTTTTATGTCTAGCTCTGGCCTGTGCTTGAATTTTTCTCTGTGTGCAGTCAAAACCCCTCCTTCTTTGGTGCAGGATTTGAGTCTCCACTCAGGGGGATTTGCCCCATCCTGTGTCAATTCTAAGCCTACCTGTGCTTTCTTCTGATGTTTCAACTTTACTTTTTTATAATTTAATAGATTTTTCATATGAATAACACTTTCACTGGAGGAAAGTTGAAAAATACAGAAGTATGTACAAAAAATATATACAAATTATCCATAAAGAAATGACTACTAGTTGCTGTGTAGCATACTTCCTTACATCTTTTATCTGTGTGTGTGTTTGTGTGTGTACACAAGCATTCACATATATACTAATGTATATTTTATTCTACAATGAAAATCTTTTAAATTGAGGTATAATTGACATAGAATATTATATTGGTTTCAGGTTACAATGTAACAATTTGATATTTGTATATATCGTGACATGATCACCAAAATAAGTCTAGTTGACATCTGTCACCATAAATAGTTATAATTTTTTTCTTGTGTTGAGAACTTTTAAGATTTAACCTCTTAGCAGCTTTCAAATGTGCAATGTGGTCTTATTAACTATAGTCTTCATGCTATATATTACATCCCCATGACATTTATTTTATAACTAGAAGATGGTGCCATTTGACCTTCACCCATTTCACTGACCCCCTCTGGCAACCACTAACCACTCCTCTATATTTGCGAGCTTGGTTCTTTTGTTCATTTTTTGAGAGTCCACATATAACTGAGATCATCGAGTATTTGTCTTCTTGTTTGACTTATTTCACTTAGCATAATGCCTTCGAGGTACAAGGATAATTTTAACTCACTTTTCTTCTTGACCTTATTTCATGAGCATGTCATTAAATAGTCTTAAGAATTATATTCAGAAATCTGTAATAATTTTATTTTTATACTATGGGTATTTCACGTTTTTTAATTTTTGTTATAATTAAGTCTGCAATGAACATTCTTGTGGCTGTAAATAATTCTGCATCCTCTGTTTATTTACTCAAGATAAACTATTAGAAGCAAAATTATTAAATCCTCGGGAAGAAATAATTTTAAAGCCTTTGCTACATTTGTCATATTGACCTCTGAAATTTGATTGATTTTTACTTCAATGTATTAGGAATGCATTATTAATAAATTTTCATAAACAGCTTATGAAGGAAATCATACTCTGTTCAAACTCTTGTATATATAGCTTTGGGCCACTATGTTCAAAGTATCTCCCTCATTTCTCACTTGGAGTGCTTCTGCATTACCTTCTCCTTAGGCCACCATTGTAATTTGGAGTAGGAAACAGATATCTTGTCATTTAGTTCATAGGTTTCCAAATTAAGAGGAGCCACACTCGTACCTGTTGTAAAAAACCCTGTGACCCATTTCACCATCTCCTAATGAAGAAATAAGCTCACACCAGGATTATGGAGTTTGAATATGATATCATGACTGCGTAGACTTGCTTTCTGAGATCAGCTACCTTTATCCATCCATCTTTACATGTTCCATGACATATTCTCCATCTTTCTCAGTAATTACTATTTGTTCTCAGTCCTGCTCACTCAGATTAGTGTCCTTTCCTTTTGATAGTGAATATTGATGGTAATTTCTAATATCTTCCACAACAAGGCCCTTTTCACACACCCATTCTTCCCTATAAACTTAATTACTTCTTCAAGGATATTTGTGAAAATTTTTCTGACTTCAATTGTTTTGGACCATATTTTCACATAAAATTGAGTTCATAAGATTTCCTTGTTTCTTAAAGATTTATTTTCTTTTATCAATGTGTATTTGTACCATTTTTCATTATTTTAAAATTATATAGTAAAATTGAACTAAATTACTAAAAAGTTTGGTTCATTTTTATTGTTGGTAATATACCATGACATATATGTGTCAGAATTTATCCATCATGCACTGAAAAGCATCTTTGGGTTGTACATCCAGTATTTTGCCATTACAAAGAATTTTATAAACATTCATTGTGCAGGTTTTTATTGGCAATGGATGTTGAATTTTGTCAATTTTTTTTTGCTGTATCAATCAATATAACATATTTTTTTTCTTTCAGACTATTAACAATGGAATTACATTGATAGGTTTCCAAATATTGAGCCACTCTTGCATTATTCTGTTTATATGTTCCTGGATTCAATTTACTACTACTCTTGGTAGAGAATTTTTATATCTATATTTATGCAGGATATTGGTCTGTAGTTTTTCCCCATTTTTTCTTTTTTTGGGTACCATCTTTGCTGTTGGTAGCAGGTAATACTGATTTCATAAAACGCATTGGGAAGTATTATGTTCTCTTTGATTTTCTGGAAGAGAATTATACAGAATTGGTGTTGTTTCTTTTAAATGTGCAATGACATTTGCCAGTCAAACAATCTTGAGGCTGGAGATTTCTTTCTCAGAAGGTTTAAACCTTAAGTTCAATGTTTTGGTTACCTAGATCATCCTAGGAAAGTTTTGGTAGTTTTTGAACTAAAAGAACTAGGTCTATTTCATATAAATTGTCAAATTATGCCCTGGAGCTTTTTTGTATTGCTCTCTTGTTAGCTTTTTAATGTCGCAGGCTCTGTAGTACACTTCACTGTTTATACTTTAATTCCATTAAGGTCGATGTAGGGTGTTTTCATCTGATCCATTTGCCCTGTATGATTTCCAGGGTGGAACCACTTGGAAGAATTTAAGAAGGTTTCTTCCACATTCTTACCAAAACAGAGATATGAGAAAAACTTTCCTCAGATTTACCAGTGCCTCATGTCTAACTCAGATCCAAGATTTGGACTGAAGGAGACAAAAAGCAAGTTATAGGAACTGAGTTCACACAGCAACAGCTGTCTTCCTCTAGGACTGAAACTGGGAGATCAAGCTAACAATAAAGGAGACAGTCTTATTCTTATGTAAATATTTTGTGGTTTGTCAGAAACTATTTGGCAACAGAAACCTAAGGAAAAAATAGATGAGTGCTCAAAATTGTGATAATTAAAATTAATAGAAATGTGATCTGCTTTTATACTCCTAATTGGTGAATTAAGAACCTATCTATTATACAATATTTTGAAAAGCATATAGACTTAATATATCAGTTAAAAGGTATTACTTGGATACTTATTTAAGTGGTGGGGAAAAGAAGTTGGTAAACAGGCACTAATATTTATTTAAAAGATTTAATAATGTTTAAAGCCACATTAAATTTAATAATTTTAAGAGACTTTAATTTAAAAAAAAGGACATAAAGCACTATATTTACAACACCATAAATTATAAGATATTTTCACTTCTCTATTTATGGCTATAAGCAAAATTTTTATAAAGTTGTAAAAGTATTTTTTAAACTGATAATATTTTGAGCTTTTCACCACTGAATCACCAATTTTTAGTATATATGCATTGCTAAGCATTTCTAAATTTGCCTACTATTTCTCATTATCATTGTATGTCAAATTCCACAAATTAAAAAAACTGGCTTACATTGTCATACATTAATTAATGTGAAGTACTCATTCAAAGGATTTTTGTTGTACCTTTTAAAAAGGAAGGAAGGTAACCTAATAAATCCTGACCAAAGCTGTACTTTCTTAAAGCTTCAAAAAAGAGAAGTATGGCAGAGTGAGATGTCCCAAGATCTCTCTCCTTGACACAACAATAAGCTGAACAATCTTAAACGCAACAAAAAAACACCCAACTACATACAAGAACTCTGAGCCCTCGCAGGATCTGCAAATAAGAGCTACCACAGGTCAGATCAGGGAAGTGGGGAGGTAGACTGGGAGAAACAAGAAGAAGCTGCTCTCACAGCTGGAGCTCCCTGCAGGAGGAGGGGGAGGGAGAGGTACAAAGGATTCCTTGAACAATGCTGGGAAAGTATGAGCCCCATGCAATGTCATTGCCCAGGGAGAAAGCAGAGAGTGGTGACTGCATAGAGCAACAGTTGACAAGTTGCACCAAGATGCTGAGCTGCAGCCTCCATCCCCCAACCCAGACAGCATTTCCCCCCACAATCCTCCAATACGAGATACCCGGACCCCAGGGGAATCTGAGCAAACACTACAAACTGTCATAACACTGACAGGGAATGAGACTGAGGGTAGGAGCACAATTGAATACCTATGAGGAAAACAAAGGCATTATTAAGAATTTTAATATAAAGCAGGGATCAAGAGACTGAGACACCACCTACTGGAAACTAAAAGAAAAAATGCCGTCATAGCAGGACTAAAAAGACTTAATATATAAATCTCTTTCTGGGGGTTGCAAAAGAAGCGGAACTACATTTTTCATTAATTCCTGTGTGGAGAAATAGTCCATTAAACATCATGAAAACCAAGGTGACAAAGGCATCTCAGAAAGAAGAGAAAAATCTCCAGAAAAATAAGCTTAAAGACATAGAAATATGTGACTTAAATGAAAGAGAATTCAGGATGGTACTTCTGAAAAACTTGATGAGATCCAAAATAACTCACATTAACAATTCAGGAATTGAAAAGACAACTAGGTCAGCAGAATTAGTTATTTAGCAAGGAGATTAAAATCTTAAAAAGAATATAGACTTCTGGAGATGAAGAAACACACTAAAAGAGATAGAGAATAAAATAGCAAGTTGGGAATAGAGTGACAAAATGGAGGAAAGGATTGGTGATGTCAAAAACAGAAAACTAGAAATAAATCAGAAGGAAGAAGAGAGAAAAGAAGAAAGAAAAATAATGAAAGAGAAATATGAGAACTAGCTGATATCATCGGGAAAGAAACATAAGAAAATGTGCATTCTTGAAGAAGAGGAAAAGGAGCAGGATTAGAAAGCATTTTCAGACAAATAGTTGATGAGAATTTCCCAATCTCAGGAACGAACTGGAGCTTGAGATTCAAGAAGTCAACAGAACACCCAATTATCTCAACAAAAAGGGCCTTCTCCAAAGACACACTATAATATTAAAATTATCAAAAATTATGACAAACAAAGAATTCTCAGGGCAGCCAGGGAAAAGACAACAGTACCTATAAAGGAAAACCCATGAGATTATAGTTACTTTCAGTACAAACCTTAAAGCAAGCAAGGAGTAGAATCAAATATTCAACTATTAAGTGAAGAAACTACCAGCCAAGAATTATATCCAGCAAAGCTCTCCTTTAGATATAAAGGAGAAATAAAGACCTTTCCAGACATACAAAAATTGAAGAAATTCTCCACTATGAGGCTACACTACAGGAAATACTGAAAGGGGTCAGCTCACCTAAAGCCAAATGACAAAAAACAAAACAAAACAAAAACAAACCACATACTATGAGTAAGGCAACTAGCAGAAAAGATCAAAGCAGAAGAAGAGTGCAACCCTTTTTAAGAACAGGGCATTATAAGCTTAAACAATAAGAAGAATTTGCTATTGCAAGATAATAATGAATGTTCAGCATACATAGGGACAAATTGGGACAACAATAACAGAAAAGAGAAGGATTCAAAGGTCCAAATTCACAAAGGGGAACGAGGATAAGAAAGACACGTAGAAGAAATACACCACACACACACATGAATACATACACACACACACACACACTATCTCTACATATTTGTAATAGTAACCACACACCAAAGATTCAGAACTGAGTATATAACATGAAAATAAGAACCAGAGGAAAATCCACAAAACTCAATCAAAATAAAAAAACAGAAAGCACAAGGACACGGAAGCAATGGAAAACAACTGAGTTACCAGAAAGCAAAAGATAAAATGGCTATAGGAAAACCCCATATTAATAATCAGCTGAAATGTCAATAGATTGAACTCCACCAATAAAAAGGCACAGAGCTGTAGACTGGATAAAAAAACAAAACCCAACACATACTGTTCCAGGAGGCACATCTCAGCTCCAAAGACAAATATAGACTCAAAGTGAAGGGTGGAAAATGATATTTAAGCAAATGGCATTGAGAGAACAGCACAGTAGCGGTACTAAATCAGATGAACATAGACTTCAGAATGAAAAAGGTAAAGAAAGATACTGAGGGACACTTCATAACGATAAAGAGAATCGAACACCAAGAAAACATAACATTTAATTAATTCTATGCTCCAATCAGGGAGCCCGAAATATGTAAAGCAATTACTAAGAGAACTAAAGTGATAAATCTGACCAAAAACACTATCAGGGACTAAATACTCTGCTGTTGGTATGGACAGATCATCCCAAACAGAAAATCAATAAGAGGAACATCCTTAAATGACACATTGGACAACTGGACATAATGTTAACTTCTAACATGCCTTTCATCCCAAAACAGATGCTTATAAATCCTTCTCTAGTGCACATGGAACATTCTCAAGGATTGAATCACGTACCAAAGTACAGAGATAGCCTCAACAAATCTAAGAGGGTTGAAATCATACCAACCATATTCTCTGACCATAATGTTTTGAAGCTAAAGATCAACTATAAAAAGAAAGCAGGAAGAACCACAAATACATGGAGATTAAACAACATGCTACTAAAGAATGATGGCCAGAGAAGAAATAAAAAGAGAGATCAAGAGATACATAAAATAAATGATAATGATAGTAACAACATATTAAAACATTTGGGACATAGCAAAAAGCAGTAAATAAGAGGATAGGTTCATATATTACAGGCCTATCACAAACAAAACAAACACAACAAAACAAAACATGAGCCCAAATGAACAACAACATCATCTTTAAAAAAAAAAAAATAGAAAAGAAGAACAAATGAGGCCTAAAATCAGCAGAAGAAAGAAAAAATCAAAATTAGAGCATAATTAAATAAAATTGAAAACAACACACAACAAAAAACACAATAGAAAAATAAGTTCACAAAGAGCTGGTTCTTTGAGAAGTATAATAAATCGCAAACCTCTGGCTAGACTCAATAAAGAATAAAGAGAAAGGACACAAAATAGGGATGAAAAAAGAGAAATTACAACAGACACACACAGAAATATAAAGGATCATACAAGAATACTATGAGAAAGCTATATAACACCAAATTTAATAACCTGAAGAAATGGAAAGTACAGTATTAGAAGATACAACCTTCCTAACCAAATGAACAAGAACTAGAAAAATCTAAATAGATGAATCAGCAGTACGGAATTTAAACAATCATAAAAACCTACCAAAAAGTAAAAAGTCCAGGACCAGATAGTTCACCAGTGAATTCTAACCAAACATTCAAAGAGAATTTAATACCTATTCTCCTCAAACTCATTCAAAACTAAAAGAGGAGGCAATACTTTCCCAATTCATTTTATGAGGCCAATATTACCCTGATACAAACCTGGTCAAGATAACACACAAAAGAAAAACGACAGACCAATTCTCATGAACAGATGCAAAAATCCTAGATAGGATACTAGCAAACTGAATAAGCGACATATTGAAAGGATTAACACAACCCAATCAAGTGGGCTTCATCCAGGGGCACAACATATGCCGAATCAATTAATGTGATACAACATAAACAAATTAAAAAATAAGAATTATATGATCATCATCAAATAGATGCAGAAAAAGCTTTGATAAGATAGACATCCATTTCTGATCAAAGCACTTAACGAAATTAGTATAGAAGTAAAGTACCATAACATAATAAGACCATATATGACAAATCTCAGCTAACATTATACTTAATTGTGAAAAACTGAAAAACTTTCCTCTATGATCAAGAACAAGGCTGTCCACTATCACACTGTATTCAATATAACATTGGAGGTCTAGCAAGTGCAATCAGCAAGAGAAAGATATAAAAGGCATCCAAATAGGAAACAAGAAGTCAAACTGTCACTATTTGCAGATGACATGATTCTCTATATAGAAAACCCTAAGACTCACAAGAACACTACTAGAAACAATAAGCAAATACAGTAAAGTTTCTGGATACAAAATCAATGTTCAAAAATCCATAGCATTCCTATACTAAATAAGTGTCAGAAAAAGAAGTGGAAAAAATAATTCCTTTTGCAATTGCAACAAAAAGAATAAAATACTAGGAATAAATCTAATGAACATGTGAAGGACCTATATAATGAAAACTATAAGACCCTATTAAAAGAAATCGAAGAAATACAAAGAAATGGAAATATTGTTGTTCTTGGATTGGAAGAATCAACATAGTTAAAATGACCATATTACCTAAAGCATTATACAGATTTAATGCAATCCCATCAAAATCCATCAGCATTTTTTAAAGAAATGAACAAAAAATCATCATTTGTATGGAAGCACAAAAGACCCAAAAAGCCATCCTGAGAAAAAGAACAAGGCTGGAAGGCATCACTCTGCCACTTCAAATTAAACAATGAAGCAACATAATCAAAATACATGATATTGGCAGAAAAACCAGACACACAACCAGTGGAACAGAATCTAGAGAGTCCCAAAGTAAACCCCTGTTTTATGGGCAAATAATTTTCAAAGAAAGAGCCAACATACAGTGGAGAAAGCATAGCCTCTTCAATGAATGGTGCTGGGAAAACTGGCGCAACCTCACTGCAAAAGAATGAAACTACACTATTGTCTTCACCACACACGCAAAATTAACTCAAAGTGATTAACGACTTGAATATAAGACCTGAACAATAAAATTTCATAGAAGCAAACATAGGAATAAACTCATGGACCTTGGATGAAAGAGAATTTTTATTAATTTGACCTCAAAGGCAAGGGAAGTAAAGCAAAAATAAACTGAATGTTCTACATCACTAAACTAAAAATAGCTTCTGCATAGCAAAAGAAAACATCAATGAGGTAAAGAGACAACCTGAATGGGAAAATTTATTTGCAAGCAGTGCCTCCATAAGGGCCTACTATCCAAAATATATAAAGAGCTGATACAATTCAATAACTACAAAAAAAATCCAATCAAAATGGACAGAGGACCTGAACAGATACATTCCCTGAGGAAATACACAATGGCCAACAAAGATATGAAAGATGCTCAACTCATAGCTATTAGGAAATGCAAATCAAAACCACAAGAGATACAATTTCCCATATGTTAGAATAGCTGTTATCAACAGGACAAGTAATAACAAAGGTTGGAGAGGATGTGGAAGAAAAATGAACCCTCATACACTGCTGGTGGAACTGCAAATTGGTACAGCCACTATGGAAAACAGTATGGATGTTCCTCAAAAACTAAGAATTGATCTACCACATGATCCAGCAATCCCTCTACTGGTTATTCAGCTCAAGACTTGAAAACATATATAGTCCAAAAAGATATTTGCACACCAATGTTTAAGCAACATTATTTATGGTCCAAGACATGGAAGCAACAGAAGCAACCAAAGAGTCCTACAAGATGATTGTAAAAGAGCTGTGGTACATATATACAATAGAATATCACTCAGACATAAAACGAGATGAAATACTGCCATTTGCAACATGTGGATGGACCTTGAGATATCATGCTAAGCGAAATAGCCAGACAGAAAAAATTGAAAACCACATGATATCATTTATATGTAGGATATAAACTTAAAAGCAACAAACGAACAGGACAGAGACTCATGGATATGGATAATAGACTTGTGGTTACTGGAGGGTAAAGGGTAGGTGGATTGAGTAAAAGGGGTCAAATATATGATGAAAGAAAGAAATCTAAACTATAGGTGGTGAACACACAATGCATATATATATATTGTTAAATTGTATACCTAAAATTCTGGATTCCATTAGCCAATGTCACCATAATAAATAATTAATTTTTTTAAAAGCTCCAAAAGTTATTTTAGCCTATTATTTAAAGTAATTTTTTGTGGGTATCTCTACAACAATCAATTTTAATGTGGATTTACTAGCCACACATATGTCTCAGATTCCTTTTGAATGGATAAAATCTTTATTTTATTTTGAAAGCTATTTTCACTGCTTATAGAATTCTAAGTTGGCAGTTATTTTCTTACAGCATATTAAAAATATCATTCCATTATCATCTAGCATTTATCACTTTGTTTCTCCTAAGAAGGAATGTGTTTCATCCTCTGGATATTTTAGGATTTTCCCTTTGTGTTTGATTTTAAGCAATTTTACTAACAATATGCTTAGGTGGCTTGGGTTTTAGAGAGATTCTAGAATCTTTTGCTTGATGTCTTGAATCAGTTTGGGAATTTTTCAGCCATTATGTTTCAATGATCACTTATCCTCATTCTCTCCTCTTTGGGGCTCCAATTGCAAGAACTTCTCACCATCTGTCACATATATTGTGTTCTCTTTTCTATTTTTCTTGTTTTTAAGTTCATATTTTTTCTTGCAATTTTAGTAGTTCTCTGCTATGCTATGTCTATCTGCAGTTAAACTCATCTGATGAGATCTTAATATTAAATATTTGTGTTTATCAACTCCAGAATTCCATTGGATTGTTTTTATAGGTTTCAATCTTGGTAAAATTCTCTTTTAATCTATTTTCTTAAATCTATTAATCACAATTTTTAAAATTTCTGTCTGATAACTCCAGTGTAGAGATTAGTCAGGGTCTGTTTTTGCTTTTGCTTTTGTTTTTAGCCATTTCTCTTTGTCTCCTGGGCTGCCTGTTTAATTTTTTTTGAACATTGGTCATTGCACATGACGAATTATAAGGCTTCCCTGGAGATACCTTCCTTTAAAGAAGATTTTTTTTTTCTCCCGAAGACAGTCAGAGAATTATAGATCACCTTGATCCAATAGAGATTGAGATGATTAAAATTTAAGTCTTTGAAAATGTCTGAATCCAGTTTTTGTATCTCAAACACTGAAAAACTGCCTAAAGTTCTGTTTAGTATCTTAGATTGTACTTTCTGCTTTGTTGCTTATACTCTCACCCCGTGCAGCTTATCAGATACCTGAGGAAAAAAGAATTGCCATATATCAGGCCGAGTTCTCTGCATTCCCTTTCCTTCAGGGTCTTGACCACTGAAATCTTAGCTACCTCAGTCATACTGAACTCCAGTTTTGCTCCCCAACTTTGTGAGCTACCGAAGTTCTAAGCCTTTTCTTTCTGCTTATCCTCTCACCTGCACCACGTCCACATTAGAAAATAGCTTAAGAGAATAACCAATAAACATGTCAGGTTTACATCAGTGCATTGCTCTTGTCTAGATTCTTATCCCATTAATCCTAACAGTTTTAGTTGTTCTCTGATGCTCTACAGCTTTTTTTAAAAAAAAACACAAAAAAAAAAAAAACCATTTTACTATCTTTTTTTTTAATCAGGGAAAAGGAATTAATCTAATATAAGCTACTTTGCATAGTTAGAAGTACAAATTTTTTAATAAAATTTTTGCATTCTTTCCTATATATTCTTACAAAATATATTTTCTCCATGTCATTTTTCACTTATTATTTCAGCTGAGTCTTCAATATTACCATTATATTATATGATTTAGTTTTCCAATTTCTTTAAAATTTATTTAACCAATACCATTTTATAAATTGTTTCTTTTTAGTCTCTAAACTTAATCTTATAATGTAAAGTCTCTCTGTAAATTTTCTCTCTTTATAATTCTCTTGATTAAATGACATTTCTAAAGTTACAAGAAAAAAAATCATGATTTTATAAAAACTGACATGCATACATTTTATTCATGTCAGTATAAATTCTTTTTCTTCTATCATTTATTCTAGTCTCATAAAAAATTTCAAACACCCTTGCCTCAATCTCCATACTTGCTTTTCAGTTTTCATAATGTATTCTATTCAAAGAGAATGTGAAACTTGGAACTTTTCTGGGATGTTATAAATATTTTATTTGTACAAAATTTGTATTCAAATAGTTATTTCTTTATTATATTATTCATGAGTAATATTCTCAATGAGAGGTATGACAATTACATGAAGCAGATTTTATCCAAAGAATGCAAAAAAAAAAGTATGAATTTACTCTTAACTTACCCTTTCATGCCAGCAACAAGTTAAAAAAACTAGCTAGTATTATTGTGGATAAAAATATTGTCAATTTTGAAGTCCTAATATGTGGAGGGAAAATCTTATAAATGAATAATAGAGCTGCTTGCCACACAGGTGTCTTAAAAAATAAGGCTAGGCTCTGTTGATATCCAAAATTTACCTTCCCAGCATGATCTTTCCCATATCAAACTACCCTAAGTTGTTTCTAAAAGCACCGCTGAGCTTTTTTACATATGCTCAATAACGGATCCTACAAGCGTTCTTCCGGCCCAAACTCCTTGTCAAAGCATTCTTTTCCTTTTTCTTCTGCTAATATCGATTCTGATATCACCATGATACAGAAGAAACTCCATTCCATGGACAATGGTTATTCCTAGACCCACCCGGCCTAGGGGACAGACCCTTCCCTTAACTCTCCATGAAGCAGCTAAGTTTAGGCTGCAACATTTAACAAAATTATACTGTAATTTCTCTAATACTAAAGATAATAACTACAACCTACAACTTTTCCCACTGTCAGGTTCATGATTTCTTTCAGAAATATTTGTTGAACATTAGTGGTGTGCTATGGGCTGGCTCTTCCCTCAACCTACCTTATTCAATACTTTTACCTGTGACTTGGATGAAGATGTGGCAGTAGGCTTATCAAAAGTAGAAGTGGGCAAAAGCTTGGAATTTAAAATATTTAATGATTGAATCATTATTCCGAAATGTCTAAATCAGTTGGAATAATGGCCAAACCTATCCGTTTAATAGAGATTTAAATGAAATTTTTGGATTAAAAATAGCAACTTTGTTCAGAATATGCAGCAAGTACAGAATTGGAGAAACATATTTAAAGCATATCACATTAAAAAAAATTAAAAGAAAACACAGAGACTCGAGTTGTCTGCGTTGTGGAGGGTCAAGAACGTGACAAGATTGATGGCAGAAGGAGATTTAACTTTGGGTGGTGAACACACAATGCAATATACAGATGATGTGTTATTGAAATCTATAAAATTTTATTAACCAATGTACCCCAATAGATTTAATAAAAGCAAAGCAAAGCAAAAAGAAAAGAAAAGAAAAAAGAAAAGAAAAATGAAAAAAGAAAAGAAAGAAAAGAAAAGAAAACATGATAAGGCTGCCAAGCAGGTATCTGGGCTCTGGTATCTTGGTATCTTGGCTATGATGGATGTGTAGAGCACAGGAAAAGGGCAGCAATGGTCCCCAGCTTTCCGCCTTGTTCAGGCTACAACCCGCATATTGTGCTCATTTCTGGACTTCAAGACAACACGTAGGAGAAACATGGATAAACTAGAAGAGGAAAACCTGGTAGAGGAAAGGTCTGGAGACTGTGTCATATGAGGAACAATTGAAGAAAGCAGGAATCTTAGATAAAAGGGATATGGTTTTCAAACATTTGAAGGGTTTTCATAAGGAATGGTTTGAAATGTATTATCTACCTCTCCTGATAATAAGTACTTAGTCAGTGTTTGAAAGGAAAACTCTCCACGCTTCAATCATGTGGTATTCAAGCATAGTTGGTAGCAGGCAGAGATCTTTGTACAACACACCTTCACAGAGAATGTCAAGGGCTGTGTCCCCGGAGCATCCCTGAAGTTTGACCCTTTCCTTCTGTAAACATGCCCTGCACTATACATCAGAGGAATTCTTTCCCTTATTTCTACTTCATTCTGAAATGGCTGCAGGAGGGAGTCTTCAAAATGGCAGCTCGGTGGTACTGGAATGAGCAGACTTTCTCTGATCTATTTGAAAGAAGACACTACTGAAAACCAAATCTCACTACTGCCTTAAGGACCTCATTTATTCATTCATGAAAATTTACTGAGCACCGACTCTGGGCCAGGCCATGTGTTGAAAATTCTGAGATAAAAGGCACCACCCCTGTTCCCAAGGAACCTCACTGTCTAGTGGGGATATAGGCAAATAGATAATTTTAATAAAACAATGAAATATTACAATCACAGCTTTTTTCCAACATAGATCTTATGGTTCCTTACTTGACACTAATATTAATAAATCATTTTAATCATTTTAATTTTTCTATACTTAATTCTAAAGCTTCTGGGATTAAAAGATGCATACTTATTAAGAAAGATAGTTCCCTTCCTAATTAATGAGGTTATTTACTATTAGAGACAGATGAGGATCTGAATCCTTCCCAGGACCTGAGGATCATGTAAACTCTGCTTAATAATTCCACAACTCTGATAGAAGTTATTATCCAGCCCACATTCCTGGATTTACATTATATACAATATCTGATTCTTCCACCTACCTATAGAAATCTATAGCTCCTATCCAGGATAATTCATGTGATGTGTTTGGGATTTTTAAACTATGTAAAGATCAATTTGATTTTAAAGACATAACATAATAACATCATAAAATATAGAAATGCCTTTTCATTTAGATTTTTTCAAAATTAAAATATTTGTTCCATGATCAGTCCACAGATGTTATGAAACTATTTGTAAATGATTCTTAATACAAATACTGAAAATTTAAAAATTCATTGTTATATTACACTGCAATTTTTCCAGTGACTTTCTATCATAATATTTGTAGGCAAATTGTTCTTAGAGTATCTCAAATACCAATATTATAAAATGTTGATAGGCCATCAGAGCTAATTTCTCTCCAATTTATAATTTAATACATCACACATGCTCAAATTTTCTAATTTTTACAACATGTTATTAAAGTAATAAGGAAAACTGGATCATCACTGCCAAAGATATCCCAGTTCTAACAGAAGACCTAAGAACAGGAAGCAGGCATTCGTGGGAACAATTCTACTTAGGAAATGGGTTTAAAAAGATAAGTCATTTAAAACATTTGTCATGTGGAATACAAGATTGTGACTTCAAATTGCTATTTAGTTATACTTCAGGTTATAGACTATTGAAACTACCCTTCAGCAGAAGGTTAGGTTGACACAAACAAGACAGAAATCACTTTTTAAAAAAGCATTTACACTTAAAAAAAAAAAAAAGGCAACCACCTAATATGTAAAAAAGAAAAAAAGTAAAATGAGGGGTGGGATTTTTTCCTTTAAAACGTCCTCCTAGAGTTACCAAAATTTGGATTTGTAAAAGAATTGAAAACAATATCTCTGGCTTAGCAAGAAGAGACATATAGGGATGACTGGTGAGACTTGGTATATGACAAAAAATTCGATTGGCTTCTTTCTCACTTGCTTCATCAGATGCTGGACTCCCTTTATTCTTAGGTTTTTGGTTCCTGCAGGGGAGTCTTCTATAATTTCTTAGTCACCTCGGCCTTTCCTCTTCTGTTTGCATTTATTTTTTTGTCTGAAGACATGTCCTGTCCTACCACCTTTTGTGGCTTTGTTTCAATGTGTGAGAGCAGGCTTGGTTGACACCTTTACCGTTACCTCTTGAACCCTTGTTTTCCTGCTCCTTCACTTGACTTGACCTCCTTTTGTGCTTTGTGATAGTGTTTGCCTTTTCTATTTATCTTTACAGACATTTGCACATGACACATTCTTTCCCATTTGTGGCATCATTTAAAAACTGGTACAAACAAATTTAGGGTATTTGCTTCAATTTTTTTCTGACTTTTGTAGTCATACGTTACGGAGTCTTTCTACTGACATTCCCACCTTGTGTCAGAAAATACCTTCTAAGTGATAGATTTCTCATTAGCTGATTTCTGTATACTTTTTAGACACAATAAACAAGCCCATAATGCCAAATAAACAAGACTCAGCAGTAATAAATTCTAGTCCGTTCATCTTCTTTTCAAATACTTCATGTAGTTTTTTGTTTTGTCTGTTTCTAGGGAATCGTGGCTTTCTCATAGATTAAATGCATTTCAGTTGACTGGAGGATTTATTATCATTTTTAATGTCACAACTTTGGCCAGCAGTAGCTTCTTTTAGGCAGGTTTCTATGTCATTTTTGATAGAATTTTATTAATATTTGAAAGGTTTCTTGCTTCCCAGCACAAAAATGATCCTATCTTATATACATATTTAAAAAGCAGTCTTATACACATATTTCTAGGCCAAGCATAAGCTGAGATGTTTCTCCGAGTCTTAAATTTCTTTTAGCGAAAAAATATACAAGAATGGGTAATAATAGGGTGTAACATGGGGTAACATTGTTCCTAGGTTATTTCGGTATCGATGCTACAAAAGTATTCCTTTAAAGTTTACACTGATATTTCTAATTCTGTTCTAAAATTACCATGCTCCTACTTAATCAGGAATTGTATGATCCCTTTTCTCTAACAAGAATAATTTCTTATTTTCTTTATTTAGTTACGAGTTCTGAGATCCCACGTCGATATCAATACGAACAACAAAGTACTGAATGAAGCTCAATATTTTCTAGGCAGTCACTTTTGTTTTGAGAAGAGATCTCAGGAAAGGATGTGAATTCCAGCTAGTTCATTCCAGTTTCATTCTGTAGCCTTCATTCTTTGTGGCTGTGTTGGTGCTTGTTTGACAGATGGTTTGTTTCACTTGTTTCCATGGGTTTTGAACCTGAGGTCTTGGTCACAGCTGCCAGTTCTGAATTCTCAGAAATGGAAGCTTTGGGTCACTACTCCTTTCTTGTGCTAATATTCAGTTTTGGAAGAGTCCAAGAGCTAGTCCAGTCCATTCTAAGAGGATGGAAAGAGCTTCAGTTGGTGTCCACTCTGACTTAGTGCACAATTAAAAGTACAAATTCATTTCTCCAAGTGGATGCAGGACAAATTAATTCTTTCCACTCCTCTTTAATTTCTAGTGATTTCTAGTTCACATGTTCAATTAAATTTAGCTCTCCTAAATTTTGCCTTTATCATAAAATGCTTAAAATATATCTTGCTCCCTTTCCTGACCCACAGCACTTTCTTGCATATACAATGTAACATCTCCTCATTCCCTTCGAAAACTTGTGTGTCGTGAAATATTTTAGTTGCATTTTATAAACCCAAGTGATTCTCCCAGTTACTACCACTTCCATCCCAGCACCAGGTCAGTTCAAAGTGTTTAATTTTCTGCAGAAAGGTCCAGGAAAGACTTTGTATGCAAATAACATTAAATGCAGACTCAGGTTTTTGAGGTTTAAACTGAAAATCTCTCCTTCACTCATGATCCAAAATTCAGATATTTTGAATATATCATCTAAAAGATTTTCATTTATTAAAATACGTATGTCTTTAATTTAATTACAGATGACCAGTATAGAATTCCAGTTTCTCAAGGGTCTTTGAATAAACAAAAAAATCCATTACTTAATATTTTATGAACTCCGACTTCCAAAAACTACTTTAGAATATCAGAAAATATGCAGAATGTATCAAAATAAGACAGTTTAGTAGAAATGTGATATATATTTACATAACATAATTGCTTATTTTTTCTCCAGTTTTTAGGCAGAAATCTAAACTTGTTTCACTTGTAGAGGAAAACACAAAATCATATTAAATTTCTCAGTTTCATTATACAATGTAGGTATGGCTATTCTTTCAAATATAGTAGTTTTTTAATACAAATATCACTTAATTTTGGAATAAATACTATAGAAAACTCACCAGATTAATTTTTGTTGTTGTATTGTTCAATCACTGTCTTTCCAGAACTGGGATTTTTAATATTAGAATGAATTTTAAATGGCTACTTCTTTTTGCTCTCAGACCTTTACTCAGGCCCAAGCTTCCTATCTCCATGTTGGTCTTACTTTTTTCTTATTAATACAAAGTTAAATTTCTCTTTTGAGCTTAAATCTTTGACATAAAAAAGTATCCATTTAAAACAGCTTAATTCATATAATATCTATCTTTATATACATACATTTAAATTGTCATCCTATTTTTAGCTAAATGTAAAATGTATTTCAGCAAAATATACGAATACAAATTTTTCGTATGTGCTTTTAACTTACAAAACTTTGTAGTTTCAATTAAGTGTGTTTTTTAAATTGTTTACTTGTTGCTTCCCCCAAGGAGACACTGATTCATTAGATTCGAAGACCTCTGACTTTAAATTTTTTTTTTTTGCTTTTTTGTTTTTGTTTTTTTATTATTTTTCAATTAGAGTTGACATTCAATATTATTTTATATTAGTTTCAGGTGTATAGCATAATGGTTTATATAATTTACAAAGTGACCCCCCCCCCCAGTTAGTCTAGTACCCACCTGGCATATACATGATTATTCCAATATTATTGCCTATATTTCCTATACTGTATTTTACATCTCCACGGATGTACTTCTTAATCCCTTTAACTCTTTCACCAGCTCCCTAATCCCCCTCCTAATTCCCTTCCCACTTGGCAATTGCCAATTTGTTCCCTATGTCTACAAGTCTGTTTCCATTTAGTTTGTTTATTTTGCTTTTTAGATTCCACATATAAATAAAATCATGTGGTATGTGTCTTTCTCTGACTTATTTTACTTAGCATAATACCTTCTAGGTCCATCCA
Organism: Eonycteris spelaea; assembly: GCA_003508835.1. NCBI lineage: Eukaryota > Metazoa > Chordata > Mammalia > Chiroptera > Pteropodidae > Eonycteris > Eonycteris spelaea. Next base: position 1,329,389 of record PUFA01000265.1, on the reverse strand, counting down.
TGTCATTGCAAATAACATTTCATTTATTTATGGCCAAGTGATATTCCAGTGTATGTACCACATCTTCTTTACCAAATATCTACCAATGGGCTCTTAGGTTGCTTCCATACCTTGGCTATTGTAAATAGCACTGCAGTGAATGTAGGGGTGCATATATCTTTTCAAATTAGTATGTTGGATTTCTTTGGATAAATACCCAGAATTGGAATTGTTGGGTCATAAGGTAGTTCTATTTTTAATAAAATTTTAAATTTTTAAAATGTACGTTAGTAGCCTGCCAAGGGTTCTTCGTTTTGTTTTGCTGATTTGTTTTGTCTTAATGGAAGGGACAATCTTTTTTTGTTAATGCACACAAGTTTTATTTTTATACAGATTTAAATACATACTCTGGGGGAAACGAGTTAATTTTTATCTACATCTAGTGACTTGAAATTAGGATATAGTCAGTGGAAGTGTTGATTTCTGTGAACAGACTTCCCTGATGAGGGCCCTTTTTCCCACTGAGTGTGGGACACGGCAGGACCGGAATTCCTTGGGTAAGGACCCAAACCCCTTACTTCTAGATTGTGATCTCCTAATCCGAGGGATGTAGTAATCATGTCTTATAAGCTCAATCATATTTCTAGACAATCTATAGAAGACTTCTTGGTATTCCTAGGGAAAGAATGTATGGCAGTTTATGAGGACCTCATAGGAAGGTAGATTTGGGGCTAAGGTGCAGTTTATTCAGGCACTCACGTCCTTAATAGTCATGCTATTGTTACTTTTTAATAATAGTTACATTTTCCTGCAATAAAGTCCTTGAAGATGTCATCTTTTGCACTGGGTAGCACTATACCTGAGAGAATTACCCTGCATTTTTCCTTCATGTTTTCAATGATTTTGCAATTTTTCTTGGGTATCTTTGAGGAAGGCAGTTACGAATTTGTTCTTCTCACAGACACTCAGGCCACTGTTGCAGGTTGAGTCTAAGACCACCATGTTGCACAAAGCAAGGGGGGCTCACATTTATTTTGTTCAATTGATGATCCCTGGAGTTAAGCAATAAGGCGGCTCTGCCAGGATCCAGCTACAATTTGGAATTGTACTGATTAACAAGATCAATTTGGTGCAATTCAAAATTGATACAAAATAGGGTCCATAAAATGATTTAAAGATGAATAGAAGAGGTAAGGTGCTTCCTTCCCAATTCTTGAACTTGAATTAAGGAGCACACATGGTAAATTAATCTAGTCTGGCGACAACTAGTCACATAAGAGATACTCAAAGTGGGAAAGGCTCTTAAAGACAGATAGGCAGATAGAGAAATTCAGTTAATGGTCTCTCTTCAAAACAACAAAGCCTAGATATCTGTGTACCACAGAAAGAAGGTAAAGAGGGAACAAAAGGAGGATTTTTTTAAAAAGGTATCAGAGGTCTAAGCATTTAATCACTCGGTCCTATCCTGCTGACCACTTTTGCTGTTTCAGGATCTGTGTTGTTCTAGATCCTATCGAAACCACATCAAATTATGTGAAGACAAAGACCACATACACAGAATTTTAAAATATGGTCATACTCTTTGATAAGAACTGCATTGCAAAAAGGAAGGAGACAGTAGTCACTAGGTTGTAACTAGGTGACCACCACACCCCTGTTTTTTAACACATCAAAGTGATAGGCTTTCCTTTAAATACAAGGTCAACCTTAGACCCCTTCTGAGAACTGCTGTTGTGATAAGCAGGGGAAGAAGGGCCCCATGACACTCAGGTAAAAGAAAGAACTTATGACCCTGAGGGAGAATAATCAAACGAAATTCTGATACTAATCAGAGAAGAGAAAGAGAACATTTGTAGTCATTGCTTAGCAAACCTCAGAAAATCTGTTTGAAAAAGATGCCTTTGTCAAACCTTTGAAAGGAGGCACAGTGCTTGTGTAGTAAAACACATGGATCTATTATCATTTTGGTAGACTTCATTTAACTCTTAGCAAGTAGTGCTATCTTATTAGGAAGAGCTGATTTTTTTTTTTTTCTATCAGATGTCATCTACTGCACAGGACCTCTGAGTGGTGAAAGGAAGGTAGGAAGATGGTATGTGAGGTCTTCTCCCTCACCAAGATTCTACAGATCCCACAGTAGCCACCAAACTCCAGAACAAGGAAGAATGAGAAGAGGGGAAGGAAGGGGAAATATACCTGACAGAAGGTTCCAGATCAAAACCCTGGGTGGACTGGCAACCTCATAGTTGGGACCACCAGCACTTGACATCTCAGTCCATCTGTATCATTGCCTTCTGGTTGTCATAATTTAATATCTTGTGACCAGAGTTCTTTCAAATAAGAGGTATTTCCCAAGTTTCCTGTAGGGAGCATGCACCAGAGGAAGTAGGACACCACAAAGTATTTACTGTGCTTCTGTAGTTCAGGAGCTTCTGCCCCCAAGGTTGTGTTATGAGTATTCAAGCCAGCAGGGGTTTTCCTGCCAATCTGCAGCAATAAGCAGACCCTCATCCAAAGGAACATCCTAGAACTCTGCTGAGTAAACCACTAATGACAAATGTTTTCAATAGGAGAGAGGGAGAAACCTCTATGCTTCAGCCATGTGGCCTTCAAGCCACATGCTGGTACTCAGAGGTTGGAACAGTGTAGCCTGTTTCAGGGGAATGTCTCTGCTATGACCCTGGCAGCCATTAAAACTCGCTCTATCCTCAGTGGAAATGTTCCAGATAAACAAGGCAACACACGGTCCCATGGTCCTGGATCTTTAGTACGTTCAGCAATGCATTAGGAAGGAGCTTTTCGAAGATGAGAGGCCTAATATTACCATAACATGATGGGCTTTATTCTGATCTTCCTTGAACAAAATATTGACAAGTATGTGGCAAAGTCTTATTAATTCAGATTAAACAGAGAATCAGTACAAAGGAGCTTATCCTAAAATTTATCTGCATTATTTATGAAGGAATTCATGATTCTGTTGTTATCATGCAAAAAGTATTTACATGTAATTAAATAAGGCCACTTAAGAAGTGGAGCTCTAAAAAACAAAAAAGTGGAGCTCTTTTCAAGTACAGGGATAGTACCCAATATTTATGTAAATTTCAAATGATTTATTTTATTCAGGAAAGCTCGCTCACATTGCCCTTTACTAGAGACAATCTTTGTCTGCTCGTTTCTTGCTTAAAAGAAATAAAACCGAATATTTTACATCAGATGTGAATCATACTTTTCGCTTTTGGAGATCAACTGCACATAACTGGTACAAATGAAAGAGGTGCCACCACAGGAATCAAATAAGGTAACTTGTTGCCCGGTTTTGTATTTAGACTAACTGAAAATAATCTCTGCTTGGCCACAAGCCCACATTTTCTCCTATTCTAGAAACACAGAGGTGATGTTTGTTGAGTAGAAACAGAGTGTACAAAGATTTGCAACTAACCTCAAGCCAGATCTAACCCAGATCAAGTATATGTGTACCACAACCAGGAGATGATACAATAGATTCTCAGACTTGAACGTGGTTCTACACAGCAACAATTTCAAAATGCTATTAGAATAAAAAAATATTAATTCCCATTTATAGGCTTCACTTGAACCCACTTGTTATTGGAATTAGTTACCATGGATTACGCGTTCACTATATAGACTACATTGACTATGCTAGTCTCATAACGACCGTGTGAACTAGGCAGTCCACATTTTACATTTGACATTGAGGAAAATTGCCTAGGGAGGCATTTTGCAGAGCTCTTGTGAAGCTTTGGAAAGAGAGTATTCTAAATACTAAGCAAACAAAAGAAAAGGTAATCACCAACGCCAGAAAAAAAGCAAGTTTCAAAAGAATGTAACTATAGTCACAGTGTTCTACCTGATTGAGCAGTGAACTTTATTTTAATAACGAAAGCATAGAATGTGAATTAAAAGGTCAGATGTAATTTTATTGAGAAATAAGGGGAGAAAAAGGGGTATCACTTTAAATCTTCACCTATTATTACGAGCAGACAATAGGTAATGTCAAAAATTGATAAGTTGAGACAGCAAAGTAGGTAGGTGTCTTATTTACAAATGAGAACGCAAATCACAGCAATAGCTCCGATAGTTCAATATAATTACCTCTAGGGAGCATGATAAGGTCGGAGGAAGTGGTAGTCAGGAGGACAGAGATTATTGTTGCTTGGTAAGCTTTTTTGCATCATTTGATTTTTAAACTATTGTCTTGTAATATTCACACACAAAGTAAAATTTTTTTTCAAAAAAGAATTGTATTCGTACAGTAACTCAAAGGTTGATTTTATCATAAGCACTGAGCTCTACTCGTTGGCCTTCTTTATTTACCTGTTCCGGCTCTTGGGGCCTCTAGTAGGCCACAGATAGGTTCTTGGGAGCCACAAGTTTGTGTGTTTATAGTCGTTTCATTTATGATTAAAAATGTATAAGCTTCTTATGGATCATCTAGGTAGCTGTCATTTTGTTGTCACTATGCACACCTGTCATTTCCATGCCTTCACTATCACATGCATACCTAATCAAGGTAGCTCCATGTAGCACATTTTGATAATTGCAGGAATTAGAAAGAGCAGTAAATGATGCATTAGTATCAAATGAAATCTCACTGAAATTATGGCCGGTCACATGAATAAAATTTATGTAATAATTTGAATGAACCAAGTGTTGAAGAAATTGAGTCATTTCACAAAGCATTGTAAAGTAGCATGAACTCACAAGGACCAACAGCCAAGTACCATATTCATGTTGTAAATCGTAGTTTGGGTTCAGCAAAATATTATCTGTCACATAAAGGCAATGTTGTTAATTTGAATTGCATTTACTGGTCTGCAGGTTTTTTAAATAATATTTTTTAAGGTTTGTATAATACAATATCAATGAGTATCAGAAGTTGATACCTATTTTTATATTAGTACGTGTCAGTACAAATAATAATATAATAATTTAGTTCAACCATGGAAAGTCCTTTTTTTTCCTTTAAATGAATTTTCTGTTGTTCTGTTGAAAGCATCCATATGTTACATAAATATGAAAATCACTAATTGGTCATTTGTGTTTACTGAGAGATCTGACTGGTTCAGTTTGCTACAAACCAAAATGAAATACCACTCACCTATGGCCCTCACCAAGTACTCATTATCTTAGAAAGAACTACCTTTCTCCCTCACCAGTTTAATTCACCAACTTTATTATCGAAAGATATAGTAAACAGCTTCATTGTCTTCATCACTGGACTCTCTTTATCTTTACCTCTACATGTTGGTTATACCCATCTGTATGTAACTTAGGCCTCCCCTAAACTCAGAGAAAGAGGTCGGGAAAAGTTGGGGAGTAGTATGTTTTAGTTTCCTCTCACTACAATAGTAATTTACCACAAATCTAGTGGCTTAAAAGTAATAAAAATTTATTATTTTACAGTTCTGAATATCAGAAATCCAAAATGAGTCTCCCAGCTAAAATCAGATGTCAATAGAATTGCATCTTCTGGGGGAATCTAGAGAATAACTGGTTTCCTTGCCATTCCCAGTTTCTAAAGATTTCTCTCACCCCTTGGTTTGTGGCACCGCATGACTCTGACCTCTGCTTGGATCATCGAATCTCCTTTTCTGAACTCCCATCTCCCTCTTTCATTTGTAAGGACTCTTGTGATTACATTGAGCCCATCCAGGTAATTCTGGATAATCTCCCATCTCAAAATCCCTAATTTAATCTCTTCTGCAAAGTTCCTTTTACCATGTAAAGTAAGTAATATATCCACAGGTTCTTGACGTTAGGATTTGGACGGGTTGGGGGTGGCATTATTCTGTCTACCACAGGAGGTATCACAATGCCCAGCCAATCCCAGGAGCAGAAAGTCTGATGTAGAAATCCACTTTGGAAGAGCGTGAGAACACATTTGCCAGAAACAGAAAAGAAAAATGGATGTAGGTTAAGAGAAGCGCTTTATGGTGAATAACGAGGAGTCTTTTTCTGAGAGGTGGGGGTTGGAAAGGGTGGGAAAGACGGGGAAAGGCTGCTGCAGAAGGTGGGAAAGCCTCCAACTAAGGAAGAAAAACAGACTGCTTCCCCAAGGGCTTGTCTGAGATGTGAAGGCAGTTTTATCCAAGTAAGATGCGGGATCTGAGGTCACGCCGATTACCATGTACATGAAAATGACCTAAACACACTGCCACGATAGCTGTCTAAATTTTTAATTCAGAATTGTGAACGAACCAAACGATGACATCAGAATTAAAGGAATTCTACCACCTCCTTTTTGTTATGCCATTGTTTTCCTTTTCCATGATTCCTATAAGAAACCTCATACTAATGAGGCTAGCATAAGGAGGGGGGAAAGGAGATGAACCACAGACCGCACTGGAAATAAACCAAGAAATAAGAAATAACAATCCCTGCCCAAACGAACAACGATGGTGAAAAAATTGCACTAGCGAAGGGTCTATATACTGAGTTTAAATGTTTTAAAGGACAAAACATGAAATCTGATAAGACCTGCCAGCTGCTTCTCTTTTCTAAGACATTTGCCCAGGAGACAGCTACTGAAGCTTGGGTGTATTTCTTTCTTGCTGTGTCATACAATGTTCCTCTCCCCTCCCCCCTCCGTGCTCTCCTGCTGCTTTATCAGTGTGTGTGTGCGTGTGCGTGTGTGTGTGTGCGTGTGTGTGTGTGTGTGTGTGTGTATTTGGTTTCTCTCTCCCTTGTGAGAACACAGCCGCCTGCCTGTCTCCTGCTGTTTCTGCATTTCTGACTAGGTTTTTGCTGCCTCTTGCCTCCCCTTCCTCTCTTTCTGCTTAGCTCCTTGTCTTCTGGTAAGTATGACAAACACTCCCCCAAGCCCTGTGAGAAGATGTGGGGTGCGGTTTGCGGTGTTCAAAACTTGCAACTTTGAGATTTCTGATGAACTGTTGAAGAACTTTCCATTGTTTTATTTATAATTAAAATGTGTTGTTCAGGAAGGGATGTGTGTGTGATAATCCGCTGGGACAGCCAGAAAAAGTACAAAATTCTCTCTCAGAGAAGGAAAAAAGCAGGCAATACAGTTTAAGGAAGATAAAATTTAGAAATAATTTTTTAATAAAATTAATTAGTCTAGAAAGAGACGATTTAAAAAGTAACAGAGTTATTTGACTTTGTTTTTTTCCATGAGGCTACTTTTAGGAATTGAGCTGTTCTGCGGTTTACAATAACTCAGTTATTCTGTTTTCAAGTAAAAGTGGAACATGAGTTTAAAGGCCATCCATGGGATTAATATAAAAACACCAACGATTATGGCTTCTGATGAATAAAGAATAAAGCTAGTGCAATTAAAATACTTGCATTTTGACTAACCACAATAAAATTCTCATGGACAGTCAGTTTTAAATTCATTGCTTTGAAGTTTGGTTTACTTGAGATTTTATTTCATGCTAAGAAGACTTTCTAACACTTTAAAACCCACAGATGGACTTGTGCCAATCAACGTTTACTCTTCCATTTGTATTAAGAAGTACTTTCTTCCTTTGATTTTCAAGGATCAAGTGCTAAATGCCATGGCTCCATTTAGAAGAGCTTAAAATAGCTTCTGGCTGGAAGCAGGTGCCATGTGTCTTTCTCCAAGTTTAGCCAAGGCATAAGTTATATATAGATGACTGTACCCAACGAGAAGGGGTCAGGCTAAAGAAACTCCAGTGACGAAGATAATGAAGCTGTTTGCTGTATCATTTGATAACAAGGTTAATGGATTAAAATGGGTAAAAGAAAAAAGTACTTCCTTCTAAGATAATAAGTACTTGGCGAGGGCCACACGTGGGTGGCAGTGTCTGTACGTTCAATTTTCCGGTCTTGCTGATGTCTGCTGCCCTGAGAACAGGGGGAAGCCATGCAATGCGCAGAGCGGTGTGTTTCTGCTATCATGCCACCGCACCAGCTGAACCTGGGCATTGTGAAAACTCTGTCATATTGTTACCATGCTAATCAGCAGCATCACCACTAAATATAATTTACAAATAAAATGCACCATAACTTAAAGGCCTAAGCCAAATCTATTGCAACTCTAGAAATGGTGATAGCCAGAAATCCTGGAATCCTTGATTCAGCTCATTCTTTATTCCCTATTTCCAAAGAGCCCATATTATATCTGGATTATTTCCCTGCTTCATTTCCTCTCCCTTCATTAAACATTGCTATATCTTAAATATGATTAAGTTATCCTAGAGCTTCCTGACTTAGAAGAGAAAGTTGTTATCTGTATTTTTTTTTCTAAAAGCAATTCAGTTTTTACCTTGAAACAAAAAAAAAAGTATTATAGAAATTCAAAGAATTATTATTATGAGCATCACCATGTTTCCATACAGTTTGTTAATTTACACTTTCCCTCATTCTCTGTCTTATTCCAAAAATGGTGTTAACTTGAACCTCGAAAAAACTGTTTTCATCATTAGTATTTATATGTTGTTCATCTGGGAAAAGGAGAATACCAGAAAAAAAAGTCTCCTGTATCTAGTATAATAATTCATTTATATTAATGTACCGATATTAATCAACTCTATTTATAGATTAAAATAGAATTTAGGAACATTATTATTGTGAAAGATTTTAGCAAGTTCAGTGGCTCTTATATTAAATACACTTTGAAAGTTAAAATACTTTAACTTTAACACCATATAAAATTTAAATATTTTACATGTATACATCCATGTACTTCTAATGATTGCAAGTCTACATAGAATTATATAAAAGAATGGTAACACAAACTGGCTATTCCAAGCAAAGTGACAAAGAGGGTCATGAAAAACAATATCTTGAATTACTCTGTTAATGTCAATAGTAGGGGCTATTACTGGAATTTAAAGACCAAAACCAAAAATATGCTAATAGTATGACTCGATTTAGAAAAATGGCTTCCCACCGTTCCTACCTAATTGCTGTATTGATGGTTTGTGAAAGCGCATTCATTCTATGTTAGAAACTGTAATTAGTAAGTGCCCGTTCGGATATGGAACTAGGTTAACTACATAAAGCCTGACTGTGCTTACCACTAGGTACCACTCCCAGTATGGAGACTAATCACTCTGCACAGCTCTCAGGAGAACCACAGTCAACACTTCCAGGGGACAGTTCATCATTACTCAGTCAGAATGGCCTGGAGAAGCAAGATAATCAGGATTCCTCAGCCCCACTCCAAGCACCATCGAAGGAGGCAGGTGTGCAGCCTGAAACAGGAACTCGTGACATCTCTGACGAGTTGAATAGAAAACTGGAAGACATCATTAACACATACGGGTCTGCTGTTGGCACAGCAGGGAACGAGAACCTCCCTACAGACAAGGAGCAACCCGAGAACATAGAACCAGCTGACAACGAGGATGGAGACTGTGAGGAAGCCACCGAAGACACTGAAAGAGAACCTGTGGCTTCTGGAGAGCCACCCACAGCCAAAGAGCCTGTCAGCAATAAAGAGCAAAAATTGGAAAAGAAAATCCTGAAAGGATTAGGCAAGTACTTATGTTCTAACATATGATTTTTCTTTGAATTATTCCTAAAAAGGGCGCTTCCTCCAACCTTTACTAAAACCCTTATCTAATATTTGGATTACTACAATAGTTCCTTCAGGGTCTCCCAACATCTCCCATTGCTGTACTTGCCCCCAGCCAATTCCCCTCAGTAGAGCTAAAGTGAACTTTCACCATGTTAGAAACTTACCCTCTGTCCTCAACAGCCTTTCATTTCTTTTAGGAAAAGACCAGAATTCTTGGCATAGTCTTTCAGGCCCTAATGGTCTAACCCAAACCAGTCTTTCCAGCATTTTCTCCCATTACTCTACCCTACGGCATCCCCTTCCTGAACACTCCATTCCTGTCACCACCATGACTACTGCTGTCATTCTGATTTTCTCTTTTAGTTCTTTACACCTGCCATACTTTCTCCTCAGGGCTTGAGTACATCCTATTGGCTCTACCTAGAAATCTCTACCTATGCTCCAGTTCATCCCTCTGGATACTTATCATTTAGCTCACAAATCAAATAGCATTTTCTTATAGCCCAACCTTAGATAAAGTCTATTTTCTGTTTCTATTGTATTATGTATCTTTCCTTTCGAGCATTTATCAGTGTTTGATAGTATACATTTACTTTTGTGATTATTTGGTTAATATGTGTCTTCCCTACCAGCTCTTTTATTTTAAGGGCAAGGACCGTGTATGTATTTGAACATCATCAGATGCCTAAATGTCAATCTAGGACAATGGATGGCACATGCTAGATGCTCAGTAATATTAGTTGTAAGGCTGAATAAATGAATAAATAAAAGGGAACTTATTTGAGGCAAAGCTAGTGGAATCTGGATTTAAACAAAACATATATATAGGGATGGTTTTGTATATATAAAATGATCGTCGATTAGATCACTTAGTAGTATATTCCATTACCATATAAAATATTTTTATTTAACAAAATTCTTCAGAAATATATTGATTTCAGAATATCAATAATTATAGAAAATATTCTTGCTCTCATTATTTGGTTCATCAAATATTTGTTAATGCCTAGTCTTTATGAAGCACTGTGCTAGGTGCACAAAGATAAATAAGTTGTCATGTCTCTAGTCAAGGAGCCCTAGGCATGGAGAAGAAATAGACATGTAAACTAATTATTATACAGGATGGATGCTAAAGCAGACATGGGAAAATTGTTAGGAAAGCATGAGGGATCGGTAACACCAAAAATGGTTATGAAAAAAGGGTGAGAGAGCTAATATTTTAGCTGCTATTGGAAATATGTTACTTCACATATGAAAGCCCCTCTGCCTGTCTTTCTTCATGAATTTCCCTGAAATACTCACTACAAACACACCTCCTATGGGAAACCTTCCCTGACATACCCAGGTAGAGTTAGCATCATCTTCCTTAGCTCTCCATTAAAGTTTCTGCAGCAATCATTTGTTTATATGCCTGCCACTCAAGCTGGATGGAGAATCTGTCAAGAGCAGTGATTGTGGGAATTGGAATCAAAACTGGGTTCACATTCCAGTCATTGGTGATCTATGAACCCAAAAGTATATCCATGCTAGCATAGGATATTACTCTACGATGCTTAAAATGCACTGCTAGCAGGTATATAAACAAGAAGGGCTGAAAGACACAGTCAAATAACACATGTGACCCACCCAGCAAAAGATTAACCCAGATAATACCAAGTTCTAACATGCAACATTGGAATCATCTAGTGTTTTCGAACTTTGTGAATGACAATAAAGTTGCTCTATGTTAGAGTTATTTTTTTTCTTCTCTTTCCAAGGCATCTCAAAATAGCTCCTTTGTAATTGTCAGTGTTAAACTTTCCATAAGACAATACAAAATCACAACTCAGAGGTGAACGATTTCAAGTGTTACGAAACAGTAAACTTCTTTCACTTTACCACTCTGAAACTACTTCTGCATAGAAATGTTTTTGTGTTGTATTGAGGGGATAGATATGAAGAAAATAGAAGTAAAGTTAAAGATGACCAATTTTGGTTTCTATTCTGTCTTCTATGAGTTATTTCAAAATTAGTATTAACTAATTTTAGTTAATACTAAATTAGTATTTCAAATTAGTATTAACTAATTTTAGTTAATACTAAATTAGTATTTCAAATACAAAATTAGTATTTCAAAATTAGTATTAATTTTAACCTCATAATTACTAAATAATCAAAAAAAATTAGAGAAAAAATTCCACAATTCTGCCACTATCTATGAATTAGTAAACTTCATTTGAGTTTACTCGACCAGAACTAACATTTGTGGATCAGTGTGCCCAGGTATATCTCCTGTCATTACATGTTATAAGCTGCTCACCCTTCCATGCCATTCCTCTGAATACCATCAGCATATTCTTTTAATCACTGTACTATTTCAACTACAACATGAGTTAAAACAACATTTTTAGGCTCATCTAAATATGTAACCATCACCTTAAACCTTATGCAGTTGTCTGCACGTGATTGTAACAGGCTTCTTGGTCATTTAGCGATTAAATGGTAATGCTCTATCATCTGGACCAATGGTTTTCTAACTTAACTGTGCATTAGAATCAAATACAGAGTTTGTCAAAAATGTTGCTTTTGAGCACAGAAATTCAGAATTGGTAGGTCTGAACTGGGGCCAAGTCACCCTGGGTAATTTTGACATGAACGGATTATAGAGGCAATAATTCCGATGCTTCAGAAAGTGGTTCTTCTATATTTTGGAGAAAATAGAAAGTGCCAGTTATAATCTTCTTTTAGAATCTACTTGGAATTTTTACAGAATTTTAGTAAGTCATTCTTCCATACTTGAAGATACATCCTTAGACTTCACTTACATATTTGATCAAATGAGTTTTTAATTATTGTATTTTTACCAAACAATATTTGTTTTATTGGTATTTTCAAGATGCTGAAATGTTCTCACTCTATAATATTCCAAATTTTCCAATTTTGAGATATTTGAGATTTTAGACCAAGTTAAAGTTTTCCTGCTGCCAGAGGTCTCTGATCTTTAGTAGATACAACAATGAAAATCTCCAGTACTGATGGGCATAGCTTACCACATACCCTAACCTTACTGGAGCACAATATCCTTCTTTCATAGAATACCTCTGAATATTTGAAAAATATCTCTACAACCCAAGCACTCAGAACTTATTTTTCCTTTAGACGATGCATATCCTCCCACAATTAACACACTATACACCACAGCAGTTGTGGGAACATTTTTAAATCTCTTTATTTGGTAGAGACACTTTCTCCTTGGCAGATTCCCCATTAGAGAGCATCATGACATATCCTGTTAACATCTAAAGTCTCCCTTTTGCTTTTCCTACCCCATTCTCCAGAGTCACAAGCATCTTATTAATTATTTCTGTCAGCTTTATGTAGGCTGCATAAGCATCACATGGTAATGAGCATAACACAATGATAAAATATAATATACCTTCCGATATTTAAGTTGACAAACAACTGATTGAGTAGGAAATCATAGGTCTGAAACATAAGGCCAGGAGAGAAACAAAGCTGATCCACAGGTCCATTCTAAGCTCAGTATCCATCTAGTCAACCCACTAATTTAGTAGACAGGGCAATTGAAGCTTAGAGAATTTTAAAGACTGAAAAAAAAAAGTTACTCAACTAGTCGACTAGTTGACGTGATTGTGAAATTAGTCCTAAAGAAAGTCATTAACCTGAAGTCATTAACATTGCAGAACCAAAGATATATTATAATAATAGTATGTTGGTTGAGGAGCAGTCACTCAGCTCAGTTAATGGGTTTCATCTTTCTGGTTACAGGTGAGTTCCAGTTCTACTTTCTGAGAGAAACCTTGAGTAGGACATTTGTATTCTAAAATGTTTTTAGCCTTTTACTTACTTGGCCTTAGAAAGGTCACTTTTTCAGATGGTCTGTTTCATCCATTTTAACTTGATTTCTAGTTTCATTATAACAGAATAATAAACTGCTGTTTTGAAACAAATGCTAAATTTTCTAGAAGAGATGGTTTGGGACCAGAGTTCATGGGGAAGAAGAGTCAGCAGAGGCTGAAATGTTCATGAGAAGATTCATAGAGAAGCTAAAACTTAGGCCAGGTTCTAAAAGGAGAAGAGGGTTTGGAGAAATAGATAGAAGGAGAGAGAAAATTTGTCCCAAGCAAAATTATTAGTACTATCTTCTGAGCCAAGGGAAAGGATGTATTCATTTCTTACTACTCCTCCTCATATGTTTCTTTTTTATTATAAGGTTTGCTTAATTTTGTTTTCCCTGGAATCGTCTCATTATTAGACTCAAAAGATTTTTTCTTTTTAAGAAAGTTTTCTTTATAGTTATAGCCTAGAAATTGCTAGTAGTTTGAACACATCATCAATTGACCTAATAAGTCCAGGTCCACTTTCCAAATGAGTGAGAAGCCAAATTTCCAATTACGTATAATAAGGTCATTAAAATACAAGAGAAATGAAATGTCAGCCAAATGGAAAACAATGTGACTAGAAAATATAGGAAAGGCAGTATTTCAAAATTGATATAGTCAATAAAACCAAGTAAAACAAACAGAAACTATGACTACAAGAAGTAACAGTAAGGGTAAGAGAATCTTTGTACATTTTAAGAGTGAACCAAAACATTTTAGGAAAACAAATATGCCATCCAAACAATGTTATTTTTATTGTTGTCATTATCTAAATCAAGCTAAAAATAAAGCTTTTTCAGTTATGGAATCATCAAATCTCTATTTAGTCAACCCACTAATTTTATAGTCAGAAAAATTGAGACCCAGAGAGCTGAATAGTATGTGAAAAGGTTACTAAAATAATTGATGACAGAATCAGTTCTAGAACCCAGGTCTCCCAACCTTAGTCTAGTGTGAATTTAATCCTTCCTATCTACATACATGAAATTTATACTATCTTTCCAATCTGCATACATACATACAAAATACATACATACATACATACATACATATTTACCTTAAAAGATACTTATAGATGCTCAGAAATTATTTCTATTATACTTATTATCTTTATGTTAGAGAGAAAACAAAGTTAACATTGAAATATGATTCTAGGTCTAACATTTGAAGAGAACATTCACAATCTTTTACTGCTTTAAGCTTCTCCCAGCACACTTGGAAATTGAGAAGAGATAAGAGAGGCATACATGTGCATCCATGACCAAATTTTAGCCCCAAAGCTCTAAAATATAATTTCGGAAGAAAAAAAAAAAGCATAGTTTTGAGCACTCATTGAAAGCTATATAATTTGTCACTGAACTTCATATTAACAGTCATCACTATGCTAAAACTTAAGAAAAATCCCACTTGACATTTCTGTAGCTGATTTCATTTTCTTAAGAGTTTTAGTTTCTTTGATGTAAAAATAATTCCTTCATATTCTAACAGGCCCACAGTCTACAACGATGTCAACAGCGCAGCCATGTGTGACATGTTTGTTCTTGCTGCACCATGGTCCTACTTTCATGTAGACTTAGAACCAAACTGAGCATTCTGGAGTGTTGGCTATATGCCACCTTCAATGGGGACTTCGGGTCTGTCACTGGTTTTCTTTGTGACTAATCTTGCAATTACATTGCTTTAAAATGGCACATTGGGGTAAAGGCAGATCATCCCCTCCCAATAAAACGACTGGATAAATTGATGTTTCTTTTGTGTCACCAAATGACCCCATTTCCATGTAATTATAACTTCAATCTGAGAAGATGAGCAGATCTCTTTGTCTATTCCCCTCCTCAAAGATAATTCCACATACCACTCCAGTCTAGCAAAATCAGTGGAAGTCTAAAAACTAAGCTCTCTGATGTCACAAATTTATGTCACAAATTTATATGATGTCACAAAGTCATCCCTGCACTTGCCTGGTTTCAGTTTTTGGATTTGTTTTTGTTGAAAGGGAGAAATCATTTTGAATGGTAGATTGATGCTCCTGAGTGTTACCCTTCTATACAAAATAACAGCATATAAGAAGGGACCTCAATTGGGGTGGTGATCAAAAACAAAACAAAACAAAAAAAAAAAACAAAAAGCAACAACAAAAAAATCCTCTCCTCATAATTAAAGAAAACAAAAAAGAGAGAAGATATTTAATGGGGGATGAAAAAGAGAGCCATTGGACTCACTCAAGAGTTTCTCTCCCCCCCAAACGGCACATGTAATGGTTTTATATGTCTGCACTCACACTGTGAGGTATCCTAGCACACACTAAATGTCACAAGTGACAGGAAGACCTATCTTTCCTCTACTCACTCACACAATTGTTCTTCAAGACAGCATTCATTTGATTGACACGACACTAATGCATACTGGTTGGCTTTATTTTGTTCCATTACTACCAACATTTACTGAGCACTTGCCACAGGCCAAATACTGTGCTGGGTCCTAGACCAAATTTGATCAACAGTGTAGTCTCTTGCCTTTAACACAGGGCACTAAGGACAGCAGTCTTCATGTGGGCACCTTCTACAGACTAAAGACAAGGGTGAAGGGATGGCTTGATCTGCACAATGCAAATTCATCCCTGCTGCCAGAAAAATAACTCAAAGACTGGGCCCAGTGGGGTGGGACAGCAGTGATTATCAGTTTAAAGGCAGTGCGCTATGCTGCAGGCCATAACTGAAGAGCTGGTTGGGCACCACTCATTCTGCCCTATCTCAGGCCATGTCTCTAACACGAACTGACTCACGGTGCAAAGATAGACAAAACCAGCTGTTAGGAATGAAGTCATTTTTTTTCCAAAAAAAGTTTTCTTTTATTTCTCTAGGTTTCCCTGGCATTGAAATTCCACATGGGAGTAGAGCGATTTAGAGCAAGGAGACAGCCTTGGATTCAAGCCTTGGCTCCGCCACTACTAATTATGTAACTTTGGACTTTCTGGGCCTTAGATTCTTATCTATAAAATTAACCAGTTGTCTGTGTGCTCTTTGAAGTTCCTTCTAGACCTAAAATTCTTTGATGCCATTTAGCATTACCAGATTTAGCAAATAAAAACACAGGGTGCCCAGGAAAATTTGAATTTTAGATAAATGATACATAATTGTTTTCAGAATAACTACGTCCTGTGTTCTGTATTTTATCTGGCAACCCTAATTCTGTGATTTATCTGCCTGTCCAAGATGAAAGTGAAAGTTCCAGCGAGGGGAAATGCCTGATCTTTGGTAAAAGGTTGTCAAAATTGTTAATATTCTCAAGCAGATTTATGTCAGGAAACATGGGTTCTACTGTGTGGCTTGACCTCCCTACTCTGATTAGATAGAGTGATCATCACCCTTGCACCTTGATAGGACTTTTAGGACTTTGAAAAGATATGCTCAGTGGTGAAAGTAGACCTCAGCGTCCCCTTTCTCCCTCCCAACGCTCAGCCCAGTAGCTACTTACATCAGATTTCTGGTCATCACAAAAAGGCAAACCTGGCAGCTTGAGCTGACGTAGATAAAAAGAAGAACAAAGAGGAAAGAAAAAGAATCCAAAGCTTACCATCAAATAATCATGAACAGATGAGATTTATGTAGCATAAAGTCCAACTAGGAACAAAAAATGAAACTGCCAACAGAGATTAAGGTCTAGAAGGGAGAAGTGAAGGCCCAGGAAGACAAAACCTATAACCAGAAAGACACACAAAGGCCTGTGGGAAGGGCCCCGCCTGTCTTGAGTCCATTTTTTTCTCTCATTGATTTCATTTTCTGCTTAGTAGGAAATATGATCAGATTATTCCTACCCAAACCTCATGGAACAGGTTCACACACAAGAACAAGAAATTGGTTCCCCCCCAAAAGAGGAAAGAGGTACTAAAAGAACACCACCATTAAAAAAAAAGACAGAGTAGTAGGGTGATCACTTTGTGAGTTGTTATGTAGTTGCTAATCACTATGCTGTACAACTGAAACTAATACATTATTGTATGACAACTATAATTGAAAAAAATTCATTGAATTGTACAATGTAAATATGAGCAATCAACTGTCTATTATATTTCAATAAAGCCAGAAGAAAAAAAAAAGACAGATTAAACTGTCAGTTTCTCTGCTTTGGGCTGAAATTCTAGCAACTCCATGTATCAGTGCTGGCTGTTTCATGGTAATAAGACATTTTGATGGACTTTTTTGCTTTTTTTATTTTTAAATTAATGTAGGGAAATGGGTGATTTGTTCTTTCATAAAGAGAGTGTTTTATGCTTTTTTGAGCATTTTCAAAATGTTCAAAATTCTTTGAACATTTAGAATATGTGGAGGGAAGGAGTAACAAAAATGAATTCTTGGGATGAAAATTTGGGGACTAATATCATAGCAGTATTTGTCGAAACTCTACTATCATCTTGCTACTATACCACATATTTTCACAAACTTCTCACTTATTCTATAGGGTAGATGTCATCCCTTCTTATAGGGAAAGAAAATGATATCTGAGGCTCAGATAGTTTAAATGGCTTGGTCAAGGGTGGCCAGTAACTAGCAAGTGGACAAGCTAAACTTCCACACCATATCTTCTGACTTGGGGTCAGCACTTACTTTTAAAAATGTCTTTACGTTTTGTTTTTCTTTTTCTTTTAAGGTAAAGAAGCTAACTTGCTAATGCAAAACCTGAACAAGTTACAGACTCCTGAAGAAAAGCTTGATTTTTTATTTAAGAAGTATGCTGAGTTGGTAAGATTTTTAATTCGTTTTGTCAGAAAGATTCAGGCTTCAGTTAGAGCCGAGGAAAGGAGGTTGTTGGCTTTTCAGGCACATCACTATAGACTGTGACCAGTAACCTCAGACAAGCCAAAGCTAGAATTCATAAAAGCAGAATGTTTTTACAGGAAAAAGAAACAGAAAAACTGAGGAATAACAGCAAAAGGGGGAAAGAGGATAGAGTTGGAGTTTACTCCACCTTCAAGTATGTATATAACTTGGGGGAAAGATGAGAGAATTATAGGTAATTAAAAATTATAGATATTTTAAAGGGTTGGGGTTTTTTTGGCTTTGCAATAAAACATAAATACACCCAACATAAAGTCAAACTTTCATTTGGTTCTGTGCCCCAGTTTTATGAGGGCATCTCCTCAGGAAGGCATAGAGTTGAGTTAATCCCACCTCCTCAGTGACAGATTCTCATTTGGTCTTAATGACTTGTTAGTTAATCAATCAGTCAGTCATTTATTCTCTTTGATCTACATTTCCCTCCCCCACAATGGCAAAGGATTTCACATAGACAGTTTTGTGCCCTGTTCTAGGTCCCCGACATGTGGTCTTTCTCTCGTAAGTTAGGGTTACTGGGAAGAAGGGAAGCTACTCCCAGACATCAGAGAACCCATGATGTGATTGTTTCCTCATTGGTACTTCTGCAATGGGCCATTTGTAAAAGTAGCAGTCAGTGAAGCCACCCTGTCTGGTCTCCATGAAGAGAAGTCTGTGTACTACCACCGGGTGCGTAGCTAACAGCCAAGAAGTGGCGTCCTCTCAAGCGAAGCAAGGCAATGTGCTTCTCTCTCATTTCTGCTTCTTTTGCTTTCAAGTTTTTTCTCACTTATTTCTTCTGGAGAGCAGTGACAGGAGGTGAAACTTACATCCACATCCAGTGAAACAATTCCTCCAGGCAGTAGGTCGACCTGCTCCTGAAGACGAATTTACCTTGCAGTCAAAAAAGCTTAAGGGTCAGAGCCTCTCACTTGCAGGGGATCCTCCGAGGCTCTGGATGTAATTCTCTTTTCTTAATTATATTTTTTGCTTTTTATTTTAAAAAAAGAGGACCTCAAAAATCAGACAAGCTTCATACCTACAAAACTCTCAGGTCCCTGGCTACATCTCATCCCTATTGCTAGAGTTTAATGAGTGACTTGTTTTCTTTCGTTTTCATTCTAACTTCAGTCCTGTAATTACTGTTCTTTTTTTCTTTAATCTTGACATATCTGTTATGCTGAATTATTATGCAATAGACCCAGAGAAATTCTGAAACCCCAAATGACTGGCTGAATGCTTAACTCTACCAACAATACTTTTTAATTATTTTTTTAATCACATAAACTACGTCATAATACTATAAGAAAAATGCTGAATACACAACCTCAAAACATTTCTAATCTCATAATCTAAAATACAAACTTTGATTTATCCATCTTCCTTTCCAGTTCTGGTACATATGCGAGATACTTTTTATTATAATTACTTTTGTGAGATACAGATATAGTTGACCCTTGGGCAACACTAGGGTTAGGGGTGCTGACCGCCTGCACAGTTAAAAATCCATGTGTAAATTTTACTCCCCCAAAACTTAACTACTAATACCCTACTGTTGACTTACCGATAACATAAAAATTAAAACATATTTTGTATGTTATATGTGTTATGTATGTATTCTTACAATAATGTAAGCTAGAGAAAAGAAAATGTTATTAAAATTGTTAAGGAAGAGAAAATATATTTATTGAAAAAATAAAAGTATTTATTGAAAAAAATCCATGTATAAGTGGACCTGCACATTTTAAATCCATGTTGTTCAAAAGTCAACTGTAATTGTATATCTGGTTTTTTGGCTCATATGACAGACATCTTCCTACATACTGTATAGTCTTCATTAATTATATTTTGTAAAATCTATGTCATTTTCTATTAAGTGGCCTTATCTACTAGTTCTTTAATTTTGTGACATTTAGATCTTTCTACTCTTTGCTTTACCAAGTATCGCTGCATTACACTATTAAATCACAACTCATACATTAGATTTGTTCCTTCTCTTCTTTTTATGATCTTAGAAAAAAGTTCCAAAATTGGGATTACTAAATTGAAGAGTATGAATGTTTTTAAATGACTGCATTGCTTTCCAAAAGAATGGTAGAAATTTATAAAGCAAGTATCAGTGTATCGACTTTATTGCAACTTATTTAACATTGGCTATTAACCATCTATGAACAATTTCAATGCCATAGCATGTTAGGTGTCAAAAATAATATTTTTCCAAAAAACATGACCCCCATTCTCATCCATCCATCTTGGCTCTTTTTAATATTTTCCACATCATTTTCCCTTTGCTCCTTTGATTTACCTGCTTATACCAAGGCCACTCATATTTAGTTTCCAGTGCATGTTCTGTACTTGGCTGGACTGGGCAGCATTCTAGACTTGCACAGGAAGCCACTTACAGTGCTACAGTCCCTCAG
The DNA here is from genome assembly GCA_003508835.1 of Eonycteris spelaea. Lineage (NCBI taxonomy): Eukaryota > Metazoa > Chordata > Mammalia > Chiroptera > Pteropodidae > Eonycteris > Eonycteris spelaea. The sequence goes on along the minus strand of PUFA01000265.1, from coordinate 1,308,772 downwards.
CAGTACATCGGAGAAGAACCACTTCTTTGATCTGACCTAAACTTCTTCATGAGCCAAGGCTGTTCACCCTGGTCTCATGGAATTCCCTGCACCTACTCGCCCTCTTAGCCAAGCAGTCGCCCCCACAGAGGTTATTTTTCCAGAGATCCTACTCAATTCAAGCCTTACTTACTCTACTTTGACATTCGTATCATGTCTTATAATAAACTTTAAAACCCCAAAGATGATTCTAGAAAAAATAAATAGGAGAAAATTTCCCCCCCAAACCTCATTACATTTTCTTTTCAGAAAGGAAAAATTATGAGGAATTGCAATCTTTTACTTGGAGACTAAAACCTATTTCCCTGCTCACTGATTTGGACATTAATATAGAAAGTGTCTAAAATGTAAGTGTTAAGATAGAATAAATTATCATATTCAAAGTTGTGATTCAAACTGCCACTCTAGCTCACTCATTTTTACAGATTCTGAATGTTACAGATCTTGTAATGTTATCTACCATAGTACTCATTAATAAATAAGAATAAGTTTATTAATAAATAAGGATACACCATGACTAAATTAAAAAATGACTTAGAAAAAATACTTTCAGCAAATTTTCTCAATTTTAATGTAGTTACAACAACATTGCTAAAACTGTTCTAATTTAGTACTTGGCATTAATTTTACGTTTTAAACTTAATAATACAAAAGAGAAAAAAAGAGAACTTGCAGATAAGAATTGTATACGCCTGTTACAATTGTATAGAAGAACCCTAAATGTACTATGAAATCACAAAGCCAGCATGAACTGAAATTGACTCAGTTGCAACATTTTTCATTCCTTAAGAAACTCCATACACATTCACATAAGTCTGAAGTATTTAAACAAAATTAGCCATACCCCCCCCCAAAAAAAAAAGTCATCAGAGTTAAGGGGTTTTACTTAGAACAAAGCAAGATAGACCTAGTTAAATTCTTCATGTATATGATCTTGCAGTAAAACTACAACATTGAATGGTCAATGAACAAGTCAAGATTATCTCTTTCAACTTATGAAACACATGTAGAGTATCCACTTCCTCAGAATCAGATAAATCACATAAAGCAGTGTTCCCCAAAAGGGGACAATTTTGCCCACCATGGGACAATAGGCAATGTCTGTCTGGAGATATTTTGGCTATCACAATTGAAGGGGGGTGGTGCTACTGGCAGCTAGCAAGTAGGGGTCAGGGAGGCTTCTAAACAGCCTGAAATGTCAGGACAGCCCCCACAACAAAAAATTATTGGGCCCAAAATATCAATAGTATTCAGGCTGAGAAACCCTGACATACAGTTTAATCTTCAAAAGGTAAAGGCTAACCATATGACAATAATAATATACAAATCTCAAGGAAGAACAATAGGACACTGGAAGTCCAAACATAAGCATGAGAAGTTTCACCTGTACCTGATAAACATGGTGCAAAGTGAAAGGATCTCATGCATCCTATGAATAGGAGGTGAGTATTAAAAATACATTAAAAATATCATTAATCTTCCAATTGAACTACAAGAAGGATATCAATTTTAATCAATTTTATAGTAATATGGACCTAGTTTCTCTTGATGCTAATTCTAACAAATTATTAAAAATTGCCCATAAACATGAAGAAAAAATATCATGTATGAATATCCTTAACTTAATTTGGCAAGGGTTTATAATGGACATTTCAGTGTGGCAGGAGGGAGGAAGGAAATAAACAAAGATAATGAACTGAAGAAAGTGTAGCGGTTCTGTTTTTCTAGTTCAGAAAAAAAATGTTTTTTTTTAAGATGCAGGAACTAAAATGAGTATCAAGGCTCATGTAGTGTGTATCTACTTGTACCATTATGTGAGGCACCAGGAACATCTGGGATCCTGAAGCACCCAGGGGCTCCCCAAAAAGAACTGTTCCTCTTCATTAGCCAACAAGGTCATTATTAGGATGATCACCTACCTAGCATAAGCACACTCAGGCTCTCAGCAAACCAAGTCAAGCAATGTCTAAATGACTCTAGACTGTCAGTCTGAGATCCACACTCCCAGAGTATGCTAATCTCTGGTGGCTTCAGGAAGGCTGATCCCCAAATTCTCACCACCCCACTATAATTCCATAAAAATGTTGGCAAATTTAACTGAGTGTACTTTTACAGAACACCCAGTTACCTTTGCACTTTAGGTAGACAAACAACAATATTGTTTTAATTTTTATTTTTTAGTAAAAGTATGTCCCATGCAGTACTTTAGATATATTTTCACTAAAAAATTATTTGTTATTTATTTAAAATTCAAATTAACTGGATGTGCTACCTTTTATCTGGCAACCCTACCCCAGAAATTTGGCATCCAGAAAAGTCTGGGAGTACACTGGTTTCGTTTTCTATGCTGTCCCTGATACTTTAGTTATAGCTGCTGGAGGAGGATGAGAAGAAGCCCCACCTGTGCTCATCAAAAACAATTGTCATGATATATTGCCAGAAGCACAGAGGATGTGCAGGTAGACGGAGAGCAGGGCATGTTACAAATACTAGCCATTCACATTGTCGAGTTAAGTCAAGTTAAGGAAATATCTGAAAATGTGGTGACAAATGTCAGTGCTTAGATAACCAAGGGGTACTTTCTCTTCTCCTCCTTTCTCACAACCCACAGACTTCATCTTCTCTTTACCAGGAGGCTGCTTTTCTCTTGCCCACTTTTTAAAATAGTTGCTATAAGCTTATTTTGAGAAAGACTATTGAGACCTGAAGGTAAACCAAGCAGACACACCGCTGACCATTGCCCAACACAAGGCATTAATTATCATGACTTCTGGCAGTTTATAGATTCTGAGACATGCCTTTCTAATACTGACTGACATCATTAGATAGACTCAAGACAATTAAAGTTATTTTTAGAACAGAAAAAGAAGATTCAAGTTAGAAGAGATCAGTAATAATAGTGACGGTAGGGAAAAACCTGTAAATATTATGCTCTAAAAACCATATCTACAAGTACTACAAAAGTAACATAGATGAGATTAATTTGACTCCAGAGGAACAGTGGTAATAGCAAAAAAAAATAATAAAAATAAAAATAAAATAAAAGTTGCCAAGCAATCAGAGTGATCTTTAGGCATTTCCTCTTTTGCTCCTTTTTCTTATCAACTCAAAAGAGATTTCTGCCATTTTCTTTCACATTTGCATGCCCATGTCTAGCTGGATGAACACCGCACTGAGCAAAAGACTTTCAAGCTCCTACAAAAGAAACAGGTACAAATCCAAAAAGAAAAGGACCAGTTACAAAGTGAACACAGCAGAGCTATCCTCGCTCGAAGCAAACTGGAGAGTCTGTGCCGGGAGCTACAGAGACACAACAGGACACTGAAGGTGCGTGTCACAGGGGCTGCACGGCATGCTTTACTGGCGTAGGCACAGACTTCTTCTGCTCATGAAAGAGCAGAAGTTTTAGAATTAGAGAAACTTGACTTCAAATACCATCCCTGCCACTTGCTCGCTTGCGACCTTTGATAAATTATTTCACCTCCCACAAGCCTATTTCCTCATCTACAAAATGGGGATTATACCAATTTCACTGTGTGGTTGGGAAAAGATTAAATGAGGATCCATATGCAAGGTGCCCATATAGTAAGTACCTGACACAGAGTAGGCCCTAAGTAAAATGTGTGCCGTTCCCCTTACCTTCTTCTTATGTTGAGTTGTTACGTTTTATTTTTTAAGGTAGGCTTTACTGCTATTCTTTAAAACATAAACTTGTAAAAATGCAACATTTTTGGCATGATAATAAAATCTGCATGACATGAAATAAACTGACAAAACTAATTGCCACAGTAAAGCAAAACTGAGAGTCAAAATGTCAATAGTCAACTGAAACAAAAAAGGAGCTATTTGAAAAAACACTGAAGCTCTTCAGACTTAATTATTCAATCTAAAAATACTAGACTTCATTCAGTCTGCATGAGTTTCATTAATTACAGCATAAGCCTCTAGCAGTGTGGTTAATTTGATTACGTATAGACACTAGCTCCATTCAATAAAGCAAGATGCAGGGCTCTTCAAGATAATACTCCATGCATCCACAATCCCCTTTCCAGCTGAAGTTCCTAAAGCTTCTGACAAACAAGAATTAATTAGACACCATATCCCTGCGAGAGAGTTATTACTATACATGTTTAAAAGTAAATACTTAAAGAAACAGAGAGATTAAGATCATTGCTGAGTTTGTACAAGGAAGTAAGCTGAAAAAAAAAATAGAAGAGGATAATGGCTCCTCATATTTCAAAATTGTTTTTTTTTTTTTTTTGATATCTGGGAAATGGGAATCTAGTGTGATGAACTCTCTCAAATTATGAGTTGTAGGAGATGGGTTTCTGGTGTCTCTTCAGTCATTACTCCAGGGACAACCAAACCCAGATGAGGTGGGGGCCTGGGAATAGGAACATCATGCTCAATTCAAGATATGTGTTCAAGTAATAGTGCTCTGTGTTTCCAGAAATCTCCTGGCTTTCAGGAGTGTTATATAGTAAGGAGATAAATTAAGACAGATATAGTGGGAAGCTTTATCAACAAAGAGTTTTAAACAGTGGAATGCTATGGCTTGGTACATTTGGGTAGCATCTGAAGACAGAATGATGGAAGTGGCAGAAGACACTGTAGGTATACCCACACACCCTCAATAATGGCCTCCAAATATGAAAAATGAAATTATTAAGTATCATGATTATGCCAAGACTTGTGCTAAGTGCTTTATATATATTATATTATTTTATTTAATCTTCACAACAATCTTATGAAGGTTAATATCTCCATTTTATTGAACAAACTGAGTCTCAGCAATCCAAGTCCATTGTCCACGGTAATACATATTTTAAGTGTTTAAATCAGGATTCAAATTCAAAATATTTTCTAATTTCCCTTCTGATTTTTTCCTTTTACCCAGGGATTATTTAGATGTGTTCATTTTTATAGCCTATCAAAGATGGTCTACCTTCATGAACATACTATACACACATGGAAAGAATGTCTGTTCAGATATTAAATGTAATGTTTCATAAGTAATGACTAACTGTAGATCATTTATATCTTTACTGAATTTTCATCTTGTTGTTCTACCAATTGCTGAGGGATGGAGTTTAAAAATCTCCTAGAATAATTGTGGAATTTTCTACTTCTTTTAATTATGTCAACTTTTGCTTCATGTATTTTGAAGCATTAACATAATGTATATACACAGTTATGGTTGTTATGTCTCCTTGATGACTTGACTCTTATCACTATGAAATGTGATAAAATAATAATCAATAATAATTATCAATAATAATCTTTATCCTGATGTTTACATTATCCGATATCAATATAGTTACTCCAGTTTTCTTACCCGTTTTGCTGGCACGATAGATCTCTTTCAACCTGGGTCTTTATATTTAAAGTGCATCTCTCATAGACAGTATGTAGTTGGACTTTGCTTCTTTTAATTTTTATAATATCTGCTATTTAATTAGAGTACTAGTCCATTAACATATAATGTAATTGTCATAGTGGCTGGATTTACATCTACAATTTTATTTATTATTTACTTACTATCTATTACCTCTGTTTTCTGTTCTGTTCTTTTTCTTCATTCCTTCGGATTATGTGAATATTTTTTAAATTCCATTTTAATTTATCTCTTGGATTTTAATTATACTTCTGTCCATTTTCAGTGGTTGCTCTATGATTGCTATATGCATTCTTAACTTTTCATAGCCTGCTATTTAATTAGAGTACTAGTATAATACTACCTGGAGTTAAAACTGTATCACTTCATATAATATGTAGAAACATTTACTGCCCCTATCTTTAAAGCTATAATTGTTATAAGTATTATGTTTACATACATTTACAAAGCCCATGAAACAGTATTAGAATTTTTACATTAAATACTATATATATATTTCTTCTAAAATTAAAAGCAAAACTGTATTTACCCAGATATTTACCTCTTTGACGATACTTATTCCTTCTGAAGCTTATCATTCCTATCTGACATCATTCCCTGCAGCCCAATGCACTTCTTTTAGTATTTCTAAAAGTACAGGTCTGTTGGTAGTCAGTTCTCTCTCTCTCTCTCTCCCTCTCTCTCCCTCTCTCTCCCTCTCTCTCCTCTCTCTCCCTCTCTCTCCCTCTCTCTCTCTCTCTCTCTCTCTCTCTCTCTCTCTCTCTCTCTTTCTTTTCCTTTCTTTCTCTCAACCTTTTATAGATTCTGTATTCTGGTCTCCATACTTTCAATAATGGAAATAAACAATTATTTGAATTGTTGTACCCCTATATATGATGTCATTTATCTTGAGCTACTTTCAAAGTTTTTCTTTAGAACTTTAATTGCTTTATGCCCAAGTGTGGTTTTCTTCATATACACCCTATTTTGGATTTGCTGAGCTTCTTCTATCTATAGCTTATGTCTTTCACCAAATTTAGGGAAGTTTCAGCCATTATTTCTTCAAATATTTTTTCTGCCCCATTCTTCTCTCTCTCTCCTTTCCTTCTAAGATTTTAATTTCATGTGTGTTAGAACTTTTGATATTGTCCCACAGGCCCTTGAGTCTCTCTCCATGTTGTTCAACAATCTCACCAATCTTTTTTCTCTTTTATCTTCAGATTAGATCATTTATATTGGTCTGTTTTCATAATCACTATTTCCTCTCTCATCTTTATTCTGCTCTAAGTCCACAACAATAATTAAATTTCACATTTATTAACTTTTCCGAATTTCCATTTAGTTCTTTCTTATAGATTATTTTTCTCTCCTAAGATTTCTTATTTTTCATTCATTGTGATAATATTTTCCTTTATATCAATGAGCATACCTGTGTTTAAATTCTTGTCTGCTAATTCCACATCTAGGTTATTGTGAGATAGGCCTGCTCTGATTATCTTTTCTTTTGAGAATGGGTCATATTTTCTTGGTTCTTTATATGTTAAGTTATTGTAGATTTTATCTTGGATGTTGTGCCTGTTATGTTGTAGAAAAAATGGACTCTACTATACTCTTTGAAGAATGTTGGAATTTTTTAAAGCAGGTTACTAATTTTGTTAGAGTCAAACTACAAACTGCCTTTCCTGGGCAGCAACTCAATCGCAGTTCACTTATTTTTTCCTTAATCAGAAGGCTTTGATTCTGACCTGTATATACATGGTTCAGGGTCAGCCAAAATTTGGGAAGAGTCTATTCACAGAATTTATGGCTCTCACCCTGACTTTCTCTTTCATTGGAATCTCCCCTCACCTTTCAGTAGCTATAGTTGACTAGAACTCTGTACTCTTATTCTTCAAAGATGGTAGGTTTTCTATGAGAGTTTTAGCCATTCCATTCACCTGCCAATTGCAGTCTTCCTTCAAGCTAAAAGCTATAAAAATGGGAAACTTTCCTCTTTTACAGGTGTCAACTTCCCTCCAGAATCTGCCTGATTTCATTTACTCTCCAGTGTTTTTAAGTAGTTGTTTTCTGAATTTTGTCCAGAGTTTGTAATTATTATCTCTGCAGAAGGGTCAGCATGATATAAACTTCCTTAGACATACTAATGAAAAACCTAAGTATATCTGAATTGAAAATCCACGTGCTAGAAGCTTGGGAAGAAATAGAAAAAGGATGTATAACAGACTCTTTCCACCACCATAAAATTTAACTTTTCCTATTTTTTATGAAAATTGAAGTCAAAAACAAACAAACAAAAAACTCCACCAAACCTCACAATATAGGATAATTTGGAAAAAGAACCAGTGAAAGTCTGGGATATGGACTTATTTCAACAAAATACTACATATATTCAAAGCAATAAATCCGAGCCTCAAATTATACTGAAAAAGAACTGCCTTGCAAGAGATGAATGTTCCAGGCAACATGATTTTAGTATAGGAATAAGTAGGATTTGTTATCAGAATTTTAATGTAGAAAGGCCTATAAGAATCATCTGGTCCAAGCTACTCAATGTCTGTGCATAAATTAATAATCCATTAATTCATTAAATAAACATTTACTGAGCACCTATGAATCACTGCCAGGCGCAGCACCAGTTCTAAGATGTACAATGATGCTTGCAAAGTTTGTATTCTTAGGTATGTCAGAGTTTGTCCGTCAATCTTCTTTGCATTATTAATTTTCACTTTGAATAATATTCTTGACAAAGAATAATCTATCTCACTGTCCAAATCATTGTATTTTTATGAATTGACTCAAATCTCATAAGATTGTGCTAGATTTATTTTTCTCTTATTGAAGAACAACAGAGTGTAAAACGCAACATGCCATTTCATGGGCCAAGAATGTAATGACATGTATTGAATGCCATCATAACATCTATACCTTCTTTCTGTAGCCAGTTGCCAGTGAAAAACTCAGAGTTGCTGGATAGCATGAGATGGTTCTTGCATTTACTCATTTATTTATGGATGGAATAGTTATAAATGTCAATGGCATTCAGATTATGGTCTATAATTCTTTGACTAGGTATTTGTTGACTTCTAAACTAATCAGGAGATATGAAGAAACAATCACTATCATATGTATATTCAATAGCTCTTAACAAATGGTCTTACTCATTTTTAATGTTTTTGATGAAATATATATAAGTGTTAACATACAAATTTCAGAGAAATAAGATTTCTGATAGTTAATTTCTCCAGATTAGTAAGTACAGATATCTTATATAATATCCTTAAGATATTGTCATTCATGAAATGTTTATACCATAAATGAATTATGATTCTGATATCAGGAGTCATATTAGAGTTAGAAATTATGTAAATATTATAGAGGAAAGAGGGCACTTAATGATAAATTAAAATATTTTCAGAGCATATATTTTTAGCATCAGTTTTTATTCTGAACACATTATTCTACTATCATAATAAAGATTTGCACAATTACTTCTGTTTTAATTATTTCTTTTTAAAAATTCTGTTACATAATTTGATTGCAGTAGGCAACTAAATGCAGTATAATTTTACTTGCCAACAATGAAGCAAGCTTTCATAATAACAATTAATGAGAACTGCAAGGAATCCTAAAATGTCTATATCACTGTCAGCAGTGTCTCTATCTTTGGTATGATGTAGCAAGATTAAACCCTTTATTCTAAAAGAATGAAAGGAACAATCACAAAGCAAACAATTTTCAATATAGATATGGGGGAAATTTGAGTACATTATTAGTAGTTAGCAATGAAGGAGGGTTTTGTTTTAGGAGAAAAGAGAACAGAAATGATATAAAAGTTAATTTCCAATTCTTGAATGTTAACAAAGCAGAAGAGAGGAAAATTAGATGTTTCATTTTAGAGTTAAAGAAGATTTGAAACTTAATATTGCTTTCAGATTCAAAATTTACATTGAACATTTCAATTACCCTATGTGACACATGGGATGATTGTTCTTTAGAAAAAAAATATTCAGCATATTTTCTAAGATTTCCTTTTACATTCTGGAATTGCTATAATGGATCTCTGGCTATCTCGGTTTCTTTTTCAAGTTTTTCAATGAAAATTTTTTCTTACCAAGAAAGTTTACATTGTGATCACTTATATTTACAAAACTTGGATAATACATTTAAGTGGTTAATATACCATAATTTTTATAGGGGAATATAAGTTCTATTCTTCTTCTTTCTATACTAAACCAAAGGAACACATGATCGGTCTTATCAATTAGTAAAGTGAGTGGCTTTGTTTTCCAGGCCACAGTCAAGAGATCAAAAATGAGTGATTGCATGTTTATTAGAAATCACTGCAGTTTATTCTCTCAGCAGGAGACCCACCATCTTTAAGATAAGCCTATTCGTCACTAGCTATCAAATTCAAGATTCCCACTGAATCTGCTCTGAATGACTGTGTGTTCACAATTTGAAACCTTTGTTCAAATGATTATTTGGGGGCTGAGCAACATTAAGTTTAAAGAACTAAGAAAAAATCCTATTTCTCCTACACGTTAATCTCCTTTCATTGACCTAACCTTGAGTTCTATCAACTTGGGGTGCATGCAAACAAGCATAACAAAAAATTTTGTTTTTTATTCACAGGAGGAAACCCTTCAGCGAGCACGCGAGGAAGAAGAGAAAAGGAAGGAGATCACAAGTCACTTCCAGAGTACCCTGACAGATATCCAAGCCCAGATTGAGCAGCAGAGTGAGCGAAATATGAAGCTGTGTGAGGAAAACACAGAACTCGCAGAGAAACTGAAAAGCATCATTGATCAGTATGAGCTGAGAGAGGAGGTGAGAACCACATCAAACAACTTAGAAGCACTACATACAGATCCTGATCTGGGTTAGGAAGGTGTGGGGCATAGTTAATAAGAAAGTTATGGTCAGCATTCTCAACTAATTAATATTTAGGGTTGAATTTCTTCACTAGCCAAATAAAAACAGATGGTATTGTGAAATACCTGGCTAAAAGTCATATGGAATTTCTTCAGAACTGTAATCACTGCAAAGCAAAGACAATAGAGTGGTAGGCCCTGAGCATGGTTATCTTCAAAAACAGTATTTCTCAGCCTTTTTAATTCTCCACAGAGCTAAGAAATATCAAACACATTTCCTCCTAAGAATCACCATGTTATTAGGAGTCTGTATTCTATATATCCAATAAGCCAGTACAAATATTAATAATGAAATAATCATATTATTTATGCAGAGCTTCATTTGTGCCATGTGCTAAGAATTATACATACAATATGTCATTTAATTGTCAAAACAATCTTATGCACTAGATAATAACATATTATCCATACTTTATAGATGAGAACAGTATACAAGATTAAATCACTTACCCATAGTCACAAAAGCCAAAGAGTTTTGCTTTCAGTAGTTTACATTAAGAGGATAGGCTACCGGTCAAGATGACAAAGTAGGTAAATGCTTTGCTCACCTACTCTCACCACATCAGAATCACAACCAAACTACAGAACAACCATCAATGAGAATCACCTGAAGTCCAGCTGAACAGAAGTTTTATAACAAAGGACACACTGAAAAAGCTACCCCAAAACTGGTAAGGGAGCAGAGACGTGGAACCGGCTGGTCTCACACATCCACATGTGGCAATTAAAAATCAGGAGAGATGTCTCAACTGCAGAGGTCCCCTCTACGGAGTGAACGCGTAGGGTTCCACTGCCAGAAAGAGAAGTTCCCACAACTTCTGGCTATGAAAACCAGCAGAGATTATGGCTGAGTAAAACAGAGGAGGCCCAACTCTTCCTCTTAAAGGGCCCACACAAAGACTTACTCACTGATAGACTCAGTCACGATGAGCTCCAATGCTAAAGCAGTAACTTGAAATGCACCAGGAACATACAGGGAGGAACTGAATAGTGTGGCATCAGAGAGAGGGCTGGAGGGCATCTTTCTCCCAGACAGAAGTGAAAGAAGACACCATTTTCCTTTGTTGACCCCTCCCCTCCAACCCCAGCAGATGCAGGTGGGCATCATATCCGAGTGTCATTCAACCTAGCTAACCCTTTTCACCTGGGCCTGGTGATTCCCTGAGACCCTGCACCACCCAACTTGTGGGCCTACCCAAGCTACTTCCGGTGGCTTTTCCACACAAACAGACTGTCTTGGCTCATGCGATGGGCTTTCCAAAATCTCTCAAAGGTTTACAATCCCCAAACAAGAAACATCTGGCCTCAGCATGCCCCGTATCTCTTGCTAAGCATCCCCAAGCCTGGCATTAGTGGCAGCTGGCAGTTCAGAACTTAGCCTCCCCCAGGCACCTCCAAGCCTAGTAAATGGCAACCACCTGTAGATTACTTTGTAGCTCATACCAAGTGGTCCTGGGCAAGGCACAGGCAGTGGCTAACACTGGCCTACAGCAGAGCCCCTCCCAAGAGGCCTAGAACCAAAATACCTGGTGGCCAGCATCAGATCACACCAGAGAACCACTCAAACACCTCCAGAAATGACTTACCCAAGGGGCAGACCGGATAGGCACTAGAGCTCTGCCAAAGCAAACCCTGTTTCATAGGGTCATCCCCTGCACAACAACTTCTCCACTGTCATCACAGACAGTGCTCACAACCAACCAACCTGAGAGCAGCCCCTTCTATCGATATGCAAACACCAACCAAGGCTCAGCTACAGTAGGAATGCACATACAACCCACACAGGGACACACCTGGAACACATGACTCAGGTGACTAGAGAGACTGTGCGCTAGACCCCACAGGACACCTACTACATAAGGCCACTCTGCTAAGACAAGAAGACATAGCAGCTCTACCTAGTACAAAGAAATAAAACCAGGGAAGCATCGAAACAAATTGGGGAGACAAAGAACACGTCCCAAATTTAAAAAAAAAAAAAAAAAAAGGTCCAGAAAAAGAACTAAACAAAATGGAGACAAGAAATCTACTAGATTCAGAGTTCAGAGCACTAATTTTAAAAATGTCCAATGATCTCTGTGAGGACTTTAAAAAAGATAGGAAACATAAAAATGGTGGTAGAAAACATAAAAAAGAACCAGTCAGAAATGAAGAATACAATAACAAATAAAGACTACATTAGAAGAAATCAACAGCAGACTAATGAAGTGATTTGGAAGATAAGGTAGCAGAAAACACCCACCAGAACAACAAAAACGAAAAAAGAATTAAAAAAAAAAATGAGGAGCATTTAAGAGGCCCCTAGGACAACATCAAGTGTACCAATATTTACATCACAGGGGTACCAGAAAGAGAAGAGAGAGAGTAAGGAATTGATGAAAAGGACCTACAACCAAGATTACTTCATTCAGCAAAGCTATTATTTAGAATCAAAGGACAGATAAAAAGCTTACCAGATGAGAAAAACTAAAGAGTCCATCACCACCAAACCAATATCAAAACAAATGTTAGAAGGGCTTCTTTAAAAAAAAAAAAAAAAGGATAAAAATATAAATAATAAAATGGCGATAAGTATGTATTTATCAACAATTACTTTAAATGTAAATGGATTAAATGATCCGATCAAAAGACATGGGTGGCTGAATGGATAAAAAAATAAGTTCCTTATATATGCTTCCTACAAAAGACTCACTTTAGATCAAAAGACATACAGAGACTGAAAGTAGAGCTGAAAAAAGATATTTCATAAAACAGAAATGAAATAAATAGCTGGAGTAGAAATGCTTATAACAGATGAAATAAACTTTAAAACAAAAGTTATAATAAGAGACAAGAAGGACCCAGTAATTTCATTTCTGGGTTTTAATCCAAAGAAACCCAAAACACTACTTCAAGGGGACATGTGCATCCATATGTTGGTTATAGCATCATTCACAGTGGCCAGGCTATGGGGGTGGCCTGAGTGTCCATGGATGGATGGTAGATGATGAAAAGGTGTTACATATCTATGGTGGGATGTTGCTTAGCCATGAAGGGGAATGAGGTCTTGCCAGAACAAAATACATGAAGAGACAAAACAGAAAAAATAAAGTTTGCATTGGGGGACTATAAGGATTTTTCATTTCCAAAATTATATTTTAATATTTAACATATTTTTAAGACTCCAGCTGTCTCTTCAGGATTTTGATTTATCATATTTCTTTCCCCATCACACCCAAATTTTAAATCTGTTTTAAAATGTAACATAATGTAGTCAAAGTGATACTATTGGCAACATGCTAAGATTTTATCAGGAAAACAACTGAGCCAATAGCACATAGTAACAGCAGTTAGGTTAATCAAGAAACTCCTTGGAATAAACCAAAATGCCATGCTACCATTTTCTCTTGTCACAAAGATCAACACTGCTCCAGAATGGAGGTTTGGGCAATAGCAAAAGGGAAGGAGCAAAAAAAAAAAAAAAAAAAAAAAAAAAAAAAAAAAAGGGTCCATATTCTTCAGAAAGGTCTCAATAGATATGGCCTGGTACGCTGGTTGTATATTCCCAGGACTGGTTCTAGGTAAGGCCCAGGGGTAGAATTCTACATGTCCTCTTGTCGATGGGATCTTCTAATGACCAAGAAGCTGTCTACACTGAGGTAGAGTTGGAAACTTCTCTTCACCGAGCTAGCTGGGAAGTCAAAAGGGCAGAGGCACACAGTAGCACATTTGCATATCACTTCATCTGTGACCCCTGGCCTTGTCTTGCTCAACTGGAGCAATAGAATTGAAGTCAGAGGGCTCCTTAGTCCCTGACCCAGGGCCACATGCTGGTACCCCAGGGCTCCTCACAAGCCTTGAGGCAAGAACGTGGAGGAGAATTCACCATGGTAAGGTATATTAATGTTGTGCTTAAAAGTGGTTTTATCTTCATAGAAAGAGCCAAAGTACCTGATGATAGTGCGGTAGCCCCTGTGATATATATCACTGCTTGTGCTGCTTAGCATAATAACTAGACTCATATCTAATAGTTACCAGATGCAGAAAAATAATGTTGAGACCTTTGGAGTTATAATTGCTGAATTCCACCAAAATACAAGGGACTTTACCAGTTTATGGCTTTTGTACAAAGCCATAAGTGATGTCAGTGCATGTATTTCTTCTTCTTTTAAATCTTAAAACCTGGAGAATGTGTATTTATGTGAATATTGCTTTTTTAATTTTATCATTTTCAGCACCAATAAAAGTCAACATTGATGTGTGCACTTTATTTTTTCCCCTTAGCATCTGGACAAAATCTTTAAACACCGAGAACTGCAGCAGAAGCTGGTGGATGCAAAACTTGAGCAGGCGCAAGAAATGATGAAAGAAGCAGAGGAACGACACAAACGTGAAAAGGAATATGTACTTATCGTTTGCGTCAATGTGCTTGTCTGGTCTGCCTTTGGGTCAGAGAACCCATGAGAAAGTTGTTTTTGAGAATGGTCACAGAGCCCTAGACTGATGGAGAAAGAGCCTGAGCTTCCCCAGAGACTAGATTAGCTAGCCCAGTAGGACGCACTGCACCTAAATGACTTTCTACATAAAATAATCATGCATCCATTCAACGATGTTTCTCAACTGCCTATCATATGCTAAGCACCATCTTGGGTGCTAGAGTATGGCAGTAAGTAAGACAGAGAAGGCCATGACCTATCATGGAGACTAGTCTAACAGGGAAGAGACAGGCAATTAACAAGCAAACAAACAAGGAGGGATAATTTCAGATAATAGTAAGTGCTACTAGGGAAATAAGGAGGAACCAAGAAGGGTCAGAAGGAGGGAACCTACTGTAGACTGGGTGACCAGGAAGGCCTCCCACAGGGGAGATGCTCGAGCTGAGCCCTGCCTGGCGAAGAGTCAGGGAGGTCTCTAGCAGCAGTGTCTGCAACAGTGACAAAGGCTCTGAGTTTGGAACTAGCTTGGCCCTCCAGAAATAGGAAAAGGTCAGGGTAGCAAGAGCATGTTGACCCAGTAGAAGAAAGTTTCTAAATGAAGTTGGAGAATTAAACAGGAGCCAAACTGTATAGCTTTGTAAGCTTGGAACATAGCTTGGATTTTATTCTAAATATAATGGGAAAGGCCTGAGTAGTTTTAGCCATAGAAGTGGCGTGACTGTCTTAGCATCTGTAAAAGATGAATTTAGCTCCTACTAGATAGAAAATGAACTAAAAAAGGGTAAGCGAGCAAGAAGACAGGAGGCCACTGCAGCAATCTGGATGCACTATGATGATGGCTTGGATTCGGAAGGCAGCAGTGGTAAAGGAAAGCTGGACATAGATAAAAGTTACGCTTTCAGTGCTAAACCAGCAAACAATGCTGTGGACCAAAGATGGCTGACAGCAAGGAAAGGGAAGAGTCAAGAATGACTCCTGAGTGTTTGGTCTAAGACACTGTGTGGTGTCTTTTACTGACTTATTAACCCCAAATACTCCAAGGCAGCTGTAGGAGCATTCTACAGGTGAGAAGATCAAAGAAGATGTGTGACTTGTTTAATTAAGATCACGCACTGCTAAGTGATCGAGATGTGTTGCATACTCAAGTGTATCTGCCCCCAAACCCAAGCTCTGTGATAGTACATCACACTCAGAGGTGTGTTTCAGAGGCCAGAGTTGAAGTATGTTTTTATTACTGGCGAGAGCGCTTTAAGACACAGGCAAAGGACAAGTCATTGCAATTTGGTCATTTAACAATTGATAGTGAGCTTTGCCTTTACCTAAAATCAGACCAGAATCACTTCAATTTATTAAAACAATAACTTAAAAATAACTTTGGTATTCAAATGTAGCAATAAAAGAATGAATTTTGGAGAACATAACCCAGCAGATATTGAATAATTTCAAATCAGAAGCCCATGTGCTCTTAATAAAAAGATTAATTTATTAAATTCATCTACAACCTAGCTCTCAAAGAAATAAAGCATTTAATTATTATTCCTACCCAAGAAGATAGATACTCCACTGTTGCTGTAATCACCCTATCGGGTAAAATATGCTTCCCACTGGATATCAGTGCCTTGATATACAAGACATGGCAGTGAAAAACTAGGCAAAGTTTAATGTGAGGGAGACAGGGGCAAATGTGGGGTGACCCAGCAAGAAACTAGCGTGCTGCCTATTTTTCTATCTCGATTAGCAAAACAGAGCAGATTTGAGTTAAAGAAAGGAAGCCCCCTCAATTCTTCAAAGCTGGCCACCTACCTGGTTTGTAGCTCTGATGCTTCTTTCGGAACGTGTTGAAATAGCAAGTCAGAGCTGAAGGTGTTTCTCCACCCCAAGGAGAATAGGCAGCCACTTGCTTCCTGTCGGGGACCTATAAACTTGGAAAAGAAAAAAGATGCCTTCAAGTTTTTCGAAATAATGATTTTATTGTTCGTTGTTCTTCTGATTACAAAAGTAATACATAGACCTCATAAACACTTTTCACAGGAGGGATAAACATAAAGAAGAAAATTTTAATCAGCTCCAAATACATTAGAACCTTTTTAACTGACGGCCAGCTGACTGACTAACCAAATTAATCCATGATGTTCACCATTCTCTCTGTAAACGCACTGACAGATGCTCACAGTGGGTCGAATCCTGTGGCTAGTAAGTCACCCTAGACTGTCTACCCATGGTTGCCCGCATTAAGTAACATGGAGCTGACCAAGAATCAGCCTTTTGCTCCTGAACCTTTTCTTTCTAATTATCTTTATTTTTGTATTATATAAATCAACAGAATCATACATTAACTGAAGAAATAAAAGTGTGAAAAGAAAGAGTTGTTTCTATGAAAACTATGCTTAATGCTTTGAAAGATGAGATATAAGCAAACAGCAAGAAACAATTGTCAAACTAGATGCGAGTAGTTATAAAGGACTGGGAGAAAGTTGTAAGACTAGAGAATTAAACAATCAAGCTGCTTCTAGCTTGGGTTCTAGCTTGGGTTCTAGCTTGTCTGTTTAAAAATAAAAAATATTCTAAATCTTATATGACACATTATGGGTATAATTTTTGTAAAAACAAAATAAAACGAACCCCTCTGAATTCCATTCTGAAGTTCCACATCCAAAACAAAGACCAGAGCCCTAAATGAAAATGGATAGATGAGTGTACATCTTAAAATAACATGTTTTACATCTGTGTCATTTTTTTATGCCTAAAACCATTTTCTAAGTTTAACTCCTCAGCTCCCTGTTCTGATCAGGTTTCATATAAGAGAACTTGGGCATATTTGAAAGTCTATTTTATGGAAAAGGGGTCTTATTTTGTAAACTTATACAGGGTTTATTTTGTAAACCTTATATAGGATGTGGAACAATAGGTCAAATTTCTAACCCCGTATTTCTCAAAATGTAATCCATGGACCACCAGTATCCAAACCATCTTGGGCATTTGCTATAAGTAAATATTCCAATTACATACCTACACTTTCTAACTCGTAGTCTCTGAGAGGATTCAGCATTTTAACATGCACCTTAGCAGATTCTGACGCATGCTGAGGTGAACAGGGGTCTAGGAGACTAACTTTGATTTTAATATAAAGAAGAGTTGCTTACAACACTGCTACAGGTGAAGATGTTCTGGAGATGTTCAGACAAGGTCGAATGATGGTTGGACAGAATTTCTAGAGAATGTTCCAGAATTTGGTGGGAGGTCGAATTTTGTGTGATTAATGCTTGAGTTAAAGATAATTTATCTTTCTATTTCTAATAGAACCACTAATTTTCAGTTGAAAATCTAACTTTTTAGACTTGTTGTTTTTAGATTTCTTAGACTCTTTACAAAGTTCCCCCAAAATTGCTTAAGAGAACAGTTAATGAGCAAGTTATGAAGTTTACACACAAATTGTAACCAAATGATAACTTAAAAGACGATTCGACAGTCTTTTTATGTATCCTTTCTTCCACAGTTGCTGAACCAGGCAGCAGAGTGGAAACTTCAGGCCAAAGTACTGAAGGAACAAGAGACAGTCCTGCAGGCTCAGGTGAAGTGGGGGGACAATAATACATGGGGTGTGCTCACTTTGCTGTACCCAAGTGAAGAGACTGTGAACCAAAGGTGGTCTTCAAAAAGCCTTACGCTTGGCAGGGGGAAGGGGAACAGGAGTCGAAAATTAAGAATAACTTTACGTTTATTATTTTTAAGTAAAAGTATAATGTATATCTAAGAAAAAGAAATGCTCTTGCACCAATAACATCCATTCGAAAGGGTTGTTGACATGCAAATGAGGTCACCGAAAGGGCCAATGAAAATAAGCTGGCGTGCAGGTTCCCACCTATCTATTAACATATCCTCTCTCTCCTCTCCCACTACCCTATTAAGAAAAAAAATATATGTAAACTATTCATATGCACCATCTGAAATTGTCAATACTGAAAATGTTTTTACTGGTTTGATATTATTTATAATAAAAGGAATTTAGAAAAATAGAGTCAGCACCCAAGTATTTGTGCTATCAGAGGCTGGCTGGCCTTGTCAGTGGCCAGATTAGAAATGGCGGGAAATCAGAAACCATTTTGATTTGGCTTTGTGATGTCGTGTGTGTGTGTTGACTAGATTATGGGAATTCATACTTCAGACTCGAAAATAAAGCCTCATGCTACGCTGACTCTAGGCGAAAGCCAGACCTAGCCACCTTTCCCGTGCCCCGGGAGCTCTGCCGCCTGCTAGCGAACAGTCCCTGCCCCTTTCCAGGAGAGCCATCCTGCCTTGGACACAAAGGGGCTCTGGCTCCCCAGCAGGGAGACGTGCCCATGCACGAAAGGAGCTGTGAAATCACACAGAGCAAATTCACAGAAAGTGCCCTTCCAAGCATTAATTTAAGATTTGGGCAATTCACTTATGAGTATTTATGTGCTGACTGCTGAATACTTACTCATGGTAGGAGAAAAATACTTGTTCGTTATATGAATGAAAAAGTTTAATGAACTTGTCCAGTGTAAAATAAAAGGCAAATAAGAAAAATAAGAAAGTTCACATCACAAATTATATAACTACATAGACAAAAACACAGATAACATTTGGATAGCTAAAGCTCCCAAAGCATACTTTTCCAATGTGTGTACCAAATATAACAATGAATATTTATTGAGCACCTTCTAAGTGCTAGGCATGCTTCTAGGTGTTGGAGAAATAGTAACCAATAGGAAATACAAAAATCCCTGACAATTAAGCTTACAATTTAGTGATAACAACGTTTACAAAAATACTAACGATTCACTAGTACATAAGTTAATATTAGCATTATTTCATAAGTTAGGATTCCCATAGGGATATATGAGACAAAAAGAGTCTTTATTTGCACACACACAAAAGTTTAAGAATAACTGGCAAAGATGATCACAAGGCCCCATTCAGGTCCAGTTCGTGAATACAGAGAACTTCCAGAGCTGCAGAAGCATAGCTATCAGCTAAGTTAACTCTGCCTTCCTCTCCATTGCCTTTGTTTTCATGACACATGACTCTCTCGACAAGGACCCACCTTTGTCTATCTCTTTTGTCTTCAGGGCACTTTCAAAACTTCAATAATTACTTAACATCAAGAAGAATATAGATGCCCCAAATCCCTATGTGAATAAAGTTTAAACAGGTTCCTCTTGAAAATTGTCAACATTATATTTTTTAAACTTTGAAACGTTGAAAAACAAAGTTTATCACAGGTTATTTTGCACAACACAAACTCCTCTGGTTTTACAATATCTTTTTTAAAAGTGAGTGATAGGAGGGGGTGGGAGACCATAGGCCTCGTTTGTATCATCTGAGCAAGGGAAATATCAAGGATGTATTGTGTTTTCCTTAATGATAAAGTTACTTTTCAGTCATAAGACAGCAGCTTGCCAGTTGGGGGCATGATTCTCACTTGGAGAAGAGATGTCTAGTTTTCAATTATACAAACCAAGGCAATAGAGTAAATGTCAGAGATGATCAATGGGATGCAATTGTCACTACAAGCAGAGTGTTCATCGGATCGATATGGATGAAGATGGTTGTAGATGTGGAAAGTCAGCAATACCTGACAGCACAGACACAAAATACTGCCCAAGGGGACAGATCAGTGAGTAAATTGTTAAAGACAGGTAATCATAGTCTTTCAACTCAGAAGTCCTCAGTTTATCAATACAGGATGAGAGGAGATGCCTCCGCAAGTGCTTTCATAACTGGACTTGTTCCCAAACTAAACCTTACAAGTTTGCTAAGACAATTCCTGGACATCGTTCTGTTTCCCATATGCTGTGAACGTTTGTAATTAATTGTTGGTGCTCAGTTAAAAGAATGTGTGTGTCACTCAGCCTATTTAAAAGTAGAATATTGGCCTTTGAGCCACACTTCTCTTGCTCAGGGCTGCTTCTGCATCTGGAAGTGTACTGGCGCTCCTAATAAAGCTTTTCTTGTCTACTGTTAAAAAAAAAAAAAAAAGGTAGAATGTTGAGGCAATTACTGTTATTCCTAAGCCTCGAATAGTTGGTTTCTATTTGTGCCTCTCCAGGAGAGGTACTGTGGATGACCTCTGGGTGTCCTTTCCATGTGTCTCTGAAATGCCAAAGTGAGAGCAGGAATATGACATGCGCATCATGTCATCAAAATAGTGAGGGGAAAAAAGCTACCAAACGAATATCCAGGTAGTAAACAGAAAGTGTACATTCTTAGTGTGAGTAGAGAGTTAGAGTTGGTTACCTGAGAAAGGTATAATTCACACAGGTTTTGTTACCTATGGCAATGAGATCAAATAGGAAGAAAAACAGAATATTAAAAACAGTCACCAGGAGAGGGGAATGGAGAGTTGTTGTTGTTTAATGGGTATAGAGTTTCAGTTTTGCAAGATAAAAAGTTTCTGGAGAATGGTTGCACAATGTGAATATACTTAACAATACTCAACTATACACTTAAAAATGGTTAAGATGGCAATTTTATGTTATGTATATTTTACCATAAATTTTATAAAGGGGAAAAAGTTGAGGGAACAAAAAAACAATCACTAGAAAAAGACCAGAAAAGGAGATAGTGACACAAGACACTATTCCTGGGCCCTCTGGGTGTGTCTGTCTTCTCCATCTGCCCCACTGATGCGACAAAAAAGAACATTTTGCCCAAATAAAGGAGAGAGCAGGATGGGGCGGGTGTGGCTGCTTTTGCTAATTCCGTCAAGGTTGCCTCTGCGAGATGGACCTTGCACGCACTCACATCTGTCCCTTTCTGTCTGCAGCCTGCAACCTCAGGGCTGCAACGGAGGGCTGGGGAGGGCAGCTCAGGAGACCATCGTATCTGCAGCCTCCATGCAACTTTGCTGGAATTAACAAAAAGTTGAAAAAAAAGAAAGGGGAGGAAATAGGAAAAATCATAGGCGCTCTTGGCCAAGAGTGCGAAAGATTGAATTGTGATAGAAGGTGAAGAGGATCAGCTGCAGGCAGTCGCTGCCACCCTAGGCCACTGGGTCATGTGCAGTATGAAGAGCTAGTCCCACAGGAGCTTATGGTAGGGTAGAGCCTCTCCAATTGAGAAGCTTGACTTACTCACGGACCCTGGAATCAAGTCAGTGGATCCCATCCAGGACTTTGAAAAAATGAAACAACTGAATATATAAAGAATGCATTGCATGTAATAAGAGTAATTATTGTCTTATAAACTGTGTGTGTGTGTGTGTGTGTGAGAGAGAGAGAGAGAGAGAGAGAGAGAGAGAGAGAGAGAGAGAGAGAGAGAGAGAGAGAGAGAGAGACCTTCCTGGCCATGAACTCCTTTACCCAGTCTTCACTAATCTATAGGCCAAAGAATCATGAGAAAAAATTTTAGACCATTGGAATTGCCCCAAGCTGTCACATACTCACAGTGCTGATTTCAAAATGACAATCAGCTGTTGTTTAACTTTTCTTTGGAAAATTTGTATCTTATGAAAAGGGTTTATGCTATATTTTTGTTGTTCTTGTTCACTGCAGTGGAACCTCTGCCATTCTGAATCATTTGAGAATGAACCATTCTAGACTAGCAAATTCTCTGGGTTCTAGGGGTTGTTTATTTCCCACACACTGCCTCTAACTCCCACCCTCAAGACTGAGAACTTTCCATCCCACTGGCTTTCTTTTGGTGTGTACTCTGCTTTCAAAAAACAGTCTCACAGGTACCAGAAGTACCAGAAGTGTCAACTGGTGCCTGCCTTCTGGCCAGTAATTCAACCAAACCAGCCTACCAAGGGCCACCTCAAGTTCTTGTTTGTTAGTGGATGCAACAGGCTTGCTTCTCTCTATACGAAAGATGTTCCTATGCCCATCTGAGGACCTGGAGCTGTTTGGGGTACTTAAGGGTACCAAAGACTCACTTGAACATTCAGGCTTTATTCATTTGATTCATCCATATTAAATCTCCACTCTCTCAAAACATACTATCTTAAAATATTATCAAAAGCAAAATTTTATTATTGTATTACTATCACCAATAATCAAATATTTCCTTTCCTATCCTGCCCTATTCTCACCCAAAGGCAAGCTTTGGAGTCAAGGATGTGGGGGTACAAAGGCCCTCCTCTGTACTCCCGTGGTGTGCCACACACTTGCCAATGCTAACCCATACAATGTTGTTTTCGTGCAAATTAGAAAAAGGCATTCCTTCCTCAAGACTCATTATTTCCATCTGTAGGAAATTAGTATAAGCAATTGATTTTGATGAAAAGGGACATTAAACTGCTATTGGCTAGAACACTGTATTCATAAATATACAAAACCACAATGTCAAAAAATGGAAATGGCAATTGTTTAGAGTGGCACCACCTGCCTAATGGCAGCGGCTGTAGTCCATGTCCAGCCCATATTTCTTCTATCACTTCTTTTTCACTTGTCTACGTTCTCACTTCCTTCAGGATTAAGTTCAAGACTCACCTTCTCCACAAAAATGGGTTCCTTCTCTGATCAGGCTCTGTACATACCTGCCTTGGCACTTGTCCCAGTCAAGCTGTCTTTGGGATCATCTTCCCATCAGGTGTGCAGGGCTCTCAAAAGCAGAAGCCACATGTTAAATACTTTGGACATAGAGTCCACATATATGTTCAGAGCTCAATAAATGTTTGTTGCAAAAAGTTATGATATAATGAAATGGTGATGATGTATTTTATTATTTCATTTTTCTTTAGAGAAGTTCTTCAATCATAGTCACCGACCTAGGTTGATCTCAAAGTAAATGAAAGAATTGAACATATTACTAATACTATATTGAGAATTCCCTTAAATCACTTTCCTTCTCAAATAATGAACAATGACATGTTGTTTTGTTCTGGAAGTGTTTAGAAAGCAGACCTAAAATAGATCCATTCTTTTCCCTGTTTGCAGCTCACTCTCTACTCTGGAAGGTTTGAAGAGTTCCAGAGCACACTGACAAAAAGCAATGAGGTGTTTGCCACTTTCAAACAGGAAATGGATAAAGTGAGTATTGCTTATCCCACACAAAACATTGACATTTTCTGTTTTGACAGGCAATTCTCCTTTGGGTTCATTTTTCTCTCGCTAAGATATTCCAGTGCATTTCATGAAGTAATGAAACATTTATAGGTGCCAGTGAAATTTAGACTGTATTTTTTTATTGGTAAGTAAGTATTGGTATTTCCTGAATTAATCATAAAAAGAATCCAAAAACACTAGAATACATTTTCAGTCCAAGGAAGGTTTCCCCCCGCCCACCCCCCCCCTTAGTCCATGGATAGCTAAGAAAGAAAGAAAGAAAGAAAGAAAGAGAAGAAAGAAAGAAAAGAAAGAAAGAAAGAAAGAAAGAAAGAAAGAAAGAAAGAAAGAAAGAGCTTGCAGTTTAACATTATGTTGTTTATATTGAAAACAAAAAAATACCTGGTATTCTGAAGATTAAAAAATCTTTCATACAAAAATGCAAGAGTAGAATATTAGAGTAGAAAATACCATTTCATAGGATCCTTCTTAGAAGAAGAGATATGTCTAGTGTGTTGGAACTGACAGTCTTTGCATGAGACAAGGGAAGCCTAGATTCAAATTCCGGGTGTGTTCTTACTCATAAAGTCATGTTAGGCAATTCATCCAACTTCCCTCAACTTTATTTTTCTTATATTTAACCCAAAGTCCTATTTCTCTTGCCTACTTCACAATAGTGTGAAGTTCAGATGAATTAATATGTTTTAAAAGGGTTTTAAACTATTCAAAAGTCTTTCACAAATATAAGGTGCCCATATTATCGTGGGATGCAATGTTTAAATCTTATTCAGTGCAGTGTTTTCCCAAAACAAAATCAGCACCAGAATTGCGCTTCTGAATAAGCATTGGCATTAACTATTTTTAAGGGTAGAAAGCACCCTTTTCAAAACATTTTCATAAAATAGTATGATAAATTTCACAATTCAGTGAGCAAACTTAGGTAAGCCACCACTTGTTAACAGTTACAGTTTCCCAATTCTTGATAAACCTATCCACTAAAAAAAAAAATTAATTATGGAGTTTTAAGATTTGAATAAGAATTAGAGCAGAAAAAAATGTGTTTATCTAAAAATTACATAGTTTTAAGATTGGAATAAATCTTAAGAGAAATGTTAATCTTAAAGATTAAGATCAGGAGTTCTTGATCTGGAGTTCATTTATAGAGTTTTAGAAGTAGACCTGAGAATTCACAAAAACTTTTCAAATACATATCTGCATTTCTCTGTGTCCCCATAGATTTCATCAAATTCTTAAAAAGGTTGATGACTTTTAAAAATTTCTAATCTAATAAGTTGGTTAAGAAATGATCAAATAAAAAACCACTAGAAGTTCACCTAATTTCTCTATAGAATCCAGGGTTTGACAGCCTGGGCCCAGCCTCTGGCCTCAGAGGCTACCCAGCCTCAGGCAGGTTGGCACAAAGCAGCAAATGCCCAGCTGTGGTTTGTCTAAGGAAACTGCATCTGATTACATGCCTTGTCCTTCACTTTATCCAATCAGAGAGCAGATCCAACAACCAGGAACGTGAGCAGTTTTGGTTTGAAAAAGACAGTCTGTGTTTCATTCACTTCTGTATCCCCACACCCAGTCCCACTCTGCAAGACACTCTGCAAGCATTGCATTAAATGGAATGAAATAACTCCATCCCTACTCTTCTGCTAACTCATCTGAATATTACTCTACTTCCCTGAATTTCAGCTCCCTATTTATAAAGTGGAGGTGAGAGCATAACCCTCCTTGTGGGACTGTTTCAAGGATGAAATGAATAATGTGTGTAATCACATCCTGCAAACCCTATTGCACTCTACAAATGTAAAGATTTTCTCAGTCTATTTTCTCAAAAGAAAGCTGCCTTTGTGTGATTACTTCTCCTATGTGCCCAGATATTATCAACATTTTAATGGCTAAAGAGCCAGGCCAACTTTCTCACTGATAGTCTTTTATTCAATAAAGTAAATAGTCTGAATTAAAAGCTTATTTTGGAGACTAAATTAAGCTATTTTCATTTTAAATGAAAGAAAAAACAATGACAAAACAGTGTGGCCCTAAATAGTTCCCTGAACTGGCTCTGGTACAAATAAGTCTGTTCACCACTGACCTAGATAATTCAGGAACAAATCATACTCCCTCCCTCCACCCCCACTCAATCTTCATTCCTTGACATCGAACTTGTGTTCGCTTCAGCAGCTGGTACAAAAGAACTTTTCTTGATGTCCCATATGGAACTAATAGCTTATCTGATATATTACCTCTTCAGGATTGATATTCAAACACTCTTAATTTCTATAGACAACTAAAAAAATGAAGAAGCTGGAAAAGGACACAGCCACGTGGAAAGCCCGGTTTGAGAACTGTAACAAAGCTCTGTTGGACATGATTGAAGAGGTGAGGAAGCTTTTCCCTTACCTTATTTCCCCTGGCAAGTCAAAATATTCATACTTGGAAAATTATAAACTAACAGTACAAATGATTACCTTTGAAAAAGGGCTGAATTTTTCTGGAGTGTGATATGTGAAATTGTAACAAAAGTAATTAGAGCAGAGTAACTCAGAATCGGGTCTGGTCTCATAAAAAGCTTTATGACCTTTAAGTCACTTGCCTCCTTGTTAATCCCAACACCGTCCCCAAAGCGGTAGCAGACATGTTGGACTGTGAATTCCTTAAAGGCCTGATGAGTGTCTTATTTGTCTTGCTTGGCACATAACAGATACAGAATGAATGAATTCATTGATTTAAACATGTAGAGAGAGGACACCAGCCCAAGCATCCAGGATATGTGCTATTTTATAGACAGATTGGAGATATATTGTTTAATTCCTCCAATGGCCGTTTAAACACTGAGATTATGTCAGGTTCTGAGTAGGTTTTGAGACTATAAAGGCAAAGATACAAGGCCCTTGATCTGAGAGGAAGGGCTTACAAGTAAAGATCTCTTCATATAAAGTTTTTTTAAAAAAAGTCTTAAAGGGTACAGAGTAGCACAAAGATGGGATGAAAGAGTAAAATGATTAGGAACAATTTCATGCACAAACATGCCAACATTTCTAGAGAAAAGAAGGAACATCGAACAGTTTGAGCAGCCAGCATCATGAATTAGTGTGTGTTGAGTTTCTCTGGTTGTAATTACTGTTCTAACAATTCATCCCAAATTGCAGCCAATTCCAAAGAGATGAGCTTTTTATTCATCAACATAAATCAAACAGTTGCTGGATTAGCAGATAGTAGTTTATCTATAGAATAGATAAGGCACTGCTGACTGCCAAGTCCCAGTCCATCTCATTCATTTTTATACAAGCTTTTTCTTACACCCTCTAAGTCTTACAAACAGGAAAAAAAAAAAAATCATCTACAATTTTAGTGGAAACAGAAAGGACAGAAACAGAAAGAGGCTTTGCCATCTTTCTTTCTTAAATTCTAAATGACTAAAAAAAAAAAAAAAGAATTGATGTCTCTGACCAAGCATCTGTCCTGCCACCACTGTGATCAAACCCCAGAGCCTAGTAGACAAATTCTTAGACAAAAGGGTTTGCTTGTCTCCAGAGAGCATCCTGGCAATTTTGCTTTTCACGATATTTTGTGTGTGTTTTCAAATCACAGAAAGCATTGAGAGCTAAAGAATATGAATGCTTCGTGATGAAAATTGGGAGACTAGAGAATCTCTGTCGAGCTTTACAAGAAGAGAGAAATGAACTCTACAAAAAAATTAGAGAAGCGAAAATGTCTGAAAAGGATGGCCAAGGTCAGAACACCTCCGACGACGAAGAGCCAGAGTCAACTGTCTCTGTGGGTGAAGAGGCTAACACAGCGGATGCCAACAGCGTTCACAACGCTGTACAAAGTCTGGCCACAGCGTTCATGGTGATTCATCACCAAGAATCGAACCTACACCAGTCTAAAGAATTCCAACCAGAAGTCAGCAGTCCTGGAGGGGGCGGTGATACGGCCCTCAAGGAGCCGGAACAACTCCTTCTGAGCCCTTCATGCCATTCAGAGAGTCCCCTGCCTCTCCCAGCTCCTCAGGCTGAGGTCCAAGGAGGCAGTGAGGTGGAACTGCCCCCCAGGGGCAGTAATGGCCCTGTGAGGTCGGGAGCGGAGCCCGAAGACCAGGGTTTCCCTGCTGGAGCACAAGCTGATCAGCAGCGCCAGAAGCCAGAGGCAGAAGGTTCCAGTCAGGTGCCACAGTTCCCAGTCCAGGCCTCCCTACTGGCTGTGGAGGTAAATGGTCCTACTTCACCACCCCCCTCAGGTGAGCAGGTTCCAGCTGGGGTGCCTGGATGTGAGCCCAATATGCAGCCTCCACCTCCGGCCGCAGCACAGGGCCTGCCGGTAGCGGCCTCAGCCGCACCGCAGCTGCCCGAAGTGGCCGACGCCAATCTGGAGCAAGCAGACTAAGCCTCACTTCGCCTTCGGAGGCGGCTCTTCCTGACTTCACATCTTTGTCCTAACAGATTGCTTCTGAAAGAGGCATTATCGGCTAGGGATGTCTAAGGGAAGAGACTTAATTAGAACACTTTTTAAATGTTGTGCAGAACACATTTGGACTTTGCTATTTGTTCTCAACTTATAACTGAGCTTTAATTTGGAGCTTTTCTATGAACACTAGTTGATAGTATAATTTTCCCAAATGGCAAAGAAACATATGCGTAGAAAATTTATATTAATTTGCCATTAAGATGGTACTTAATTCAATTTGTTAATCAACAGTAGGATTTGGTATTTAAAGACTTCCACTACAATATGTAAGAACTGAAAGTGTGATGTTGTATTTATTTCCATATATAGTTTAATAAGATCCAGAATAAGTAATGGATGTCTAAGTTTCATTTAAACATTATAAGCATAATACTGCATATACTATATATATAGATATATGTATTTATACATATTCATATAATATATGCATATAATATGTATATGTGTATATATGTACATATGTGTATACATACACATGTATATATTTGTGAATATGTGTGTGCTTATGCACATATATACACATATGTATATCATATATACATATTTATATACATTTCTCTCATCCTTTTCTGAATTTCATGCAAAATATTCAGATGCTAATCAAAACTATTATCTCTACTTGCACTTGGGACTATAATAGACTATACTGCCCTATGAATCAGAAGTAGGTCCAGGACACCAATATTTAGGCCATGTAATATTAGGGAAAAAGAAGTAACCCAATGGTAGATCAATAAATTCAACCAATTGATTGACTAACAGAATAGCATTTGGGTTAGATTGCAAGTCTGTGCAGAGTGCACAGACACACAGATGACCGCTGGGGGCCCGAAACAGGAAAGGGGAACACTCACAGTGTGAATTGCTCACTTCTCCCAGCTACTTTTTCTACACAACTCAGCCCATGGCCTTGCAACCCAGCTTACTCATGGCTTCCTCCAAGGAAAGGGTTGGAAGTGGGAAGAGAAGCCACGGCATGGAGAGATTGGGGGTCCTCAGACTAAAAAGAGGCTGTGTTCGGACCCTGCCTCTTGTGCGGCGGCGGTCTTGAGACAGGATTTTCACTTGTCCCTGCCAGCTCCTCAGTTCTCTCCCTGTCATCTACTGCTCTCTTACTGTCACTGCCTCAGTCCATAGTCTCAAAACATCTGCTCCTTCTTTTCAACCCCCTCTTTTGCAGCAGGAAATTATATCCAGGCTTCATCTCAATTATTGCTAAGTAAAAGCTATTATGTTTCCAAAACAGAAATCCAGACAGGATCTCAGTGTAAGTGATGAGACTTACAAACCAACATATTTTCTGCTCTGAGGAATTCTCTACAGCTGAAATACAAATCGAAAAGACGAATGGGTCCCCTACTCAGAATGACTTGAAAACTAGGTGAGGATTCAGAAGGCAAAAGCTAGAAGCACCTGGAGTAGCCTATATGAGTATCATATTATCATTGTTTGACAAGAATCTCTAGTAATACTGACAGTATAAATTACTCTACTTAGGGTAAAGGAGACTGCAACAAAGAAATAGGAAAGAAGAGGGGGGGAGGGGGAGGAGGAAAGAAAGAAAAATCTTACTCAGCCCTACCTTAAAAGTTGAACTCAAGTAGAAAAACGGATAAAAGCAAGATTCTCTGCTACTCAAGCAGGAAGTCACGCTTCAGTGTCGCACGTGGCCGTCTGCCAAGGCACACAAAGAGCTGGTAGGCAGCAGCCATATGCTACAGGCATTGTAAACGGCATCAAGTTTGTTTGAAGTAGACAGTAAGGATAATAACAAAATGCTAGTAAGGAGGAAAAAAGCATATCGCTATTTCAGAACCCATGTATTTCTAAAGGCTTAAAATATTATAACCACAGGGTATCCAGCCAAATTCAACATTACTTGAAATCTTAGAGATTTAAACATTCATTTAATTCAGAGCCAAATAGTCACCATAACAACCCAAGAGGGTCTCCTTTTCCACTATTTACAGAGGCTAAACTTCCAAGAATGGAGTATGATTAGATACTCATAGTAAAGACTCAGTCTGAAATTTTAGCAAGAGAAAGGCAAGAGAGAGCCAAAATCCAGTAAATCAAATATTCTAATACCCAAAGTTCATTTTTTCATCCAAAAAGTTTTCATAGAAACACATTACTCACTATATGTCTTGGGCAGAGTTTCAGATACAATAACTTGTCTGAAATTTGCAAAGCTTAATATAGGCTTTGGGAGAATTATTTTAACAAAGAATGTTTTACTATAGGCCTTTGTGTTAGAATTTGGCCTTACTAACTGTAACAATAATTCAGAAGACCTGAAAGAATAAGGTCTTTACCAAGTTCATATAACTATTTCTAGAAATGTCAAGTCTACTTTCCAGAAACACTAGAGTTGTTGGTATTTTCTAGATGAAATAACTATAATTTATGTTTCCATTAAAAAGGTACTTCTCTTCCGAAATGCTCTAGCAGTGGTTTTATTTATTTATTTTCATTTATACTTATGTTTACTCTTGTTACTTCTATGTTTCCATGATGCCTAACAAAGATTATGGTTTCATTCTATTATTGGTTGAATTTTTGGTCTCTGAGTAGAATATAATGGATAATCTTGGATGTGTGTGTGTGTGTGTGTGTGTGTGTGTGTGTGTGTGTGTGTGTGTTGAGAGAAAGAGAAAAAGAAGGAAAAGGGAATGGAGAGAGAGAAAGAACATGAATGCTCCAGGCTAACAAGAGCAAACCCAGGCTCCTCTGCTCCTCTGCCTGGCCATCGGCTGCTGGCAGACAGTCATCACATGGCCGGTATTTCCCTTCAGTGCCAGTCTCCCATGAGACTTATGTTTCCACGAGTTTCTCTGCCCTGTGTCCACTCAGAAATACTCTGAGCGGTAGTGGGGGAGGATGGAAAACAATCAGCTCATTTTGCCTCTATCCAGTCCTTTTAACTGCTGCAAGAATTTTCTCTAACAAGGCCCAAAGAGGCCCAGCAATTCTGCCTTTTGCTTATTGTCTCTGCCCAGGCCACATTGATCTCTGAGGGGCTTCTTGAACATGCATTTCCTCATATGCTTGAAGAGGATTGTTTAGCTAGAATGGAAAAAAGATTCAACCTCTGCCCTTAAGGCTGTTTTTCCTCCTTTTTGCTTGGTACAGATACATATTTTTTAAATAGCTCTTTTTTTTTTTTTGAGATAATAAAGGTATTATGTGTCATTGCAAAACTTAGCCTGCTTTTCAATGACTAAGATATTGTTAGAAAAATCATTTCGGGAAAATTCCCTCAGTCTCTCCAACTCTAGTTAAATCCAGTATTTAGGAAAAATAAAAGTAATTTAAAACAAAGGATTCACAAAAACAAGATGAAATAAAAATGACTTTGGTCTCTAAAATTTGTTCCCATCATAAACTGGCAAGTTGGACTTAGGAAGCAAGTTGGTTACATGGCTTAAATTTTCACAAGGTTTAAATCATTTCCTTTTCTGTACTTTAGAACCTGAAAAAGTAAAGCTATGATAACATGCATTTAATACACATATTAGATCAACCATGAGGGCAGTCCATTAGAATAGGAGCATTCGTAAATAAATGGCAGTAATAAAGATTTATCTCGACCTCTGTAAACTGTATCCTCAATGCCTGAAGTTAAGTCTCATTGGTGGTATCTTATCATAGAATTTCTACAAGTGCTAGTTGTTGTTGTATGTGTATGTGAATATACACACATGTACACACAAGCACACAAACACACATGCATAAAATTTGACCTAGATTTAATTTTGCTCTTGTAGGTGAGTCTTCATACCTGTATCTTCAAAGCATACTTAGTATGATATTTTCAGACAAGAACAAACTATAAAAAGGAATTTCTTGTGTGAATAAAAATGGCAACATTAAACTAGCAACATGAACCTACAAATTCATTGATCCATGGCACAAAAATTATTCACAGAAGCGATTTCACTCTACTAGGAAGTAAGAAACTAGATAAACCACTTCAACAACACAATCAGGCTCAGCTAAATCCAGGTGCCAAGTCCTTCTTCCTGCTGGATTTTAGAACTTTAGCTCTCTACTAACACCAAAGTCAACCCCATTTTAGTTCTGAATTAATTAAAATGTACGTAAGTATAAAACTCATTGTTTCAGAACTAACAGTCAATCGATGATATGTTAGGTCAAATAACACAAAACCACCACAGAAGCCAACAAGAAGACATTACGTTGAGAGGAAAAGGAGAGAAAAAAGATGACTTTTCATCTAATAGCTATTGCATAAAAGGAAAATTCTATTAAATAAAACTTTAAGACTTTTGAGAACAATAAAAAGAAGAGGCACAAAAATTTGTAGACCCTACTGTGAAAGCAGGATGGCAATGGAAAGCAAGAACTGTAAGGAAATTAATACACTCTACACCATAACTTCAACCTGCAGAATTTTTACAAACATGTTTCTTGGCATTGTTTGCCTTTCTTTTAAAATAATAAATGTATTTTTTTCAGTATGAAAATAATAAAACTACATTATAGAACATTTAGAAAAGAGGAAAAAACCCCCCATAATCCCATCGTTCTAATTTAACCACCATCAGCATTAACTATATCATAGTATATTTTAAATTATCGACCCTTTTTATTTAACGTGAGTTAATTTGCCTTTGGGGGTGGACACAGTAGTTCGAGTGAGAGTAATAGCTATTAATAGCTGCCAGATTTGAAGGTTTATACTGTGTATTCAAATTTTATACACTTTAACATACAAGCATGGATTATTTATAGAATAAACATGACTGCAAATACAAGTACATAGCATTTTCATATGTTGTTTGAAAAAATTATGCTATGTGTTGCACTTAGATGTTATACTATATATATATAGTATATATATTATATAGTATATATATACAATATATATACGATAATTTAAATATATATATATATAGTATATATATGCAGGTTTCTAAGTAAACCTAATGGACTTGGCTAGAGTGAGATCTCTAAACCTAACACAGCTAAAACAAACAAACAAACAAAACAACTAACTCTAGAGAAATACAAACGCAGTAACTAATAAAACAAAAGTTAAACTCCAGTTTATGAAGTGACAAGAAATCATAATTTATAAATCACAGCATTGACTAAATAAAATTCAGTGTTCTCATACAAATCTAAACTCTTCAAAAGTATCGAGACAGCGGTTTTGTTGCTCTAATGAAATCACAGTCACCAGCATTAGCAATATCACATCTGTTAAGTAGGGCAAAGCTAAAAACTACCATGAACCTGAGCTAAAAACTACCATGAACCTGAGATCGCACTAATATCAACCAGGCAACCAGCCATGTAGTCATCCGAGATCCCATATACTGTACGAGAAAACTTGAAAGTCAGAGTTTAAACGTATAGAAATTATACAACAGAGATGCCTTTCATCACACCCAAAGTCGTGAGGTTAAGCATATGTCAGATGGGAGCGCTACTGGTTTGATATCATAGGTTTATTAGATTTATTAGAATAGCAAATGCTCTACCCAAACCAGTATCACTCCTCAGAGACCATTGTAATGCTCTGGGTGAAGAAATCTGTGTTCAAGTCACTTGTTTTCTTAAGATTCTCATCAAAGAATTATTCCCTGGAATAAAATCAGTTAAGTCTAATCTAAGTAAAAACTGTAGAATAGTGCTAGTCTAGGAATCGGTCCCCATTCCCGGTTCTGTTGCCAAGTAGCTGGGTGACTTTGGAGAAATTACTTAACATCTCTGGGCCTCAAATCACTCATCTATAAAATAAGAGCCTTGGACTAGGTGATGTCTGAGGGTTTTAGCATTTCCGATTAAATCCTCAAGAGGCTTATGAAGCGATGTAGCGCTTTCCACTCTCTGGGGAGGGCTCTATTCTCAGAGAGCTACACATACCCTTGGGTACATCTATTTATAGTCAGGCAAGGGAAAAAAGACAAAGAATTACTCAAAAATATTTTTAATTATTTTTAATTTTAAAAATTAGATGAAGGAGCATTAAGGGGAAATCACAAATTCTTGGATTTATTCAATGAATACTGAAGGCCTTCTATGGATGAGGTTCTTTGCTAGTCCCTGGGATGGCAGTGGTTACAAAGCTAAACAAAGAATATCAGGACCACTCCTACCTTGAACTCTATCTGCTCAGGATCTGAGCTCCCATCTTCTGACAAGGGCCTGAGGGCTCCTCCCACCAAAATGCCAGCAACCAAAAAACAAGAAGGATAACTCCATAAGTATTTTATTACAAATGATGCCCATATCTCTAAGTGAAAAAGTTTGTGTTCCTGGTAGAGGAGGGTTTTATGAAATGCATGTGTCATCATTTGTGTGTGAATGTACGTGTGTGAGTGCATACTCGTGTATGTGAGGGTATGTATATTTGCGTGTAATATGTGCCAGGATATGTGCATACTTTTATGAGTATGTGGTATGTATGTAGTTCTATGTGACCATTCATAATTGCATATGACTGTATCTATGCATAATAAATTGACATGTAGGTGTGTGTAGTTGTGCACGAGTTTATAGCATCTGTGTGACGGGGATGGGAACTGAAAAGCTGAAACACTGCAGATGTGGTTTTAGTCGTGTGACTAGCTTATTTTCACATAGGATCATACCTGTTGTAGACTTTTGTTTGCATAATGAATCCTCCTTTGCTGACAGTGTCAAGGGCTCCTTCTTTTTTTGGTTGACAATCTGCCTTCTAAACAAACAGGCAGGTGGATGAGGCTGCAAATGTAGTGGCAGCTATTCCCTAAATAGTTATACCTACCACCAGCCCAAGGTGACAGCCACCACTGACTCACAGCTCTCATCCTCAGGCAGGGCTATGGGTATGTCTTAATAAATTCACAGTGCTATTCTTCATACACACCAGTCACAGCTTGATCAGGAAACACAAGAAGTGGTAGCAAATAGGTTACCTTGATTCTGGTCTTTTTAAATGAAAGAGGAGTTCCTCACAAGGCCACTATTTCTGACACGTGGCATCTTTGGAGACAGAGTTATAGTCCACTTCATCTCTGCTAACCTGTCATTCAGCTGAAACCAAGCCCCTGAATATTAAGAATGTTTCCCTGAACTAAAAGCCAAAGATAAAGTGCCCAATCCATTTATACTTTAATCAGTGAGTCAGAAGATAGCAAATCAGAGTTGACTGCAGATGCTACCAGCCAGTCAGCCAGCCCCATGATTCATCCTTTACGAAGAAAGATTTTTTTTGCTGTGATACAATTCATCTTCCCAAAATATCTACTACTGACTAGCTGTGCCGTCATAGCTGGACCATCTGGCTGCTCCCTTGCCTATTATTAGGAATCTGATCCAGAAGTCCTCCGATTCAGTTTGGGAGTAATTTAAAGCAAAACCCAAAGGAAAGAGAGTGAGAGCTTTTTATAACAAATTAATTGCCTGCCATACAAGTTAACTAATGGTCTTCAAAAGTTAAAGGGAACAAAACATAAATAAAATTAGAAGACAAGAACAGAATGGGAGAAGATAGTCACAACACATACAACAAATGTATTTATTCACGTCCAGAATACAAACAGAAATCACACACATCAATAAGAAAAGACAAACAGCGCAAAAGAAAGTGGGGAAGGCAGGGGGAGCGGCCCACCCCATGGCGGGCCATGAGGCACGGGGGTGGGGGTGGGGAGGGGGGGCCACTGTCTACAGGGAATTTAAAAACAGTAACAAAAGCGACTACAAGCCAGTCTACTTTTTATCACCACCGTGCAGCAATCCTGAATAATGTCAGTGGTAAAGTTGTCCTCCCTGGCAGAGACGACAACTCTCTCAGTGTGCCGCATCTCCTCACCGGCACTGGATGCGATGGGCAGTTCAAAGAAGTATGGCAAATGACCAAACACATCAGGCGAATAAGATACAAAACAGTGAGAAAGTATCGCCTTTGCCCATCAGACTGACAAAATTTGCACATTGAGAATATCCCATATTAGCAAGGATGAAGGCAAATGGGTACACATAAACTTTTGGTACAGTATTGGGTGTCAGTTTCTTCTTGTTCATTTGTAGGAATTCTTTTGAAGGGCAATTTGGCAGGATTTATTATATTTTTCTAATGTGCAAAAATAAAAACAATTTAGCAAAGAGTAGATATATGGCTTTTGCTGGCTTGCATCCTTTCCTTAGAGGAAACACTGCCCAGGGTACATGTAGTCTAGATGAGATGGTCAATCACAGAGCCCTAGCATCCTCACCCAGGCCCAACCTCAGGGACAGGCCTGAAGCAGCCCGACACTGGGCACAGTGTTTAGTTCAGACAGTGGCAGCTCTAAGACTTCCATAGAGAAGGGGCTTATTTGATTTGTCATATTATCTCGTGTTGCCTTCTATTGTTTTACTTTTACACTTAGACTACAATCTATCCAGAATTAATTTCTGAGGAGAAAGCAACATAGGGAGTCAGATGAATGTTGTTGGATATGAATAGGCCATTCATCAAGCACCACCTATTTAAGAAAAACATTTTCCTCCATTGCTTTTGAGTGCCAACTTAGTCATAAATTGAATGTCCACATGTGGGTGTGTCTTTTCCAAACTCTATTCTGTTCATTACTGTCGTTTTATAATCAGTTTTATAGCTGATAATCTAGGTCTTCCTTCTTTGTTGTTCTTCAAGATAATATTGGCTATTCTCAGCCTTTTATTTCTATGTGTAATATTACAATCAGCTTATCAATTTACACACATATGCTGAGATTTTCGCGGGATTGGATTTAATCTATAAATCAATTTGGGAAGAACTGATATTTTTACAACATTGAGTTTTCCTATCCATGAATATGATAAATATCTCTATTTAGGTTTCCTTTGATTATTTTTCAATAACATTTATTATTTTCTGAGTATCTTTGCTTATTTTTTGTTAGGTTTAATTCTAGGTGTTTTGTAATGATATTAAAAGTGACAGTTATTTAAATTTTACTTAGAAATATAATTGAATTTTTTAGAAATTAACTTTGTTGCTAGCAATCCTATCACATTCACTAGTTAATTCTCACCGGCTATTTTATAGATGATTTTGGATTTTCTAAGCACACAATAATGCTGTCTACAAAAATAATGGCATTTTTCCCTTTCCACTCATTATGCCTTTTATTCATTTTTCTTTAGTTATTATACTAGTAAGGACCTCTGGAAGAATTTGAATATGTATGGTGATTGTGGTATTCTTTGCTTAGCTACTGATCTCAAGGGAATGCTCACTATATTTCACTATTAAAAAAGATGTGATTTTGTAGACATTTTTTATCAATTAAGTATTCCTTCTATTCCTACTTTGCTATGAATGTTTAACATAAATAGACATAAATTCTATCAAGTGTTTTTTCTCTGTCTATTCAGATAATCATACTATTTCTCCTTTTCTTCTCTTAATGTAATAGATTACAGTGACTGGTTTTTAAATGTTGGGCTAACTTTACATTTTTGGCATGAAGTAATATCCTTTCTATATAACCAGATTTAGTTTGTTAATATTTTGTTTATGATTATAATGTCCTTATCATTATGAGTTGAGAAGTCTTCCTTATTTTCCTATTCTTTGAGAGATGCTGTGTATGTTAAGCATTCTTCTTTCCATAAATGTTTGGAAAAATTCTTTGGTTAAACTATCTGGATCTGGCGTGTTTCTGGAAAGAATTTAAATTATGTTTTATTTTTTTAAAAATAAATTTTCCCATTTTTATATCAGTTACTGGGTGCCATATTTTTCAGGAAATTAATTCATGACATCTGAATTTTCAAATGTATTGGTAAAAAATTGTTCATGATATTCTTTAAACTTTAAAAAAGTATCTGTAGTACTTTTCACTATTGATAGTGGTAACTTTGCCTTCTCCTGTCATTTATTAGTCTTATCAGAGGGTTACCAATTATATATATATTGTTGACAGAACCAACTATTGGCTTTTGATTTTATCTCTTTTATTTTCTCTATTGTACATTTTGTTTTCTGTTGCATAAATCTGTGTTGATTTTTTGATGTTTAATTTGCTTTTCGTTTTCTAACTGCTTGAAATAGATATTTAGATCATTGGTTTTCTTTTTCTTCTTTTCTAACATATATATTTAAGACTACCTAGAATGACTTTAACGATATCCCACAAGCTTTTATCTATATTTATTATCATTCAATTCAAAATATTTTCTAATTTTTACTATATTTTCTTTGACATACATTTGAAGGCATACAGGCTCACTTCTGAATATAAAATGTTCTGTTTATCTTTTAGCTTTTAATAGCTTAATTCTGCTAAGGTCATAAGTCATATTCTGTATGATTTAATTCATTTGAAATTTGCTGAATTTTATAGCCCAGCATATGTTCAGTTTTGGCAAATGTTCCGTGTACACTTGCTGTGTGCAGTGTTCTACATGCATTAATTATGTGAATTTTATTAATCATGTTCTTCAAATCTTCTTAATCCCGATTGATTGATTGATTGATTGACTGTTGATTTTTGGTCACCAGTTCAATCAGTTACTGAGAGAGGTGTGTTAAAATTTCCTACCATAATTATAGATTTGCATATTTCTCCATTTTGTTCGAACAAATATTGCCTTAAAAAGTACTAGGTGTATATGATTTTATAAATGTGATAACCTTATGTCGGAATGATCGTTATTATGAAATATCACTTTTTATCTTTAGTAATGCTTGTTGCCTTAAAGTCTACTTTGTCTGATATAAGCATAGATAAATGAGCTTTCTTTTGGTTAATATTGTCTACTTTATCTTTTTCCATCCTTTCACTTTTATTTTTCCTTGAATTCTTATAATTTGCAAAACATACTTGTGTACAGCATAGAGTAGAGTTTTGTTTTAGTTTGGGGGGGGGTCTTTTGTTTTCTTTTATCCAGTGTGATACTTTCTGTCTTTTAATTGGAATTTTTTATTCATTTACATATAATGTTATAACTGGTATATATAAAATTAAATTCACTACCTTGCTATTTGTTTTAAATTGGTTTCATCTGTTTTGTGTTTTTTCCCCCTCTCTTTTCATATCTTCCTTTGGACTATTAATTTTTATTAATTTTGTTATTCCATTTCTCCCTCTGTGGGCTATTTTTAGTTATATAATCTTTTATTATGCTTTTAGTGGTTACCCGAGAGATGTCAACATTCATCTTTGACTCCTTAAAGTCT
Organism: Eonycteris spelaea; assembly: GCA_003508835.1. Lineage (NCBI taxonomy): Eukaryota > Metazoa > Chordata > Mammalia > Chiroptera > Pteropodidae > Eonycteris > Eonycteris spelaea. The sequence continues at coordinate 1,269,350 of PUFA01000265.1, read as the reverse complement.
AATGAACAGTATTACATTTACTACTTGCTGGCCAAAGCAAGGATTTAGAACATTTTAACTCCATCTAAACCCTTCCTACCTTCCTCTAATTCATCTTCCAGTTTATGATCTATCCTCAATTACATCTAAGCGATTGAGTTCTTAATTTGTTATTAATTTTTGTTTGGATATTTTGTTTGATTTTTTATAATTTCCATGCATAGTTTCCAGTACAATTCTCTATCTTCTCATACAAATTCTAGAACATACTAATCATAACTATTATATACATCCATTCTTGATATTGTAATATATCCGGATCGCAAGTGTTTTTTGTCCCCCATGGTTTTCATTTCTTTTTGCCTTGAAGTATACTAAATGATTTTTATTTGAATGTGAGGCATTTTCTATTAAAATTTTTGATATAGCTTAAAGCTTTGGATAATGCTATCTTCCTGAGGGGAGTTTATTTTTGCTTCCAACGGGCAGTTAAAGTGGAGCAGACTACCTTACCCAATCATAAAATTGAAGTGATCTGAAGTTGATCTTCTATCTTTTTAAAGAGTCATCCATTTCCTGTGGTTTAGTCATTTGAGAATCCCAACAAAAAGCCGCTTTGCCAGAGCTCTAATTATTATGGTTATCTCTAAACTTCAATTTTTGTTTCTGATGCCCCATAAAACTACAGGAAGCTCTGCTTAGCTTCTTAGTCTCTCAGCCACAGCTTGGATACTTGCAAGTGTCTTAAAGGGGGAGGAGAAATCAAAATGTTATTTTATTCCTCCGAGATTTTTTTTCTTTTTTTCCTTTTTCTCGAGGACCTTGTCCCTTCAGATTTTTGCTACATGGGTAGCTCTCCAGTGTCTTCAGATAGTCTATGTATTTTCTCCCACTTTTTCTAGTTATTCTTAGAGGGAAGATTACCCTACAACAGGTGATTCCACCCTTACCAGAAGCAGAATTCCCACCCAGCTTGTGTTTTGAGCATTGACTTCATCATCTTGAGGTTCTGGAGAGTCGTATTTCCTTTGAGCCCTAAAATTAAATGATTCTATTGTGGCTCTATCTCCTTTGAGTTTCTGTTTGAAAACCAACTATGAGGGAACTGTTTTGTTGTTTTAGCTAATATTTTAATCTTTATTATTATCTAACATAATAAAAAAATATTAAAGATCAACCATGGTTGAAACCAGATAAGCAAGTTTTATCCCATGTGCCAAAAAGTCTGATGGGCCAACAGGAGAATGTGCCAAATTAACAATGCCTACCCTAGAAAGAGGAATTGTGGCAGTATTAGTCAGACACAAGATGAGATGACCCATAAGTGAATTCATCTGAGTAATTACTTTGTATCTTCTTAAATTTTAAAAGGGCAAGGCTATTGCCTTTCTCTTAAAGGTGGACAAATATTCACAATCTTGGCACATATTTGCCCCATAAAGTAAAAACTAGCAAAAAACCAAATTCCAATGGTTCAAGGTTTCCCATTACCTTGTATGAGAGGTTATGAGTTCAAAACAGAGAGAGGAGGCACATTGTAGGTTGTCTTAATCCATTTGGGCTGCTATAAGAAATATCATAGACTAGTTGGTTTATGAACAACAGAAATTGATTTTGCACAGTTCTGGAGGCTGAGAATTCCAAGATCAAGGTGCCTATAGATGCAGTGTTTGGTGAGAACTTGCTTCCTGGTTCATACATGGCCATCTTCTCACTGGACCCTCACAAGACAGAAGGGGCAAAAAAGCTCTCGGGAGGAGGGGGGTGTCTCTTTTATAAGGGCATTAATCTCATTCATAGGAGTTCGACCCTCATGACCTAATCACCTTCCAAAGGCCCCATCTCCTAATACAATCATACCGGTGGTTAGGATTTCAACATATATATGACTTTTGGGAAGACGCAAACATTAAGTCCGTAACATTGGTTGAGACTCAGCTGTCAGGAAATGGAAAGGAATTGTGGTGACCATATTTCCTAAACTCCAAGTAGAGGCAGTATCTGACAAGAGCTAATGCTTTTATAACAGCAGTGAGACAGAACATTAGAAAATCAAGACTAACCAGAAGCCAGCACATAGGTATAAAAAACACAATTGGCACCAATCCAAAATATTCTAGATTTTCACTAACTTGGTTCCAAGATGGGGCTTTAGAGAGTTGGCCTTTTTGATGAGATTTTTCCAAACCAGAGTTACAGAGGGAAGAGCAGACACCAGATTACTGACTCCACGTCTCCACTCTTACAGTCAGATTCCAATGGCCTTTACTCTGAAACTGCTTGCAAGTAGGGGCAGAGAGCAGCAGCTGCCACCGCACTGATAACAAGTCTGTGCTGCTACTTGCCCCAAAAAGCTGCTGTGAATTGATGATTTGCATTCCTGCCTGCCCAAACCCACAATCTCCGCGCTGCCGCCAGCTTCAACACAGAGAGAACAGGAGCGCCACCTACCGAAGCACTAGAGACATAGCCAGCATCTCGGCCAGCCCAGGCTGCTTGTAACCCAGCAATGGGACTGAAAACCATCTTTGAACAGCGATCAAGTGGGCTTCATTTTCTGCCAACTTCAGTGATTGTTTAGCACGGTTAGGCTGAAAAAGTCTCAGGGAAGTTTATTCTGCTCGGAACAAATGAAAGCAAATTGCAGTTGGGATCCAGGCTGTACTCTACTTAAGTGAGAAGTGGGCAAATGCAGAGTTTAACACAAAACAGTTATTAAGTACTTATCCTGGGTAGACTGTGGCATCCAAGATAAGTACTTATTCTGGGTAGACTCTAGGGATAGTCATATAAATAATCAACACGAGAGAAACAAAATGATAAATCTATATCTGTATTCCACAATTGACAAAACACATTCAAGGAACCCAAGCACAATTTATTGCACAAGAAACATGTCTCAAAATACATAATTTAGGGATCTGGATTTCCCTTTTTTCCCTGGGCTCTATCACCACTGTCACTAAGCTTAGATTAAGAAGTCATGATGACTATCTTTTATTGTTCTCTTCCTTATTTTTTTCCAATTACAGTTAATATTCAATATTATTTTATATTACTTTTAGGTATACAGTATAGTGGTTAGACATTTACATAGTATCACATGACTTCTTTATTTTTTTTTTTTGAGTCACTAAAAAATATATTTGGAATTTTGTTCTCAAAATAGCTGCTTTGCGGATGCCACATACATCCTGCCTTTCAGAAAACATTGCCAGGACAGAGTGTTAAATCCTTTCCCTGTGTTCACAAACTCCTCTACATATGCTAATAGCACATTCCTGACAATGATACATTTTCTAAAGTTTTTAGTGTCTAACAACGTCATAAAATCTTATAACACGTGCATACATACTTATATAAGTTAGCGAGTAAACACTCTATTAAGTCAAGAACACGACACACAGTGCTTTGGTCACACGTTTGCAGCTGGGTAGCAGAACCTAAACACCCCAAGGCCTGCTGAGAGACACTGGTGCTTCGGCCACTATGCACGGCCATCATCTAAGCATATTCTAATGTGCTGTCCAGGTGCGCCTTCTCCTCTAGGAGGAGACTAGGTAGAAAGAAATGATAGGAAATGGACAAACTAGAGTTATGTTGGATACAAGATTCATAGGTTTTAGGCGAAAACAATATAAAAAAAAAACTAAACTAAAAAATTTTAAGCTACTACTGTGAGAATTATATTTGAGGTCCTACTAAATTTTGTGGTATTTTACTATAATTTCACTCTTAAACACAGTCCAGGTGGGCAGTAACTTAAGTATTTATTACGTTGTAAATATTTATGTTAGCTCATATTTTCACATATAAACATACAATCCTCATACATCCCATCCTTCCCTACCTCCTTTTTACAAAAAGCAGTTTTGAAAAGCTGCTTCTAACCAATCATTCAGCTGTTGATCTGATAGACTTTTCTTATACGCCTTACTCTTTAATTCCCATAATTTGGTTCAAAGGGGGCGCTTAACGCTGCTGTCCACTGCTACAAATCCACATGTAGCTACTAGGTGAGTTGCTGAGAGAACAAGCACACGCCACCCTGGACATTCCTCAGAAACTTCCACAAAACTCTAAGGCCATTCCAGCTCTCGTTCTTGCCAAAATATCTGCACTATTCCAAGGTTAGTCCTCATGGCTCATCTAGTCTCTTTTTGAGGTATACAGACTGGAAGTACTGGGCTGGACGCAGAGGGCTGAGTCTCCTTTCACACACCTCTCCTTCCTTCATTTCCTCTCCTTCCTGTTCCATCCTCCAAGGTCAGCGAGGAACTATTAACTGCCACCTGACCAAGTCAAAGATGCTTAAGACTTGGGGATAGTCTTGGTAAAAAAACAAAAACAAACATACACACACACACACACACACACACACACACACACACACTATATCATGAAATTATATATATATATATGTATGTATGTATATATAATGAAATGAAGCAAAATAAAATAACCACAGGTGTTTATATAGGAAGGAAACTTAAAATTCCAATGCAACCTCTTACTCAGAGCTTCAGTGCCCTTTTCACTCCCTGCCCAAAAAGCCATCAACACATTAAACATTCCTAGTGATGGGAATGTACTAACTCCCAAGCAGCTCATTCAATGTTTCAATGGTTCTACCTTATATCAGCAAGATATATGACAGAACAATAATGGCTAACATTTGTTCAATATTCCATTTTGTGTATATATAATAATGTTCTCTGTCAATGATGCTGGGAGGAAGATACCAATAACCACCTGCTCCTTCGATGAGAGAACTGAGTCTTAGAGAGTTTAAGTAACCTGCCCAGGATCATGCAACAAGGAAGAGAGAGTGTGCAATATGGACACAGGCTGTTTGACTATACAACCACTCTAAATTATTGGGTTTATATAGCATGATTCCTGCTTCCTGTAACTTCTACTAATTAGTTTTGGTCTATACTTTGTGCCATGAGGGAATCTAATTTCTCTTTCACATGATAGTCTTGGTACTTAGCAGAGAGGAGGTGCTATCTGTTCCCCTAGCTAACTACCCAGGTCCTTCAGCGTGCCTCCCATGACATAATTCTCTCACTCTCCAGGCCCTCTAATCTAACATGCTCCACTTGGTCTACGTTCCTCTGAAATGCAATACCCAGATTCTAACATAACCATATCGTTGATGTGGTTATACCAGTGTAGGGTAGAGAGACATGACCACTGCCTGCATTCTAAACCAATACTGTCCAACACAACTTTCTGTGATGATGGAAATGTTCTACCCTTGCGCTGTCCTACTCAGTAGGCACAAGCCACTCTTGGCTATTGAGTGCTTAATATGAAACTGAGAAACTGAATTTTTATTGTATTTAACTAATTTCATTTTACATAGCCACATGTGTTAAATGACTACATCATTGAGAGGTGGTTCTAGAGTCTTTATTTCTACATCACATCTTGATCCATGTTGAATGGAATGTTCTCTATAAGTATGCCATCCCCATCCTATAACATGCAATTGGCTTTGGGGACCGCTGAACAGATTTTACATTTGCCTTTGACAAATGTTACCTCATGATCATTCCAGTCTATCAAGATCATCCCCAATCTAATTTTGTCATCCAAGTATTTGGATCTCTTAAGCTTTACAGGTCACCTGCAAGTTGGCTAAGAATACTTGCTACATCTTTACAAAACACAGCTAATTATGTAATAGTAAAAACTGTAGGTAACATTTATGAGGGCTGACTAAGTTCCATAAGCTGTGCTATGCATTCCAGTACCCTATACATCTCTCCTCATCTAAACCCAAGATGGTCTGGCTCCATGACCCACACTCTTAACTACTGACTAACTGCCTTCCACACTGAGGAAACACACAGGCATATGTATATTCATTCTCTCTCTCTCTCTCTCTCTCTCTCTCTCTCTCTCTCTCTCTCTCTCTCTCACACACACACACAGAGAACACTATTAACTTTCTTCCATCAGCTATTAATCTACATTTTTCACACCATCATTCAGTCAAAATTGCCTTTGCATCCAAGACAATATTATCACATTCACAAAAACTTCCTAAGAGTCCTTGTCAAATCTCTGTTGAAGCACATATTCATAATGTCTGTAAACACGTCACTGAATGACCTAACAGCCTTTTCAGAAATATAATGAGATTGGTGCACCCTGATTTGTTCTTGAACTCATCCTGACTCTTGGAAATATTTAATATTTATTCCTTGCTTAGTAATTCACTCAGTCAAGGGCACATTCCCATGGCTATTATGAAGAATATGAAAACTTAAGACATTAATGAAAATTTTATTTCAGCAAGCTGTCTAGCTTGTCAAATAGGGTTGAGATATGCATTTAATGTTTAGAACAAAGAACAGTTTGGAATAAAAAGCAAGACTTTAAAGGAGAACATTAAAAATGATACATAAGTCTAATGGGACATTAAAGATATTTTTTTTGCCTATTGCCCCAATTTCAACTAAAGTTCCAAAATGGAGGAGAAGTGATAAAACACCCCCACATTCTGAAGAGCGAAGCTGGACTGTCTTTGATTAAGAGGGAGCCTCAAACCACCATCAGTAGTCTGTCAACTTCCTATAGCCTATATTTGAGAAAATGAGAATGATAAAGAAAGGGCATATTTTGTGGATGAGGATGCTTTTGTAGAGCATTATGAGGCTGCTGTACAATTTCTCTCTCCTTTCCATCAGGGAAGGTATAGTAAGAAAAGGCTTAAAAGACGAGTTGAGAATGACTGCAAAGAATCCAGAGAGGTAGAAAGAAAATCAGGAGAATGCATTGTCATGGAAATCCAGGAAAGAAAGTGTTTCAAGAAAAAGGGAGTGGACAGCTTTCTCAAATGCTGCTGAGAGGTTAAGCAAAGGAATGAAAGCATTTGCTGTAGTTAGCAATAATGGGGCATTGGCTTCTTTGATTAGAGCAATTTCCTTGGAATGGTAAGGGTGGAAATGAGATTGCAATAGGTAAAGTACTGACAACAGAAAATCCAGACAATTCTTTGAATCAGGCTGAAAGTAGATAGAAAGACTAGTAACTGAAGGTAAATATAAATTCCAAGGAAGAATGTTTCAGATATTAAACTAACAGATAAGTGCTCAAGGAAAATCAACTTGCAGCTTTACATGTACTACATGGAGACTATATCCTGGAGTATAATGAAACTATGGGTCTTGAAGAGATATTTGTATATACACATATTTGTTTTAATAATTTTTAAAACAAAGGTCAAAGTTAATTTGTTTAAGTCATGCTTAACCAAAACAAAAATAAAATAGAAAAGGAACCCATGGTCATTTAAAGTTTGAAATTCCTAAAATACCTAATGTATGCAAAGGTGGAAGACTTCACAGGACTGTTTCATCTAAACCAAAGTCCACAATGGTCCTAGGTTAGTCTAATAAAAAAGAAAATGTATAACCAATAAAGTCAGTTTCAAACAGGTTTCTAAACTGCGCTCAAGTAACTAGATACAATTGAGAAATTTTGACGAGGAAATTTTATATAGTATCATTTCAATCAAAAAGAAAATAATGAAATTAAGAATACATATCACTATTGGGAAAGAAAAAAGTGGTCATGGTGTGGGTACTACAGGAGTTGGTGGGTCATTGCATGCCAAATGGTTGCGCTTGTGCAGGGTAGGAAGCAATTGATTTGTCCTGTTGCTTTAAGCTCTGGGACCAGTTCTAGGCCTCTCTAGTGTGGCTGTCCAGTGTTTATCCCAAAGTGAGTTAAACAGTTTGAGAAGGGAATCATGTTTTCTGTTTTCTATTTCTTCTTTCACATGCCCAAAAACAAAGAAACCAAGCTGTGAGGAATTACTAGAGAGGGCAATGTGGACGAAGTGAGACTGAGAATTTTTGAGATTCTCAAAGTGGAAGGAAACAGATCAAAGGTATTAACATTTTAGAGAGGAAGAGACAGCTTTTTAAAGATAAGGAGGAAGAAATAAAATCACAGATACTGGGAAGTTTGCTAATCTGGGGCCAAGAAGTTGAAAGATTTTTCATTTGCTGACTTTAATTTCAACGTGAAGTAAAAAGCAAGTGTGTGACTGTGAATGAGGATGGGTGTGGTGGGATTAGTTTAAAGAAAATAGATTTTTTTTTTAAAGAATAAGATCTGCTGTGAAGAATGGGGGAGGGAAACTGACCAAAAAAGGGCACAAAATTGGAGACCGGTTGAGACTGGACAGAGATCAGGAACATGAAATATTCCCAAATACACGGTTGCGGGGTGTTCAGCAGCCTCCCAGGCCACAGGAGGCACAGAGAATGTAGTCTACAGTGAGCATTTTGTCAGCCGAGGTACAAGTTGTAACCATGAGAATATTGGCAAGACAGGACTTGAAGCACTAGGCCATGCGCTAAAGGCTGGGTTGGAGTCCTGTCACTCAATAAATCCTTGTTAACAGAGAAAGAAAACTAGAAACCTAATAATTAACCCTCTTCCCACCAAACCTAATCACCGCGCCCTACAGACTTTACATTCCTCAGTGTGTCTCCATTCTCCTCACTTCCACTCTCTCGCCGCACGATCACCCATATCCCTTACCTCCTAACTCATCACCCACATCCCCCATTTCAAAGCAACCAGAAATCTTTTCTTAAATGCCTCAACTTAGCTTTCAACCAGCATCAGCATCTTTCAGGAATTCGCCAAAATGACCAACACAAAAAGAAAGAGCAGAGGCACTGCTGTATGTTCTCTAGGCCTCTTCGAAAACATGAGTATGAGTTGTTTTCTAAGATAGGTGATGTTGTAGACATCGAAGGAATGGGAATTTCCGGAGAAAAGATGGCCCACAAATATTCCCATGGCAAAAGGGGTCAAGTCCGCAGTATTACCCAGCATGCTGTTGGTATTATAGTCAACAAGGGCAAGGTTCTGTTAGGTACTTACACAGACATGAGTGACACGGGAACAAAGGAACTAAGGCCCAGCCCAAAGAACAACCCTTTGGTAGTGAAACAATCTCTCCTGCATCCCGAGAGACAAAGGACTGGAGGGCCATAAGCCTATAACTGGTTTTCGTCTGGCCACGGAAACTTGCACAGAAAATACTACCTTAACCTGCCCATGATGACCTCAGCCCCGTTCTACCATCATTACAATATCACGCCTGTGCTCAGAAGTTCATGAATCTAATTATAACAGATGAATTCTGGGTAAGCACATGAGTACTAAGCATAACAGCCAATGTCAATCAGGATGACCTCACATGCCAATCACCTAGGAACACCTTTGTAACCCCATCACCATCCTAATACAGACCTTCCCACTTCTGTGTCCTCACAGCCCCCTTGGCTGTACCCCACTCAAGTGGAGTGTATTTTTCTTTCCACATGTTTAGCCAGTTCAGGTGTGACTTGTTTCTGCCTCAGAACATGACTTTAATAAATCTTATCTCTCATAACTGTCGCTGTGCTAGAATTGTCTCGGCACCAGCTAAAAGAACCGAGAATCTCCACTATTACCAGAACAGCACCAGAGTTCAGTTTGCCCCACACCGAAACAGATTTGGGTGCCGTATCCTGGATATCCTAGTGAGTACCCAGGCTTCACACTCTTCGCTGGAGGCTCTTGAATCTCTCCTCGCATTTTCTCCTGAGGTTGGGGAACAGCATTTCTCTTCCTGGTGTACAAGCCCAGCACAACTGCTTGGCGCTCTCTGGAGTGTGCGCTGGTCGCCAGATCCAGGATCTGTACACTTCATTCATTTCTTCCGCTGGGAAGGGAGAGGCAGGCCGAAATGCCACCCCGCACATACCTCTCCCTGTGCCGGGCAGACAAAATATCTGCCAGGCACAGTTTCTGCTGCTGGCGAGGCCTCTCAGTCTCGTCTGCAGCAGCTGAACTCAAGCTTTCGTTTCTCTGTGGGTGGATCAGTGAACCAGGCGCGGCCCTGAGTCCCTCAGGTGTGCGCACATCCTCTCGCGGATTAAACTGGCAACGCTCCACCTGTCTAGCCACTAGAGAAATGATGGCGGTGCCTGGCTTCGGTCCCTGGCCCGCACACTTCAATGGACGGACTGATGGCTTATAAACTCAAACTCAGCTCTGATTGGTTTCTGCCTGGAATTTCAATTGATCTCTCACTCATAGTCCTAAATTCCTCTGTCTAGCTGGAGGGGGCGGGTGGCATTGCCCACACCGGAAGGGAACTTCCTGTGGTGGAAGGTCATGTCTCGTGCTAGAACCCCAGGTCCCTTCTCTCATGCCAGAGAAGAGGGCAGCTGTCTCACACCAGAAAGGTGCATCGCATAGCCTTCCATGTCAGAGATGCATTTCTTCCCTTCTCCTCCCTCATCCTGTCTTCAGACCTGCGGCCATCACCATCTTGCACTTAGACTCCCTCCCTGAGCCATCTTTCCCCTGGAAAATCTACCACTCTGGATTCAGGCTTTCTGAAGCCACTCTTTTGACCGTCTGAGTTTTCTAACTGTTACGTGCATTCATTTTCATTTATTTCGTATGTGTCGCCTAAATTTACCAATTTAAAAATGCTAATTGCTTACTTTTACTTATCACTTGAACTTAAAGGCTGTGTAAGGTTTTTTTTTCTAACTCTCAGTAACTTTCAAGTTCTTGCAGCTAGCCAGAAATGTAATCCAGCCAGCCATTTGCTGCTTCAGGCTAAGCCAACTAGAGAAAAAAGGGGCACTTTAAAACACAAGCAGCTGGACTCTCAAACTGCACCCTACCCCCACGCCAGCCACCACACGGCAGCTAGTGGAGGCAGCTGCCACAGGCCATTCCTTGTAGTTGTCTATTTTCCTTTTTAGATGGGAAATCAACCATCGTACTGTCCAAAAGCCCCGTTGGCTGTATTCTAACTCGCTAGGCTCAATTTGACCCACAGACTCTGAAGAAACTGACATTTTCTTTTGCAACACCACATGACCACTATATCAACTTCTGGATAAAGAAACCTGGCCTATTAATGGGAGCCTTGACTGTAACACCATACTCCAATTAGATCTTATTGCAAACACCAAGGTAAATGGTCAGAGATACCTTATGTTCAAGACTTCTTACTCCGAGAAAATAATTCCCTTTTACAGAAGTGCAAACTAACCACTTTAGATTTGCTTAATACTAGCAGGAGTTTCCCTTCTAAGTTTTATTCAGCTGAACCACCTACTCTTTCTACTCCTTCTCCTACTACTCCCTCTATTTACCAAGAAACTTCCACCATACCCAGAGAAATCTCCCCCACCATCTAAAGTTTTCTCTGTATCTCTTCAAAAAGTTTGCCCTCTAGTGGAAGCTCACGGAGAAGAATTCGGACCACAGCTTGTCCACAAACTTTTTTCACTTACAGAACTTAAACAGATCAAAGCAGACTTAGGCAGCTTTTCTGACAATTCTAATGGGTATCTTGATACTTTCTAACATATTACACTTGTTTATGACTTAACCTAGAAAGACACCATGATTATTCTGGGACAGATCTTATGAACCAGGTGTTAGAAGCCCAGGCTCACTAGAGGAAAGGAAGGACAGAAGCTAGGCACACCCAGATACTAGTGGCCTTTCAAGGCCAATCACAGCCCGGGTTCTTGAGTATTTTACTCCCAATGGTGAAGAAATCATCAAAGTGTGCCATCTGTCACTGACATAGTCACTGGACCAAAAAGAGTCCGACAAGGAAAGACTCCCAAATCTACTTATTACAAATGTAAGCAGTTGAGTCATTAGGCTGCCCTCTGCCCTGAGGGTCAAAGGACAGATGCTGGATCAGAGCCAGACAGGCTTCCAAATAGTTGCACAGGACTGAATTCCTATCACTAGAAATTTCCATCACTGGACTGGAGCCAAGGGTACAAATGGACAGAGCAGTAGGACAATTCCTTTTTGGATATTTGGGCCACCTACTCTATCCTTACTTCCTTCTCTGGACCCTTCTCTTCTTGAAACTACACCACTTGGGGAATCACTGATAAGCCAATTTTTTGATATTTCACTCCACCTTTACATTACCTATTGGACAAGTATCCATTTACTCAGACCTTTCTGCTTATGCTTAAATACCCAAACTCTTTTCTGGGCCATAACAACCCTCACCTTTTTGGCCAAGCCTTAGCTCATGACCTACAAGATTTGAGGGGGACCCATTTTACAATAAATAGATAATCCTTCTCTGTTCTCCTACCACACTGACTCTATAACCTTAGGCTCTTATGTCAGGTCACTCAACCAATTTATTAATCAAGGTGTATGAGGATAATTTTCCAGCCTCTCAGCTACAGCCAATTTGGAGGAGATTTTATCCTGTTTTAATCTTCTCCAACTTGGTGAAGGTCCCCAGAATTTCATTAGATCCACCCTCTCAAGTCAAATCTTACCTTAAGATTCAAGAGGCCCCTACACTAGACTCTACTAACACCTATAAACTAATAGAAGACTTGAGATTCCTCTTCAAGAAAAAAAACAGGAAAAGGTTTGTATTGCAGAAGCAACTACAGGTGTCACTGCACTTGGCCTTCAAAGAGAGCTATTAGAGGAACCACAAAGGCCTTTGCCCTGACCCAAATCCAGGGACAACTAGACTGCTTAGCAGGTGCAGTACCTTAAAAGTGAAGAGACTTGGATCTTCCAACAGGACAAGGGGGAACATGTTCTACCTCAAAGAAAAATGCTGTTTCTACGTCAACCGATTAGATCAAATTTCCACATCTGTACAATCCCTTCATTTACCACTTGTCATCTCTCTAATCTTAGTTTTTTATTTTCCTAGGACCACTCCTCCTAAATCACCTTGTTCAAATTTGTTTCTTCCAGGGTCCAGGCTGCTTGTCTCCAGATGGTCCTTCAAAAACATCACTCAATCTAGTCAACAGATCCTATACCATATTATGGAGCCTTAGATAGACATCAAAACCTTTGCCTCCAGTCAACAGACAGGTATAGGGGACCCAACCCTCTACCTTTGTCCCTTCTCAGACTGAAGTCATTACCCAAAGACCCCAGTGATTTTGGTCCCTAAGACTTGAGGGGGGAAATGTTAGTTACAAATATGGGACAGATATGAGTCACAGGGAAACAAAGGAATGAAGGCCCATCCCAGAGACAGCCCAGAGACCACCCAAAGAACACCCCATTTGTAAAGAATCTTTCCTGCATCCTGAGAGACAAAGGACTGGAAGGCTATAAACCTATGTCTGGTTTAGTCTAGCCACAGATGCTTACGCAGAAAGTACTACCCTAATCTGGCCATAACCTTGGCCTCATTATACCATCATTACAATATCATGCCTATGCTCAGAATTCATGAATCTAATTATAACAGACTGAATTCTGGGTAAGCACATGCACACTAAATAGGCAGGGAGTTATATAACAGCCAAATGTCAACTGAAATGACCTCACATGCCAATCACCTAGGAACACCTTTGTAACCCCCATCACAGCCCTAATATAATATAGACCTTCCCACTTCTGTGTTGTTACAGCCCTCTTAGCTATAATCCATTCCTCATGTGGAGTGTATTTTTGTTTCCACATGTTTAGCCAGTTTAGACATGACTTGTTTCTACCTCAAAACATGCCATTAATAAATCTTACCTCTCATAACTCTTGCTGTGCTGGAATTATCTTTGCATCAGCGAAGAGAACCGAGAATCTCCAGGGTTCCCCAGGCAGCACTGGAGTTCAGATCACCCCTTAGGTAACAGTTCTTGCCAAGAGAATTAATGTATGTGTAAACATATTAAGCTCCCTAAGAGCTGAGATAGCTTCCTGAAACATACGAAGGAAAATGATTAGCAAAAGAAGGAAGTAAAAGAGAAAGGTACGTGGGTTCAACTGAAGCACCAGCCAGCTCCACCCACAGAAGCATACTTTGTGAGAAAAATGGGAAAGAGCCTGAGCTGCTGGAAATCATTCTCTATGAATTCATGGTATAGTAGGTTAAAAAAAGAAGAAGAAGAAGAAGACCTCTGGACTGTTAAACAAACAAACAAATATACAAAAACTGAATTTACCCTCCTTTTTTAACTGAAATTATCCTGCTTTTTACTGCTAAGAATCCTTCAGTGGTATATTAGTATCTTAGCTAGCGACCAAGGTACTTCAACTACACTACGTATGACATGATTTTCTATTTCTCTCACCCTAAAAGTCCCATGTCTGACACACTGCAATCAGTAAATGTCCCTCTTCAAATGTACAGTCCAGATCTCGACACTGAGACAGGGTTAAACATATAAGGATGCTATTAGGGGAAATGGCTGTGAGAGACATTGAGAAGGAGACACAGAAGCCTGGAAGGACTGTGAGACCACCACGCAGTCTGACCCTGAGGGTAAGAGGGAGGGAAGAAAGATGGGCAAAAGTGCCATGCAATCTAAAGGAAGTATGGCAGGCCATAGTAGTGGGGGAGGCCCTTGAGCTGGAAGACTTCCAGAAGCCCTGTGTCTCTCAGCAAGAAGCCTGCCTTGACTACCATACTGTCATCAGCCCCCGGCTGGGAGCAATGCATACAAGCATGGCCTCACAGCAAACAGTGGTGGATATCAGCACTGGCCAGCTGGGTCCCTGGATGATTTTGCTTCCTGTCCTTGAGGTCTGGAGGTGCATTCTTATGGCCCCCACAAATAGCTTCCCACTACCCTTTAGCTAAAGTCTCAAATCCTTAATAAAGCTTCAGAGACCCTAAAAATTCTGACCTTCACTCACCACTCCATCCTTACCAACCCTGTTTTTTTCTGCTTCAGCTATATCAGACTTCTCTACAGGAACATGCCAGGCTCACTTCTCCTCAGAGAGGCCTTTATAAAGTCTGCATACCCTATCAGGACAGCTTGTCCTGATCCCATCTCCACCATTGCCTAGCTATTTTTTTACTCAGACTTTACTCCTGTCTTTGCTTAAATGCCGTCTCTCCAACTCCCCTGTCGATAACCCTCAGATTGTGGGTTATATTTCCCTTTCTGTGTTTCTGTAGCAGTTAGTTCTCCCATGTAGAATGGACCACATGAATAAGCATCTGTCTAGTGTCTTACTACTCTGCCAAATGAAGTAGCTCTGTGACAACTGGGTCCATCTGTCTTGCTAACCAATGGACCCCAGGGCTGATGCTCCAGAGATGTTCAAGAAATCATCTTGAGTAACTCGTAAAAGGAGATCAGGTAAAAGACAGCTGCTAGTAAGAAATCAGGGTAGTCATGGGCCTAGAGTGCCAGATAAGGTTGAGGTTTAGGAGAAAAAAATTAGTGAGGGACCTAAAAGGGAGGATTAAAACAGAAAGTCAAATCAAATCATTTATTTTGCAAAGAAAAACTAAGGCAAAGATCATACTAAGAATGCAATCATGTATTGAACTGAGTATGAATCTGAGGTCTAAATATAGATATTTTTCAGATAACATGGCCTCCGTAGGCTGTTATCAGTCAGGAATAAATTTAACTGCATATAGCAGGGAACCCAAATACGAAGCTCTATCATTCAGGGATGCCAGCATGAAACAGGTGGCACCTTCAAAAGGGTCTATCTGAAACAAAGTTCAAGGAAGGTGGTCTCATGAGGTATAGACAAGGTTAAGGAAACCTACAAGGGAGGTGAGGCTCCCTAGAGCTAGCGACAGTGAGAAGCCATTACCCCTGATAGGCTGAAGGGACGACGAAGACAAGGTGGTACTGGAACCTATCGAGAGCTGGCAACAGGGAGAAGGAGCAACGGGCAGGAGCTACAGCCCCAGAGAAACGTCTCTGCTAAACCAAAACTGTTCGAGCAGGGATAGAACAGAGATAATCATTATTTTCTTCTCCCACATTGATCTCCTGCCAAGTGCCTCAATTGGCCAAACCCAACGGGAAGTAAGAAGACAAGGAAGCTTCCTAGGGCACAGATCATAGAAGAGTGGAGAATGGACCTTGGGAAGGTGGCTGCAAAAGGAAAATAACCAATACAGAAGATCAATTATCTTACATTATAACAAGTCCTCACGTAGGTACCCCAGAATTGATTGACAGCTCCGGGGTTCTCAGGAACCAAGCCTCCTTCTACTTTCTGATCTATCATTTTTAACACTTGGTCTCCTTCCTTACAGTCACATCAGGGTCTAAGATGATTCTAAAGCTCCTGACATCCCATTCTTCTTCCAGAAAGGAAGGAAGGACCATAGTTAATAATACTGTGTTGCGTATCTGAAAGTTGCTAAGAGAGAACCCTTAAAAGTTATCATCATAAGAAAAAAATGTATAACTTCGTATGGTGACATGTGTCACTAGACTTACTGTGGTGATCATTTCAAAATATGAACAATATCATTATGTTGTACACCTGAAACTACTACAATGTTATATGTCAATTATAGCTCAGAAAGAAAGGAGAAAGAGGGGAGCCGAAAGAACACCTGTGAGTTGAGTTGGCTCCCTTAAAGAGTTCTCCCGAAGCTCCACCCAGGACTTCCACGTATATGTCATTAGCTACCCAGAGCTGCAAGGAGACTAGAAAATGTGTGTCGTATTTTGGCTGGGCATGCTGCTTTTGGAATAAAATCATGGGATTTTAGTAAAGAAAGGGTGGATGGTATTAAGTAAACTCACCTGAAATGATGATTGAAGAAACATTCTAGAGCTGGACTTACTGAAAGATCATGTGAGTTTTCTGAGGGAAAAATTTTTTTTGCCTCATATACTGATTTTACAACCTAACGTCTGTTTAGATTCCACAGGTTCCTATGTTTCAAAACCTATCTAGACTACAGAGACCATTTGCTTTATATCTTATACATCATTATCAAGGTATATTTGTCCATTAATGATTTACTTCCTTAGCTGATTGTAATGAATCATCCTTTCAACTGATGAAAAAAAAAAACCTTTCATTCATTCATTCAACAAATATTTATTGTGCCAGGTACTATTCTAGATGCTGAAATATGAGTGAATAAAAAAACCAAAATATGTCTTCATGGAGCTTATATTCTAGTGAAGAAAACAGATACTCAATAAAATGCATAAATATAATATAGAATAATGGTCTTAAATGCCCTGGAGAAAAATAAAGCTGCGAAGGGGAAAGGGAGTGTTAAATGGGAGTTGCAATTTTCAACAGTCAGAAAAGATCTAACTGAGAAGAAAATCTGAGCAAAGCCCTACAAGAGGGCATGATGTTGGGAGGGTGGGAGTAGTTTAGGCAAAGAGAACAGCAACAAGTAGAAGAAGTAGTTCCATGATGGGGTACAGTTAACAGAATAATAGCCCCTGCCAAAGATGTCGTGTCCTAATCCCTGAACCTGCGAGTATGTTACATGACAAAGAATGAAGGTTGCACATGGAATCGAGATTGCTAATCAGCTAACCTTAAAAAAGGGAGTTCATTTTGGCTTACTTGGGTGGGCCCAACCTTCTCTCAAAGGTTGCTAAAAATGCAAGAGGGAGGCAGGAAATGATGGAGTGATGCAATGTGAGAAGGATTCAACCCACCATTGCTGGCTTTGTAAAAGGAGGGAAGGGGCCGCGAGGAAGGAATGAGAGTGGCCCCTACGATCTGAAGGGGCAAAGAGACAGATTCTCTCCTGAGGCCCAGAAAGGAATGCAGCCCGGCCAACACCTTGATTTTCATCAGTGAGATCTGTGTCAGACTAAGACCTACAGAACTGTAAAATAATAACGTTGTGTTGTGTGAAGTCACTGTTTTTGGTGAGTTGTTACAGCAATGATAGAAAACAAATACGAGGGGTGACATGCTAGGGGTGTTAGAGGAGTAGCAAGGAGACATCACTGAAACAGTGAGCAAAGGAAGCAGTGGTAACACATGGGCTTAGAGAAGTCATTGGGAGCCAGATCATGCAGTTTCTTGTTGGCCATTTAAAGGATTTTGACTTTTGCTCTAAGAAGAAGGGGGAACATTACAGTTTCAAACAGGGCTATTGTATTTAAAATACGGAGAAGTCAAGGCAGAAGCAGTACACAACGACGAGAAGGCTATTGCAACAAACTGAGCAAGAGACGTGGTTTGTACCAAGCAGTAGCACTGGGTTCTGTGAAGTGATGGTTACTAACATATTTTGATGGCTTAGTTGACAGGATTTTCTAAAACGCTAGATATAGAATATGAAGAGCCCAGGTGATTCAAGGATTTTGGTCTAAGCTTCTGGACTTGCTGTAACTAAAACAGGGAAGAATGCAAGAAAAGCAAGTTCAGAGGGAAAGATGAGGAGCTCAGTGTTGGACATGTGAAGCCTGAAATATTTAACCAACACTCTGGTGGACTATACTGTTGTTCACAATCATTCTATCCCTTTCCAATCGAAGGAGTAAACTTCTCGCCCCACTGACCTTGGTCTTGGCCACGTGACTTGCTTTGGCCAATCGAATGTGAACGGAAGTGACATGTGCCATGTTTAGAAGCATCGAAAATCTCCCCCTGTCCTCTTGTTCCTGCTTTCTGCTACAGGAGAATAGCTCAGACCTGATAAAGGTGGTGCCTTCAGCCTGCGGTCCAAGACTGAGAAGACAGGCAGAGAAGATTCACCTATGAAACAAAGAGAAAATGTGAACCCAATCCATAGCCTGGAGCTGAGATGAAGTTGAACTGCAAACACACATACAAGAAATAAATGTTTGTCAAAGTAAGCCAATGAAATTGAGGGGTGGTTGGTTTCTGAACTAATACAATCTAGAGTTTATGGAAGAAATCTAGGAGTCCTTACTATACGGTTAGCATTTAAAGCCATGAGTCAGGATGAGAGCACCAAGACAGTGAGCATAGACAGAACAGACAAGAGGGTGAAGACTGAGAACTAGGGCACTCCATTGTTAGGAGGCTGGGGAGATGAAGAACCAGTTAGGGGGATTGAGAAGGAACTAGCCAGTTCAGTAGGTGGAAAAACTGGAAAATGTAGTGTCATGGAAGAAAGAAGGATCACTATTAAGTTATTAAGTGCTATTAATAATTTAAATACAATGAAGACTGAGAAATGATGACTGGTTTTAATATACGAAGGTCACTAGTGAACTTCACAATAGTTTTAATGGAGTAATTAAATGAAAATATCACTCTTTACAATCACATTTACCTATTTATTCATTCAAAAACTATTTCTGAGTATCTTCTGTGTGACAAGCACTATTCTAGACATTTGGTGAAAGAGATTTGTCCTCCTCTCAAAAAGTCATGGCTTTATGGGGCTCAGATTTTAGTGGAGAGACACACACAATAAACAATAAGAATAATAAATGAGTCAAGGTTATAAGTGCTATCAAAAATAGTGCAGGGCAAGGGAAATCAAGGAAGGCCAGAAGGGTTGCAATTTAAATAGGGTGGTCAAGGTAGGCTTCATAATGAAGATGATGTTCATTATTAAAGCTCTTTAATCACTTTAAAGAGCTTACTTTCTGATCTGAGATTACTCCAGGATTTTATTTCCCTTGATGCCCTCAGTATACAACCTTCAGCTTGCATTAAACAGTCAAGTATATCTACAAGACCTGTGACTCTGGAGGGTTCCCCAAATGTTAATTAGTTGAATAAATAAACCAGAAGTAAAAACCAAGATTTAGCCTCCACTGATTTTATTGTTACTCTCAGAATAATTCAGTTAGCAATGTGATCTGTCAGAATCACTCAACAAAGAAAAATCATGTTGGATTAAGTCTGATGAAGGTTCATAAGGCATTAGCAATTAAAAAAAAAGCTATTAATATTAGATTATTGGTGGGATTGTAAATCCCATAGTGCAGCCACTATGGAAACAGTATGAAGATTCCTCAAAAAAATTAAAAATATAACTACCTTATGACCTAGCAATTCCACCCCTGGGTTTTTACCCAAAAAAAAACCCCAGAATACTAATTTGAAAAGATATAGGCATCCCTATGTTCATTGCAGCATTATTAAAAACTAAATTAAGTGTAGGTTTGGCTGCTCATAGAAGAGGCTAAATTGAGCAGGGCTGTTAAAACATCAAGCTTTAAAAAAGTTACTTTCACTTGACACAGATATGAATTAACCTTGGTAGTTCACATGAGGCAGGCAAGGGCTAAAAGCCCCCTTTAAAAAAAATTATATATATAGTCTATTGGGATGACATTAGTTAATAAAATTATATAGGTTTCAAGTGTACAGTTAATATACTACCTCATCTGTATATTGCATTGTGAGTTCATCACCCAAAGTGAAATCTTCTGTCACCATATATCTGATCCCCTTTATTCTTTTCTACCTCCTCCCACCCTCCTTTTCCTCTGATAACCACCATACTGCTGTCTGTGACTGTGAGTTTTTGTTGTCTTGTTTGTTCATTTGTTATTTTAATTTTATATCCCACATGTGAATGAAATCAGATGGACTTTTTCAATCTGACTTATTTCATTTGGCATGATATTCTCAAGATCGTGTGGTCGCAAATGGTGGTATTTCATCTTTTCTCATGACTGACTAGTATTCCATTGTATATGTGTTTCACAACATCTTTATCGAATTGTCTGTCGAATGACAGACACTTTTGCTGTTTCCATACATAATGCTTCAATGAACATAAGGGTATATATATTTTTACAAATAAATCTTTTCAATTTGGGTGTATAGATACCCAGAAGAGGGATTGCTCGGTCATATGGTATTTCTATTCTTAATTTTTTGAGGAACCTCCATACTGTTCTCCATAGTGGCTGTACCAATTTACATTCCCACCGGGAGTGCATGAGGGTTCCTTTTTCCCCACAACCTCTCCAATGCTTGTTACTACAATACTTGTTCTTGTCTTATTGATACTAGCCATTCTAAGAAGTATGAGGTGGTATCTTATTGTGGCTTTGATTTGAATTACCCTAATAGCTAGAGAAGTTTAGCTTCTTTTCATATATCTGTTGGCTACTTGTATGTCTTCTTGGGAAGAAGGGCCTGTTCAGGCTCTCTGCCCATTTTTTAAATTGGATTGTTTATATTTTTGTTGTTGAGTTGTATGAGTTCTTTAGATTTTGGATGTTAACCCCCTATCTTTTGGAGGTGTTGTTTGCATGTATCTATTCCCATTGAGTTTGGTTGCTTGTTTTGTTGATGTTTCCTTTTGCCGTGCATAAGCTTTTCCTTTGGATACAGTCCTATTCATTTATTTTTGCTTTTACTACTCTTACTTTTGAGATCAAATTCATAAAATCTTCTGTAAGACCAAGGCCAATAAGTTTAGTGCCTGTGTTTTCTTCTATGTATTTTATTGTTTCAGGTCTTATATGTAGGTATTTGGTCCATTTTGAGTTAATTTTTGCACATGGTGACAAGTAGCAATCTAATTGCATTCTTTCGCATGTGGCTTTCCAATTTTCCCAACACCATTTATTGGAGAGGCTTTCTTTCCTTCATTGCATGTTTTTGACCTCTTTGCTGAAGATTATTTGCCCATATACACATGGATTTACTTCTGGGTTCTCAATTTTCTTCCATTGATCTGTGTCTGTTTTTCTGCCAATACCATGCGGTTTTGATCATTGTCACTTTGTAGTATAATTTGAAGTCAGGGAGTGCAATATCTCTGGCTTTGTTCTTTTTATCTTGGGATTACTTTGGCTATTCAAGGTCCTTTGTGGTTTCATACAAATCTGATGATTTTTGGTTCTATTTCTTTAAAAAATGCCATTGGGATTTTGATGGGACTTGCATTAAATCTGTATATTGTTTTGGGTAATATGGCCATTTTAACTGTTTTTTTCCAGTCCATGAACACAGAGTATCTTTCCATTTCTTTTTGTCTTCTTCAATTTCTTTTAATAATATCTTGTAGTTTTCAGTGTATAGGTCCTTCACATCCTTTAAGTTTACTCCTGGGTATTTTATTCTTTCCATCGCAATTGCAAAAGGAATTTTTATTTTCTGTTCTTAAATTTCATTGTTAGTATATAGGAACACAATGGATTTTTGTACATTGACTTTGTATCCTGAAACTTTACTGCGTTTGTTTATTGTTTCTAATAGTGTTGTTTTTTTTTTTTTGGTAGAGTCTTTATAGCTTTCTGTACAAAGAATCATTCCATCTGCAAAAAGCGACAATTTTACTTCTTTATTCCCAATTTGGATGCTTTCTGTTTCTTTCTTTCCTTCCTTCCTTTCTTTTCCTTCCTTCCTTCCTTCCTTTTCTTTCCTTCCTTCCTACCTTTTCTTCTTTCCTTCCTTCCTTCCTTCCTTTCTTCCTTCCTTCCTTCCTTCCTTCCTTCCTTCCTTCCTTCCTTCCTTCCTTCCTTCCTTCCTTCCTTCCTTTGCCTCATTGCTCTGGCTAAAACTTCCAGTACATTGATGATCGACAAATAAACCCTTTTCCATTCTCAGAGATATGGCTCTGTGACTGCTCATTTAAAGTTGTCAATGTCTGAATGAACCACACATACTCCATGAGTCTCCTGGGTATACCTTCCTCCTAGGATAACCAAAAACGAATAATAAATTTTAATTAAAAGCCACTAGCAATGTGCAGCTATTGAAAACTATCAATGTGGCTTTTAATTAAAAATGTTTTAATCTGAGTGGCCACATGTGGCCAGTGGCTAACTGTACTGGATGGCACAGCACCAGAAGTCTCAATTCTGAGCAATCCTTGTGTGTTTTCTTTCTATACAATAAGAAGACCGAAAAAGAGGATTTTAAGGCACCTTTTATTTCTGACATTCTCTAATTGTAATTTTTTAAATCTTAAATACTTAAGTAATCTTAAACACACTCACCTTTATTCTAAACATGTGAGAGATAAAAGTGATTTTTACTAATGGCCCAGGATAAAAGTCAGTTCTTGTCACACAGGTATTTTCTTTATTTTTAATATTTTGACAGTTGATTTTCTGAAAGGAATCCCCCAAGAAACAGGCATCAAAAAGCAAAACCAGGAAGCACAGTCTGATGGGCACTATAGTACAAGAGTTGAAAAGAAAACTGCCTGAATTCTCCCACAACTAGCTCATTTGTGTCTCTGGAATGCAGAACTGCAAGTACATTCACAGGTTCACTGAACGGGTTGGTAATGAGTAAGGGCCCTGTACTAAGTATTATCGATAGCAGATGTCAAAAATACAGCCCCTGCCCTCAAGGAGAGCATAATCAGAGTGGTATCTACATGGAATCCTATCACATGATTTCCAGAGCACAATAGCCTAGCAATTTCTCTGTACCTCGCATTTGAGCAACTTCATGCCAACAAGATCATCCTTGCTAAATGCTGACGTCGCAACCTCATAAACATTGTTTTCATCTGGGTCTGCCCTCCACCCACTTATACCCCCCACAGTTGCAGAGACTATGATCTTTGAAAGGTTGAAAGATTACTTCCTTGGACCATATTAGAAACCTGACCCAGAACTTTTAAAATGAGTCCATCTCCACTGCAGAGAGCTCTGTTTACTGCAAGACTCGATTTACTTTCTTTTGGGTTCAATAATAAATTTTGAAATCATTACTCATAATTAATATTAATTAAAAGCATGTGTAAAGGAAAATGTCAAAGTACTTGCTCCCAACTTAAAGTAGAGGCAGTTCCAGTAACAAAAAACTTCAACTTGACTATTTCAAACAGTATCCTTCCTAGATAAAATCACCTCTTTTAAATTTTAGAATTTAGCAATTCCAAATAAGCTTTGTCATATAGCTTAGATGATTTGCTAGAGATACTTTCTTAAAACTCTCAACTATTGTAAATCCAAGTATGCACATCAGCTTTAAGAGAAATTATAAAGTTTTTAGCAACAGAAAAAGAATATGCCTGTCACCTCCTTTATAACATTTTTACCCCGAAAGCTATAATAAAACATTAGTTCTTCTTACACTAAGCATCATATAAATGCTTAATGTTAAAATCCCAATTTCAAAAGAATAAGAACTCTAGCCCATCTCTTGCCTACACAGACACCAGATTAAAGACATCTGGAAAATGATTGAGATTCCAACTCAATTCTTCATAAAACTCTTGCTTCCCTGCACACAAAGTGCCACATATGCATTAATAAACCTGACGAAAATGTAAATGAGAGCCATGCCAGGAGTGAAATTTCTCTTTCAGAATTTTTTCAACCTAATACAATTCCTTAATCTAAAAACGCAAACCTTATAAAGTTAAATGCTTTGTTAGAATTTCAATTAGTCCTTTAAAAAGGAATCTAGGTTTAAAATTTCATTTCAGTGTTAGGGTAGAATATCACAGATGAGCTCAGTGATTCTCAGCAAAAACTATTTTGGGTGTATATACCTCAAAGAGTCTTGTCACCTCTCATGGAATGCCGACACTTCACAATATAATTTGGCAAAGTTTTTAAAAGATGTTCACAGCTTTGAGGATAACCTGAATAATCTAAATAATCATGGCCTTTTAGCTCCTACCCCTGCACATAGTATGTACTCAATAAATGCTAAATTGATAGCATTTAGCACATCAAGCATGACATGTGAAAGACTAATTTTAGTGAGACAATCACAGCTGTTTAACACCAAAGATCAAAGCCATCTAGGATAAATGCTATTTTTTAAAGTAGAAATAAATGGAATCATCATGATTTGCTCACTTTAATCATCTCTCCTATTTCTCATTGAATAGTTTATAAATTCATTAAGCCTATTAATTTATTAAATCTCACTTAAGAAATTAGAAAGTTGGTATTTGTTTTCATGGGGTAACAGAAAGCACAATCTGAAAGGTTAAGTGATTTGCCTGAGTGTGTAAGAGGCACAATTGAATCCCAAGCCTCCTACTTCTGAGACGAGCACTGTTGCCAGGCCCTTGGCCCTGGTTGGCTGTTGAGTTCAGACGCCTTCCAGGGGTTCACGACCCTGCGGCATTTCAGCAGGTATCACTGGCAACTTACACCCGCAACTCTCCATACCGGACAGGGCCAGGAGAAACAAACACCAACACGAGAGGGCATCATCTAGGCCAGCACAGAGTGTCCAAGATGTTTCCATCACACTCCAAGTGTTATCATTTGGGACATTCACTGCACTAAGTCAGGAGTGTGGATGCCATCCTTCATGCGCATAATTCAGGTGAAAAAAAAAAAAAACCAAACAATCACTATGACCTAATTGGTAGGCAGCTGCTTGTTTTCACCACCAAGAAAAAGAAATGGATCATTTTCCAGCCCAAGAAGAAATAGGTTTTTGAACGTCTCAGTTTGAAGCTAAACCCAAGTGGGAAAAATCGAATAAGGCTTTCACAAAATTTCTAATCCATCTTACTAAGTCAGATTTCATCTATTTATTAGTCCCACAATCTTCTCGTCCCCTGCTTACCTCACTGCTTCACTGAGGCCTGGTTTTACCTCACTTCACCCACCCACTGATTTCAGCTACGTGAAGGAATACGGACAATTCCAAAGTAGAATACAGCAAACGTTATTTAAAAGCTGTTCACAGCTATTAGATGATCAGCCCTCTGAAAAGTAAGGCTGTTCTCAAAAGGAGCGCTTTTATGAATCCAACATAAGGTCTGCAATTCCTCCCCTAGTGTTAGAGATCTCTCCAGTTTTCAGGAGCCCCTTAGTAAGAAGCCCCTTGGGGGGTTGCTTATGGCTACCCTACTTGCTGGTGATGCTCAAGACCTTCAGTCCTACATGCAGATATGTGTCTTGAGCCATTTTCTCTATCTGTAAAACAAATGAGTTGAGTCACATAATATCTAAGGTCCTTCCTGCCCTAAGTTTATGTGCTTTCTGAAATAAAATACATGATCATAATAAAGCACATTTTCAGCACTTACTCCATGCCGGGATTGCAATAACCATTTTACTTAGTACATCACTTAAACCTTAATAATACCCATACCCACAAGTAGATACTCTTAATATTTACAGATGAGGAAAGTGAGCATTAGACAGCTTGAGCAATAGAATCTCCTTCAACTGACCTTTGCTTAGCCAACCCAGCAAATGCAATTGATTCTAATTCATTTAGTAAAACAGCACTATGAGGAACGACCTCTATCTGGGGATGCTGGTGGCTGGTAGCCTAAATCTCAGGCAGGGTCTGCATTCGGTTTCCCCCAGCAAAGTGTGTGTGATTACCGAAAGTTAATTGTGTTTGTTCCTAAACTTGTTAATGCCAGTTATATTTGTCACTGCAATAATGAAATTTAATAAAGTTAAAGCCAACGAAATATAGTTATAAAAAGAAAACACTTTCAATAACAGTAGGATATTTTGGAAAGGTAAAGACAAATTACATACATATAAAAAATTGTTGAATTAAGTATAGGAGATAAATAGTAAAAGATTAGGGAACAAAAGTCCCAAAAGTCTAGAGTTTTTACATGTACATTGTGTCTTCAAGTTCTTATTCCATTTTAAAGAGAACCAAATGGAAAGCATTATTAGAGAATGCATCACAAAAGGCGGTTTTGTAAGGAAGGCAGCATGGTCCTACAACGTAGGAATCACACATTAAAACAAACTAAAGAACCAAACCATCAAATGTATTTGTATTCCTGGTTTAAATCTAAATAAAATGTTTATGATATATATTGTATCCCGGGGGAGGGGTGTCACTACAGATTCATTTGTATTTTCTAAAGTTTCGAATAAATGTATTCATTCAGTATACACTCTTTTTCCTCTGGCTTTTTCACTTTAATTTGAGATTCATTCACGTCATTGCATATATCAATGGTTTGTTCCTTTTGTTGCCAAGTAGTATTCTACTGTATAGATATTCCATGTTTTGTTCATCTATTGTCCTACTGATGTACATTGGGTTGTTTCCGTCTTGGGCTATTATGAAATAAAGCTGCTGTAAACATTCAGGAACAAGCCTGAGACGTGCTTTCATTTTTCTTGGGTAAATACATAGAAGTGAAGCAGCTGCACAATAGGATAGGCATATGTTTAACTTTTTGTGAAGCTGCCAAACTGTTTCCCATTGGCAGTGTATGAGCTCATTACTTCACATCTTTGCCAGCCACTGGTATTCTTTTTGTCATTCTAAGAGGTAGGTATTGCATTGTGGTTTCAATTTATAGTTCCCTAATGATTATTAATGAATAAGGTGAAGAATCTTATCATGTGTTCACGTGTCCTTTTTTTTTTAGGCAACATGTCTGTTAAAATGTTTTGCTCCTCCCCTTTTTAAGTGGGTCGTTTATTTTCTTATCACTATGTTTTAGAGTTCTTCGTATGTTCTGAATTACTTATAGTCTGTGTTTTGTCTTTGTATTCTCTTAACAGTCTTTTAAGTTCTTAATTTTAATAAAATCAAATGTATCCATTTTTAGATTTTACATATAGATCTATGTTCACTTTTGAGTTTTAAACACGATAAGTGTGAATCTAAGTTTGGTTGGTCATTTTGGTTATTGCATATCAAATCGTTCAGCTCCATTTCTTACATTATCCTTTCTCACTGAATTCTTTACACCTTTGTCATAAATCAGTTGAGTATATATGTAAATGTGGATCTTCGGGACTCTATCCTTCCACTGATCAACTTGTCTAACTCTATGCCAATTATAGGTGTTTATTTTTTTAACTAACTTTTTTGATTTCCTGGCCAAACTCATGTCTAGGTTTGTTGGGAGACTTTTATCTTATTCTAATGGATTATAAACTTGATGCAACAGAAAAGATAGGAGAAAGGACAAAGTCGGGAAGAAATATAGGCAGGCGCATAATAGGGCAATAGTATCACACAGGTAAAAGGAAAAGAATCAGAAGTAGACACTTTTTTAAGGCATTTTTCCTACTCTGCCATCACCAAAGACCACCTCCCACCTAATATGCCCCTATTCTGTTTTGAAAAGGTAGCCTATAAAATAAACAGTATTTACTAGATAATAATTCATTTGTGTTCTCATATATTATTCATCAAAGGCATATGTTCCTGCCAGTGTTTCTGAGAAGTATGAGATAACCAAGTTGCTGTAGCTTCTGTCAAAAATAAAGACGTTTTAGATATCCAGTGCAGTTAAGTGTAGGCAATGTTATGATTTCCATTAAGCTTTCTGAAATATTCACAACAGCCCCCAGGACTCTAACCATCTGCTCCCTGCCCAAACCACTCTTTCTAGAACCCTGCGTTTCTGCAGCCTCAAACCCTAGCCTACGGGGGCTTCACCCGGTTTTACTTCCTTAATCAGCCACTTGCTGTGCCATCAGAGCTTCAGAAAACTATGTGATTTGTTAATGTAATGAAAATAACAAGAGTGTAAAGCAGTGGTCCCCAGCCTTTTTGGCACCAGGAACCAGTGCTCTTATGAAGATCTAATGCCTGATGATGTGAGGTGGAGCTGAGGCAGTGATGCATGCTAGCGCTGGGGAGTGGCTGCAAATACATATGAAGCTCTTTGCTGGCTTGTCCGCCACTCACCTCCAGCTGTGCAGCCTGTTCCTAACAGGACACAGATGGGCAATGGTCCATAGCTTGGGGGTTGGGGACTCCTGGTATCAAGCACTGACTGCCAACCCATGATTTTATAATGACTTGAAATATCACTAAAAGATATTTTTAGTGATAAAAGATAGCCTTAAAATCATGAAAATATTTTATTCTCTAAAAGAAACCTATAACCAGCACTTGTTTCCCTTAAGATTGTGTGGAATTCAAATAAACTATGATCAGGTTTAACAACTCAAAAAAGTCTGGGATATCAGAGCTTCAGACAAGATAGTGAGAAAATGAAAATGAAGCACACCAAGAAACTGTTTGAAAAGTTAGTCAAAAAAGAAAAAACCTGTCCAAATTAGATAGATCAATGCTATAAAATCTGACAGCTTGACATGTCTGATCCAAAAAACATCTCAAGGTCAGACTGCAAAGTGAATAAAATGATGGATTACTAGAACAGACTGTTAAAACATCACCTTATACCCAGACGAAGTTCTCAAGCTATGACCTATCTTAACAAAAGGGAACAAATGTCAACAAATTAGTGCATGAAAAATGGAGTAGAGGACACAATTATTGATTTCAAATATTTCCTTTAAAAAAGTGTTCCTATTGTTTTGTTGTATATGTTTTTCCCCTAATACTAGGGGATGCTTTCAAGTGTGCTTGTCAGTGTTATGCAGGTACCCCAGCAAGGCATCTCAGAATTATTCCCATTTTAGCACCTGTACTGCTGAAATCAGAGCTACTATACCTTTTAAATCTACTGCCTTGTCAAAACAAGCCCCAAGTCATCTCTCAGCAGAAAACAATGTACCCACCCATTGCTCTCATTTTAAGCACTAAGAAGGAATCCAAACTTAATTCCCAGTTAAGCCATTAGCTATATGAACTCAATATTTAGATTTAAGATCTCTAGACCTGTTTATCTCAAATGAATACGTTATTCAATGAAATTTAACCACCAAATATTATGAATTCAACAACAAAAGAACATAGCCCTTACTCTCTATACCGATATCTTTAAATTCTGTGACTCTTATGGCTATGACTTTTCCACTTTTGGGTTTATGGAAGGTAATTACATAGTTCTAAACTTGATTTTAATATATGATCTAAATTTTCAAATAAGTGTATCAGAAGCACTTGGCATGGTAGCCAATCCCATTTGAACCCTGACAAATGTCATTAGTGTTGTTCAAACGAATTCCATAAGACAATTTTTATTTTTGTTCTCCCTAAAGCCTAGCCATACCAGATAAAGTTTATATAATTATCACATTGCTAAAGGCTGCCATTAAACACAAACACACACACACACACACACAGACACACACACCTTAAAAATACCTTATTTCAAATAATACCACTGTATACCACTTTACTATCATCTAAAATATTCCACATTCATTAGATAAGGTTTATTCTAGGTGTGGAGAGCTGAGAGAACATGAAGAGAATAAAAGCTCAAGACCTTTTTTCTTCCAAAATTTAAACTCTTTTCTATAGAAATAGTCCACATAATTAGCAATCTCATTGCTGCCAAATTTAAGTCAACACAGTATAAGCAAGATTTAAAGGAACAGAAACGACTAAGAACACAAGATTTTTCTTCCATTAAACTTAACTCTTAACAATTGCTGTTTAACTTTGGTTTTTTTCTTTCCACTACAGGAAGAACTGTACTTTCCTTACAATTACAAAAGAATTTTGTTGACATAAATTACACTAATAGAAATCACAATATCCCAAGTTCTCGAGCTTTTAAATAAAATAAAATGTATGCCTCAGATGTCTGTAGTAAATAAGTGGTAAGACAGGCTTTAATCCACTGGCAGACTAGACTGTTTCCCCGCTCACATTTCCATATCTTATCCTGTGATCTAAGGATTTTGTGGATTTCAATCCACTGGCTGAGAATGATACTTGAAATGAAAGGCAACCTAAATGGTGTTACAGAAGTGAAATAAATCAGCCAGGGAAAAAAACAAATAATGTATGATTTCACCTATATGAGGAATTAAAAAAAAAAATGAACAAAAGAAATAGACCCATAGATGCAGAACAAGCTGACGCTGCTAAAGGGGATGGAGGGGAGGTTGCAAATGGTGAAAACAAATAAAAACATATTGACCATATATCTAGGTTTTGAAACACACTTGCTGAATATTATTAAATGTTTCAATAACAAATTAGGGCTCAAAAAAAAATGAAGGGGACAAGGAGATTTGAAAGTTAATCTGTACTTGATCACAGTTCAGAGTCAGCAAGAAATTTAATTACAACTCAGTTTTCATTTTCTTTTAATGAAGAAGCGTATGATCAAATCTTTTCATTATGAAAAATGTTACAGTGCTAGGAACCAAAGAAAACATCTGTAGAATAGGAATATCTCTCTAGTTAATAAAAAATAACCATAACAATAATTTTGGATTATTCACATGGAAATAAACTGTTATATAGAATGCTTATTTTGTTGCAAAGGGAGTTTACATGTGACAATCCACTTTCGAACAGCATGAAAAGTTCACAGTTTTTATTAGCTACAGTAGTGACTTTAAAATGGTTACCTGAACAGTGATCAAAACCTCAGAAAGTCTTCTTACTGCCTTTTCTGTCAGCAATCCAAGCTCAAAGACCTTGAACCCCAACAAAAAATAAAGTGACACACTGAAGAGTCCAATGTTAGTTTCTGAAATTTTATTATTTTTAATACATACATTTCACAAACAGAAACCTTCTAACATCACACACAATTCCATAACCAAATGTTTCAATTTTATCAACATTCTTTAAATATTTACACTGTCTTCTCCCAACAAAAGTGCAATCCAAGACATCTTGACAAGAAATCTTTATCAACAAGAATATATTTTTGAGCTGGTTTGAAAGATGCCCATCCATTACATTTTCTTTCAATTACCGAGAATAATAATGAAGTCAACAGGACATGAAGACAAGCTGAGTTAGGCTGCATCCGATTATAGGAACCAAAACACTGAACAAGAGCACTTTCTCCTCATCGCTTCCTAAACCTTCAACTAAAATTACTGAACAGCTGCTACCGTGAGACTAAAGAGAAAAGCAAACTGGAGTTACTGACCCGGGCACAGGAGAAAAGACTGTGTGAAGCACTGGGCCCACAGGACAAAATGAGAGACTTCAGCAGGTTAGTTCTGGTGGTCTAATAAGCTGTGTATCGGCGTAGCTATTAGTTTTGGGGTTTAAACACCTAATCTTTCCTAATGAGTTAACTGCCCCCAAACAAATATGAAAAGATGTTTTATTCTGAAAATGAACTTCGTTTACAAAAACTGCAAAATAAAGACTGGGGAAAGCTGTTTTATAATGGAATGAGATAACTGACTCCATTCCCCAATTTCATGGCCAATGTATATCAACTGCTTCAGATGCAGCCAGAAAAAGTGGAGAACTGAGTTGGCCTGAAGAGAAAATCATGAGACCATAAAAAAAGTCTTCTCACCAAAGTATTTGTTCAAGGTATAACTCTTAAGTGATAAAAAAAAAAAAGTTAGAGTCAATGAAAAATTGCTTTGAAATTATGTCACTTATGAGTGGTTCACATTATTGAACACTATTCATCAGAAAAAGAGAAAATGGATCTCTGGGTGACTAATATCCTTTAATATCCAAACCACAACAAAAATAATCATCTTTTTTGACATATTCCAATTTCCATCAAGGTACTCAGAACAAGGTACTTTGAGAAAGCAGAGGGAAAATATTCCGCTCAGCAGATTTCCAAAATAAGATTTATTCTTTATATTATTGCATACTCAATTATGTTTTATTCTCAAATCAAATTTTCTATTTTAGACAAGAATGCAATGCCATGAAGGCAAAATATTCTCAGATAAGACACCAAAACCTTTTATTTTACAGAGCTGCACAATCCTAACTTCATTATGAAAATAAAAGCCAAAGCAAATTTTACCTACAGTGAAACCTATCATACTTATTTTTTAGGGTTAAAAAACAATATAAGGAGAAAAAAATGAATTCATCAGGTGCTACCCTCACAGCAGTGTTAGACTGAGGAGCTTGCTGAATGCAATCTATACATAAACTTTAAGCTTTGGGACAATATAAGCAGGTTTCTCTAAAAAATTTAGGTGGGTTAAAGAATAGCGTTACAAGTATTTCTTATGCATTTTAAATTTAGAAGTAAAATCCAAATGGTACTCTGAAGACAAGAAAAATTTTTGAGCTTGGGTACATGAGAGAATCAATAGGGAAACAGTTAACTCACAATTACATCTTTGCATATTAAAAATAAATTTTCAAGGGTTATGTCCTATAGACCTTGTTCATTTGCATCAAATACTGTCAGACCAGTAATGATTTTCTGTTTCTTACTGGCATTGAGCATTCCCCCCCCAGTTTCATTTTCCAGAATGAAACTGTGAAATATTTTTCATATCATCAAACACTAAACTGGATGTGGTAAACTAAATTATAATCATCCAACTATATTCATTCTTTAAGGCTGTGCTGTTTCAAACAAAACATCAAATATTTCACATAACAGAACTGAAGCTCAGTTGCAATAATGCCTAAACACTTCGGAGAGGTGAAAAACGTTTTCTGGGGGTAAAAAAAAAAAAGGTATAAACCATGTAATATAAAATGCTCACATTATCCCAAATTTGGCTACTTATAATTATATTTTCAGCATTCTTTTAGCATATATGCATA
Organism: Eonycteris spelaea; assembly: GCA_003508835.1. Taxonomy (NCBI): domain Eukaryota; kingdom Metazoa; phylum Chordata; class Mammalia; order Chiroptera; family Pteropodidae; genus Eonycteris; species Eonycteris spelaea. The sequence goes on along the minus strand of PUFA01000265.1, from coordinate 1,236,353 downwards.
TCGTATTTGAAATTATCAAATTCATTTTTGAGAAATCACATTCCAATTCTATTAAGGACATAGAGTGTACGCCTATCTAAATCACCAAGATCTAATGAACAGCAAGCTGTATTTTGGAACGACCAATGCTCTGATGAATTAAGTATATAAATTGTCACCTCTTTTTGCCCATAGTAAAGTATCATGGAGATGTTCAGAATGACCTGCTTTCAAACATATTGTTGTAAGTTACAATCAGTGATTTTCCAAAATGAAACGAACTTAAAACAGAAATATTAAAATTATTTTCTCTTCATATTCTCACAAGTAATTTTTTTCCTTTCTTTCCTAGGGCCAAATCTTTGATTTTGGAATTCAGCATTAAATTAGTAAAACATTGCTGTTAAGCAATTTTAGAGAAGATTCGTGTGGCAGTGACTGGTTCTCAAACTCACCAGTTCGGTCTGTAGCTGTGAGATTTACCTGTGAGAAGGATCTGACACCAAATGGTATTTCGATGATGCAGCCTATATAAACTGGTGCTGCCCAAATCGTCTTGTTCATGGATTGTCCTTAAGAGCTACTGTGACCAACTTGAAAACACAATTTTCTGCCTTTTTGCCCTCTGAAATCAGTATGCATCAATTTCCAAATTCATTTGGAATATTATAGGTCAGCTTAAAAATATTTGCAACACTAATAGCTCTCACATCTTATAATGTGGATATTATTTTCAGTAAAAACTGACTGTTAACTTACAACAGTGATGGAAACAGCGCTTGTGCTCACTTTCAAAGACCCTGTCAGTGCGGATAAACTGTGGGTCAATTTGCGCTGCACAGCGCTAAACCACAACCACATACTATCATATCAGCTCTCCAGGCACAGACTTACATTCACTTGTCACTTGTTTTTCTCAAGGCCCAGAGAAGATCTAAAACTGGGTCTTTAGACAGTAACATTTCAGGAAGAGCTTCCTCCCAACTCCCACCATGCTCTTAGTTTATAACCACATAATCCCTTTCCTAAATTCACCTCATCCTCCTTACCACCTTAAAAGCTGCATCAGATTCTTAGTTAGTGAACCAGTACCCCAAACTCACAGAATTACCCATTTGGGCTCTGGTTATGACCACAGACTAACATCCAGGGGTCAAGAGAGGGCAAGGGGCGGCCCCCATTTTAGTGGCACGCATACACAAAGGAATTCTCCTTTAAATTAGAAAAGAAATTAAAGTCACAGAATGTTTCCCTAGAAAAGATATGTAATAAAGTAATAATATCAATAAAATAGCTATTACCAAAGCAAAGCTTTCATCAATAAGCTTCGAGAACTTTGAAGGAGGAAAATGGCTTCACAAAATGGTAGTCCAGGTTCCCACAGTGTGGACACTGCTGGACGTTGCTGTACTCGGAGAAGTACTGCATCCCGATCCGCACGTCGATCACGGGCTTCCCACAGTGCTTACAGTTCAGGCGGGCCTGGGGGGAAAGACAGGCGCCGTCAGCCACCGTGCCCCGCGCCTCCAGCACCATCAAAGCCGTCCGAACCCAAATGCAAGATTGTTATACCTGGGAAACTGATCCGGAGTTTAGTAAAGTGTCCTTTTTATTACCAAAAAGAGGGTAGGCAAAGCGTAAGGTAAGCATGAGGTGTATATTCAAATACTCATCATCAGTCTGGAAGATCAACTACAATTTTCCTCCCAATATGTAGCACCGCTACTAGTTTATCCTACGCATAGGAAGAAAATGTAAACCTGTTCTGCCCTGAATGGTTCCACTAAAGTCCCCCTAACGCAGGACATGCCTTCACCCTGGATTTTAAAAAGCGGCAGAAGCTGACTTCCCTCACCCAAACCTGCATAAAACTTCTTTGAAGATTCTGAGCTTATTTTAAAAAATTCATATACATTTGTCATTCTACTTCTTACTATATTTGCATTTTCCTTGACATAAAAACACCCAAGAAAGTTAACAGCCCGGAAGTAGTGCTGTCTTCATCCCGAGGCTTGTGGGACCCACCAGTCCAGCACGTCTCTGTCACCCAGGCTTCCGGTGGCCCAGTATCAGAGGCTTTTGCCACCAGGCCCTCAGTGAGGAACCAGAAATGATAAACACAACAGACTCTCAATTCAGGTTCATTCTAAAAATGTAATAGGAAAGTATACCCTCAGTTTGTCCTCAAGACACTCCTGTGAGGTAGGTAGTATTTATTACATGAATTTTTAATGATGAGACTGAGGCACAGTGATAAAGTAACATGCCCAGGACCACATAGTTAGGAAGTAGAAAGGCTGAGATTTGAACCAACTAGCTTACTCCAGAGCCCACACTCCTTATTATTTCATACAAAACAATAGAAAATGTAGGTAAGCAAAAAGAAAACTACAGGAAACATTCAGCATCCCAACATCCAGAGACTGCCCCTGGTCAGCAGATCCCTTTTCATGTTCGCTTTTCACAAATAAAAGCATACTGTGATGACATTTATAATCTTTTTTCGCTTAAAATACTGAAATATTTCCCACGTAATTATCCATTATTCTACAATACCTCTTTTCATGGCTACGTCGTAGTCCAGTCACAGCTGCACCACACTGTAGTAAATTAACCATCACTGCTGGACTTCAGAGGAGCTTCATGACTGCCACGAGTGAAGCACCTTCCCATGCCCTCCGTCTCCCCCAGCCTCACTGCAGTGCTGCCTCTAGCTCCTCTATGTTCGCTTGGGGACAGAAGCCCGCTATCGCCCACTTCTCGCTCTGTGGGGTCAATACTAACCTGACAGCACGGGGAGGCGGCCAGGATGTCATAAGTGTACATGGTGCCCAGCTGGTGCCAGCTGCCGTCCCACCGCGACTTACACTTGATGCAGACGATCTTGTGAACCCCTTCCAGGCAGTCCACGCACACCGCGTACAGGTGCATGAGCCTCCCTGTGCACAGAAGACACGGTGCTGAGTGGCCATCAAGGAAATCACCTTTTGTCTCCAAATGGGAGTAAAAATGGATAAATATAAAAAGCAAAATAGGTATTTATCACATATCCCCAAGTTGCCCTTTTAGAATGATGATACAACTATTGTCAATGAAACAGGTACTTTAAATTCAATCTTAGTAAATAGTTGCTTCAATTCACTTTTCCAAAAAGTGCTGCCAGATTTACAATACAGACATCCAAACTCAAATGATTAAGCCACAGGTGCTCAAACCAGGCCGTGACCATGCAGGACTCTCTGCTCAGAAGCCTAAGTGTGGCATATGGTGACTGACCAGCAACACTGGTCTATAGTCATGAGCTCTCATCCACTGACAAGTCCCATCACAAAGTCAAAAGTCTGTCCTGGTATCAGTAACCTAGCATTATATCAGAGCCAAAATTACTATGTTAACTGCTCTTGTCTCCAAAATTGTTCAACCATCACCACATCTAACTTGGGAACCAGAATTATATCCTGCTTATAAGTGGTTTTTAAAAAGGAATTCAATGTCTCATTATTTACTGGGCACTTAAAAGTCACATCCCTATTCCTCCATTATTCATCAACATCTAATGCCTGTAAAAGGAAAGATGCCACCCAATTTTTATGTAATGGTTAGGGTTCAGATCACTGAGAAAGAGTCAGACTGTTCAGGATCTGCCTGGGCATTGCATACTAACAACAGGGCTGCTCTCCATGTGGGGACCAGGAAGTTCCACTGTGCTAAAAACTACTATCAGAATACATACTCCTAAGTGGCTTCCTATTCAGTGTGTTGCTCACTGCCATCAGCCAGACAGCAGCTCTTCACCTTTCATGCTAAAGACCAGCCTGCTCCTTACACTACAGAGGAGTCTACAGTACTTACAGAGATACCTTTTATTCTGTTTGCTTACAAGACTACCCCTGCTTGAGGGCAGGAACTGTGTCTTAGCCATCCTTGTAGGCTCAGCATGTAGCACACTGTCTGAAATGTGGATAGTACCCCCAAAATCTATGTTGTATGAATGAAGGGGAGATGTTAATAACCAAAGACTGTATAACCTTGGGGGCCTTTATGTCCAAAGTGGGAAGGGTGAAAAGAACTTCCTGAAATACTACTGACCTCTGCTCCGGGGCACTGAAAATAAAAAGGTCTCACATGCCAGCCCCACTCAGAGTGCCCTGGGGGTACTTCAGGATGTCGGTTCAAGAATCCAGGGGCCACTAGAAAACGCTTCATTTCCAGTCTCTATCCTAGACATACTTACTGCAGTTCTCAAATACTCGAAGACACTAGGGAAGCTGCTAAGAAGGGTAGGGGCAGGGACAGAGGTCAAGTGTGTTGGTAGCAATGACCATGATGATAAAATTAATAGGGAGCTTTTATAGAGTGGTTACCAATGTCTAGCACTGTGCTATAAGGTTACATGAATCATTTCACTTAACTCACAACAACACTATAGAGGCAGGCATTGTTGTTATTCCCACTCCAGACAAGAGGAACTGAAGTTTAGGGAGCCTGAGTAGCTTGCCCAAGTTCACGAAGATGGAAAGCAGCAAAATCTAGACTTAAATTTCTATCTGTCTGACTCAACCTCCAAACAAACTCATGGGAATTCTTGGCCTGGACTGAGTCCCTAGATCTGTTTCAGTTACTATTATACATTGCCCTAAATAAAAATAATTTTAAATTTCTAAACTTTAGGGCTGTGAGTTTTAACAAAAAGCAGATTCCTCAGAGAACAGTCATCTGTGGTTCTAAGTGAGAAAGAAGCATAATTAGATCAGTCTTAATGATTAAAACCAAACAAAAACATCTTATCAGAGGAAGGGTCAGAAAGCAGAGGCTGGAGCTGGAGGCTGGGAGGACAGTGAGAGGTAAAGGGCATGGCAAGGGAGTGACAATCCACAGGGGCCAGAACTGGAAACAAGCTATTTCGGCAGCATGTAATCAACGGCACCCTAGCATCCTGTGACCTGGAACTTGGCCTTTCTATTGGAGTTGAAAATGCTGTAAACCTGTAATGGAAGAAATGCTTTACACGAACTTACTATAAAAAAAAAATGGCGTGGACTTCTCTGAGGTGCCGCAACAAAAACAGTGGCACGTGTTAAGGCCCCAACTGTGGCACTGACTCTTGTCTGATACTGATAACACCCTGATCTTCGGATTTTATCGTCAACACTCAAACTTCTCAAGAACTTTGTAGTGAATGCCCACACATTCATTATCTATTTGTGGATGCATAAATACTTACGTACGTACACACACAAATACACACATGTTCTCAGACCTAATTTTTACCTTCCTCCAGCTACTCCTTGATGGGTACCCTCAAGCTTGGGTCTTGGGCCCTGTCTTGTATTCTTCCTATTCTTTCTCTTTCTCCCAATTCAAGAGCTCTTCCACTCAAGATTTTAACCACCACTGCTATAAAATAAGCTCCCCAGTTCATCCCAAATTCTTATTACTAAGAGCACTTGCTGGACATCTCCACACAAAAGTCCCAACATCCCTTTGAACCCAGTACATATCAATGCCCTCATCCTTCCCCTAATATCAAGTCCCTTTCCCAACTTTCTCCACTCTTATCTGTGACGGCATCATTGCATCTGATCTAAAACCCAAATGAACCAACAAGGGCTCAACTTCACCCTCTATGGTTGTTGTCCCCAAAGTATTTTCTTTAAAATAATCTCTACAGATAATCCCACTGTCAGCACCCAGCTGTCTCTTCTCTCCTTCCATGTAGATCAGAGGTAGAAGTTCCAACTCTGTCGAGTTCTACCCCTTTCAACTTTTCCTCCAAGCGATCGTCTGCTTTAAAAAAATAAAATAAAAAGGTGAAACCCTTTCATATATGAAGAGCATGGCAAAACTCTTTATCATGGCTTGAAAGGGTGTCCACAACCTGTTTTCCATCACCGTACTCATTTTCCATTCCAGAACCTCTGCTCAAGCAAACGGCTCTCTCCAGTTCTCTTACTGTCTCCGTTTTAAAGCCAATGTTCCTTTGTTCTCTCTCCTTATCAACAAACACCTTCAGTGGGTAGATACTCTGCTTATCAAAATCCGCCTGTCTTTTGATGTATGCCTTCACATGACCTCTGACTACCCAGGCCAAATTGGCCTCTTCATCCTTGGAAATTATAGGATGCTTCAAATACATAATATCCAGGTATTACTCATCCCACTGGTGGTACAATTAGGCCTGGTAATTAGTTACATTTTTATAAATGCATCTTACATCCTAAATTATAAGCTGATATCAGGCAAGGACTGAGTACCCAGCACATATATGAAATTCATTTAAATAAGATTATTTGATAAATGGATTAAATAAAAAGAATTTGTCCATCATGAATGATAAATGAACAACACTTTTTTTAACACTACTTTCATGTACCCTCTACCATTCTACCTTGATTCAGCTTCATAAAGAATATTTCCAGTCTAAAAATGAACCAAAGGTGTTTCCACCTACTTCCCTCTAAAATTATCTCCAAACAGTATAAAGAACAAGAAACAAAACACAAACAGCATCACCCATGAAACTATGTGATATCTCAACCCTGAAACAGAATGAGGTCAGAAACTGAATGGGAGAAATGGTCAATGGTTTAGCTGTGAAACTGAACAAGCATCAGCAAGAGTGGGAAGAGGTGCTGAAAGGGAATTAGTGGGGTACACAAGTAACCATATAGTCTGTGTGACTTCTTCCATTAAGAAGTAGAGTCTAATCAACCCCCAAATCTGGGCTAGTCTTAACAACTTATTTTGAAGAACAGAATGTGGTAGCAGTGATGTTACATGGTTCTAAGGTTAAGCTTCTAGAGAGAGAGAGACCTGCAGCTCCCACTCTCACCCCCTTGAATGTTGTCATGAGAATGCCATGTGAAAAGCCCCGGCTGGCCTACTGGGTGACGAAAGGCTATGTAGAACATGAGTCATTCTAGATGAGGCTCCTGAGGCCAAGGAGTCTGCCAACTGCTAGCTGTGTGAAAGAAGCCATCTTTCCATGGAATTGTGAGAAATTATAAGTTATCAGTGTTTTGAACCACTAAGTTTTGGAGTGGTCTGCCCTATAACAAAGGCTAAAAGACATAGGAATTAGGTGAAACTAGAAAATGAATGAGACCATTCCCTGCAACTTCAGCTTCCTTTCCTGCTGAAAAAGAAAAGACAAGAAATTGCATCCATGAAACAAGAACAGGACAGTATTAAAAAGAGCTCTTGGAAATTATAAATATGAGAACAGAAAATCTTTAAACTCAGTAAAAATACTAAAATATAAAGTCAAGTAAATCTTCCAGAAAGCAGAATTAATATAAAGGGATGAACTACAGAGTCAAAATTGATATAATAAAGGTAATCAAAAGAAAATGTCCCAAATTTAAACTTAAAAGACCATAAGTTTACAATGTCGAGAAGCCAAGAAAGCATTCTGCACACTGAATGAAAAAAGAAAAAAGGAAAAGACCACTATCATCCATATTACGGTAAAACTTCAGAATATTAGGGATAAAAAGAAAATCTTAAAATCCTTGAGGGCTGATGGGAATCACGGACAAGAATAAAAACATTATTAAACTTCTCAAAAGCAATACTGGAAGGCAGGAAACAGTGAAGAAATGCCTTCAAAATTCTAAGGGGAAAATATTTATAACTTAGAAGACTACACCCAACCAAAGAGCAATCAAGTGTGAAGACAGATTCAAGACATTAACAGACTTTCAAAGTCTTAAAACTTGCTCCCTTTCACAGAAAGCTCCTAGGGTATGGTCCTGAAATTGAGAAAATAAACCAAGAAAAAAGGAAATATGGCACCTAGGAAACAAGATAAAAAGTAGAAAAGAACTAAAGGAATTTCTAGAAGGACAGCCGTGTAGTATAGCACAGACTGAGTTGCACTAGGACAGAAGGAGCAAGAAAATGAAAGACTCCATGAGGAAAATTTCTAGAAAAAAAATTCCTGAAAATTTCTGACAAGTGTGTGGAAATGTCTTTAAAATGTGGTTTGCACTGCTGCTGGAAAGCGAAAACCAGCCAAACATTCAAAAAAAGGCTAAGCAAATGAAAATGTGAAGCAATTATTAACATCAATAATAAAAACAACAACAACAACAACAATAATAATAAAAATAAAAGAGGTCCTAGAATGTACTATACTCTATAGAGGAATACACTTATTTTTCTTGGCTCGATATTAAATATTTACATACTCATAATAGTAAAAAAAACCCACTAAGGATTATCCAAGAGTTGCGTTATGTTATCCTGAAAGAAAGGGAAAGATGCAAGGAAGCCCAGTCACCCACCCTAAAACTGAGCCACTAGTGATACCTAAAATTGAAGAAAGATGACGACAGTTTTTAAACTGTGATAGTAAAAACCTGAAGAATCAGTGAGGATTTGAAAGTGTCTCTGGGAACTGAGACAGCAGCAGTCGGTGGGAACACAGGTGGGATATACATCATTCTTACTATAGGCTTTTTTAGCACACTTTTAAAACTATAAATGTATTACATGATGCGCATCCACATTTTTATGTAAATTCAGTTTTACATGAATTGACAGATCTCTCACTTATACTAACCAACCTCTGTCATTCAACTTAAGGCTGAAATGTCACGGAGTCCTTGTATGTCATTCCCAGGGTAAACGTCTGAGCTTTCAATAATCCTCTATTCCTTTTGCTGTTATCAAGACAGTCTCACCTTTCATAAAAGTCAAGATTAATTCAACTAATCTAAAAACACCTGGCCCTCTCTGATCCCTCCCTTCCCTCACTCAGTATGTTTACAGGGATCAGAGAGAACACACAGCTAGCTGGGCTCATTAACACAGGTCTCAAAAGCAACTATTTTACAGTGAGTCACATTTTTATGCAATTCCTTCTCTAAATTTCCTCCCAACTATGAAAAATATACACTCGAAATCCTCTCCTCAAATTACAGAACAAAAACACAAAATTACCCACCAGGACAACCGTACTATTGGTACAGTGACATCAGAGTAAAACAAACCACCACACTTCCACCATCTCACTGGGCAAACCTGAAATATCCAAATGTGACTTAGCACCTGACTAGAACAAAAAAGCACTACTGGTTAAAATGAAGCCAGAATAGAGAAGTCCCATCTTCATTGCTGTCCTGCTCTTAACAAACAGAAAGCAGGCAAGGTGAATTAACACCTGTACCTTGAAGGTGACAAGGAACATCATATTCGATCTCATCATGTCTCGAGGGGCTTAAGAACAGAGTTCCGTCCACCAGTGGGAACTGTTCGAACACCGGGAGCACCCGGTGGCACAGGGCACAGTTTACAACATTTCTGTGGCTGGCACTGAGGGCTGCAAGAATGAACTTGCGCAGATCCTCGCCCTGGCCCATTTGGGCATCGTCTTCCATCCGCACGTGGAAAGTGTTCAACTTGTGCCTGGGGATGTGAGTTAAAAGCTCAGAGAGGTCCAACCGTCGCAGGAACTGTACAGGCGCGTCAAAGTGGCCGCCCCTGTGAACTGATAACCCAGCCGGACTGTAATCAAAGTGGGCGTTTCGGAACACGTGGCCCCCAGCCATGGCCTTTTTGTGAGGCTCAAGATGGATGGCATTCTTTAAGAATTCCCCAAGGTATCTGGAGGAGCGGGGGCCACTGAAGTGGGCAGGGGAGAGGATGGAGTAGCCAGTGGGCGGGGACTGGCCAGGGGAGCCACAGGGAGAGCGGGCCCCGTAGGCCCCAGCGCTGCCCGCCTTCTCCTGGGAGTTCTGCCGATCCACGGAGTGCCGGCGGGGAGAGTCGTGGTTCAGGCCTTTCTGGGGCTTATTTGGGGGCCTGCACTTTTTTGCCTCTTCCACAGCCTCGCCAGGGGGCCTCCCTGTGTTCTTCTCCGATCCAGACTTCTTCTTCTTCTCATCCTGCATCCGCTTCACCTGGTACCAGTCTGTGTCCTTCTTTAAGTGGCCCTGTCCACAACGGCAGGAGCAGAAGCGGAAGGCCAGGTCGTAGCCCTTCTTGGTCCACATGTTCTGGCGGCACTGCTTCTCGTTCCAGCTGCGGGCCCTGCCGATGCAGTTAAACTGGACTAGGATGCTGCTCTCCCACTCATAGAAACACTGCAGGTGCATCCAGGTGCTGTAGGGGCAGTGCTCGTTGTTGCACACCACCTTCTGGTAGTCATCCTTCTCCAGGTCAACCGGCCTCCCAAAGCTGCAGATCAGGGGCGTGGCACATGGGGCTTCTGGGGAGAAGCACAAAAGGAGAGAGATTCAGCACATAGGATGTGGGATCCCAGCCGACACCAAGTCAGAGATCAAAGATACCATCCCACATTTGCCCATCCATGTCAAAGGTACGATTTTTCTGGTGTCAGGATGTCAATGACTGAAATGACACCAGGCATGATTGGAAAACATTTACCATTTTCTCTTAGTATGATACATCAAGGTAATTTTTATTTTCTGATATTTGTTATCTGCTGAAAAATACACCAATGAGTTTCAGAGTCCAAGTCCTTCACAGTGCAATGAGCTGTATGCCAGTACTTGCAACAATGTAGTATGAGGTTTTCCTAAGACACAGGTGTAATGACAGGCAGTTCCAGTGTCCTTTCAAAAATGAATCACTCCAGTGAACTAGTAAATAATACGGTGAAGCTACTCAACCAGCCAGTTCATGTAGCAGCCGCAAAAGGGCCCTCAAAGCCCTTAATCGGGGGTTCGGGTTATCCTGAATACCACGGAGGAACCAGAAAGCAGAAACCAGAAAACTAGAAAGTTCTGACACATAATGGCAGATATGTTTGGTCAAACTAATTGTTGGTCTGCATGGAATTACGCTGCCAGGTTGTGAAGGAAAAACAGAACTTTCCTAAAGCTATCAGGACAGAAAACGGGAACACAAAGACTTTTCTGCCCCATTTAACCACGTCTCACAGAGCACCCAAAAGGCCGAGCACATTCCCAGAAAGGAGGGAAAACTTGGTGACACAAAGTAGAATCCACTTCTTAAGAGGTAAACAGGATTTATGGAGATTAGAATTCTACTGGGTTCCTGTGACTCCAATGTCCATAATATTTTCCAAAGGCCCCTTTGTAGGGCAGCATTACTCCCAACTAGAAACCACTGGGCCTGATCACGAAGGTTCCACATGCTGTGATCTATTGTAGATGAGAAGCTAAATGGGGACCGTAAGCCACAGAGCCCCTCGCTCAGAGTTCCATTTAGAAACCTCACCCTGGTGGCAGTGTGGGACATGCGGCAGGCAGGCCAGGGCAGGATGGAAGGGATACTGCAGTGATCCCGGTGAGAAATGACAAGTGCCTGGGCTATGGCAGCAGCATAAGATGACTCTCAGTGTTGGGGGTGGTCAGACACCAATGGACAGTGAATACGGGAGGGACAGGTTTGGACAGAAGACGACGTTGGGCTGGTCCTATTTTGGACCTGCCGAATTAAAGTGTCTGTGCACCACCGAGGTAAAGAAAGATGTGACTGGAGCTCAAGAGCTGGAACTGTGAATACAGATGTGAAGGAACGTGCCAGACATGGAGGTTAAACCCCTGGACTGAGGAGCTGCTCCAAGAAGAATGTGAAGAGAAGAATCCTGGGAAGCAACGATAAGAGGCTGGAGGAGGAGGTCCTCCATAGGGATTGCTAAGAAAGGAACTGAGAATTCACTGGAAGACAAGTCAGGAGAGATTTCTATTAAGACGGGTGGGAAAGCTGTAAGAATGGAAGGCTTGAAATGCCCTGCAGTGCCAGCCAAGACAAGTGTGTCTCACCCTCTGCACTACACTTCGGGCTGGAGAATTCTGTTGAAAGAGCTGTTTTATGCACTGCTGATGTGTACCAGCAGCACCCCTGCCATTGTGACACTCCAAAATGTCTCCCAACTGCAATACCACAAAATGTCTCCAGTCACTGCTGGATATCCCCTAGGGAAAAAAAATCATCCCTGGTTTGGAACTACTGGGTAAGATAAAGACTGAGAAGCCCTCACGAAAATGAGCACTGAGCCGGCCACTGACATCTCAGTAAGGATAGTTCCAGTGAGACAGGTCAGAGGCAGATGGTGAGGAGTGGATAGTGAGGCCATCCAGATGACCATCCAGAAAAACCTTCTAGAAGTACAGCTGTAGAGGGCAGCAAAGAGACTGGGCAAAGGATGCAAAGGCTGAGACCTATTCATCTCCCGGGGGAATGAAAGCCAAAAACTCAAGACAACTTGAAGAAGCAGGAGAAGGAACAAGCTACTCAAAAACCCTCAAGTAAATTACAAATATGACATTCCACCAAGTGAAACAGCACAGGTGAGGGCAGCCACAAAGCCCATGACTTTTGTATGTTACAATCATCCCATTTAATGTGGGACTCCAGGACCTCGGAAATGGCTCTAACCAACTTGTCTACCTCTGTGCCTTAGGTCACTGGGGCCTCCCCATCTACCTCCCTGAAGTCCACAATCCTTAATTTCATCTGTCCAAACTGCACTCACCTACTACAGCAATTCACAGCATGGACTCTGCAACCAGACTGCTGACTGGAAGCCCGCAGTACTCCTGATAAGCTATATGCAGTGGACACGTTACTTTGTGTCAGTTTCCTCTGTATAAATGCAAATGACAGAATAAACCTTAGGCTGTCATAACAATGACGTATACCAATACTTCATTCTAGGTAGTGCCTAGAGCACAGCCTGGCACATAGTAAACCTCCACCCCGCCTGCTATCCTTCAAGGCCACCTCAGACTCCAATTTCATCAGGATTCTCGTCTTCCCTAACATCCTGACCCCCTCCGGCACAGTTTAGTCTCGACTTTACTCGAGTCCCCATTGTGGTCCCCACCAGGATGACTCGGGAGAGGATGTCTCTTATGCATCTTTGTGTTCCTGAAACCACTGGACCTAGGCCTTGCACGTATCTAATGCTGAACAAGCTTGCATTGAAAAGACGCTGGCACGTGAAACCCACACATGACAAGCAGAGCAGAAGGAAGAGAGATGTAATCCTAGACAAAGAGAAAAGGCATGAATGTACTGAAAAGCAGCAGAAAAGTGGCTTAAAATGAATAAAATAACTGCAGTCACCTGGGTTGTGACCTTTAGCGTCCTTTAAAATGTTAGTTAATTAAACAAAGTTGCTTTTATCTTCAGTCTTTTAGAGGAAAAGCCTTAAAAGGCATGTCTCTGAAATGCAAAGGCAGTAACCAACATGATATTAACCCAGAACTAACGAAATCAAAGAACGGCCTAGCTATACCTTTGCATTTACAATATCAAAAATTTAAATGCTCAGATTGACTTGATATTCTTTTAAAAATATTTCCATGTTAAAGAAAGGTAGACTGAGAGGGAAAAAAAATCCTATTTATGCCTTTTCAAAAATGCTGCAACTGTATCACTTAACCAATACTGAACACTTCCTGTGCACCAGGTCTTTGGAGCCAGAAAAACTGGCAAATCCTGCGGAGAGCTCTAACAGAAGTAAATGCCTGGACCACAGAGCAGGTAGTCTAGCTCCAAGTCCCCGTCCCTTTAACCTTGTCTATAATCATCACAGCCATTCTCACCTGCTTGTACACTCTGAGACTCAACAATGAAAAGGCCCCACTCCAACTTGCTAGCCCTGCTTGTTTACATCTCAGCCACTTTGGTGTGGCCTTGTGGTCAGCCCTGAAAAAACAAATACAAAGCCGAGGGCTTGTTTAATACCAAGTATTATGTGCAACAGACACCTCTCCCTGTTACACACCTCCAGCCTGAGGACGAGGCTCCTAGGGATTGGTGAGCAACAGGGTGAGCCTTGGGACAGCCGACGGGCTTCCGACATGGCTTCTACACTCACACACCCTTCCGAGGAAGCTGTGGTAGGCAGCCTCGCATTCAAAGACAAATCAAGGTTTGGTTCAAACATCTCTCTCTGCCTGGTTCCCGTTCCCTTCCCACTGTCCACACTGGAAAAGCAGCTAGAACTGACAGGGGAGTCCAGGTACCTGTTCGCTACTGAATAGCTGCTTAGGCATGAAGTGGTTTCCGGTTTCACCTGCAAAATGAGGATGAATATGCTTGCCCTCAAATATATACGAAAACACCCTGTAAAATTAGAAAAAACTTTTCTATGCTTCCTCTACCATAACTTCAGTCCTGTGTATCTAGCTCCCCAACTAAATGCAAACCGCTGTAATATATTTCCTACTTTTTCTAATGCTTTGGACACACGATAGGTATTTTTAAAGTAAATAAATTAATAATTCGATGCCTCTTTTTTAAATTTTCCAAGTCTTACAATTAACCAAAACATACAGAAAAAGATTTTGTAACTCTAAGAACGGTGCATATAATTATAATGGCATTCTAAATGACACTTATAAGAAACTAGCAGCATTACAAAAATATATTTATTTTTTTGCTTCCTAAAAGGCGTCTCTAAATTTACAAGACCCCCTACCTCCTAAGAACAGCTGTCCCACATAGGTTTAAATGGAGTATAGATCAATGTGACACAACTAAACCTTTAAGTGGGGAAAGGGGAGAAGGCTTGTGTCACACCATCTCTTGGGACATTAGTCTAAGCCGAGGGCTTGTGTCACACCCATCTCTTGGGACATTAGTCTAAGCCTGAGAGCTCGACTAACAAGCAACATGGAAAAATGTTACTTTACACTGAGTCAGAATCGTTTTAAAGAATGTATATAAGCCCTCCAGTGCCTGTTTTTACAGCTTCATCATCAAAAATTCAGTACTCTCAGCTTCTACTTCTCTCTGCCCAAGTGAAAATAATCAGGGCTCACCTCATTCTGGGCAAAAATCTCAACTAGTTTTAAGTCAGGACAACAGGATAACTAGGCTGAAGTCACCAGGGCAAAGTCTGTCGTCCTCAGCTTTCTCATCCTGTATATCCCCCCAGTGCCCCACTCAGGTGTCCACGCTCCCCGACCTATTAAAAAGGGAAGGATCTGACAGTAGTCACTTACGCTGGCTGCCCAACAAACCCAAACCCCTTGACAACTCGTTCACACTAACAGGAGCCCCTTAAAACAGGTGTTGCCATCTTCAGCCTTCTACCTGTAAAATTAAATGTTTTCACCTCTTAAAATAGTTGCAAGCATTGCAAGCAAGTGGGGAGTTCAGCTGGGTAGAGGAGCGGGGAGGGTCTTCAGAAGTCATATGAGGCTTTCTAGGCAAAACCTAAGATAGGGACTTGGCCCTATTCATCCTTATAAACCCACTACTATGAAAATAGTTTTAATGTTTAATAAATGTCTCATCGAAGGAAAGTATAGACCAATCAGATGACTCCATGTGACAGTGCCAGAGGATGGAGAAGGGAAGAAGGCAGAACCCCTGGGGAGCACAGCCTGAGTGCTCGGCTCCCACTCATCTTCCAGAACTCAACTCAGGACTTCTCTTTCAGGGCGGAGCCTGGCCCTCACCCTCGCTTCCTCAAACTTACTATTATCTATTCCGTCCTCCTTCAGTACCCAGTTACCAAATGCAAATAACAGGGTTTCTGAACGACTTTTTATTATTATAGATCTTTTCCACACAGTAACTCCTCTTACACAGAAATACATCTCGTTTGCTGAGCAAGTTCTCCACATGATATACAGTTTTAACAAAAGAATCCTCGTCTCCAGCTTCCTGAGAGGCCACAGAACATGGTGACTGAGGATAATGACTCCAGAGCCAGCCAGCCTGGATTTGACTCTCAGCTCCACAATTTATTAGTTTAAGATTTGGGGAGTCTCTTAACCTCCTGTGTTCTTGTTTTCTTACCGGTAAAATGACAGAAACAATAGTACTACCTCAAAGAGTTGCCACAAGGATTAAAGGAGTTACTTAGGCAGTTTGAACAGTGCATATAATTATAATGGCACATAATTAACACCAAAATGTAAGCAATTATTATTAAAAGCCTATCACTTTATATTACTTGATATAAAAACCAAAGAACTTTGAATGCATTTAGAGCAAAGCTACAAGCAGGAGTCACCAGCCTGTCTCCATACATAAATTAAGTGCAAGAAATGTATTTCTTCCCCACAACAAACAAAGCAAGGTGGCGTGCACAAAATGATTCACAAATATTTACTAACAAGTTTCAAAGACATAGAAGCAAAACTCTCCTCTTCTAATCACTTAAAGATATTCTTCTCAGTGTCAGACAAATAAGCACATATTTTTCAATCTAAGTGATCTTTTCCAACCCTACGCAACAGGAATTCGTAAAGCAGGGCTGCATTTGATTCATGGGATGTGTTCCTGAAGAGCTTACATAATTTAAGACTGATTATCCCACAGTCTGAGGGCAGAGTGTGGGGAAGGCATCCTCAGAACACATACACTTCCAATTGTGTTACATTTCTTGCTTTACTGATGCTTTGTATTATCAGCGTTGCCTCTACTATTTCTCAGTTGCATGTCATAAATTGACAGCATGGCATATCATACTGTGTTCGATCACATTTCTATTCCATAGTTGCTGATTTTCAGGAGTTTTCGGCACCAATGTTAGCACACCTGGATATTCCGAAAGCTATAATAAAGACCTCAATTATAACAGTTAATTTTAAAATAATAACACAAATTTTACCACAATCTTTGAAGAAGTTCTATTAACAACATGAGTTCACATACTATTGCCAAGGGTTATATGATTTTCTCATTATAAGAAAAGGTGATATCACTGGGTAAGAAAGCATTTTATAATTCAGTTGACTTGCTAACTTTGAAAATATGAGATGGCTTGATATATACTTTGGGGAAATATATCTGTTGAAATTTTGCACATACTGTGAAGATTTTATGAATACTATTTGTGTGTCATTAGTTGAAATTTGCATAATTCAATTTGCATATAATGGGATCACACTGTACTAGGAGATAAATTAGCAGGCCACATTTTCTCTTGCCCAAGCATGATCTTGAGGGTGCTGGATCACAGAGAACTGCACAGCACCCCAGCGTACATGTACTGCATGTACTCACCCTGAAAAAAGGTAGGACCATGAGCTCCGAGAACCAAATCACGGTATCTTGATATAGGAACAGAATTCCAGATTAAGTATATGTTATGTGTCAGAGTATGTGCATGTATGTACGTATACATAATAATCGCAGAGAAACTATCCAGACTGTTGTTAAACTATGCCATTTTTAAAGCCTCCAGAAAAGACTTCATGCTATATTCCAATTTTAAAGCATTTTCCTTGCTTCAGAAGAAGCACTATAGAACTTGATTTTAATTACCCTTGTCAACATCCACCACTTGCCAGCACAAATATTCAAAAGGGCCATAATCAAAACTCCTAAATCATATTTTTTATAGTGATTCCCATTTACTACCTAAGTTATAGCACAGCATCCCCAAAGCATTGGCCTGCTTCTTCTCTCTTGGTGGGCCCAAAATAGTGCCTGGAGACCAAAGGTCACAGTAGGGGTGTCCTCTCTCTCCTTACCAACAATTCTCAATGGCCTCAGCTGAGAAGACGAATGACTTTACCTCCTCAGTCTGTCCAACAGGTAAAACTTATGGCTGCATGATTAACTAGCAACATGGGTCATCTACAGACCAGGTACCTGTCAGAGAATACAACCCATAACTCACTGCTCCTCCGTACCTTGTAAAAGCTCAGCTGAGAGAATTTTTAAGATTTCAAAGATGCTAGCCACACGCGCCTCTAAATCGGAGTTTCAGTGGGGCGGTTTGGCCTGCAGTGTGTCTTAGTAAATCAGTGCTGGGTTTTTGTTATTAAATGTAAATTCAAATGCCTTTGAGGTGCATCACGTACTCTCCGATCATTCATGCCTCCACCTCAGTGAGTCTCCCACCCGGAATTCACCAAGGGGCTCTGTGTGTGTTCTAGGGCACAACTTCAATGCTTTGACAGTTTACAACTCTGTTCTAGCTTTTACTTTCTGTTTCTGCAGAACTTCAAAGTCTCCGGAGGTGAGCCTGAGGACCATCTCAGGTCTTTCCTGGGCATGCAAACGGTCCTGCCCATGTGCATCGTCTTCTAGAGCACCAGGAATATATCAGAGCTTTTCAAAGACCCCATTGACATCTCATTCCCAAGATATTCTTTTTAAATTTTTTGGCCCACTTTTTGTTTGCCCCAACTGGTATCACTGCTGCAGGCAGTTGCCATGTTAAACAACTGCTGCTGATTGTTTTCACCAGACACCCAAGAATAGGGTTTACCACTGACTGATCTGAGTCAGGTCTAATCAGCTTCCAGACAGTTCAAATAGTGACAATTCTCTGGGGTTATGGCTTTGAAGGTGGGGGCTCCAAACCTGTTCTTCCCCCTCAATAACTACTAGTCTGCTTGTTTTAAAGCTACCACGTAGGCTAAGGAGAGGGAACAGACACAGAGCAAGTTAAAATACAACAAAATTCACTGTTTTTACTATGATTCACCCATTTCCCTTGAATAAACATGCCTAAAATTATTATAAGCCTATGGTTAATATCTAGATTTCTGAAACAGTTGATTTTCATCATTTTTGCCAGTGTTCACACTGCCTTTAAGAAGAAGCAGACTTCTAGAGGTCCCTTATTCTGCCATTCCAGAAATGCTTCTTAATGTAAATTTAAGTTTATATACATATTTTTATACAAAAATATGATAGGATGATCAAAAAAAGACTTTCAAGCAGAACAATAATCCATTTTAGGGTCAAATTCTGGGTAAGAATTAAACTGAAATAAAGAAAGAATGTAAATCTTCTATTATTTTTTAAATGCCTGATAATGGTTATCAATTTAATGAGATTTGGATTGTTGAAATACATTTAAATGACAATGTTTACAATAAACTGGAAAATGTATCCTCTGCATTTATGTAAACCTTTAAAAAAAAAAACCTGATGTGACAACATTAAATGTGCAAAAGAACTCTGTTTTCTCAAATTCTTTAGAGGATACAGAAACAAAAAAGTTTGATCACCACCTTCAAATCAACTGTATGCAAATTACACTATGATTATGTCACACAAACACACATTCAGGAACCTCAGAAACCCCCAGACTGAAGCCCCAAGTCCTTAGGATATGTTCAAGAAACTCCACAATTAGGCTTCCTTCTGGCCTTTCCACCTGCTCGCCCACCACGCCCACATGCGAAGCCTCTGCGCTTCATCAGTGATCCCTCCCTGTGGCTGCAGCCCCGAACGCAGATTAGAAGGGGAAGGCGTGGACACAGACTGGTTAGAAGGCTAACTGCAGCCCACGGGTGCCCCACACCGCACCTCAAATTCACTCGGTGTCTAAAAACACTTTCTTGATTAACTGATAATTTTTTAAGTGAAAACTAAAAAGGTTTTTAAATAAGTTTTCTCAACAATTCTGAGACCTTTTTCCACTAAAAATTTTTCAAAGACGCTAAGTCCAATGTACAAAGGGAAGTTAATACACAAATATTTTGTCAACTTGTTTCAATTAGTATAGGAGTTACACTAAGCTCACTTAAGCATATCTATCTTAACCTCTGATTTAGTTTATCCTCCCTTATGTTATTCTAGTGTGTGAGGCTGCTCCAAAGTGGGTAGCAAGTTGAGTACATGGCGATTACATTCAGTGAAACATGTTTTTATGCTTAGAGTAGAGTTAAAACACAAGGCTTTTACTCAGACAAACCACTTTATCCAAATAAACATGGAAGCTTCACATTCCAAAAAAGAAAAAGGAAAACAATGAGAGGCCTTCAACTATATTTAGCAACTTGGGTTTTTAACATTCTCTCAGTATATTCAGTTTATTCTCCTAAACCCACTCTTTTCTTACTTTCAATTAAAAACCACAAACCTACCCAGCCTCAAGTTCAAACTAAATAGAAAGCTATAGGCTTCTATTTTACCTATTTTTTAATTTCCATTCTGGCCCCCAAACTCTGATAATATATATCAATATTGATATGTTGCTATATCAATATTAATTATAAAGTAAAAAGTTCATATTATCTTTGTCAAACAGAGCCCAAGTCAAGGCCAAAAAAGACCAGGACTGAAAATAAGCCTGGTTTAGGCTGACTATAAGGATGAAGATAATGGTTTTATAGCTTTCTCTGAATATTTCTTAAAAACATCAAAGTTCCACAGAACAGAAATAAGGTATCCCTTGGTTCAGATCCTACAAACACTTTCCGAGCCTACTTCTAAGTGATCCTTTGGTGATCTGCCCAAGGTCAGTTGGCTAGTAAGTGGCTTTCCCTCGTCCATTCTCATCTACACTGCCCAAGGACCAACAAAGAGCAGAGTCAGTTTATAAGGAGAGGCAGTGACCAGTAGCTTTGTGTAACCGGATTATAGTAAGTAGTTCTATACTTTGGAGTAGTATCTTATTGAAAATTATAGAACTACTTACTTTGATCTGGTTATATAAAAGTTTATTCAAAATGTTCAATACTCATATTAATCCTGAGAATTACTTAAAAACTAGGTATAAAAAAACCAAGTTAAAGAAGCAAGTGCTTAAACCCAATTACAATATTAAGGTTTCCTAACCCCAATCTTTGCACTCCTTAAAAAGGAAGATAGGCAAACAACGAGGTAAATCTACTCCAGCTAATGGAACTACCAAGCTACAAAAAAAAAAAAAAAAAAAAAAAAAAAAAAAAAACACAGAAAAAAAAAACGTTGCGACCAAAGCCTTACTTGCCATTCAGTGAGAATAAAGCAATTTTCCTTGGAAAGAATGTAAAGAAAAAACATTCTATCGGTATGCAGACTATCAAATTTGGGCAGCAGAAAAAGCACTGACATTGAGAAACAGCTCAGCCTGCCTTGCCTGACCCCTGTTTGGTTCAATGGACTGGGTCAACATACCAACTCCCTCAATGATTATAAGGCTACTTACTGTATTTAAAACTCCAGCACAATGTAGCTAAATTCATTTCCCTACCTATGTTTCCCACGTACCTTTTCTAACCTGGTGAACTCCCTGAAAGATATTCTTTCTGCTCCTTTACCTTCCCTTTAAAATAAACTGGGGAAAATGCTTCATAGCGAAATCCCTCCCACCCTGGCAGTCACTCTGCTGGGATCTAGGGAGAAAAGACAAAGCCTTTGCCTGGGGGCCATAATGCTGGCCTGTGCTGTCAGCAACCAACAGGCAAGTTACAGAACCTGCTGCAACAAGGAAAGACTTGTCAGAGGAGAGGGCATGTCTAAGTTTCACATATATCTCAGCAAAAATGAAAACTAGGCCCAAGAATCAGTCACGTCGGTGTCCCAGTCCAGCAGTTCATGACCAAAGTACACTCAACGCAGTCTGCTATAATGACTTATTGTCAAGAGTATTTCATAAAATTTCTTCCTGCAAAGGAATCTCAAAGTTCAGACCCCACTGACACATTAAGCTCGTGATGTTTTATAAGTAGACATTCATTCCTTTCCCAGTTACTAATTCTTGTGGAACACTGATATAATTCTTAGTATGACCATTCTCAAAGACTCAAAACTATTCATTTCTAAACTAGAGAGAACAAAATAATATACCATTTAAGTTACCAAAAGTATCTAGACGTTTCTTTTTGACATAAGACTGTCATATTACCTATAATTCTATTAAAATATGTAAATATCTACAAACGTATATGATTGTATTTCAAATGAATTCTAAATAGTATTTCCAAATGTCAAGAAAAAAAATTTCAACTTAATTATTTAAAAATTCTTCCAGTAATCTTTAGATCACATACCTTACAGAATCTTAAAAAAATAAGTTATATGGAAAGCAGACTTACTCCAGTCAAAAACTTCAAATCTGAATATCTCAAAGATAAAGTTTACAAATTGTTTGTAATCAATGGAATAAAAGAAAAGCAATGATTCAATATAAACATTGTTACATTTATATACATATACTGATAGACATCCATACCAAGTATCATATGCCTATAGAAGTTATTTTTTAATCTATAATATAATTTGATATATTCACAATTCTTTTAATTTTTTGAGGTAACATTGGTTTATAACACTATGTAAGTTTCAGGCGTGCAACATTATAAAGCAACATCTGCACGCGTTACACTGTGCTCATCACCGACAGTCTAGTTCCATACCTCGCCATAGGACTGACCCCCATTCCTCCTTTCACCCCACTTCAGGCCCCCCTCACTGTGCTTCCCCACTGGTAACGACCAATCTGTTGTATCCTTCTATAAGTTTTTTGTTTGTTTTGTTTTGTGTGTCCTTTGTCTTGTTCTTTTTTTTCTTTAACCTAATATAAAATGCAAAATCTAAAAGGGAGGTAGGGAAGCAAATTAAAGTCATATGTAAGCATTTCAATGCTTTTACAACACTTAAAAACTCCCACTCCACAGGACCCTAGAGGCAGGTAAAGAGCAGAAAGCACAAAGGTCTGAAGTGAATCAAGATACAAACTATGTGAGACTGATTACAAATACAGGCACATACTCATAAATCATGCAGTACAACGGGCCAAAGGCAAGGAAGGCTCTGTTAATCAAATGGTTAAAATCACAGTGGAATCTGCTGTTATAATGAAACCTGGGGACAGGATGATTCACAGATCACAGCAAAACAATCCCCAAGTCAGCTATACTCACACTGGTGAAAGAACCCTCCCAAGGCTTTGGCTGCCAGTTCTTCTCCACTCCGGGATCAGAAAGGCCTTTGGCAGAAACTCCAGAAGAGTTCAACTCCTCAAGAAGCTGGCCTTGCCCTGAGACCAGCAGGCAAGCACTGCAGAGTCTCTGGGAAAATCCCACAGTAAGAGCTCCAAGATCTGAACTTGAAGAGAAACTAGAGGCTCCCCAAAGGAGGCAGGGTAAGGATTTTGGGAGAGTAACATTTGCCTCAAACTCCGTAGGGGAAATCAAAGGTCTGCCCTGAGTTCTTCCAACAAATCGGAGTGCACATTTTGTCACTAGTTGGGAAACAGTCTCACTACCCATGATAAACTAAAAACCAAAAACCCAACTAGAAAACATTAAAAACCCCAAATGGTGACCCAACTATTCATTTGCCTTTTCTAATAGCTCTACAGTTTGTTTGAGAGTTACAGACAATATTATGTTATCCTCACTTTCTACAGATAAGAACATTTGGGCTCAGAAAGGTTCATTGGCCTTGCAAAATGGTAGATCTCAAATTATAACCAAATTTCAAATCTCACACTCTTTAGAGCAAGCAAAGAGTTTGGGAACCTTTCCCAAACCTCATACATCTGAGAAGGCACAAGGGCTGACTAAACCAGCATGATGTACGGGGTGCGAATAAACTCTTGTTTCAATTGAGTGCTATGTTCTCATTTTATTAACATACAAATGTAATTTCAATCCAAGTGCTAGAATGTGAAACATGAGAACTTTCTTGTGACTGAGCATTTAAGTTTTTTATTACAAGGAGGTTATGGACAATTTAGCCTAAAGAGGCCTGTTTGCAGCTTGGTTCTTGAGAAGAGCGATAATAATGGGCCTTTATCTACAAGTATCAAAGTCCTTGGAACTAGCTGGAATAAAAACTGCAAGGGATTTTAGAAATATGCAAGTGATAGGTGTTGAGCACTGGAGCTCAGATGTCAACCGGAGAGTGGCGAGTAGTGGCCAGGGAAGCCGAGGCAAGGTCTGGGAGGGTGGCAGCAGCTGCAACTGGTTCTGTGAAATGGCCTCAGAAATTAAATGCAAAAAGGAAACAGAACCTCACAAGCGTTACAGCATTACTGTGCAATGACATCCAAATGAACTCAGTCTAACCTTATGCCATGCCCAAACCACTCTTCCCACAAGCAATTTCAAACAACCTTCCTCACTCTCCCCAGTCTTCCTCTTGAGGGTCTATCTCGATGTGGATGTTCTGTGATCATACAAAACTGTACCATTTCTAACCAATGAGAGCATCTTAAATACAGAAAAAAAAAACCATAAACCAGGGAAAAGGTACATCCTAAAGTATCCTGAAGACTTTGTGCAAATCAATAAGAACCCAAATATCCAATCAGTAAAATGGATAAAAAGAGCAAACAGGGAAAAAATACAAATAAGCGGTATACATATAAAAAGACACTCACTCACTGATAATTCCACAAATGCAAATAAAAACAACAATGGGATGTGTACTTTTTCATCTAATTGGCAAAGATGAAATTGGTTATCGAAATCCATGCTGAGGAGTGTGAAGAAAGCAGCACTCCAGGCAGGGTCAGTGTTAGTGAAAAGGTTAAACCCCTTCAGGAGAGCAGTTTGGCAACCTGGATCAAAGCCTGGAAAACCACAGGCCTTGTGACCAGCGATCCCACTTCTAGAACTTTAGCCTAAAGAAGATAATTGGTTCCTAGTTATGAATCGTCATCCATTAAGAACAGAAAGTATCAGTTCAAAGGTTCATAATCTCCACAATTCCAAGAGCAGGAAGTCCTTTCACGTCAGGGAATCAAATCGACGTGAGTGTACAATGTGTGAGTGAAGTGCTTCCTTGCTCGAGTGATTTCTTGTTTCACAAATTTAATTTCAGTTCAAGTGCCAGAATGATAAGCTTGAGGCCTTTCAAGAGTAATTAATACAGTTCCATTGCTTCCTCGACATTTTTATACTGAATTTAAGTCATCTACTTTAAAGCTTATTCATTCTTCATGCACATGTGTATGTCACTCAAGACAAACCCAGAATCAAGGAGGATCCAACCGTGGCATCATCATCTCCCTAACCAAAGCGTGCCTTGTCTGCAGAAGGGAAGGAGGCCATCTCTGGAGCTTAGCGTCCTCGTCCGCATGTAGACTGCAGACTGCTAGGTGTCACACCTGGTCTTGGTACGCTCTCGATAAAGGTCAGTGGTGTCATCGTCACTAGAAAAGCCACTTCTCCTTTTTGGGATTCTATGGGTTCTACAGCCCCAACACGCCTAACACCCAGGAACCTAACCTCCTTTGCTTCTGTCTGCAAAACATCATCTGCACCTCTAAAACTAAAGGCTTAATACAGCAGAACCATATACTGCAGGGTATATGTGGTTCCTGCAATGTGTAAGGCTGCCCTAAAGAAGAAATCTAAGGAGTTGGAAACAATTTGGAAAAATCCTTGGCACTATCTCATGTTAGATGTGCACGACTTTGCCTCTACCACTGGAAGACACTTCCTATTCTCAGTGCCAGGCTCTCTACATGGCTCCTGGCAGCAGTGTCTCTTCATTAACGACCGTCACCAACCGTCCCAGGCTGTCTCTCAGATTACAGACTGCACCTGCTGCCAATCAAAAATAGCCAGAACTTGCTTCTGTACATTCCCTAGTTTCCATTTCTGCCCAGACACTGAATTTTGTCTGGCATAACGAGTAGTGTGCCACTTTAATAAGTTGTGCTATAACAGAGTTCTACTAAATGTTATATAGAAATAATCATCACATTCAGGAGTTCTCATCAGAAACCTAAAATAGTTTGTGATTCAGTCTCAACATTAGTGTCGAAAGACTCCTGGGATGCTTTACCTTGAAGGGACATGATCTAAAGTACCATCAGACTTAGGCTTACCCTAGGGAAAAATACACATTTTATATTTAGCAAATATCTCCCTTACTTATATAAGCAATTTGACATCTTGCTAACTTTTGCCTAAATTCATCCTCTTTATCATCTTTATAAAGGCATATGCCCTAAGGTTGTCTATTTCTAATAAAATTCCAATACAACGAAAAACAGAAATCATAAATTATGATACTGAGTTTGCTGACTATCTGTAATTGATATTATGGGGTGGGGGTAATGTGATTTGAACTATAATATATTTTGAAGGGGTCTGGAATATGTCATTGTGGCCTAAAAATTATTTTGAGTTGAAGGCCTTGGAGTTCCTGAAATCTCTTATCTACCTAAAAGCAGAGCCTCTCAAAAGAACTCAATTGTCATAAATCCCCTCTATAAGAGCAACCAGGGAAGACTGAATCTTATCAGCAGAGTTAAATCACCACAGCATACTTGAACAGACATTGTCACAAAACTATCATATACTTAAATATTCTCCAATAGGAAAGACCCATTTATCTTTCCAAAAAATTGTTTTTCTATAGGTTCCCTTCCTGCCTGGTCAGCCTCCTATTAGGAAATCATTTTCCCCCTTAATGCCCTTCCCTCTTCCCTTCTCCTATTAAGATGGTATATAAGCCACAGATTCTAACCCTTGGCCCATTTCAGTCACGTTTTTCTGTGGTTAAGTCTGTCTTTTCTCTTGCTAATCTTATCTTTTGTCAGTTTAATGGCAAGCCCCTAAATACTGAACCTAAGAGGGTAAAGTTTTTCCTCCCTGACAATTTAAATCTATGAAATACACTGTATTATGAGTGTACATGAAAACCATTGAACTTTTTAAACCATAACTGCAGTCAAACAATTATATGATTAATACTTCCTCTTTAAGTCTCCCTCTTTCCTTGCTTTTCTTTAAACTTCCTCTTAATCTTTGTTTCTCTTAGATTGTTTCAAGTATTAGTCTCATAAGTGTAATTTAGCAGAAATAATTTGTCTTCCCTTTCTACTTCTGATAAACCAGAACAGATAATTATTAAGTGTTAAAAATGCTACTCACTTTTTGCCAGTTTATAAAAACCTCTCAAGTACAATCAAGCTAAAACATCATATTGATTAAATAAAGCAAGTTGCTATTTCATCAACCACTGAGAACGGGAAGCTGAAATATACAGAATTAAAACACAGTCATTTTTTACAAAACAATGATATCCCGACCTCACTGGAGCTTATTGTTTTAAAACTGATTTGATGATAAAAATGAAAAGACAAACCAAGAAAATTAGCCCAAACTGGCACATAAATACTTTAGTAAAATATGAAAAATAAACGATAGCGACACCACCCCCCATCCAGAGAAAAGCCTTTCTGCTCAGATGGCCGCAACCCTTCCCTTGGCATTTGGTTCTCCGAAGTTAACCTCAATTAGCTAACCTCCCATGGCTCAGAAGCACAGGGATGCTGGTGCCCACAATTAAGACAGCCTTTCTGCACAGCAACCGTGTGTGCTGCGACACTATCATCCAGCTGTGCAGAAAAGCGGTGTGTGTAGTCTGCCCATCGCTTTACTGAAAAATCACATTCAAGGGTGCATGGCAGGTTGGACCGCCAACCCTTGCCTTGACAAGCTGTATCAAAAGAAAAATTGCCAAGATACCCATTGTGTTAACTTTACATGCTTGTCAACAGATTACTCCCTTTGGCAGGTTCAGCTGACCATGTCCTTGCTGACAAACCTCAGGGATGGTTCTGCACTGGCTACAAAACATCCAAATGTGACTGTCTGTCCCCATCCCTTTCCAGCCTAGTGTCCCACTGCTGCACCTCAAAGCAGCCACAAACTCCTAGCAGCAACCAGAAATCAAGGCTCTTTCCCACTTCCCTCTGCTTGAAACGTACTTCCTTTGTTTTCAGAGCTAACCGCTTCTCTTCCTCCAAGACGCAGCTCAACTGTCCTCTCCTCCAGGAAACAAACTATTTTCCCACTGGGTACCCACAGTACATTATCATGGTTCCGACCAGTACACACATGTCTATCCCAGCTTCATCAACAGCCCATGGGGGTGTAGATTCTCACACTTCCAAGTATAATTCAACATTATATTTCCAGTCACAGAAGACAGTAAGCACATACAAAGTGCTTCGTAATTGGATGAGTGCACAGATGAACAAAACAATGAATAAGCAAGCAAATGAACAACTAAACTAATGGAAGAACTTTCTGGTTGTTGTCTGGAGAGGGAACGGTCTTTGTTTAGTCCTCTGTAACATTAAGCTCCAGCTGACCCCTGAAACACCCTGAGCTCCTTACCTCCTTTCAGCTACTCTTCAACTCCACATGCTTACTTCACTTCTACATATCTTTAAATCCAATCCCCACATTTAATCCAATATTTTACCACATCAGAAGCTCCTTTTTATTTCATATCTGCCCTTGTGTAGTACCTGTAATAACCTACTTGCACTTGTTTCTATAAAGGCCTCCAACTAGGCCAAAAGCCCCTCAGGCCCAATTCTTTCGCCCCTGTAATCCCAGAGCCTAACACAGTGCCTGACAAACACCAGACACTCCATATATATCAGATGGATAAGTGAGTGAATGAAGAAAGGAAGATATAACAGTGTTCACAGTTTGCTTTTCACTTTCTTTTAACTAAATTATCTGATTTTTCCAGGTAGACTATGATCAAAGAGAGATTATAAGGAAAGACCAGATCATTTACAGTTAAATCAGTGCTTTAATTAAAAATCTGAATGATACCAGTCTTTTTCTATATCAATATTCACAGACCATCATCATCTTATTGTCTCTTGGTGTCAATTCGCAACAGCGTAATAGTTTAACAAGTTTTGTTATTGGATAAGGTTGAATCGATCACAAAACTTATATAGGCTATTGTTGAGAGTACCCAAATCTGTCAGGCCCTGTGCCAAGATCTTTCACATATATTTTACTTAATATTCAAAAACACTCCAAAAGGGTTGCATTTAGAAAACAGAAGCTGAAAAAGATTAAATAATCCTCCCCACAGTAACTTTGCTATTAAGTTGTATCACCTAGGTTTACACCCTGGTCCATTCAAACCTCGTACTTTTTAACTACAACGTCAAAAATCCTAGGCCTTACTTCTTAAGACTAGAATAATGGTACAGACCAGATTTCAAAAGCCTATGCTTTTATCTTCACTATTACCAGCTGCTAAAATATCATTCACCATTATTAGATATTTTATTGAATCCTGGTTAGCCACCAAATCACTAAAGAGCACAGAAGTCCCCGGGAGAAATATGTGCTGTTTTGGAAAGGTCCCCTAAGTGTGGCAGCTCCAGGCTCTCAATCCAAACACGGCCCTCCTATTGCTGAGACACTTTGAGGTACCAGAAATTCTCCAAGATTTCTTTAAAACACCAAGAACCAGGGACTGAGAAAGGGCACTCTGACCACAGCAGGGTCAAACTGGTACAACCTTTATTTAAAGCAACCTGTCAGCAAGTATTAAAAGTCATAAAAATAGGCATATCCTTTGACATAGCAAGTCCACAGGAAGTAGTTGGATAATGACCAGAGATGTATGAATAAGAAACTAAAAAATCAAACAACAGCAGATTGATCAAACTATCCAATATGCAGACATATGATGGTATATTATGCAATAATTAAAATGGCGATACACCTATATATTTCTGCTGTGCTAAAATGTCCACAAAATAGTGTATGTGTAAAAAGCAGATCATAAATATTTGACTCTCTTTTCAAAAGCTGTATATGTACTTTTTAAAGTATGCAAGAAAAATTTTAAAGGCTACAAGTATATTAAAATATTAACAATGGTGGTCTAACTAGTGAGATTATGTGTTTGACTAGAAAGTCGAAAAGAACTTTGTCTATTTTATTTTAAAAATTTTTTCCATAATGCCCATTTTATGGCTGCTAAAATAATGATAAATCAATCTCTTAAAAATGCCAAAGAGCTGGAGATCAAAATCAATCAGGACAGTTTATATTCCCAAAAGTATTCCTTTTGATACCATCGAGTTTAAATTGTTCATAGCTAAAAGCCTGGGGTAAATTCACAGGAGGATTAAGCTGAAAGATTTCTCAATTTTATCTCCTGCTTTCAATTTTTTACAAAATAATATATATTCTTGGACTTATAGGAAGGCTGACATTGAAGGTTTAGTTTCTAGAATTTAAGCTCAGATTCTGTAACAAGTAAAGAGCTGTGCATAAAACTCCATTAGCAGAGCACATAATAATTCTTTCTTACTATAACATATAAAGTGCACATGATGAATCTTTGATGGATGAGGCAATATTTTCTACCAATGCCAATTATAAAGTTGGATATCAAAAGACAAGGTCCAAAAGTAACAGATATTTTTAAAGACCTGACAAAAGTAATTTCAAGATAAAGAAAATGTCTTCCAAGACCACAATGATGCTCTACATACCTTAGACCCTCAATAAAAATTCCTTGGTTTGAAAACAAACAGCAGGCAACACTCTTCATTTTCCTTCCGATGGATATAGGTAATTTAAAATGTAGTAAGAATTCAAGTAAATACCTAAAAAGAGAAACTATTTAAAATATACTACAAACCTGAGGTTATAAAAAGAATGTTCAGAGGCTTAAGTATGCAGAAAAATACAAATTTTGTTTACAGGGAACAGGTGATGCTCCAAAAATCTATTTGTAAACAGATGTGTGGAATTCAGAACACATTTTCCCATCAAAACAATGTTATAATGGTGTTAACTCCCGGCCTGATCCATGAAGCCTACTTAGCTGTTAGTGAGAACTATTATCCTACACCTGCATTTTGTGAATGGCGCTCATGGTCTAAGTGAAGAAACCCATAACGTTCGGGAGGTAGGAGGGGCTCTCCTTCACTGAGAGTCAAAGGCTCAGGTGAGCCCCTCTCCACAGAGGCTCTCCAGCTAAGAGATGCCACCCCCATGCCATAATCTCTTCCTGGGGGAAGCCCATGTCCAAATGACGAGTCAGCGGAGGAGGAAAGGTTTAAAGGTCCTGCCACCATGCCTCCAGGTGAGATAAATTCTGCAGGGCCATTCCAGCTCCAAAGCTCACTTATATCTGCATCACAGTTCAACTCCTACTCTGCAGAAGCCTGATTCCCTCACTCCCCTACTAGTAATGATGCCAAGGACAACCCCAGTTAACTTTTTGCACATAAATCTCCACCTCAGAGACTATTTTCCAGGATCTAAGACAAATAATACTTAGTAAGCTCATTTTATAACTCAGACACTATGTGAGTGTATGTGTGTGTGTGCACATGTATGTATATATATATACATATACATACACACATACATAGTATAATGTATATAAGGTTTATTACATAGAGATAGATATCTTACTCTATATATATTGGGTAGGTACGATAATCCCATTTTAAATATGCGGAAACTGAGGCTCAGAGACGTCAAATGACTTCCACAAGATCATATGGCAAGTAATTTGAGGAGTCAGGATGTGAATCAAGCTCTACCCAATGAAAAGCCAATCACTATGTAAACTAACTCCATCTCCTAAGAAAAGCTGCTGAATGTATTAAGGCAGACGCTACAGCCCAGGGGTTATGGTGGCAGTCAAAACTGGGTGAGGTGGTAAACCATGGTCATCCAGAAACTAGGAATTTATAAAAGGACTTGGGATCCAGGCCCACTGAAAATCATATATTGTTAGGTTTGAAGCAAAAATAAGTGGAGGTCCAATGGAACCAGAATTCCAGAATGGAACTACATAGTTATAACCCACTGCATGACTAAATCCTAAAAATAACGATTGGCAAATCTTGTCCACCTACAATCAAAATGCTACAATATGTGCATAGAGATGTTTACTATATAGGAGGAAGGCAGTGCTTCCTCATCTTTTACTCCAATCCCTGGAAAAAGCTTCGAAAACATACATAAACAGTATCTAAAAATGTACTAATAAATTTCTTATTGGGGTACAAAGTCTTACAATTAATATTTAATTTACCCAAGACGTACAACTGCAACTGGTTTAACTTCAACTACAACCAAGACCATGGCCTCCCCAAGCTTTCCCTAGCTAGCAATCTTCTTTTATAGAATAAGTAGTTATTTATACCTACTGACGAACAGCGAATGACTAAGAACTAATACTACTCGGCACTGATAGCCACACTGCCCAAGAACTACAAGACATAAAACCATTCTACGAACTCCAAATAACTATAAATTAATACTATTAACTTTAAGTGAAGTCATTAAGTTTTCATTCTTGCAGATGTAGACCATGGCTGACTCGAATGGTGAAAACAAACCATTTACAGGTTTAACAGAATGTAGATTTACTACATCCTTGGAAGAATTGTTAGATTTGTAATACAATCACATCATCTAATGTCAAAGTTAAGCTAAAAAATTGAAATATACTTGGAAAAATTGTAATAATCCATAATTCATTTTAAAATTCAAACATAATTGGGCCTTATCAGTTGATTTATCTAAGAGTTTGCACATATCTGTAGCCACTTCCTTTAAAAATTCACCAAAACCACTTCTCCCATCCCTACCTTATAATGCACAGCTTTAAATGGTAAAACAAAAAGTATCTGTAATTTCCTTATTTATTGATTTTGCACACAGGAGTTCTCAGCATCCATATTCGATTATCATCAATTGCAGTGAGCGGTTCTTCAAATTAAAGTGGATCATTCACTGACACTTCATACCATGTCAGAACCAAGAATTTGGCATCATAAACCTCAGTTCACTGTTTTAAAATAAGTTTGAACATTATATAATCCTGATTTTGGCAATATTAGGCCTATTTCTTCCCTTTCCCCACCTTCAATTACTAAAACAATCCCCAAATCAGAAATACAGATATATACAGCACTGCTAAATATACCTGAGTCTGCCACTTCAGAGGACAGTAATAAAAGGCACACCATAAGAAATGAGGTGATGCCATCAGCCTAAAAAAAAAATTCTTCACACCACCTTAAAGTAGTCTAATCCTTTGGAGAAAGAGGAGGAAACAGCCAATTTAAGGTACGCGCCACTCTGAGCCCTACAATAACCCTGTCAAGGGGCCAATATAATCAGTGTATTTCTTTTCTTCAATTTACAGGTGAGGAAATTGAGGCTCAGAAAGACTAACCTTCTCAAGATGACAAAAGTTCTAAATGGCTGAGCCAGGAGTCTGTCTTCCTTCCCCTCAGTCACATCAATACCAAAATGAAGTTTAGAGCTAGGAAAACAAAAGAACATGGAGAAGACAGTCTGGCCAAAGGTGCATTATCAAACATTCACAAATGTGCCAAGTTTGGGGAACTTCCTATTTCCCCAATGCAGAGACACAGCCCGTGCACCCTAAGGTTCTGTTTCTAAAAGGCGACGCTTCACTGTGGAGTTAAGTGCAGGTGCCCTGTTTGAAAAGTGACTGATCCAGATAAAAAACGGCTTCAAAAGCTGAAAGCTACAAGTTAAAAGCCAAAAATAAAGGTCTTAATCTCCTTCCATTATAACCTACTTATATCCCCTTATCTGAAAAACTTCCTGACCAGAGGAATCAAGGAACTGTCCAAGTAAATAAAGTGTTTGCACCCCCTAACGAAAGCCATGTCTTTGTGTGACAACGGCGATCCTGTCACCAAAACCACTTCCTTAAGTGTCCCTGAAAAGGTGCATTCTGGCACTACCTAAAATTATTAGGCTTCCAAATTTGTGAAGCAGTATTAAATAGAGGGCGATTTTTTTTGACTCTGGGCTGAGAACGGAAGTCAAGTTCAGATTCTCTTCCTTCCTCAAGCGAGCAACTGAATTAAACAGCACACGCACACACACCCTACAGAAAAAAAATACACACACACACACACACACACACACACACACACCTCGAGGCTCTCTTCACCTGTGGCAATCGACACAGCACGCCCAGATTTGCTGGGATTTAAGGCTCTTCCCTCGAGGAGCGAGGGAGAAGGCGGGTGGGTGGGGGGAGTGCAGGAGAGAATGAACTGGTGCCTAAGTTTTCAATTGGATCATTTTTCTCAACTTAGGCAGCTCTTTCCTTCCTTCCTTCCTTCCTCTCTCCCTCCGGGCCGAAGCACACACTCAGCTTTGCCAGCACGGGCACCAAGGCCAGGGCCCGAGGGTGGCGCTGCCGCAGCCCGGCACCCGCACCCCTTGGGAGTCCGCGGCGCAGGCTGCCCGGGAGCGCGACTTGCGCGCCGCGCGGATACTGGGCAGGGGCCGCAGATCTAGCGTCGCCGTCAGGCGTGGGGACCTGGAAGGGGCAGCCGCGGCGGGGCAGAGGGGCGGGGTGAGCACTTCCTGACTCTCGCATTGTCCACGCATCGCCCGCGCCACCCAGGGCCCCGCCACCGCGCCGTCCCCGTCGGGGAGGAAGTTGGCGCTCGCCCCTCCAGCCCCGTCTTACCGTTCTTGGCGTCGCCCGCGGCTGCAGCCCCCGCGGCGGCCGCGGCGTTGGCGGCGCCGATCCCCGCGCCTCCGGTGCCCGCCGCGCCCCCGGTGCCCGGCGCGCCCGCCGCCGCCGTTCCGCAGCCGGCCGCCGCCGCCAGGGCCCCCCGGCCGCCGCGCCCGCCGCGCCCGCCGCTGCCAGGGCCCCGGCTCCATTTTCCTGCTCGTCCCCGCTGCTGTTGGCGCGCTTGTTTTTGCGGCCGCCTTTACTGTTTTTGGGGTTGGGCATCTCGGGAGCGTCCAGGTGCCCGGCGTCAGCGAAGGCGGCTCCCCGCGGCGCGGCCTCCCGGGGCCCCGCGCACAGCCGGCTCCGGGACGGAGAGAATGGAGGGCGCGGGCCGGCGGCTCCTTCGGCGCACGTCTAGCCGCGCGGCCCGCGCCGCACCATCCCGGCCGCCGCGCCCTGCCCGGCTTCCTGGAGCCGGCGCGCGGCCACCCGAAGCTCGCAGCCGCGCGGGCGCCGCGGGCTCGGGGCGCGAGCGAGACGCTCCCGAGCAGGAGGGAAAAGGCGGGTCTCGCGCTTGTTTTGATTTGGCTTCGCTGACACGCTCTGGCCCCGCCCCTGCCCGTGACGACACTGGGGATTCGCGTGGCCGCGCCCACCAGGTGACCTCACGGCGGACTGGCCCGCCCTCGTGACGTCACACCCCGCGCTGAGACGGCCACCTTTGAATGACGTCATCCTGGCGCCCCCGTCCACGGCCTCTGGCGCTCGAGTTTGTCTATGAACCGCCTTCCCGAAATGGCCTCTAACATCAATCCGATGGCGTCTGAAGTTAGTCCGTGGCCTTCTGGCCTTCGTGTAATTGAGGCTTAGCACAGTATGGGCCGGAAAAATAGGCGGGTGAGTAGAACAGGAATGAAAAACAAAGGATTTCAGATTTTGGATTAATAATCCATTAAAAGACTTTGCCATTTAGGGACAGCCTTAGATTCTATAATTACAGAAATAGGGTTGAATTCCTAGACAATGGGAGTGAACTGCAGACTCCCTGGATGGGAAGCCAGCACAGTCTAGTAGTGGTGACAGTTCAAACGGGACCCACCATCCAGGGATATAACCAAATGTTGCCTGTAACCAAGAAGCAGGCCCTGCCTGGGAGGAAACCCAACAATCCCTACGAATGAGACTGAGTTGTCCGGGTAGGTGCCCACGTTGTGAGCCGGCAGAGATTAGGAGGTGACCTCTGTTGATGAGAGGCAATGACCTGAGGGCAGAGGACCCCTGGGAAGAGTTTCCCTCGGTCTCTTTCACTGCAGCCATTTTCTGCCATTTGGCATATCAGCTCTTTCCCATCGCTCGTATCCC
The DNA here is from genome assembly GCA_003508835.1 of Eonycteris spelaea. Taxonomy (NCBI): domain Eukaryota; kingdom Metazoa; phylum Chordata; class Mammalia; order Chiroptera; family Pteropodidae; genus Eonycteris; species Eonycteris spelaea. Next base: position 1,201,130 of record PUFA01000265.1, on the reverse strand, counting down.
AGCTCAAACACATCACTTCCTTCAAGATGATATAACTGAGGCACTTTCCCAAAAGAGCTATCAGAAGTACCTCCCTGTTTATTTCCTTCATCCATCTCTAATTATTTTGTCAATGCATATGTTTATTTATTGTCTGTCTGTTTCCTTCTCACTCAAATGAAAATCCACAGGATAGGAGATTTTTTTTCTGTCTTGGGCACCTCAGGGAATAACTAGCATATATTTGTTGACTGTATAAATTAAATTCTTTTCCCGTTAACTGTGGAGGAAAGCTATGTTAGCTCATGGTTTACAGTTTTCTCCTCCTATAGTGTGATCTTCTTTAACCCAGCTCTTAGTTAAGGCTGTGGCTGTGTTGCAGAGGTAAGAGGCAGGCAGGGAAGTACATGGCAGAGTACCCACCCAGTGTTCACCTAAGGAGGAGATTCTAATTGAGAACTCTAGGCATTCATTCCAGAGTCCATAGCAGAGCCTGAAGCTGCAAGGAGGAGAGCTAGATACTTGGGAGCAATTGCTAGTTGGACTTTTCAGTTGGAAAATTATGAACCTTTTAATTCCCTAATTTTTATTAGAGGAAAGTGACTCTTTAGAAAGTTATATGCATAAGCTAGATGGTTTTTTGTGCCTATATCTTCATATCTATTTCTCCCCCGCTCCTACAACCTCTAAGCACTAGGAGAGCCAGGATTGTATCTATCTTCAGAGTCTAGAATAAAGCCCACCCACACTAAGTGTCCAATAAAATTTTGAATGCAGGATGCTTTAAGCACTCTCCTGGCTACATTTTTCCGAACCTTAAAGTCTCAGCTAAATATCAATTCTCCAGGAAGTCTTCTCTGATAACCCAAAGCTGGATTTGTCCCCATGTGCTCTCTGTACCTTTCCCAGCACACCAGCTTGCACACATGGTATTGAAATTGCCTATTTACTTGTCTTTTTTTCTGGGCTTCCACTGGACTATATACTCTGTGATAACAGAAACTGTCTCACTCATCATTGTATCCTTGGTGCCTAGCACAGTGTATGGTGCACAGTAGGTATTTAGTAAATACATGACAAATACATAAATAAATAAATGGAACAATGCTTTGAAGGTAGATGCAGGAGGATTTGATGACCATTGGATATGA